>CM077654.1:1965000-2675000 GCA_039707465.1 Rhabdophis nuchalis
TAAGATAGTTGTGGAATGGGCTGGTTCCTGGAGAATGTGATTTTGCTTTTTTGCAGAATAATTTATTTGTAGTTTGATGCTGAGGTTACAGTTATGGGGGAAAGATATTGGATTAAGAGAAGACCTCACCTCTCCTTGTGTGTATCTCGCTCCCTTCTTCCCCTTAATACGTTATAATATACAGTTTGGGTTGCTTTATTTACTATCCCTTCCACCTGTTGTAAGACCACCTCATTTTCCCTTTCTTTTCTCCCTCCCTCCCTTCTCTACTTTCTTCCTTCTTCCTCTCCTTCTCCTTCCTTCTTCCTTGGCCTTTCTCCCGCTCCTCCTCTTCCTCTTCCCCTTTTCTTCTCTCCTCCTCCCTCCCTTTCTTTTTCTATTGTTGTAGGTATCTCTTTCAGATCTCAGTTTATGTTTCCTTGGGATGGTATTTCCGCAAACCCAGATATAATTTGGTATCGTTTCTTATTCCCTTAACCTTCGCTAATCTATCCTAACTATGTTTTCCAATCGGGAATTCTTGCGATGCCTCACAAGGTTTTGTCTCTCTTTACTTTCCCGCAGAAGACGGCGAGTACTTCCTGAAGGTCCTGATCCCCAGCTATGCCGCCGGATCCATCATCGGCAAAGGGGGCCAAACCATCGTCCAGTTGCAGAAGGAAACGGGAGCCACCATTAAGCTCTCCAAATCCAAGGATTTCTATCCAGGTGAGTGGACCAATCCGGCTTTCTCTAGCCAAGCACAGCAGAGATGCGTCAAAATAGGTATCCTTTTGCTCCTGTGATATGATTTAATTTGCCCCTGAATATTGGGGGGCGCTTTGAACGTTTCTGGATTGAATATTGACTCCACAGTGGAGTACAAGCTAGTCCTCGGCTTACGACCACGGTCTAGCAATTCCCCAGCCAGCACGCTAGCAAACTTGAAAATGTGTGGATTTCAACTCCCAGAATTCCCCAGCCAGCATGCTGGTGAACTTTAAAGTGCATGGTTTTCAACTCCCAGAATTTGGCAGCCAGTATGCCTTGAATTTGAAAAGCGTTGGACTTCAACTCCCAGGATTCCCCAGGTGGCGTGCTTGTGAACTTGAAGGCGCATGGACTTCCAACTGCTCATTGCCTTCGTTGGCTGGGGAATTCTGGGAGTTGAAGTCCCCAGGTCTTAAAGGGTGAGAAACACTGACTAGCTGCTGTATTTCTGCTTGAGCTGTGCTGAAGGCTGTGACGCCTCGTCTTGCAGGGGCACGATGGGTGTCGTAGTTCCAAAGCCCCCAGAGGTTTCTCAAGAGGGAAAAGCAAGTCAGGGTCTCTCCACTCTCTGCCACCCCCACCCCCCATGACCTCGGACCCTTTCTTTTGCATCTAGCCTTGTGTCCATTTCTATGCCTGGGCCTTCCTCTGTCAGGATGGTGCCAAATCCTATCCTTCCATATTCAGAGAAGGCTGAAGGATCTGTAGAGGGAGTGAGGGTCAGCATCAGGGCAGCCTGAGAGCTCCTAGGGGGAAGAGGGAATGGAGCTGGCAGAGCCTGGGCCGTCCATCATCCCTCAGGTGGAGAGTCAACAGCCCCCAGGTCTGGAGGTGCCTGATGAGGAAGAGGAGGAAGAGCTGGGCCCAGTGCCTGACAGAAGGCAGAGGAGAGGAGAGCAGTGGAAATCTATGGACTGGTCCTCGGGATGGAAGAGCCACTGCTGCTAGCAAAGCCCCACCCCAGCTCTGGGGATAACAAATAGGGGGCAGAGATGAATAGGTGTGGCAGAATAACTATTCATCTCCCTGCTGGACAGACCTCTTAGCCTGCGGTGAGAAAGAAGCTGTTTGTCGGGGCTGCCAACTCTCCTAATCAAGGAATCATTGCTTCAACTATGGAGGGCTTGTGGTGCTTGGGGAGCTGGGTCCGAAAAGAAGGGGTGGGGAGCATGGCAAAGCAAGGCCGGGCTGCAGCGAGGACCGGATGAGCCTGCGTGTCCCTTCCCCTGCCCTCTTTTTTTGGGTCGCTTTAATCCCAGCTGGGATTGAAGGACACACAACCTTCGGGTGGGGCAGCTCCGCTAAGCCGCTTTGCCTTCTCAACCCTCGATGGCTGGTTTAGAGAGGCCGGGAAATCCTCCCTGATGCAAAACATGAAATGAAATGAAAAATGAAAAAAGGATGCTTGGGTGGACGAGAGAGGAGAGAGAGAGAGAGAGAGAGAGAGAGAGAGAGAGAGAGAGAGAGAGAGAGAGAGAGAGATCTCAGCCTGGATGGTGTTGCCATGGCGATGGGGAGCAGGTGCCCTATTTGCCGGCAGCTTCCGGGAGGGAGCCCCCCTCCCTTTCCCTCCCCTCCCCTTTTCCTCCTAAGGGGAAGGGAACCCCTCTCTATTCGACAGGATTTTGGCAGCTCTGGAAACGTAGCGCGAAGAAGAGGCAGAGCCTGGTGCCCTTGACGGCGCCTGGCGCTTCAGGGGCATTTGCAAAAAAAAAAAGGCTTTGCAAAAATCTCGGCCTGGTGTTGTGCGGGTGGGGGGGATTAATCCCAGGGAGGGACGCTCCCGTCCTGCGCCCTGGGTAATCCGGCTGACAAATCCAGTGGTTTGCAGCTCCTGCTGCCGGCTGGGCCTTCTCTGAATACGGAAGGGCAGTTTTTGGTGCCAGCCAGAGGGTTGGCGAGGGTGGCAGTTCCTGGGCAGGGAGATGGCAGAAAGCTAGATTGAAATTGAAATTGAAATTTATTAACCGCACCCTCTCCCCACAGGGACCCGGGGCGGTGCACAGGCAAAGCTAAAAACAATATACAATAAATACAACATACATACATTAAAATAGAATTAAATAATATTTACCCGTGCTAAAAATATAAGATTAAGGACCCACTAAAATTTGGAGTCAATAGACAGAGAGAACTATTCAAGGCCGGCCAGTCGAAAGAGATAGGTCTTCAATTTTACACGGAAGGAGCGGAGGTCAGTGGTCGTCCTAATATCAGGGGGAAGGTCGTTCCAGAGGGCCGGGCCCGCCACAGAGAGCGCCCTTCCCCTGGGCGTCGCCCGCTGACAAAGTCTAGTGGACGGCACCCGGAGAAGCCCCTCTCTGTGGGAGCGAATCGGTCGTGAGGATGTGTGGGGCAGGATCCGATCTCGCAGATAGCTAGGTCCCGAGCCATGGAGCGCTTTGAAGATGATAATTAACACCTTGAAGCGCACCCGGAAGACGACAGGTAGCCAGTGCAGCTCGCGCAAGAGCGGTGTTACGTGGGCAAACCTAGAGGTGCCCATAATTGCTCGCGCGGCTGCATTCTGAACTAACTGAAGCCTCCGGGTGCACCTCAAGGGGAGCCCCATGTAGAGAGAGTTACAATAGTCCAGTCGGGATGTCACGAGGGCATGAGTGACTGTGCGAAGGGCGTCCCGATCCAATAGGGGGCGCAATTGGCGAACCAGGCGAACCTGGTAAAACGCCCTCCTGGCCACGGCTGTGATGCAAAGGAAGGGGTCCAAGGCCAGGAGGAGAGGGAGGGAGAACGCTAGACTGGTTTTTTCCCACCTCAGAAACCTCTTGGGGGGCTTTGGGACTACAATTCCCATCATGCCCCTGCAAGAGGCAGCCTCAGCACACCTCAAGCAGACATACAGGCAGTTTGTTTCGTGACTGTTCAAATTTACAACGGCACCCCCAAAAATGACTCAGGGCCATTTTTCACACATATGACTGTTGCAGCCAACCCAAGCTCAGGTGATCCAAATTCAGGCGCTTGGGAACCGACTCATATTTACGACGGTCGCTGCGTCCCAGGGTCACATGATCCTCTCCTGCAACTTTCTGACCAGCAGAGTCAACGGGGAAGCTGGATTCCCTTAACAGCTGTTGACAAACGCAGTGATTCACTTAACGACCATTGGGAAGAAAATTCGTACAATGGAACAAAACCCGCTTAACAAACATTTTCACATAGCAGCATAAATTTTTGGGCTCCGTTGTGGTCGTAACCCGAGGACTTCCCGTGCCGAATTGCTTGGCATCGGAAAAGGAATCTCACTTTTGCAAGCGGAGACGGAAAAAACTGGGTCCAGAGTTCCAGTTTCCGTTGCTGAGGACGGAGAACTGCCTCCGCGTTTTTAAAAACTGGGCGTGGCAGCTTGTAAAAACAATGGGGAGGGGGTGTCCTCTGCATCCCAACCAGGGGTGCTACAATCATCCTGCATCCTTGGGGGTATTATTATTATTTTTTGCTTGGGCCAAAGAATTCTGCAGACGTTTTGCGTGGGATGTTTAGAAGCAACGGAGTTTTTGGGGGGAGTGGAAAGGAAACAGGAAGGGCTGCTTGGGCGGGGCAGGACTGGCCGGCGGGGGGGAAATGGATTGAATGGCAGGAAACGGGCCTGGTGATAAGGCCACGGGCTGGGAGGCGGCACTTCAAGGCTGGGGAGGCCTGGAGCCCATTGGGATGATTTGAAGCTGATGCAGGACAGTTGCGGGAATTGAAAAGAAGGGCTGGGGGAGGGGGGGGGACCGAACAGCAGTCTTCCAATATCTGAGGGGCTAACACAAAGAAGAGGGGGGGGTCAATTTGTTTTCCAAAGCACCAGAAGGCAGGACAAGAAAACAAATGGATGGAAATTAACCAAGGAGAGAAGCAATCTGGAATCAAGAAGAAACGTCCTGATATTAAGGACGATGAACCAGTGGAGCAGCTTGCCACCAGAAATTGTAGGTGCTCCAACACTGGAGGTTTTTAAGAAGAGACTGGATAACCCCTTGTCTGACATGGGATAGGGTCCCCTACTTTGAGTGGGGGCTGGACTAGAAGACTCCAGGGTCCCTTCCAACTCTACTCTACTCTACCCTATCCTATCCTATCCTATATGCTATTCTATTCTACTCTACTCTCTATATATTCTATTCTATTCCTATATTCTATTCTTATATTCTTATATTCTATATTCTATATTCTATTCTATTCTATATTCTATTCTTCATTCCTCTATTCTCTTCTATTCTGTTCTATTCTATATTCTATTCTATTCTCTATTTAGTCCATATTCTATTATTCTATTCTATTCTCTTTGCTATGTGATGCTATTTTCTACTTTCTTTTTTCTATTATTTTCCATTATTTTCTGTTTTCTATCTAATTCTCTTTGCTAGAGAAGCTGCCTTGCATGAAGGAGAGGCTTCATTCTACCAGGGAGGAGACTGAACCTGGGGGAGCCCCGTCTGGAGGCTGGGAGCTGCCTCTGTCTTAGAAGCACCTTCTGCACATGCTCAGGAACACGCCCACCAGGGCAGCTTCCCATCAACCAAGGAGGCCTCCCCCCCCTTCCAAAATAAGATGCTTTGTCTCCTCCCCAAATGGCTCTTTTTCACACCTTCCCCCCCCAGCCAGCGTCAGATGAGACCCCAGCAAGAGATGATAGGACTGCCCCCCATCCCCCCCCCCCCGTCTGTCCAAGGCCACATGGGCAAAGTGGTCCCCTCTTTCCATCATCCTCTGGTTTCCTTGGCAATAGCCTCCTCCCCTCCCCCACCAAGCTGCCTCCTTTTTGCAGTGAGGGGGTGCCGGTTGCCGTGGCAATGGGCCCTGGAGGCCAGCCGCCATGGATTGGGAGGTGACGGAGGGCGGGGAGAGCCGCCGTGGGTTGCCATGGCAATCGCAAGCTGGGGAAGAGAAGCCAAGGATGCGGGACCCATCTTGGGGATGGGGGAGGTTGAGTGGGGGACAAGCAACTTGCTGGAGGGTTCGATTTCTAGGCATCCTTCTCCTCCTCCTCCTCTTCCGCCTTCTTTCTTTCCCTTCCTCCGTCTCCTCCTCCTGCTTTTGTTTTTCTCCTTCTCCTTTTTCTTCCTCTTCTTCCTCCCTCCTCCTTTTCCTTTTCCTTCTCCCCCTTCTCCCCAATAGGACAATTAGCAGTTTATTTATATGTATCTTCTACCCATTAGTATTTCTCCTTCTCCTTCTCCTTCTCCTATCTTCCTTCCTTCCTTCCTTCCTTCCTTCCTTCCTTCCTTCCTTCCTTCTCCTTCTCCTTCTCCTATCTTCCTTCTCAACACAATGCAATAATACAATACAATAGCAGAGTTGGAAGGGACCTTGGAGGTCTTCTAGTCCAACCCCCTCCCTAGACAGGAAGCCCTATACTGTTTCCGACAAATGGCTATCCAGCATCTTCTTAAAGACTTGCAGCGTTGGGGCATTCTCCTTCCTTCCCTTCTTTCTACCTTCCTCCCTCCCTTCTTCCTCCCACCCTCTCTCCCTTGCTTCCTTCCCTCCCTCCTTCTCCTTCCCCTTTTTTCTTCTTCTTCTTCCTCCCTCCCTCCTCCTTTCCCTTTCTCCCCCTTCTCCCCAATAGGACAGTTGACAGTTTATTTATATGTATGTTCTACTCTTTAGTAGTTCTCCTCCTCCTTTTCCTTCCCTCCCCCCTCCCTCCTTCTCTCCCGTCTTTCCTTCCCTCCCTCCTTCTCCTTCCTTCTCCCCGCTCCTCCTTCCCCCAAGCAAAGTGCAATCCTTCCGTGCTGCAACCGTTTCCACTTCAGAGCCCTCCTTGCCTTCCCTCTGCTCCTTCCCTGCTTCCCTTCCTTGAAGCCGAGGGTGCCCAAAGTCCTGGCAACTCTTGGCCTCATCGCCTCTAAATGACAACCCGGCAGTGGGCGGGGCCAGGGTGCCAAGTGGGCGGGGCCATGTCATCCCAAGGGCAAAGTTTTTGGACGGAAGGGACGTTTTGAACTCGGGTGTCAACACAGCCAAAGAAAAGGGAATCCCGATAAAAATGAAGAGGCTATGTCGTCTCTCCTACACAAAACGGAAGGCAGGCAAGCTGGGCCATCCCTTTGAGGGGTCCCTAAAAACAGGATGCGGGTCCAGAAACCTCGGACTCCTTATTTGCAAGAAGTGGGATCAGGGAAAAATCTTTCTTGTTGCAAGATCCCTGAATCCGGAATCCTGTGGGACGGATCCAGCGAGCAGGTCCTCTTCCAGAAGGCCTTCTGTTCCTGGCTCCGAATTTTATTCACAGCTAGTCCTTGACTTACGACCCTAATTGCCCCCCCCCCCATTTCCGACAGCTGCCGTGAGCTTTGCCCCATTTTACAACCTTTCTTGTCACAGTCGTTAAGTGACTCTCTACAGTCGTAAAGTTAGTCACACCGTTTCAAACTGGTTTTTGCTGGTCAGAAGGGGGAAATCACATGACCCTGGAACGGTACCCCTGTCAGAAATATGGGTCACTTGACTTCTGACCACATGACGAGGGGGATGCCACAACGGTCGTAAGTGGGAGAAACGGTCACGAATCGCTTTTTTTCAGTGCCGCTGTTCCTTCCAACGGTCACTCAATGAGCCATTGTAAACCAAAGACTACCTGTATTAAATTTCTATGCTACCCATAGAAATTTGTGACCTCTTGTCCCTCCAAGCCGAGAGCCCTCCCAGGAAGAGGGACCCAGCCGACCTCAAAAGCTGCCGAGTCCCAATTTAAAATGTGTTTTCTTTCCCCTCCCCTTCCCCACGCAGGGACCACGGAGCGGGTATGCCTGGTGCAAGGCACCGCCGAAGCCCTCAACGCCGTCCACAACTTCATTGCCGAGAAAGTCCGAGAAATCCCCCAGTCGGTGGTGAAACCCGAGTCCGTCAATATCCTGCAGCCACAGACCACCATGAACCCCGATCGAGCCAAGCAGGTAAAGAACAGGGGTGGGTGGGTGTATTTCGTACCGGTGGGGTTTTTTTTCATTTACTGGTGGGAAAATGTCTAGCTTTGGGAAAGAAAAAAGAGGAGGCCTCTGCGAAATTAGAGCGAAGGGCATTTCACTTAATTTGTCCCAAATCTGAGGCTCTTCAAATGGATTCAGACCAGAGGTTTTTTGGTCTTTTTTAAGTTTTGGCAACTTTAAGATGAGTGGACTTCAACTCCCAGAATTCTGGGTGGGTGGCTGGAGATTCTGGGAGTTGACATTCATGTATCTTAAAATTCACTAGCGTACTGGCTGGGGAATTCTGGGAGTTGAAGTCCAGCCATCTTCAAATTCACTAATATGTTGGCTGGGGAATTCTGGGAGTTGAAGTCCACCCATCTTACAGTTTTTTTAGGATACTGGCTGGGGAATTCTGGGAGTTGAAGTCTACCCATCTTACAGTTTTTTTAGGATACTGGCTGGGGAATTCTGGGAGTTGAAGTCTACCCATCTTACAGTTTTTTTAGGATACTGGCTGGGGAATTCTGGGAGTTGAAGTCTACCCATCTTACAGTTTTTTTAGGATACTGGCTGGGGAATTCTGGGAGTTGAAGTCCACCCATCTTACAGTTTTTTTAGGATACTGGCTGGGGAATTCTGGGAGTTGAAGTCTACCCATCTTACAGTTTTTTTAGGATACTGTCTGGGGAATTCTGGGAGTTGAAGTCCACCCATCTTACAGTTTTTTTAGGATACTGTCTGGGGAATTCTGGGAGTTGAAGTCTACCCATCTTACAGTTGCCAAGTTTGAAACGCCCTGGATGAGCCCACAATTCCCATCATCCCCAGACCAGCGAAATTCAAGGAGTGGTGTAATCCAACGCATTTAGGTGCTATCAGATTCTGCCACAGCATTACTATTTGAGAAAGATATATATTATTTTTGGCTCTTCTTACCTTCCCAATCCATTGGTTGCAAAATATTGGAAGTCTAAAGGTTAAGCAGATGCTTCTGAAAATCTCCAGCCGAAATGTTACGAAGGCTTCTCACCACCTCTCGTTTTCATTCAGCTTTTCCTGAGCGCTGAACATTCAGGCCGTCTGCTATTTTTTACCATTTTGCTGGTACAGCCGAAAGTCACCTGGGAGGCGTAGTGCTTATTTTGGTCTTTAATTGATGATTAAATATTGCAGAGGGCTATCAAACTAAACTTCTCTTTCTATTATTTGCTACGTTTGAAAAAGGATCTAAATTCAGGCCTGGCACGTGGACTGACAATCAGGCGTTTTTCAAATATCAATTCCAACAGATTCTTTCTGAGAGTTATTTAAAACAGTTCTCCATTTCTCCTGCATGAAAAACCTGGGCCCGTTACGTTTCAGCAATGCATATTTTGATTGATTGATTAAATTTATAAGCCATCCATCTCGCTATCTCGAGAGCGATTCTGAGCAATAAAATAAGAATATAAAAACAATTTATCAGTGTAGAAACACTTAAAATTATAGGAATTCAGGAGAGGAAAAGAATAAAAACTCATCAGAATATCTCCACTCTCCTAATAAAACCTTAAAGCGTTGCCTGAACTACCATATGGGCGGCCAATAAATTTGATAAACAAATAAAAATAAAATAAATCAACAAAAAATGCAGAAAAGCCACCTACCTTCTGTTTAAACAAATAAACCAATTCATGCTTTTATAAAAAGGGAACTGCATAGAGAAAGATCGGGATTTTTCCTATTACCAGAAGAAAATGCCTTGAAAAAGGATGAGCTGGCCTCTTTCTCTCTTTTTCCTTTCTATCTCTCTTTTTCTTTCTTTCTTTCTTTCTTTCTTTCTTTCTTTCTTTCTTTCTTTCTTTCTTTCTCTTTCTTTCCCTCTCTCTTCCTTTTCCTTTCTCTCTGTTTCTTTCTCTTTCTCTCTTTCTCCTTGCCTTTCTTCCTTTTTCTTTCTCTCTTTCATTCTCTCTCTCTCCCTCCCTCCCTCCATTCAATCTTCATGTACACAGAAGGGATTGGATCACAGGTCTGCATTGTCCCTGGATTGTGCCGTTGCCATGACAACCAGTTGTGGGTTGTGGCGACACGCCAGGCACAAAGATGATGCCACATTTACACAGGAGGCAGGAATGTGGTACAGAAGTCACTTTATCTGCCCATCTGGAGAGAGGTGGGAAGGAAGAAAGTGTTTCTTAAAGGCATTCTTGACTCCTAAAAATACCCTGCCTTTTTCAGACTTTGCAACCTTTTCCCCACATTCTTATGAAAATGCCTTTTTAAAACATATTTTTTTAAAATCCTGCCTTTATTATGTTTGGAGATAACCCAAGGTTCAAACGTATCTAATACTCCTTCTTTCTCATGCTTTTTCTCACAACAACCTTGTGAGGTGGGCTGGACTGAGAAACCCGCTAGGATTGACCCAAAGTCATCCAGCTGGCTTTCAAGTCAAGAGGGAAGGCCAGATTCACTTAACAACCATGTTACTTAACAGCTGACGTGATTCCCTTAACACACTGCGGCAAGAAAAGTCATAAAATGGAGCAAAACTCAGTTAATGGATTTTTCACTTAGCAACATAAATTTGGGGCTCAATTGTAGTCATAAATCAAGGCCTACCTGTACCCACTCCACTCTCCAGAGCCAACAGCAGTATTAAAGAAACATACACAAGCATCCACAAACACACAATCTTGTTCAAAGCCCCCACACATTTAATTATATCCAAATCCTAGCAGTCTAACTTAATCCCAGGCTACGTCGAGGGCCTTGTGACGGAAACCCGTGTACGTTCAGCCGTTCGGGCAGAGCCACCGCCCAAATTCCCCGCGTGCCTCCTTGTCTTCCAAACTCACCATCCTGGGCAACAACCAAACAGCAAAGGCGAGCTTCTAGTCCTCATGCATAATTCACATACCCCACCACCACCCACCCTCCTTGTCGGGAAAGGGCACATGAGGTTCCGGCTATAAGTAGAACAAGTTTTGCTTTCCTCTCATGTGTGTATTTGGGCGTGTGTGTGTGTGTGTATGCTCAGACAGAGATTTCACTTTCTATCACATCTAAGATGGAACGCCTGGAGCCCAAACATGTCAAAACTGCCCTTGTCCCTCCGTTGAAAGGGTCACAAGGCGGAATGGTCCTAAATCTTAAGGGTTTCAATGGAAGGAGAATGGTGCTGTCCATGGTGCTGAAGGCAGTTTTGCTATTAGGGCTGTTTGGCAAATAGAGAAAAATACAGGATGCTATGTTTTTTAAAATAATTTTTAAAAAAGGGATGGGGGAAAAAGAAAATTAATAGGCCTCCATTGTCTGTGGTTTATTTTATATGACTTCTTAACTTGCCCCTGACAAGACAAGTCAAAGCCTTAGCAAGGCCACACTTGGAATACTGTGTCCAGTTTTGGTCACCACACTATAAAAAGATGTGGAGACTCTGGAAAGTGTGCAGAGAACAGCAACCAGGATGATGAGGGGGATGGAGGCTCAAACATACAATGAACGGTTGCAGGAACTGGGCATGGCCAGTCTAGTGAAGAGAAGGACCAGGGGAGACAGGATAGCATCTTTCAATATTTGAGGAATTGCCTCAGAGAAGAGGAAGGGGTCAAGCTATTCTCCGAAGCACCCCGAAAGCCGGACAAGGAATAATGGATGGAAACTGACCAAGGAGAGATTCAACAATAAGGAGGAATTTCCTGACAGTGAGGACAATCAGCCCATGGAAGAGAAGTTAACTTCGGAAGTTGTGGGAGCTTCATCCCTGGAAGCTGGCGATGCTTTCTGGAGATGCAACCCACACGACACCTAAGGGAGTTGCAGATTGGACAATGGGGATGGGGTCATTAGAGGGAGGGGGCTGGGTAAATGTTTGATATGTATGGGTTTGCGCCTTTCTGACTCAGATCTTGCTTTACTTTCGCTGCTATCTTTTCATAACCAGTAAAAGTACTTTTTAATTCCACAAACAATGGAGTTGGGAGTTTCCTTTCTTGGTTACTGAAGGAGGCATACCTGACAATGCTCTTCCTCTCCTTCCCCCCCCCCCCCCCACCCCAAATTCAGGCCAAGGTGATCGTCCCAAACAGCACAGCCGGGCTGATCATCGGCAAAGGTGGCGCCACCGTCAAAGCCATCATGGAGCAGTCCGGCGCTTGGGTCCAGCTGAGCCAGAAGCCTGAAGGCATCAACCTCCAGGAACGCGTGGTGACCATCAGCGGTGAACCCGAGCAGATCCACAAGGCTGTCGACATCATCGTCCAGAAGATCCAGGAGGATCCTCAGAGCAGCAGCTGCCTGAACATCAGCTACGCCAACATCACTGGCCCGGTGGCCAACTCAAACCCAACCGGATCGCCCTACGCCAACTCTACAGACGTTCTACCCGCAGCCGCCGCAGCCGCCACTGCTTCAGGCTTGTTGGGCCACACCAGCCTGGCCGGGGTTGGCGCCTTCCCGGCTGCCTTGCCGGGGTTTTCGGGCAACGACCTCTTGGCCATCAGCACAGCGCTCAACACCTTAGCGAGTTACGGATACAACACCAATTCTTTGGGGCTCGGCCTCAATTCAGCCGCCGCTTCCGGGGTCCTGGCCGCGGTGGCCGCCGGAGCCAACCCAGCGGCTGCAGCCGCCGCTAACCTCTTAGCCTCGTACGCCAACGAAGCTTCTACGAGTGCCACGGCCCCAGCCAGTGCAGTTGGCGCCTTCACCTTGGGCTCTTTAGCGGCAGCCACTGGGGCGGCCAACGGCTACTTAGGGACTGCCTCCCCATTGGTGGCCAGCTCCTTCCTAGCCACCGAGAAGCTAGTGGAAAGCGCGAAGGATATGGTGGAGATCGCCGTGCCGGAAAACCTAGTCGGTGCCATTTTGGGCAAAGGCGGGAAGACGTTAGTCGAGTATCAGGAGCTGACGGGAGCCCGCATCCAGATTTCCAAAAAGGGGGAGTTTATTCCAGGTACCAGGAACCGTAAAGTCACCATCACCGGCACGCCAGCCGCCACTCAAGCCGCGCAATATCTCATCAGCCAGCGAGTAACGTACGAGCAAGGAGTCCGGGCCACCAACCCACAGAAAGTGGGATAAGAGGAGGCCAAAGAGAAGGCTTGGGGAGGGGAGGAATAGGTTCAATCAGCCCTTCAATCGTGAAACATGGTAACCGCCATGACCCCAGCCCCTGCCCAGTGCCCATCTCTCTCTGCCATACACACACAGACACACACAGACAAACACACACACACACAGACATACAGATACACAGAGCCCCCTCCGATTGGGATGCAGCCCATCATATTCTGCCGGACGTTTATTTCACCAACGGTGTGGCCTGAATGTGTATATATTTCTCTCTCTCTCTCTCTCTCTCTCTCGGTCTATCTATCTATCTATCTATATACATGGCAACGTTTTCTTTTCTTTTTTTTTCAGTTGATGGATTTGAATAGAAAAAAAAAAGATTTTTTTAAAAAGAAAACCGTCCTCTTTCTTTCCCTCTCGGTTTCTGGGTCTCCGAACAATTCCGATGGAGGAAGGACCAAGCTCTCTGGCTTTCTTTCCTCTCTCTCTCTCTCTCTCTCTCCCCGGGAGAAGCTAGAGCTGCTTCAGGATCTCGGGGGTGGGGGTGGGGCTCTCCGTGGCCTTCTCCACGCCCTTCCAGAACTTTGATCCCGGGTAGATGACCGACCGGGTTGGGTCTTGGGAAGGAAACGGGGGAAGGAGTTAGGCCCAGACCGGATGCGCGACATGATTCCCGCCGTGATGTATTCCGGTTCTCTCGCGGAGCGAAACGGGTTTGCGCTTCTGAGTTGCGTTGTTTGCCCTGAAGGAGGCTGAGGTGGAAGGACGGGCGGCTGGGGAGTAACGACCTTGTTCCGTGGGCTTTGAAACAAACAACGGCATTTATTCAAAGCACATTTTTACAGGTAGTCCTCGACTTACGACCACGACTGAGCCCAACACTTCCGTTGCTGAGCAAGGCAGCGGCTCAGTGAGTTTCTCCCCCTTTTACGACCTTTTCGCCGCAGCTGTTAAGCGAATCTCTCCCATTGTTCAGTGAATCGTGGCTTCCCGCCCCCTCCTCCCCTCCCTTGACTTGCCGGAAACTGGCTGGGAAGGTCGCAAAAGGGAATGATGCTGCCAGTTGCCAAGCGCCCAAATTTAAATCGGGGAACCGTGGAGAACACTGCGGCGGTCATCATTGTGAAAACGGTTGATAAAAGATCCCTTTTCTCAGTGCCGTCGTAACTTTGAGCAGTCCCTAAAGAAATGGTTGTAATTCGAAGACTACCTGAATTCTTATTTTTTCCATCGGGAAAAGCTGTGTCCTTTCTCTCCATTTCCCCAACCCCTGGTGATCAAAGCAAGGTCCTTTGATGGACATTTGGCAAAGAAGGTCTGTTTTCTGTGTTCTACTGAAGGAGTAGACGCTTGAGGACTGGATCCAGTCGAGGACTGGATCCAGGTATTGACGCAGCGAGGAACCTGTGACGATAGGTGCCTTCTTGTCTTGCTGGGGATGTGGCCCAGAGTTGCTGCGGTGACTCTTCCTAGGTTCTTGTGATGACCATCTCCCCCATTGCAAAGAAGGCTGAACCCCCTGAGGTACAACCTGGGGTCCGGATGGAGAAGGTCAGGTCCTTCCTTGTGTGATGAAAGTCAGACTTGTGTAGTCCTTCCTGTGGTCCACCTACGATTGTTGGTGTCTTCCTTACCCAGATGAGGTGCTGCGTCCTCTCTACTCTCCCATCCAGTTGTGTTTGGGCCACAGGAAGATCTTCATACATCTTCGAAGGTGCCACCTGAACCTGGAAAGGTCCAGCTTTCAGCTACAACTCTTAGCAACAGTGGTGGGGAATTTGGAAGGAACAACGTGGCTATGAAAGCTCCTCTTTCTCCAGAGTACCAGTCAGGTGACGAAACGGAACTTGTCAGTATTATGGGTTGTTGAGCTCCCCTCAAGCCCAGACAATGGCATTTCCTGTCTGGCTTTCTTTTTCTCTGTTGATTCACTCTCTGGTAGGATGTTCCTCAACCTTGACAGCCCAAAGAGGTGTGGACTTCAACTCCCAGAATTCCCCAGCCCGCAAAGCTGTATCTCAGGAGGTTTCAATCTCCCATCAGAATTTTGGGAGTTGAAGTCCACCCCAACTTCAAGCTGCCAAGGTTGAGAACTTGCTCTTAGTAGAAACCAGCAGTATTACTTACCCACCATGGAGAAGTGGCCTTCGTTCCTCTGCTCCCTTCCTTTGTGAATCTTCCCAGTGACGGTGTTCATTCTGGTCTTTGTGTAGTTTCTTTCTTTGTTTTTAAGATCATAGTTTGATCAGGGCTTCCTGTCCTCAGTGTAAACTTTGAGTAGCCGCGAAGGCCACGTCAAGAACAGGTCCCACCACCCAAAGGGTGACTTTCCCCTTGGTAGGACTCCTGCATCTTGATCTTCTAGTTTGGTTAGTTACTAAAGGGGATGATCGCTGGGTTGTCTCCGCCTCTCCTTCTCTCACCCTCAAAAGGGTGCAATAGATGGACGAAGGAATGAATGAATAAATTCTAAAAAAAAAAAAAAAATACACAGGGTATATCTCCCTGAAATGTTTACATATCAGGCTCGCGACGTTCCCTCCGTCCGCAGGGCGCTTGCCAGCTTGTCGGCTTTTGAAGGTTGCCAGCATTTTAACCAAGAGTTTCTTGACCACGCTGGGTTCACCCCCACTCTCCCACGAGGATGATCGGAGCCCAGAGTTGGCCAACAAGGCTGAACAAATTGACCCCATGTCATTGCAGTGTTTGTGGTAGCTCGTTCTTGGTGTGCTTCTTCTAAGAACGTTTATATCCAAACGGGGCTGGGGGAAGTTAGCTTGAGCGAGGGCCTCGCGTGGTGGGCTTGTCTGATGGCTTGAGACAGTTCCCGGGTGGGAAGTCAAAGCCTACCTCTTCACGGAAGGTCCCACCGAGGCGTAGAAGCTAGGAGGATGGGTGGACGTCTACCTGGGCATTGAGTTTGGCTGAGCTAGGCTTGTTGGAAACGAAATAGAGTTGGCGACGTAACGTTTCTTGAAGTTTGGGGGGGACCTCCCACCTGAGCCCTAGGGAGCCCCAATGTCCTCTAGGAGAGAAGTTGCATTTGATGTCCTTCTCAAGAAGCTGGAAAAAGTAACTAAGGAGAGGTCTCCAGCCTCAAGTTTCTTCTCTTGAGGGCTTTGGCCAGGTCCACATCTGTCCCTCTGGCCCAGATTTTCCTATGCTGCATTAAAACTCCCCCCCCCCCCCCCAATCACTCCCTCGATTCTTCAGCACTGAGTTATGGACTTTTGCAATATTTCAGTGACTCTCAAAGGGGGGGGGGAGCCACAGTTCCTTTCAGAGGGTCTCCAACCATCGGGTGGAGATTCAGCTCTGCCAGGAAAGGACTTAGCACATGGCCCATCTTTCCTTGACGCTCTTAAAACAAAGAGTTTGATCAACTGACCGGCTGTCTTAGGCCAATGGCTCTAGTTTCAGGGCGGTAGAGGTTGGGACATATAACAGGTGGGTGGGTGTGGGTGTGGGTGGGTGGGTGGGTGGGTTTAATCTCTTAGGTAGTAGCATGTGTCTGTTTTCCTTCTTAGGCCGAAGGGAGGGTCTTAAGACTCTGAAAACCACTAGAGAACAAACAAAAACGAAAAATGTGAAACTTATATACTATTCATGTGTTGGTTTTTTTTTTTAAGGAAGCAATATCTATTTAGCATCTTGCACTGATTTTATGGAGTAAGAATGACTGCAATCAGCATTTTATTGACTGAGGTTTGAAGCTAGGGAGGTTTTTCGCAGTCAGAGGGGGGTGGGGGGGAGAAACCCCTGCCTTTCCACTGGCTGGGATTATTCTTCTTATTATTTTTATTTTTACAATGAACAAAAAAAAATACTGTTGCAGTTCTGCAGGTGCATCGCATATCATGCTTTCCTTGGGGTGGGCTTGGGGTGGGGGGTGGGCCAAGGGGAAAAGGGTGATACAGAACAGATTCTTGTGCCAAATTTTCTGCGTCTTTTTAAATATGGTCAGTATTGAAGGGAGAAGGAGCCTCTTGCCAATTTCGGCCCTCCCGCTCCCCCCCCCCCAAATGGCTGTGCATATTTCGACAATATAGATCGTCCTTGACTTACGACTCCCATTTGGACCCTAGTTTCCATCGCTGGGGGTCGTTAAGCAAGTGAGGCCCAATTTTACAAACTTTTTGGGCGGAGCGAATTATCGCAGTCATTAAACCAATCGGATGGTTGTTAAACAAATCCATTCCCCACCCCACCCCCATTGACTTGTCCGGAAGTCAACTAGGAAGTTCTCAGCTGGCGATCACGTGACCCCCCCCTGAGACAGTTGCAACTGTCGAAAATACACGCCAATTGACAAGCACCCTGAATTTTGATCCCCCGACCGTGGCCGTAAGGGTGAGGACCAGGCTGTCGGTCCCTTTTTTCCCCCAGTGCCATTGTAATTTCCCGCAGTCGCTAAACAGAATGGTCGTAAGTTGAGGACAACCTCTATCTGGCCTCTGCTTCTTCTTCCTTCATCCTACTTTTCCCCTCCAGAGGTTGTGTGCCGGACTGGCCACCTTTCGGTATCACAGTTGTGTGTCAAGGAAGCGAAGCTTGGGCAAGAAATAAGGAGAACGGCATTCTGCCTCGAACTGGGCTCAGGGTTTCATGAAAGAAGCCCGCTCTTGCACTTGGCAAATTCCGCAAATTTGGAAATCCTGCAAATTGCAAGAAAGAAAGAGAGAGAGAGAGAGAGAGAGAGAGAGAGAGAAAGAAAGAAAGAAAGAAAGAAAGAAAGAAAGAAAGAAAGAAAGAAAGAAAGAAATTGCATTTTTTTGCAATTTGGGAGGCAAATAATCCCAATTCCCTTAGCAGAATTCCTGCTGCTTCCCCAGCCTTTTAGAATGAGGTCTCTGAAAGGAAAGAAATAAAACTAGACTGTTGGGAGGTGAAGTCCACGAGTCTTAAAGTGGCCAAGATTGGAGACCCCTGGTTTATTGCCCCCTAAAAAGCTTGCTGCCATCCCAGGCTGGGGAGAGATGTCCATTGAATTCAGGGGTGGGCAATTCACTTCGAAGCCCTTTTTCCTTGCCTCTCCTCCTTTTCACCTTCCTCCTTCAAATCCGTGCAATTACAGGTAGTCCTCGATTTACGACCACAATTTCGGTTGCTAAGCGAATACACACACACACACACACACACACACACACACACACACCCCTTTTGACTTCATTTGTTGGAAGTCAGCCCGAGAGATCACCAATGGCGATCACATGATCTGCAACCCTCATAAATTCATGCACCTGAATTTTGAATTTTGATCACATGACCACGGGGTGGGGGATGCTGCAATGGCCATAAGTGTGAGGACTGAGTTGCATCTCTCTTTTTCAGTGCCATTGTAACATCGAACGGTCACTAAATAAGATCTTTTATTTTTGTAAGCAATCCAGAGTTTGGGATCGCCAAAGGACAATTCTTGTCCGTAGAATTCCTTCTCTGAAGAGCAAATGTTACTGACATAGCTTGTTTAAAAAGACGCACTCCCCCCCCCCCCCCACCATTTTTGAAGTGCCAAACGACTATTATTTATAGGGAACGTGCAGCTTTTAAAATAAAATTGAAAAGAGGAAAAATGTTGGGGAAGCTGGGGGCATTTTAATATTTAAAAACAAACGTTTAAAAAAACCAGATAAGTGTAGTTAGCGGATCTGGAACCTGGATCTTTAGTAGCTTTTAAATATATAAATATAAATATATATATATACATAATTTTTTTTTCTATTAAAAAAAGAGAGAGGCCATTGAGGACTTTCTCTCACTGTTTAGGAATCTCCCTCTCTGTCTTGATGCTAATCCTTGGCTGGTTGGAGGCCTGATTCCTAAATATTTTTCATCGCAATCTTAGGGGGTGTGATTGTCTCCTGATTCCTTTGGGGAAGTGTGAATCTGCTTAGCGAAACCATGTCGGTGTTCTACCGTATTTATTGGGGTGGTTTTTCTCTTTTTAAAAAAAACACAAAAATAAGCGAGCAAAACAAAACTCCAAATCTGATAAAATGCCATGGTTATTATTATTATTATTATTTTTTGAGAGCGGATTCCTGCGTTTGCTGAGCCTAACCCTGCTTTGGTAGAAAAAAAACAAAACCCTGTAACCTTACTTACTCAGGCATATGCTGGTTGGTGAGAAAAGAGGAGAGACGAATGAGAGGAAGGCCGGGCGGATTGTTAAGTAAATCCTAAAGGATGGATTGATATCCAGCTCTAGAAAATATGGAATATTCTTTCTCCTCTAACAAATGGCGGGTTTTGGGGGAGGGGGGGCTGCAGGCCTCTTTGGATACCTGAGAGGTTGCCAAAACCAGCCCCGGGAATTTGAGCTACATGTTCCTAAATTCCCTCCCGAACTGTGTCGTCTCTCCATCCTCAACCAGAATCAGGTCTCCTTGACATCAATGGGAGCCATGGGCAAGTCAATCAGTGTTGGCTGTGAAGCACCCCCAGTGTTTGGATCGGCCGGCTGTTTCCCACGCTGGGATTATATGACCTCTCATGAATCTCAGAGGTGGGATTGCGAATTGGGAATCACTCCCAGCTTTGACCTGGTTTTCCTAACCCCAATGGAGATGGAGAAATGATGTTCCTTGTGTCACTGATGGGCATCCCTCGGCTGCACCCGGAGAGGAAACCAGGGCCAGCGATGACAAAACCTTGGCCATCCAAGGGCCCGTTTCTCCTTTCTTGGACAGATTCCATTACTGGGACTTACTGGGACCTCCAGGTTGTCTCCCTCCCTCGCCCCACCAACCTTTGGGTCAGTTCCTAAAAGACCCTCCCTGGGATGCATGAGACCCCTCTTCCCTCTCGGTGCGCGGAGGGACCGTGTGGCTTGAGCAAAGCAGTGGTGAAACAAGACTTTGGAGCTTTTTCATGTGCCAAATATGAGCCAGATGTTTTTTCTGAAACCCATAAGGACAGATTTTTTTGGAGGGGGGGCGGGGGAAGGCAGCCGGGGAAAGTGGCCCGGCCCGGCTGGACTTGTGTTGATGTTCCCTCTTCCTGGTGTCTAATCCAAGTTCTCCTCTCCCGCTTGGATTCACTCTCTAAGTCACTCCCGTCTCCTGCCAAAGCGGAGCAGGGAAAACCTACTTGGTGCTTCTGAACCCAAGATGAGGCCTGAAAGAGGGTCAACCCCGGGGGGGGGGGAAGGGTGTGTGTGTGGCTGTGGGTAAAACGTTCCTCTCCCCCAATTCCGAACCCCAAAGGACTCAGACGCAGCGTCTGTCATAGCGCCTCATCAGCCGCCATCACCCAGCGGGAGAAACGCAAGCGGGCGAGTGGCGTTCCTGGCGTTCCTTCCCTTCCCCTCCGCATCGACCATCTCAATGGGGGCTAGTCCCTTGTCTTCTCCCTTTCTTGATTTCCAGGGCGCTTGGATCAAAATCAGAATCAGTGGCTTGGTGGCAGGAGGAAGGGGATGAGCCAAGGGGGATGAGCGGACCTCCTTGCAACTAAGGCCTCCTCCCAGGGGTGACCCCACACAGTTGAACGTGAACGTTTGGTCAGGCGCAGTGTCCTCACCACCCCTCGTGTGAACATCCCCATGTTTCGAATGCAGAGCCTGCATAATTTTTTCCCCTTTCCGCCGCCTTCCTTTCCTTAAAAAAGCCGCCTGAGACGTCTTATTTTGGTTTGTGTCGGGACATTCTCATTAACCTGGAGCATCCTTTTTTTCCATTCAGCATTTTGACACGTCCGCCCACCACAAAGTTCTCTCTATAAATATATATATATATAAGTATATATATATATACTATATATATTATTTTAAAAAAAACCAACACACACTTATTCTAAAGCAGCGTGGGACTCTTTCTTACAATAGCTGGCTACCTCCGGACTGCTCTTTTTTCCCCCCCTCCAAAATCCACCTCCATATCTTCCTCCTCCCACATCGAGAACATTTCTCAAGTGTCGTTTTCTCGGGGCGACCTGCGCAACCTTCCATCTTTTCCAACGTTTGTTTGTTTGTTTTTTCCAAAGTCAACTTTTTTGCTTCATCCGAAATTTGGGGGAGCCCCCCCCATCCCGAATTCTCCCGCTGCTGGGGACCGCCTCATCTCGTTCCGATCCGTCTCCTGAACTTCCGAACTTCACCCCTCTCCTCATTTCGAACTTTATAACAACCCACCTTCTGTGTTCATCCAACCTGTGTTTTATGGAATGCTTCCTCATCTTCCATATTACAAAAAAAAAAAAAAAACAGAAACAAAAGAAAAAGAAACATTTCAAAAAATTATATATATAAATATATATATATATATATAAATATTAAGGGCGGGAGGGTGCGAAAGGAAGAGGAGGGGGGGGGGAAAAACCCCGCAAGAGACTGTCCAAGTCTTAGACAATTTTAGACGATTCGAAGAGGGGATTTGATGTTACCAATTTTCCCCCCCTTTTAACTGTGAAGAAAAAAAAGAAAAAACCCGTTTCTCCACCATTGCTTCATTGTAAATGCTTGGTTTCTGTTTTAAACATGTCTGCAGAGTTGGGAGCGGGGGGCGGGCGGGGGGAAGACAGGGGTAGAAGGGAGACCATAACTTATTTTATTTTACTTTATTATTATTTTTTTCTGTTCTCAAACATCAGAGGCCCAGCCGTGCGTAAAAGGACTGGAGGTTCAGAAAGCAAAACAGGTCCGTTCATTGAATTTGCCGGGAAAAAGAGCAACGAAGACCTGAGAATGGTTTTCTATTTATTATTGCTCACTATTATTGCAATCGGAAGTGATGGAATGGTGCTTCTTCTGACGTGAGGGGAAATGATAGCGTTACGCATTAAACTATCTCACACGGAGAAAATAAAATGAAACTTACCTTCCGTGGTAGACAGCTGCCAGAGGAGGAGACACACAAAAGCTCTCAAAAATGGAAGTCTCTTGGCCCCTAATGGGATGCCATTCAAATTTGGGAGGAATTTTTAAGTCGGGTCCAAATGAATTTTCTGGTGACCCCGGATGGATGATATTAGCACTGTTCGTGGGTTAACCTAACTTATTCCCCAAAAAATTGCAGTGAATCAGAGGTCTTCGAACTTGGCAACTTTAAGACTGGTTGGAGAATTCCAGGAGTTGAAGTCCACAAGTCTTAAAGTTGCCAAGTTTGGGGACCCCTGTATTTTCCCACCATTCCTGGGATGCCTAGAACCAGGAAATGGAGAACCACAAATTCATTTTGCATGATTCAAGTCCTCCTGCCTTTAGATAATCAGGTCTCCTTGCCTTTAGTGGTCATGAGTTCCTTTTCATGCTTCTTAAAGTAGTGTTTCTCAACTTTAACTATGTTAAGATGTGTGGACTTCAACTCCCAGAATGCTGGGGAGTTGGGTATCCCGGGAGTTGAAGTCCACACACCTTAACATGGCTAAGGTAGGTTGAGAAACACTGCCTTATAACAACTTGTCCCTTTCTTCGTTAGTGACCGTATCTTAGAGAGCCTCAGGTATGGAGGCCTCCCTACAGATCTGATCCCCTTCAAGATGTGACCAAGATATCCCCAGTTGAAACCACAGGGGGAAACCCGGAGAACTCCAAACAGGGCAGTCTTCAAGACGGTCAACCCAAGTCAAGATGGTGGCCACTGCATCTGGGAAAACCTGAATCTGAAAGCTTCCCGGTTTTCCCCACCCAGTTGAAAGTTCAAGATCTTGCCAACCAGTCCATCCCATGGTCCAATCTCCCTCTGCCACGCTGGCAGCTTCCACCCATCCAGTTCCGGTCAGGTGAAGAGGTGCAAAGACAAAGGATGATCTTGGTTTTCTAGAAAGAATGTTGTTATGGCTACCTATCATCTAACTCCCATTTTCCCACCATAGAAAAGACAGAGTAGAAGAATAGAAAGTGTGGCAGGCCAAAGACCCAAAAGAAAAGATGGCTGCAGGCCTGACATTCGGAAGGCCAGCTAAGACAGTCAAAGGCTCACCATTCCCACTTGAAGAAGCCCAGCGAGACTTTGTCTCATCCCGGACCCACAAACCTCCAGTTCCTTTTATACAAACTCGCTTGCCAATCATCCTGGATCTTTTGCGTTCTCCATCCAACCTCTCCTTTTGAACCGAAGCCGCCTGGAGTCTTAAGGGGTTGGTGCCAAAAGGGAGCGGCCGCACAGCCAAGGAAAGCGTTATGGTCGAAAATGGGGTTATTTTTTTTTTAATTATTATTATTATTTTTAAAAAGGAGCAACTAAGTCAACCAATTCCACCGCCCTGGCTACCTTAGCAAAAAAAAAAAAAAAGGGAAGAGAAAAAACAATTTAAGAAAAAAAAATTCTGAATGTCTTGGTAGGTTTGTGTGTTTTAGTGTAAAGTTGTGTATTGATTTTGTGCTTGGTGGAGTCAGCCTTTTTTTTTTTAGTGCTAATACTATTAACTCATTTCTTGTCATGATAAATGTCCATTCACGACATCTCTTCCGTCTTCTGTTGTCGTTTTTTCTTTACATTTCACGACAATCTCTTAACCCATTTTAACTAATGGAGTTGGGGAGGGGGGGCTACGGACCACGACAAGGCATCGAGGGTTCATCATCTCCCCCCTTCACACACCCTCCTTCGTCCCATTAACCGGGCCGAAGGTCATTCTCGAACCACCATCCCACCACCACGCACCAGGTCCCTTCAACTGTGTTGGACTTCCTTCATCCTCACCCACCAGAGGTGTTGTCTGTGCAAAGAGATCACAACATTTGGGGGGGGGGGGCGGTGCCTCTCAAAAAGCGTGGCCTGGGGGACCAGTGAGGGGTCCCCAAGACCCTTTCAGGGCTTCTCCCATGTCCAATGTTTTAAAATTCCTCAAATCTTAATTCCTGTAGGAACTATGGTTAGATGCCACCTTAAACTGTTTTGAGTTCCTCAGTCAGAAACTGAAGGCATTCTTGAGACCAAATTGTTTGAGAACCCCTGATTTGGGACTTCCAGTGTTTAGCTGAAGGTCACCTCTGAAGGTCAGGTGGCCAAGCCAGTCCACAGAAAAATGTCCCAAGGAAGCTGCCCTGCTGTTGGCTCTGCACGAAATGTGGTTGAAGGATCTCACAGGGGGGATCAAGAGAGAAGAATGAAACCACCCCCAAAAAGGAAGCGGCTCATGGGGGGTGTCTAATATTACAGTTGTACGGCCATTTTCTTCCCTTGGGGCACGGCCGAATCAGTCCTTGGCTCCAAACATCTCAATCAGCTAAGCTCAAGTTATGGAAGCTACCTGAGATAGAGAATGACTTGGACAGAGATACAACCCTACGGTGCCCTGTTTCGGCTGTACTGTTGGTGACCCCGGGAGTAGAGAAGTTGGGGTCTTCCAGTTGGTGCATGGTCCGTCTGCTTGACAGCTACGATCGCCCCTGGTTGGAGAGAACAGACGACGTATTCCTGTATCATCTGCAGAAGATCCCAGAACATCTCAACAGAGGTGTCCAACCGTGGCAATTTTAAGACCCGTGGACTTCAACTCCCAGAATTCCCCAGCCAGCCATGGCTGGCTAGGGAATTCTGGGGGTTGAAGTCCACAAATCTTAAAAGTCACCAAGATTGGGCGCCCCTGCTCCAAAATACTCTTCCTTCAATTTCAACCCAATCAGATCTCCTGATCAATTATTATGGCAGCGCTTCATCGCCTTCATGGGATCAAGCATTACAATTATGACCTGCTGCTGAGGTGGAACTCTCGCCTCCCAATCAGGAGGTTGTAAGTTCAATCCTAGGTAGAGGCAGATGTAGGGTCTCCTGCTTGGGCAGGGGGTTGGACTAGAAGTTCCCAAACTTGGCAACTTTAAGACTTATGGACTTCAACTCCCAGAATTCTCCAGCTGGCTGGAGAATTCTGGGAGTTGAAGTCCACAAGACTTAAAGTTGCCAAGTTTGGGAACCTCTGGACTAGATGACCTGCCAGGTCCCTTCCAACTCTGTTCATCTGTATCTAATCCAGCCCCATCCCACCACCTCTTTGTTAGAAAAGAGCTTACGATGTTGCCATCTTGGTGCCAGTTGACTGGCAAGGCTTCGTGGCTTCGCCAGCTCTTTCCTCCTCACTCCCCCCCCCCACAATTGGCCGAGTCAGAAGTTAAGAGACATGGCATGGCCGCAGCAGCCAATCCCTTTGGGAGAGACAGTCTGGCCTTCCAAGTCTTTGTGATCTATGATGGAGACCTTGGGGAGGGAGGCCCAGCCTCTCTTTCTCTCCATCTCTTTGACTTGGGAGGACCATGTAAGCAAAAAGAGGTCAATTGATTGGATTGATTGGCATCGATGCTGTTTTTGTAACCCTGGGTTCAGGATTTGGGTTTGGCTAGTCTAAAGAAAAGCAGAATTAGGGGTGACGTGATAGCAGGATTCCAGTATTTGAGGGGCTACCACAAAGGAGAGGGGGGTCACCTTATTCTCCAAAGCCCCCGAAGGCAGGACAAGAAACACTGGATGGAAACTAACCAAGGAGAGAAGCAACCTGGAATTAAGCGATCCTGCGCGAGCTGCACTGGCTTCCTGTGGTCTTTCGGGTGCGCTTCAAGGTCTTGACGACCATCTTTAAAGCGCTCCATGGCTCGGGGCCTAGTTATATGCGAGACCGCCTCCTGCCCCATACATCCCTCAGACCGATACGCTCCCACAGAGGGGGCCTCCTCAGGGTGCCGTCGGCTGGACAATGCCGACTGGCGACACCCAGGGGGAGAGCCTTCTCTGTGGCGGGCCCTGCCCTTTGGAACGACTTACCCCCTGAACTCCGCACCATCTCCGACCTCCGCCTCTTCCGCAAGTGTCTGAAGACACACCTATTCCATCTAGCCGGCCTAGCGTAACCTCCATACTGATTATTAGATAGTTTTAAATTTGGGATTTTAATTCGGTTTTTAGCGCAGGGTTTATTTATTAGAATAAGTATTTTAAATTTTGATATATTTTATATATTTTGTATCTATTTTAACATCCCTGTGCGCCGCCCTGGGTCCATTTGGAGAAGGGCGGGGTATAAATTTAATAAAATAAAATAAAAAATAAAAAAAAGCAGAAACTTCCTAACAGGGAGGACAATTAACCAGTGGAACAGCCTGCCACCAGAAGTTGTGGGTGCTCCATCACTGCAGGATTTTAAGAAGAGACTGGACAGCCACTTATCCGAAATAGTATAGGTTCTCCTGCTTGAGCAGAGGGCTGGACTCGAAGATTTTAACTCCCAGAATTCCCCAGCCAGACGTAGCTGGCTGAGGAATTCTGGGAATTGAAGTCCATCCACCTTTAATTTTGCCAAGGTTGGAAACTACTGCCTGTCCTCCAATATTCCCCCTCCCAGAGAGCTTCCCTATGACCTCCGGCTCTGTATCCAGGTAGTCCTCGACTTACGACCACAACGGAGCCCAACACTGCCACCATTAAGCGAGACCTTCGTTAAGTGAGTTTCGCCCCCGTCTTACGATCCGTCTTGCCACGGTGGCTGAGCGAATCCCTGCCGTTGAGAAGTCGGTCCACCCGGTTGTTAAGTGAATCCGGCTTTGACTTGCCTTGTCAGAAGGTCGCAAAAGGAGCCTCCGGAGCCCCCAGGGAGCGTGCCACCGTCATAAGGAGGAACCAGTTGGCCAAGCGTCGGAATTTGGATCCCGTGGGGGATGCCGCAAGGGTCGTTAAGTGGGAAAAAAAGGCTCACAAGTCCCTTGACGCTTTGAACGGTCACTAAACGAGCGGTTGTAAGTCCAGGACTGCCTGTAATTCAAACCCAGAACCCAGTTTTCTTTCTTAAAATTGAGGGTGAGGTTTCTGTTGAGTTTTATGCCCAGAGGTTTCCTTTCTAACATAAAAAGAATCGCTCCCATTAAACACCCCCACCCTAAATCTATCGGGTAGGGCAGGGGTCTGCAAAGTTGGCTCTTTTAAGACTGGTGGACTTCAACTCCCAGAGTTCCTCAGCCAGCAGGAACTCTGGGGAACTCTGGGAGTTGAAGTCCACCAGTCTTAAAAGAGCCAACTTTGCAGACCCCTGGGGTACGGGGACGTGGGCTGCTGACCCCCCCCCCCAAAGAAACCTGTGGAGTTTCATGCTGCAACTGCCCCCCCCTCACTCATCCCCCATCGACTGCATTCTCCCCCACGCCTCACCTGAAGCCATAGCAGGAAGTCCTCGACTTACGACCCCAATTGGAGCCCCCAATTTCTATGGCAGAGGGAGACGTTTCTTAAGGGAGCCCTGTCCCATTTTACGGCTTTCCTTGCCACCGTTGTTAAGTGAAACGGCACAGTCGTTAAGGGCGTACACACAACTGGGTTTCCCCGTTGACTTTGTTTGTCACAGAGGGATGACGTGCCCCCCCCGGGACGTTGCAACCGTCATAACTATGAGTCGAGCGTCCGAATTTTGATCGCGCGACCACGAGGATGCGGCAGTGCTCCTAAGTATGGCAAACAGCCCCTGTTCACTTTGTTTCAGTGCCGTTGTAACTCTGAACGGTCACTAAACGAGCTGCTGTAAGTCGAGGACTACCTGGGTATGTACCCGGGCTTGTTCGTTGAGGGCCAGTTCATTGCTTCGACCACTTGTTTGACTTTAGGATGAATGCACCAGTGTTGCTTGGCGTCGGCCCCTGCCAATGTGGTGAGACTCCAACGTGTAAATGCTTAGTAGGGAGACGGGGGCGGACAAGGTAAGAATAGGGCTCTCCTTGACCAAGTTCATTGACAGGGTTCCGAGTTCAAATGCAGCTTGCTCAAGGTCCAGTCTCCAAGGACGTCGAAAGCCACTGACTGTACCAGTTCCACTTGCCCAATGGCGTTGATTTATCGCATTCCCAAGGTAAGGATCCAGGTTCCCAGCACGGTGGTGGCTTCACTTAATGACGGCTTTACTTCATGACCGAGTTGCCAATCCCAATTGCGGTCAGTAAACAAGGACCGGTAGCGCTTTCGTCACAATCCCCGGTTTTACCCCCACCATAGCCCAGTGAGTTAGGTGAAAGCTAACTGACCCTCAAAGGATCTCCTTGGACTGGCTCCTGAGCATGGCATGAGTTCCAACCCCGATCTTCCCCAGTCCCTAATTCCAGAACCGTCTCGGCCTCTGCTGCGGAATTTGAACTCTTGCCACCAACCTGCGAACGCATCACAAAATGTTGGAAGGTGAGTTTGGCCACTACTATACGGTTGCCCAAGAGATTTTTAATGGCCCAAATGCCTTGGGGGGGGGGGACGGACAGACGGACCAGGAGGATCAGGCTTTAGCTGCCAGAGAAAAAGATAAAATATTTGTTCGTCTCCTCTGGTTTTTATGAGCAACTGGACTTTAAAAGAAAATAAAAACGGCGTGGGATTTTTTTCTCTCTCTCCTGTTTTTGGCCGATGGATCCCAGGGCCCTTTTGACTTAATTAAAACTAGCCGAATGGATCCTGCACAGCAATTAAATCAGCGAGAGCTTTCCCGGCCTCCGGTTTTTTTCCTTCAGCGTTTGCAATTTTGAACGGGTGCGAGAACGGGACCATGGGAGGGGGGGAGAGGAGGGGGGGCTTTGGGAGGCCACTGCGCCAGGCCGGCCTTTGGTAGGAGGTGGGCTCAATTCGGACGCAGGCCAAGAGGCGGCCATCCGAAGCCAGTGCGCCTTCCCTTCCTCCAACGGTGATGAGTCCTACGAGATCTCGGCCGCTCTGCAGACGAAGGATGGGAAACGACAGTCTTCCTCTAGGGCAGTGCTTCTCCACCTTGGCCCACCTGGAGAGGCGTGGGCTTCAACTCCCAGAATTCCTGGCAGGGGGATTCTGGGAGTTGAAGTCCACGCGTCTTCAGGTGGGCCAAGGTGGAGAAGCACTGATCTAGGGAGAAGATGGCCGAGGGTGGAACTGCCCGACGTCTTCAATTATTCACCTGGAGAGAGTAGCCAATAGGATGACATCGAGAGCTGAGAACGATAGGCGGTCCTCGACTTACGCCAGCTCATTTAGTGACCGTCTGAAGTTTTATCAAGGCACTGAAAAAAAGAGACTTATGACTATTTTTTTCACCTGGCCACTTCCCTAGGATCACAGGATCCAAATTCAGACACTGGCTCGTATTTACGACGGTTGCAGTGTCCCAGGGGGACAGAGGGGGGGGGTGCATCTGTCAAAAGAAGCAAAGTCAACGGGGAAAGCCAGATTCACTTAACGACCAACTGACTCACTTAACAATGGCCGTGATTCATTTCACCGGCAAGGAAAGGAAGGTCATAAAATGGAGCAAAAATCGCTTAATCGATGTCTCACTTAGCAACAGAAAGGTTGAACGCAGTTGTGGCCGTAAGTCGAGGACTGTGCACAAGGCTGCCACTATCAAGAGCAAAGCCTCTGGTCGCTTGGTGGAAAGACAGCCGATCTCTTCACCGTCTTCTCGCCAGCTGGGATGGCACCTTCTCGGCTGAGCACCCCACCAAACCCCCCATTTCTCACCAAGCATGCTGACCTTCCTCTTTCCAAAGCTCAAAATAGTATTTTTATTTTTATTTTAAAGTGGCTTCATTTGTTTGGATGGAAAAAGAAACGGCTTTGCCTGGTTTTATTTCAAAATTATAACACCACGGCCCCGTTCTAAGGAATTCTGGGAGTTGAAGTCCACCCGTCTTACAGTGGCCAAGGTTTCAATTAGAATAACAGAGGTGGAAGGGAACCTTGGAGGTCTTCTAGTCCAGCCCCCTGCCTAGGCAGGAAACCTTACACCACCTCAGACCAATGGTTATCCAGCATCTTCTTTCAAAACTTCCTGTGTTGGAGCATCTGGAGGCAAATTGTTCTGGTCAATGCTTTGTCAACAGAGCTCTGGAAAAATTCGTATTTTCACTGCTAACGTCTCATTTAAACCCTTGAAATCTGTTGAACGGAGCCAAAAAAACTCAGCACTTCCTTTTCTACTTCCACACATTGTTTGTGCTACACAATTGTTGCTCGGTTTAGTTTCCCTTTGCCGGTTGGAATACTGGCGCATAATGTTGTGCTAAGGCACGGGGTGTCTAAACTTGGGAACTTTTAAGACTTGTGGACTTCAACTCCCAGAATTCCCCAGCCAGCATGGCTGTCCACAAGTCTTAAAAGTTCCCACGCTTGGACACCCCTGTGCTAAGGATTTGTCAGCAATGGTCGAGGGCAGGGGTCCCCAAACTTGGCAACTTTTAAGACTTGTGGACTTCAACCCCCAATTCTGGGAATTGAAAGTCCACAAGTCTTAAAGTTCCCAAGTTTGAAGACTTCTGGGGGTTGGACTAGAAGACCTCCAAGGTGCCCTTTCCAGCTCTATTCTGATTGATTGAGTTTTGCTGGACTTTTTCATAGCTGAACATGGCTGTGGATTCATGCTCAGAGTCCATTATTCCACCTAAGTCATTTTCGGTAGTCGTATGGATATACACCACAGGGATGCCCCATCGGAAGAATATGTGAGCCCCCCCCCCCTCCACCTGAGCTCCCATACCTGGGCCTTACCTGAAATGAAAACTGGAGCTGAATTGTAATCTTCATCAGATCCACCGTTTTATATATATTTATATTGTTAAGAACTTAGAGCCCAGCAGGTTGCGAATAATACTGCAGCTGTTGCTAAGCAACCGCATCCCCTCTAGGTACCACAAATACAGAGAGCCCAATCCCTGATGCTGGGTTTTTTTTTGCCTGCTGTTTAGAGGAATCCTAATAAATAGGTGGAGAAACACGATAAGTCCGATTGAAACATTCAACTGATTGCACAACTAACACTAGTATCAATCATAACTTTCGGCTTCTATACACGTTGCCTGCAAAAGAAATATCAATTCTTGGTTTTGAAATGCAGGTTACAGGAGGGAACCTTTGACTTATGACCAAAATTCAGCCCAAAATGTCTGTTGCTGGGCGAAACGTTTGTTAAGTGGGTAGTGTCCCATTTTATGACTTTTCCTGCACTTAACACTGCAGTTGTTAAGTGAATCTGGCCTCTCCCATGGACTTTGTTTGTCCAATTTCTTCCCCAAAAAACACAGTGATGGATTACCCACAACTTCTGGTGGCAAGTAGTTCCACTGGTTAATTGTCCTCACTGTCATGAAGTTTCTCCTCAGTTCTAGGTTGCTTCTCTCCTTGATTAGTTTCCACCCATTGCTTCTTGTTCTGCCCTCAGGTGCTTTGGAGAATAGCTTGACTCCCTCTTCTTTGGGGCAACTCCTGAGATATTGGAAGATGCTATCATGTCTCCCCTGGTCCTTCTTTTCATTAAACTAGACATCCCCAGTTCCTGCAACCGTTCTTCGTATGTTTTAGTCTCCAGGCCCTTAATTGTCTTAGTTTAATCATTTTAACCATCTTTCCTTCTTTTCATGAAGCCGGAATAAATTTAGGAACAATTCAAAGGAACGGCAAATATGAAGAAATGGCGGAGGAGGAAGATTTATTCTTAGGTAGCATCTAAATGAGGGCAGCTGTCAGAAGAGATTTTACTCCAGGGAGGACAAAAGGCTTGAAAGAAAGAAGATTTGCGAGAGAGAGAGAGAGAGAGAGAGAGAGAGAGAGAGAGAGAGAGAGAGAGAGAGAGAGAGAGAGAGAGAGAGCGCGCGCAGAAATATTATATATTTCTGAAATATTATCTTCTCTGAGAATGGATGCAAAGAAGAAAGAAGAATTAAGCAAGGCGAAGGGAAACAAGCAATATCCCCTTAAGGTTGTGTGTACACACACACATACACACACACACAGAGAGAGAGAGAGAGAGAGAGAGAGAGAGAGAGAGAGAGAGATATGACCATTGCAATTCAGCATCCTGATCCCTTGGCGCCCCCTACTGGACTCTTTTCAAATCCTTTGGCCACCTCATGAGAAGGAAGGACTCCCTGGAAAAGACTCCTGCATTGAGTCCCTTGGACTGCAAGGCCATCCAACCGGTCAGTCCTAGAGGAGATCCACCCTGGCTGCTCTTTGGAAGGCCAGATCCTGAAGAGGAGACTCAAATCCTTTGGCCACCTCATGAGAAGGAAGAAGGACTCCCTGGAGAAGAGCCTCATGCTGGGAAAAATGGAGGGCAGAAGAAGAGGAAGGGGACGGCAGAGAAGGAGGGGGCTGGATGGAGTCACTGAAGCAGCAGGTGTGAGCTTCAATGGACTCCAGAGGATGGGAGAGGACAGGAAGGCCTGGAGGAACGTGGTCCATGGGGGTCGCGATGGGTCGAACACAACTTCACAGCCAACAACAACTGGACTCTTTGGAAACAGCCCGTGTTCAAGAACCGAATTGGCCTAAAAAATCATTCTCTTCCAGAATTTCAGGTGGAGCTTGACTTATGACCATAACTGAGCCCCAAACGTCTGCTCTAAAGTGAGACATTTGTTCCCTTTGTGAGTTTCCCCCCATTTTTACGAGCTTTCTTGCCCCGGACGTTCAGTGAATCACTGCAGTTGACAAGTTAGTAGCCCGGTTGTTAAGTGAATCTGGTTTCCCCGGTGGGCTTGGCTTGTCGAGGTCGCCAAAGGGGACACTGCGACCGTCGTAAGCATGAGACAGGGAATTTTGATCACGTGACCATGGGGATGCTGCAACGGTCATTAAGTGTGAAAAAGGGGTCATCGGTCTCTTTTTTCAGTGCTGTTGTTAACATCTGTCACTCAATGAAGTCTTGTAAGTCAAGAACTAATGCCACCTTCTCTCTGACCAAGCAGGAGTCCACCACTCAGCCTCTTCCCACAAGGGTCGCCCGCAACTCCGGAGTCAACTTGCCCAAGTGGACCAGGGTTTATTTCTGGAGCAACCGATGCAGGATAAATGATAAAAATCAGGCCACCAATCGTGGCTTCCATCTTTTCTGCTTCCCATGGAGCAGTTTTGATTTCCTCTTCCAGATGTTCTCCTCCTCTGCCTCTTCCTCCTCCTCCTCCTGGAACATCTTCTTGAAGATTTCCAGTGTTGGGGCATTCACAACTTCTGGAGGCAACTTCTGCTCCACTGATTAATTGTTCTGACTGTCAGGAAATTCCTCCTCAGTTCTGAGTTGCTTCTCTCCTTGATTAGTTTCCACCCATTGCTTCTTGTCCTACGCTCATGTGCCTTGGAGAATAGTTTGACTCCCTCTTCTTTGCGGCAGCCCCTGAGATATTGGAAGACTGCTATCCTGTCTCCCCTGGTCCTTCTTTTCATTAAACTAGACCTACCCAATTCCTGCAACCGTTCTTCATATGTTTCAGCCTCCAATCCCCTCATCCTCTTGGTTGCTCTTCTCTGCACTCTCTCCAGAGTTTCCACGTCTTTTCTACATCATGGCAACCAAAACTGAATGCCGTATTCCAAGGGTGGCCTTCCCAAGGCCTTATAAAGTGGTATTAACACTTCCCGTGATCTTGATTCTCTCCCTCTGTTGATGCAGCCTAGAACTGGGTTGGCTTTTTGGGCAGCTGCTGCCCACGGCTGGCTCCTATTTCAATGGTTGTCTACTAGGACTCCAAGGACTCCCTCTCACGGTTGCTACTAGTGAGCAAAGTGCCACCTATCCTGTCCCTGTGCATTTCGTTTTTCTTGCCTAAATGTAGAACCTGACTTTTTTCGCTTGGTACCACCCTGCCCTCCTCTTTCTTGTTCCCATGGCGATGAGAGGCAGCCCCAACAAGGGATGCCTGAGGTTGTCATGGCGATGCTTGGGCTTCAGGGGGAGAAGAAAACATGCCCCCCCCCCGGTTCTTTAAGAGCGAGAGAGGGGGGGCAGACTTAACGACTGTGGCAAGAAAGGTCATAAAATGAAGCCCAGTTCACTGAACAAATGTCCCACCTAGCAATAGAGATTGGGGGCTCACTTGTGGTCGTAAGTTGAGGACGGCCTGTAACAGGGACAACTGTGGGCAGCAGGAATGCCTGCAGGGCACCCTGGGAGAAACTGGGCCTTAGGGGTGCTTCATCACTGCAGGTGATCGGCAGGGGGTTGGGCTAGAAGACCTCCCAGGTCCCTTCCAGCTCTATTCCGATGGATGGATGGATGGATGGATGGGAGACAGTGCTGAGACTTCTTCTGCTTGGCAGTTGGCCTGGGCTTCCTAAAAGCCGAGTGTAGCAAACACAGTGAAGAGAAAGAAAGAAACATTTATCCAACCGGATGGGGAAGAAACAAATCAAAACAAAGCGAAGAAAAAGAAACATGCACCAAGTGGATATGAATTTTGTTTTAATCATGGGAATATGTCCACTGCTCTTCTTTGGAATGCCCCCCCCACACACACACACATACCTCTCTTTGCTCTCTATCACACAGAGAGTGAGAAGAAATGAATGAAAACAAGACAGAGGGAGAGAGAGAAAGAAACAGAAAGAAAGAAAGAGGAGAGGGTGAGACAGAAAGAGAGAAATAAATAAAAACAGGCAGAGGGAGAAGAGAAAAAGGAGAAAGAAAGAAAGAAAAAGAAAGGAAGAAAGAAAGAAAGACTAGAGAGAAAGAAAGAAAGAAAGAAAGAAAGAAAGAAAGAAAGAAAGAAAGAAAGAAAGAAAGAAAAAGAAAGGAGAGGAAGGGAGGGAGGGAGAGAGTAATTGTTTTAATCCACATTCAACCAATAACTAACAAATGAAACTGGAATGGAGACCCCCAAATCTCCTGGGTCTTCCCACCCCACCATCCTGAGCTGTAGACCACCTTTGGGGTCTTCTGGATGGAGTGCAAGGCAGCCACGGCCCCTCCCTCCCGGCAGCTGCCTCCCATTGCCCCCTTCCCTGCCGCAGCCTGGCCTCCCCTGGAAAATGGGGAGGCGACTTCAGCAAGTCCAGGATTAAGCCTCCCCACCCCACCTCACTCCCAGCAAGCCTGAATAAACCAGCTTTGGAACAAGGGATTGTTTGGGGTTGTGAGAAGCCCCCCCCCCCCACTCGCCAGGAACCTCTTGTTCCCAATCAAGGTGAGTATGGGTAGCTGAAGGTTGAAATGAGGGGGTCTCTGGGGCGCTCTCAGCTCCGAGACCCCCCAAGACCCCTAACCTCTTATTTTGGGATGAGCGGAGTGGGATGGGGGGAGGGCAGGAGGGTCCCAATGTTTTCTCTTCTCTCTGAGGCTGCTAGGGCAGTTTGAAGAGAGTGACTACCTCCACTCCCCCTCCCCTGCTCCAGCTGGAGGGTCGTCTGCTTGAAAGATACAAACTTCCAGTTTGACCCAGGACTTTCAGCTCTGAGAGGCAGAAACCTTGTGGTGGGGGGGCGAGTGTGTGTGTGTGTGTGGAAGGAGGGATGTTTTTTTTTCTGCAAGGAGCAGCTGGAAACACAGCCTGAAGCCATGGAGACCCAGAACCCCCTGGCTGGGAGGGGGGGGGAGCTATCCATCTCCAGGCATTCAGCCATGAGGAGGGGGGAAGCAGGGGGAGGGAGGGATGGAAATGCAGGAGGAGCATCTAAAGGCAGCCCCTCCCCCAGATCTCTGCAGAGACATCCGCCTTCCTTCAACTTCAGGGTCACCTGCAAAGGTGCTGGACTACGAAACCCATGCTCCCCAATGGATCTGGCATGCTGGCTGGGGAATTCTGGGAGTTGAAGTCCACACATTCTTAAAGTGACCAAACTGATTTAACTAAATCAGTTTTTTTTCAACTGATGAGTTGAAAAACATTGATTTAAAGATATAATAAACAGTATTCTAGCAGCTACAGTCGTAACACAGGGGGAACACACACACACACAGGTTGTGGAAGGATTGTTGCTATTCAAGCAAACACCTGATATTTTGGTGTCCAGTTGTTTCTCAGTTTGGTCCAACCGCCAAACTGACTGTTTAATCCTTTTTCTTTTCTCACTGATTGCAAAGTGCATTTGGATTTGCAGGGTGAAACGATATGAACAAATCAAGTTTCTAGCCCCTGGGAATGCTCAGGTAATAATGTTGGTAGAAACCTCTCCAGCAGGGCAGAGCGGATTGCCTCTTGCAGGAAAGAATCCAATAGGCATCGCTGCCTGGACTTGTGCCTAGTGCAAGGACAAGAAGCAATGGATGGAAACTAATCAAGGAGAGAAGCAACCTAGAGCTAAGAAAAAATTTCCTGACAGTGCGAACAATTAACCAATGGAACAACTTATCCTCCAGAAGTTGTAAATGCTCCAACAGTGGAAGTTTTTAGGAAGATGTTGGGCAGCCCTTTGTCTGAAGTGATGTAGGGTTTCCTGCCTAAGCAGGGGGTCAGACTAGAAGGCCTCCAAGGTCCCTTCTGACTGTTCTGTTACCCACATCAAACTAAATTAGAAAGCTCCAAGTCCGGTCTGTGTTTTTATTCCCATGTCACACAACTCATTCTGTGGGCTAGAGCTGATTCTAAGTTCCACGTTTCTTTTGGAGCTGCTTAGAAGTCCAGTCTTCCTCATGCTAGCAAGGCAAATCTAACACCAGCAATGGATTGCAAACCTTTGTGTGCTATCTAAGTCTATACAAAACCATACCACAATCAATGCATGCAAGCTAAGGCAAAATGATGCTTGTGCGACTCTCAAAAGGCCAAAGGAGAATTCAGAATTTCTCAAGAGAGTTTTCACTGCTGGAAGTGAAGACGGGATCCATCCCGATCATTAAAAAAGCTATGCGGATTGCAGAAATAAGGGCTGGTTTTCAATATTTGCAGCGGTTGCAAAAAAAAAATAACAACAACCCAGGATTGACGTGCAGAAAAGAGAATTTCACTTTCAGTTTGGGAACTTTCACAAAGTATTTCCCCCACCCCACCCCTAACTGGTGCATCCAAATCCTGTGCCTTAAGATGCAACTACGCAACTTGAAATGAAGTGAAACCTCCTTAGGTCCGAATCAAAATTCAATGTGGAGGGAAGATTTGAGTATTACACGAAGAATCAGCCTGCAGAGAACCCAGGAATTAAAAGCAAAAAAAAGGAAGCAGTGATTTGATGCACTCATGGGGGGAAAAAACACTCTTTATTCAAAGTCAACATGTTACTAGTTTTTTAAAAAAACATAATAAACTTTACCTATTGCAAACCCAGATATAAATGCTGTTCAAGGTATCTCAACTTTGTCTAACATGAGCCAGTAAGGAACATTTCAAGAAAAGGGGGGAAAAAACCCTACCACCTATTTTAATTTTTATCATGGTTAGTTTAAGGCGAACGGTGACTTCTTTTGCACATCATTCAAGACAATTACAAAAAAAAAAAAAAAAGGATTTCTGAATTTACAGGTTTAATTTTGGAAATCAGAGTCCTGTTTGTTCCTGTCCGAAACTGAAATGTGGTGCAGCCGAAAGACACAAATCTTCCTCTCTTTTTTTCAAAATAAAGTCTGGTCCCATCCATCATATACACACACATATATAAATATAAATATATAAAAAATTAAAGTCATGCAAAATCACCTCTTTTGCAACTGTGATTTTTGAAGGAAATATTTGAAGAACTTTGCTTTCCAGATCTTTGGCGGCGGCTTTTCCTTCTTGCCATCCACACCCCAGGAGGTTAACTTTTTTTCTTTTTCTTCTTCCACTTTTCCGTGGAAGACGGATTGGGGAAGGGGGGGCCTCCCCTGGGGGTGTGTGGTGGGGGTGTGCCCCCCTTTATCTCTTGATCATGCGTCCGGCCGAGTTGCGCCCACTTCTGCGGTACAAGGATTGCTTCCCCTTGTTGTGGGGGCAGTATTTCAGCGTGTGGGCCTTGTCGGCGGTGGCCCCACAAAGCGGACAGGTGTAATTGCGCAGAATGGGGCAAACCACCACCCCGTCGGCTCTCTTCAAGGCGTGGGAAGAAAAGACCTTCTTGGACTCTCCGTTGTGCTTGCAAAAGTTGCAGATGCCTGGTTGGGTTGGTGGAGCGGGCGGGGGGTCTCCTCTGCGGGGGCCGTGGGTCTTGGGGCTGTGGGTCTTGCCCTCGCTGCCTCCATTCACCCAATGCAGAACGATGACGTCCAAGGGGTCTTCCCAAGGAGGAGACCACCTCCGTGGCTTCTTCTGCTCCTCAACGATCTCCATCACCACTTTGGAGAGGTTCAGGTAATCCTTCCATGGGTCAAAAAAGCCCCCTTGGGCCACAGCTGGAACACCGGCTGGAGAAGACCAGGGTGGAGTGGAGAACATGGTGACCAGGGCAATCTGTCCCAGCCAAGCAGGCACCCCTCTCTGAATGAGCATAGGACACACGCACACACATTAAACGGCAATGTAAACAATGTTAATAACTGCACCGGAGAGGTGGAGTCTCAAATGTAAATGGCCAAAGGAAAGCAGCTCTTCCTTTTTAAAGTTTTGGTCACCAAGATGTAAAAAAGATGTGGAGACTCTGGAAAGAGTGCAGAGAAGAGCAACCAAGATGATTAGGGGACTGGAGGCTAAAACATATGAAGAACAGTTGCAGGAACTGGGTATGTCTATGACTAGGGGAGACATGATAGCAGTCTTCCAATATCTCAGGGGCTGCCACAGAGTCAATTCTCCAAGGCACCTGAGGGCAGAAGAAGAAGCAATGGGCGGAAACTAATCAAGGAGAGAAGCAACTTAGAACTGAGGAGGAATTTCCTGACAGTTAGGACAATTAACCAGTGGAACAGAAGTTCCCTCCAGAAGTTGTCAATGCCCCAACACTGGAAGTCTTTAAGATGTTGGATAGCCATTTGTCTGAAATGGTATAGGGCTTCCTGCCTGGGCAGGGGGTTGGACTAGAAGACCTCCAAGGTCCCTTCCAACTCTGCTATTGTATAATTGTATAAAGGTCTCCATCTCGATCTTCCCTCTCGATCTTCCAGGAGTTGGACCTGAGCAGATCGAGACAGGATCCCTTGATCTGCCAAGGAGAACTCTCTCCTCTCTCTTTCTCTCATTCACTCTCTCTCTCTTTTTTTTTCTTTTGGGTTGCAATGTTAGACAATTGTTTGTTTGATGAATTCCAATACATAAACATATAAATGTTAGCTTAGGCACTGGGCAACGCTGGGCGCAAAAGCTGCAAATTGTCCTGAGTCCCGTCGAAAATTCAGATCCATTTCTGTTTTAGGCGATGCACGGACGGTGGAAGGGTTCAAGTGGTTGGAGGAGGAGGAAATTGTTTGTGAGCTGCGGTTGGAAACTGATGAGATTTCCCTGCCAAATGTCATCCACCGAGAAAAGAGACCATGGTTTCAATTGATGTTTTCCTTTTAAAGAAGAATCGCTGGCTAGTAGTGCACTCGCGATGGGAACTGGTTGGATGAGGTGTGCAAGAAAGCCACCAAGCTGAGAGAGGACCAAGGGCTCCACAGGCCTCCTCCCCCCTCCTCCTCCTCCTCCTCCTCCTCCTCCTCCTCCTCAATCCCTTCACTGGTAATATCCCCTAGGAGTTGGATAATGAAACATCTACAAGAAAGCCACCAAGCTCAGAGAGCACCAAGGATCCCACAGTCGCCGGCGTCCTCCTCCTCCTCTTCCTCCTCCTCTTCCTCCTCCTCCTCCTCCTCTCTACTCAATAAACCCAACTACCTTGGAGTACTCATGGTGCTACCTGGTTGGGCAGTGAAATGGCTGCAAAAATGCAACACGTTTGTTAAGTGAATCCGGCTTCTGCCCCGTTGACTTTGCTTGTCAGAAGGTCGCCTTGACTTGACCCCGGGACCCTGCACCCGTCCTAAGTACATGCCAGTTGCCAAGCCTCTGGATTTTGATCACGTGACTGGAGCAACGGTTCGTAAGCATAAAAAGAAACCCGGTCGGAGGGCATTACTAGGTGCAAATAGAAACACAGATCATTTCATTGTAATTTTTACAACGACAATAAAGATTATTATTATTATTATTTCCATAGCAAGGGAGATCAAGCAGGAACGGCTAACTTGATTACCTTTATTTGAAGAGGAAAACGGGTTCTGATTTGGATATCCCTTCTGGAATTTGGGCTTGTGAAGAAGAAGAAGAAAAATGAAACCTTGATCTTGGTTTGGTTGATTAAGAAGATTTGGTGTTGTAGAAATGGCTAGTTATAGATTAAGGTGTCAAAGCAAAAAGTTGTGGTGGGAGTGTATTTATCTTGTCCTGTGCTGGGAAAAGTTGGAAGTCAATACCCACTTTTATTTCTTTCTCTTCCCTCCTGTATCTCACACCTCCTTCCTTTTCTCTCCCTTAATTTCCTATTTTTTCTCCTTTGTGTTTTATCTATCTATATAAATAAAAATGTAACAAGAGCTTGTTCAAAACGGCTAATCTCCGAAAGTACTGCACCGATCGCTTCCAAATTTTCACACAACATTCCTTTTGAATAGAGCACCAATGATATATATATATATATAGAGAGAGAGAGAGAGAGAGATTGTGTAGATGTCACACCTGTGCCAGGTACACACAACGGAAATGTAAAAAATTGTAAAAAAGGTAGGTAGATGGATACAGAGAGAGCAGTGGGCCTCAGGTATTATGTCATCCTTTATGACATAAAATACTCTGAGGGAGAAATGCAGTAGGTAGGTAGGTAGAGGGAGAGAGGGAGAAATACAGTAGGTAGGTAGGTTGGGGGTTATACGGTGGTTGTGTGTATGTGTTTGTGTGTGCAGGTGTAGATCTACACACAGATTGGCTGGCCATTTAACCAGACTGAGCCACAGCAATGCATGGCCGGGATGGGCTAGTATATAAGAAAATGAAAAATGATGAAGACAGTAAGCAGGAACAATGGTCGTAAGTCACTTTTTTCAGTGCCGTAATTTCGACCCCTAAATGAGTTGTAAGTTGAGGGAGACCTGTGGAAATTTACTTACAGTTACGGAATACAGGATAACGGAGTCGGAAGGGACCTTGGAGGCCTTCTAGTCTGACCTCCTGCTTTACAACGTCCGATTGACAGTAATGCAGTGTTTTCCCGGCCTCTAACGATAGCAGAAAAGTATCAGCCAACCCTCAATGCAACAAACCTCAACAAAGTTACAAACTGTTTAGAAGGAAAACAAGGAAAAGTAAACAAAACCCTTCACCAGGAAAACTAGGACATTCGAACCCAGGGCAGGCTACAAACTTTTATCCAACTTTCAAGGGACTGGAAAAAATCCTCGGCCTGCCTTTTGCGATGGGTCAGCCACAACCAAGGGCATTCTTTGAGAATTCGCTCAGAACGAGCCTCGGCCACAAAGATCTCCCCAGGCTGAACCACCAGGCACACGGGATGTGTGGGGGTGATTGTGTATGCGTGTGGATCGAATGGAATTTGTGAATGGAAAAGGGGTGGAGCTGCCGTTCCCATCCTGAATGGCAGTGGGCGGGGCCCAAGGCCCTCCTGTGGGAAGGTAATCCAACCAGGGGACCCAGGGAAGAGTGGGGGAGTCGGCATCCATTAAGAAAAAGGAGGTTCAGAATGGGGGGAAAGTTATGAATTCTTACTAATAGGGAAGGGATAAGAGGGGAGGAGTTTTGGAACTGGGACCATCTGACGGAGAGGGCAGGATCTTCTCCAAAATAGTGGAGAATCCAGGGCCTACAGACAAAGCGGTCCCAGGGCCATGTCAGGGGTGGAGGTGGGGGTGGGGGTGGCCGGCTGGCTGGAGAACTGTGTCAGGCCTGCATACAACTTTTCTTTTGGATCTTGGGCCTGCCGCACTTTCTATTATTCCTCTATTCCTTTTCTATGGTGGGAAAACGGGAGGGGGGATTGTACAGAGTTAGATGATAGGTAGCCATAACAACATTCTTTCTAGAAAACCAAGGTCATCCTTTGTCTCTGCACCTCTGCCCCTGACCGGAACTGGATGGGTGGAAGCTGCCAGCGTGGCAGAGGGAGATTGGACCATGGGATGGACTGGTTGGCAAGATCTTGAACTTTCAACTGGGTGGGGAAAACCGGGAAGCTTTCAGATTCGGGTTTCCCCAGATGTGCCAACATGGTTCTCTTCATCAATGGGAACTTTGAGGAATCCTTTGCCTGGGAGTCTGGGTTAATTTTGGATGGTATTTGGAACCCTGACAAACTACCTGAAGGAACAGAGAAGCTCCAGAGGCCGACAGACTCTAGATCACCTCTTATAAGGAATGGCTCCACCCACCCACCCCACTCGATCGCTGTGTGAGACCCTGGGGGGGGATTATATCCCAGAGTTCTGAAGGAAATGGCAGATGTGATCTCAGAACCATTGAACCATATCTTTTCAAGGTCTTGGAGCACCAGGGAACTATCTGAGCACTGGAAAAGAACTGATGTGGTCCCCATCTTTAAAAAAAGGGGGAGGGAACAGATCCAGGTAACTACAGACCAATCAGCCTGACATCAATATTTGGGAAGATCCTGGAAAAGATAACCAAGCAACCAATCTGTAAAAAGAAGCAAGCAAAGTTATAATCAGAAGTCAACATGGGTTCATCAAAAACAGATCATAACGGAACAATTATATATATATATATATATATATATATATATATATATATATATATATATATATATATATATATATTGATTTGCCATTCACTACATTTCATTGTATGCACAGAAAAGTTGGGACTTGTCTCATTAAATCAGAAGAGTTGCACATTGTACAATGCAGAAGTCTTAAAATTGCCAGTCCAATGAAATAACAACCAATACATGGGAAACTCCACATGCCAGTTTCGTGCCTGTTTGGAAACTGGAGCACAAGCACATTCCTAATCAAGAATCGTACTTTAAACGGAGGTTCTAATTTTTTTTTTTTTTTTTCGCTTTCTGCAAGGCACGCCCTTTGTTTATTTTACACCTGGCACAAGCGGGTCTCGAACCTGGGAAGTCTCTTTCTGAAAAGTGCTGGTCTCTCCGCTTCGGCCCGAACAGCCGCTAGGTGTCGCTAAAGGCGGCATCTTTTTCAACCCTTTCTCCGTCCCTTCTGCAGGAGTACCGAGGGCCCTAGGATTGACAGTGCGGAGCCTCCAATAGACGGGGGCAAAAAGGCGGGATCTGGGCGGAGTCTTATGCGTTCCCAAGGGGCGAATCAGGGACGAGCTGCCGCCCCCCCGCGTTGCTGATAGGGCGGGTCTTTCAAGCAAGAGGGCGCGACACCAACAGAACGAAGGGCGGGGTTTCGTAAAAGGTGAGGGCGGGCTCTATTCTTTTGAATGAGGGGCCGCTAGGCATATCACCAACGAGGAAGGGCGATTGACGTTGTTCCCAGCCATTGGCAGCTCGGAAGCGGTTGAACCAGAGACCAATGGAGGGAAGAAGGCGGAGCCTCTCTCCTGAGGCGGCAGTTGAGGTTCGGCGGCGCGCAGGTGAGTTGTTGTTTTTTTGGAGGGGGGCGTCTTGTCGTCTCGCGCCCCCTTGAGATCCCCCTCTCTTTCCTCGGGCGCGCCGCCCCCGTTTCCCTCCCTCCGTTGCCTTCAATAGCTCCCGGCCGGAAGTTTTGCGGGGGCGCTGCGGACTACACCTCCCATCCTCCCCAGCCAGCCTCCTATGCTTTTGGGGAGGGGGGCGCGGCGGTCCCAGCCCCTCCCCCCTCCGAAGACGCCTTCCCGCCGAGCGCCTGTTGGCTGGGGAGGATGGGATGTGTAGTCCCACCCACCCCCAGTCTTCCATGGGGGGGTGTCCCTGGTGACGTCAGGGGGACCCCGCGGGGTGGGTGGGCGGTGGCTGATGGGAGCTGGTGGCCGACCCACTTGGGACTCGGGCTGTGGGGGGATGATGGGCTGTGTTAGTCCAGCCGCCCAGCCAGTCTGCATTTGCCCCCTTATAATAATAATAATAATAATAATAATAATAATAATAATAATAATAATAATAATAATAATAACAATAACAATAATAATAATAGTAATAGTAATAGTAATAGTAATCTTTATTGTCATTGTAATAAAATTACAATGAAATTATGCTAGCCCCTCCCCTTATAAATCCATATAGTGTAAGTATAATCTTTATTGTCGTATTTAAATACAACGAAATGGGTTACACAAACACACACACACACACACACACACCTTAAAGGTAGAGCTGCTTGGATGAAGCCACCATTTGGGTTTGGGCAACAGGGCTCAACCAGGTTACTGAACTGGCCCCCTTTCTTGGTCTGCCCAGGATAGTGAAGGTTTTGGCCGGTGGAAACCGATGGCTGGCTGGGCTAGGGCTTGTTCGGCCACCGGCAACATCGGACAACCCGCTAAATACAGTGTTTCTCAACCTTGGCCACTTGAAGGTGTCCGGACTTCAACTTCCAGAATTCCCTGGCCAGCATTCGCTGGCTGGGGAATTCTGGGAGTTGAAGTCCGGACACCTTCAAGTGGCCAAGGTTGAGAAACACTGCGCTAAAATGAAGGTGGCTTCGCGAAGGTCTTTGCCCGATTGGTTTGCTCTTCTCCAACAACCCTACCAACCCTAAGCAGTCTCTAGATCCTGCAGGTGGATCCCAGGAATCCTTCGCTTTGGGACTCCCGTTGGGCTTCCCTTCCCTTTGTGCCGGAGGGATCCTCTTCCAATGCTCCCTTCCACCACCCTGGTTCTCCCTCCTTCAACCCCAATGGGGAAATGCTCTTGCGCAGGCTGATTCCACCACAGGTCCGTTCTTTGGGTGAAACCACCCCTGACCGAAAGTTTCAGTGGGTCTCCTCATGCAGGAATCCTGTGCCTGGCCTGGGATCAATCGGAAAAATAGAGCTGGAAGGGACCCTGGAGGTCTTCTAGTCCAACCACCTGCTCATGCAGGAGACCCTCTATAAGCATCCCAGACAGGTGGCTGTCCAATCTCCTCCAGAGATGAAGCACCCACAACTTCTGGAGGCAAGGGGTTCCACAGATTAATTGATCTGGGATTATAGAATAACAGAATTGGAAGGGGCCTTGGAGGTCTTCTAGTCTAGGGGTCTCCAACCTTGGCCACGTTAAGACGTGTGGCCTTCAACTCCCAGAATTCCTCAGGCAACCTTGGCCATGTTAAGACGTGTGGACTTCAACTCCCAGAACTCTGGGAGTTGAAGTCCACAAGGCTTAACCTGTCCAAGGTTGGAGACCCCTGTTCGAGTCCAACCCCTTGCTCAAGCACGAAACCCTAAAAACCTCCTTCAAAGCCTCCAGGGATGGAGCATCCACAACTTCTGGAGGTAAGATGGAGACCTCACGAAGGTCCCCTTTTGCGTTGTGGGTAGAAACATCTTCCCTGTTCCTGTCCCAAACCAGGTGGCGAGCTCGTTTTGCGAAGCGGCGGCGAGCCTTCAGTCCCGCCATGGCCAAGCGAACTGACTATGGCCTGCAAGTCGACTACGTTTTCCGCGGGGCGGAGCACGTCATTCGGATGACGACGGAAGGGAGCCTGCTGGAAGTGGAGGTGGAAGACCGGCTAACCACCGACCAGTGGCGAGGGGAATTCGACGCGGCCTGTGAGTCTTGGAGGACAGGCGAGAAGGTTGGGGGGACAATGGTGGGTGGGTGGATGGGTGGGGGAGTCGGCAGAGCAGGTAGGACTGCAAATTTCCCGTTCTTTTATATCTGTATCTATATCTTGTGTTGCATTTGTGCTGATAGATAAATAAATAAAGGGAGACTAGGATAGATCTATTTCGAGCTATTTAGCTCTCATCAGCTAGCCATACCCTTACTGGGATTCGAACGCAGGCTGTTTACATGTCAGGCAGTTGCCTTAACCATTAAGCCATGAGCTCTACTCCCTTATCAGCTGAGCCAGGGAAATAAGTCTGTTTATGTCAGAGCACCTGGTATTCCCAAATATGGGAGAGAGGGAGCGTACTGCTACCCATTTTGCCTTTCAGCGTCCCACCCTAGGAGCCTTCCAGGCAGGAAACCATTTTGGGTTGCATTTGTTTATAATAATAATAATAATAATAATAATAATAATAATAATAATAATAATAATAATAATAATAATAATAATAAATTTAATTTATAGACCGCTCCCTCTCCCCAAAGGGACTCGGTGCGGTGCACAGGGGAATTAAAAAACATATAAACATAAATACATCATAAATATATAAAAATCAAATTAAACAAGTTATCCCTGCGCTAAAAACCCAAAATGCTAAAAACTAAACCCCTTAAAAACCAATTAAAACAATAAACATGACTAACCTAGGCCGGCCAAGCAGAAAAAGTGTGTTTTTAATTTTTGACGGAAGGAGCGGAGGCCCGTAGTTGTTCTAATTTCGGGGGGGGGAAGGTCGTTCCAGAGGGTCGGGCCCGCCACAGAGAAGGTCCTTCCCCTGGGTGCCGCCCGCTGGCATAGCCTAGTGGACGGCACCCGGAGAAGTCCCTCTCTGTGGGAACGAATCGGCCGCAGGGATGTATGGGGCAGGATACTATAATCTATCTATCTATCTATCTATCTATCTATCTATCTATCTATCTATCTATCTATCTATCTATCTATCTTTTTTATTTTATTTTTATTTATTTTCATACATATCCCGCACCCATCTCCCCACGGAGGGACCCGGGGCGGCGCACAGGAGAATTAAAACAGCTGCAAATATACAAAATACTATAAATTCCCCTTCTTGAAATGCATCCATCTCTGCAGAAACTCACATTTCTCTCTCCTCCTCCTCCTCCTCGTTCCCCCCCCCCTCTCCTGCAGTTATCGAAGATCTCACCCACAAAACGGGGAACTTCAAGCAATTTGGGATCTTCTGCAGCATGTTGGAATCCGCCCTGGCCCAGGTGAGCCCCCAATCGGCTTCCAGGCATCACTCCCACATCCTGGGCCTAAATTCAGACTCTGCCTCGGCACAAAGATTTATCAAGGCAGTCCTACCACCCACGCTTCCTTATCCATCGGCAGTCCTTGACTTACGACCACAATTGAGCCCAACACCTCTGTGGCTACGCGAGACGTTGCTCAAGTGAAGTTTGGCCCATTTGATGACCTTTCTTGTCGCAGTCGTTAAGCGAATCACTGCAGTGGATAAGTTAGTACCCCAGTTGTTAAGTGAATCTCGATTCCCCGTTGACTTAGCTGAACAGAAGGTCGCAGAAGGGGGTCACGTGACACAGGCACACCCTGGGGGACGCTGCAACCGTCATAAATAGGAATCTGAATTTGGATCATACAACCACCTGGATGCTTGCAGAGGTTTCAAGGTGTCAAAAATCATAAGTCCCTCAACTGTCGCTAAATGAACGGTTGTAAGTCGAGAACTACCTGTACAGATTTGAAAGGGGTCCTTGGAGCTTGATTTTTTTTCTTTGCAGGCGTTTCATAACCCAAACTAGGTAACATCATCCATGCTACAGAGAGCCCCCAGGGCCCCTCATTTCAACCCTGAGCGGCAAATATTCTCCTTTATTGTTGAGTAACGAGTCTTTGGACTCCCAAGTCTGTTTGTGGGAATGGTTCTGGGAACAATCTGGTGTTGTGTCTTCCCCCCCCCCCCCCTTAAACAGAGCAGCGAGTCCGTAACGTTGGACCTCCTCACCTACGCGGACCTGGAGGCGCTGCGGAACAGGAAGATTGGGGTGGGACCCCGACATCCCTCGGCCTCCAAAGCCTCCCCCTTGAACTCCAAGCGTTACCTCATCCTGATTTACTCCGTGGAATTTGACAGGCAGGTTCGGGGGGGCGACCAAGAATCAGGGTCCAAATCTTGAGAAATCGGTATTTTGAGACTCTCTGTTGCTGATTTAGGTATCCAGGGGTGAGGGATGGAGAATTTGGGGGACGCTCGGTCAAAATTCAGGTGAACCCCTCTGGCCAGGGGTGAGCAACTATGGTAGTCCTTGACTTACGACCACAATTGACACCCCCCCCCCAAACCTATGTTGTTAAGTGAGACGTTTGAGAGAGTTTTGCTCAGAGTTGAAACTCAGCCGGTTCTGACCGGTTCTGGAGGGAACCTCTAGCGGAAATTTGGAGTAGTTTGAAGAACCGGCAAATACCACCTCTGGCTGGCTGCGCCCCCATCTATTCTCTGCCTCCCGAGTCCCAGCTGATGGGGAGGGAAGGGTTTTTTTGCAGTATCCTTCCCCTGCCACACCCACCAAGCCATGCCCACAGAACCGGTCGTAAAAAAATTGAATTTCACCACTGGTTTTTGCTCTATTTTACGACCTTTCCTGCCACAGTTGTTAAGCGAAGCCCTGCCATTGATAAGTGAGTGTATGGCCACTTTGCGGCCTGTGGACTTCAACTCCCAGAATTCCTGAGCCAGCCAGGGGGATGGGCCACACTGGCCATTTCAAGACCGGTGGACTTCAACTCCCAGAGGCTCAGGAATTCTGGGAGTTGAAGTCCACCAGTCTTGAAATGGCCAGCGTGGCCCATCCCATCATCATGGCCAGAAATTCAAGATGGCAGCTGGATTTGGGGGAGACACCCACCCACTCCCATTTTTGTTCCACTCTTCCCTAATTCCTGACTCGCGGCCCGCTTCTCTCGATCCCCGGCAGGATCCATTACCCACTGCCCCTTCCTTACGTCGGGAAGCCCGATCCGGTGGTCCTGCAGAAAGTCATCCGGGAGCTGAAGGAGGAACTGGCCCTCTTGAAGGCTAAGCCAGGCAAGGATTTCCGCGACGTGGAGATCCGTCGGCTTCGGGAGGAGTGAGTGAGAGGGGGGGAAAGGGCGGGGCAGGGGGGGCTGCGGGGGCAGGAGGTTGATCCAGAGTCGGGGCAAGGGGTCTGCGAACTGCCCTCGGAATCTGCGGAGGGTTAAAACGGGCAGCCGAGCCAGGAGAGCCATTCAATGACCTCCGTTTACCACCTGCGATTGCTAAGCGAGAGAGCTAGGAAATGGGCTTCGCCCCGTTTCACGGCCTCACTTGCCACCGTTGTTAAGTGAATCCCTGCCGTTCTGACGTCAGTCACGCGGTTGTTAAGGAAACTTCCGTTTGACACACACACACCCCTCCTAGACCAGGGGTGTCAAACTGGATTTCTTCCACGCCTGGATCAGCATTGCAGTTCTGTGGGGATTTGGGGGCCACACAAGACGGACGCCTCCTGCAGCTCCCTGTCGGCCAAAACGGAGCACGATGTCCCTGCCAGCTAAAACGGGCTGCATGCAGGGGTCCCCATGGCCCATTTTTGGATGCCTGCAGTGCATTGCTGGCCGAAAATGGCTCATGGGGACCCTGCCCTGTTCTCGGTGTTAATGGCCCCCTACAGCCCTTTACAAGCCAAAACGAGGCACGGGGGGAATCCTTGACGTCCATTTTCGGCTGGCCAAGCGCTGCACGAGTCCAAAAATGGGCCATGGGCCCCTCACACCCAGCCTGTTTAATGCGGCAGAGGCACCGTGGGCCAGTCCTTTGATATTCACGCGGGCCGGATTTAAGCCCCACGCGGGCCTTGAGTTGGACACCCCCGTCCCAGACCCTTGCAAGCCCCCCCCCCTCTCACTCTGCCCCCCTCCCCTTTGCAGGCTGCAGAGGGCCCTGGAGGAGAAGCAGCTGATGGAGTCGGTGTTGCTGAGCTCCCGGGAGGAGCTGGCCCCCAAGGGCAGCGGCCTGAAAGAGGTGAAGATCCTGAAGAAGGTGGTGCAGACCCTGGAAGAGCAGCTGACCAAGGAGCGGGCCAAGCACCAGCGCCTGGCCGCCAGGCGCCTGCAGGAGAGCCGGCAGCTGGCTGACGAGGTAGGCCGAGGCCCCCCACCCTGCGAGGGCCGGCATCCTTCCGCTGGGAGGGCGGGAAGTATAGCGGTCCTCGGCCTACGACTGGTCGCTCAATGGGAGTTTCGAGGCTCTTTATGACCCAGTTGGCCGGTTCTGAAGCCACCGCATCAGGTTGCGGAAAGGACGTGTGGTCCAGTGGTTAAGGCAGCAGGCTGAAAAGTAGGAGGCTGGGAGGTCTTTCATGCATTAGCCATGAAAGCCAGTTGGGTGACTTTGGGTCGGTCTCTCTCTCTCTCCCCCCCAGCCCACCTCACAGGGTGGTTGTGGGGAGAGGAGGAGGAGGAGGAGGAGGAAGGCTGGGTGGGATAAATAAAAATAAAAAGTAAAATCTACCCCAGCCTCATCAACAAGCCGGGTGTTGGGAGTTTGCCAAGAGGGTAGAGGGATGTCAGGTGGGCAGCAAACCTAGGAGAGGCTGCAAATATTTGAAGAAAATGTATATTTTTAGCAGCTCCTGGCTTTGATTTTATGACCTTGGTGGTGTTCTTGCAGACGTTTCATGACCCAATTGGGTAACCTCATCAGTGATCTTCCTCCTTCCTTTTTCCTTCCTTCCCTCCCTCTTTCCTTCCTTCTTCTGCTTCCTTCCTTCCCTCTCCCCCTTCCTTCCTTTCCCACCCTCTTTTTTCCTTCTCCTTCCTTCCTTCCTTCCTTCCTTCCTTTCTTCCTTCCTTCCTTCTGTCCTTCCTTCCCTCTCCCCCTTCCTTCCTTTCCCACCCTATTTTTTTCTTCTCCTTCCTTCCCTCTCTCCCTTCCTTCCTTTCCCACCCCCTTTTTTTCCTTCTCCTTCCTTCCTTCTGTCCTTCCTTCCTTCCCTCTCTTCCTTCCTTTCTGCAGACGTTTCATGGCCCAGCTAGGTAACATCATCAGTGCTGATGGTGACTAGGTGATCAGTGCTGGTGTTACCTAATTTGAATCATGAAACGTCTGCAAGACCCCTCCCCCCCCTCCAAGCTCAGGGACCACCAAGGAGCCCTCAATTCCAACCCAAATAATTTCCCTTTGTCGTCGTTTGTGTTTGATCCCTCTTTCCGATCCCGACAGCTGGCAGACGTGAAAGCCAGCGAGAGAAGCCTGCGGATCCGGCTGAAGAACCTCACTAACGAGCTGGCTCTATACAAAAAGGGAAGGCAAGTGGTCCTCACTTAACGACTGTCCAAAGTTACAACTCTTCCTCAAAGGTCCTTCCTCTTCCTCCATGGTTACCACCACCCATTTTGGCCCCCTGGCTGCCTGTTCACATTTACGGCCGGTTGTCGTATCCCTCAGTCACACGATTTGTGATTTGTGATGTTTTTTCTCCATTTCCAGTGTTTTTTGGCAAAAAAAATATTTCCCCATTTGGGTTCACCTAATGAGCCCTGTGATTCATTTAGTGACCAGGGTGACTTGCTTTACGGCCATTGTAAAATCAAGTCAGGTCATGGGGTGAACCAAAATGTTCTGTTGTTAAGTGAGACATTTGTTAAGTGAATTTTGCTTCATTTTACCCATTTCCTTGTCCCTGTTGTTAAGTGAATCACCACAGTTGATCAGTTGGTAACTAGGTCGTTAAATGAATCTGGCTTCCCCGTTGACTTTGCTTGTCAGAAAGGTCGCAAAAGGGGAATCCCATGCCCTTGGGACACAGCAATAGTCATAAGTACGAGACAGTTGCCAGGCATCTCAATTTTGATCCCATGATCCTGGGGATATAAAGGTGGTAAGTGCGAAAAGGGATACTAAGTCCCGTTGTAAGTTTGAACGGTCGCTAAACGAACCATCGTAAGTCGAGGACTACCTGCTCTCTCTCTCAAACTCCCTCTCGGCATTTCTCTCCTCCCAGCCTGAACCGAGCCGGCGTCCCAAAGCGAGACGGCCATCGCTCCGCCTCGGGCGAACGGTCCAATTCGCAGGAGCGCAGTGGCTTGCCCTGGGGAGCCAGCCGGGCTCGGTCCACCTCCAGGGACGGGCGCAGCGGAAGCCAAGGCCGCCTCTCCCGCCAGTCTCCTTCTCCGACAGGTATGGGGGGGGGGGGGCAAAGGGTTGTCTTTTTGACCGCCAATCTTTGCAGTTGTAGATTTTGCTTCTTTTCTCTCGGGAGGGGGGGGGAGGGGAGGGGGGGTGGCCAGGAGCTCAAGAATGCCACCCTGTCACTAGTTTCTATTTTGCTCCTTGCAAATATTCTGCTTCTTTTGCACCAAGCTCCTTTCTCTTTAACGTGAGGGACTAGAGCCTTTTTCATTTGCTGAAAAAAAGGGACTTTTGCCGCTTGCTGGCAAACGAGATTGTAAACGTTTTATGAACGGTTGGTGGGTTGGGCCTCCCTGCAGATTGACTGTACATTGCCCAACCCTCTACTATTAGTAGTTACTCCGTACCAATGGAAGAGAGTAGTTGTAGGTGAAGGTTGGATTGAGGGGTCCTTGGTGCTTCCTGAGCTTGGTGGTTTCCTTCCTTTCCTTCCTGCCTTCTTTCTCCCTTCTTCCCTCCCTCCCTCCTCGATGCTCTCTGAGTTTGGTGGTTTCCTTGCAGACGTCTCACGATCCAACTAGGTTACATCAGCAGTGTTAGAAGGGAGGGGAGGTTTGCGGAGAGGAGGAGGACTGTATGGCTCTTGGTAGTCTCTAAAATGGGTGGCTTTCTTGCAGACATCTCATGACCCAACTAGGTTACATCATCAGTGCTAGAAGGGAGTGGGCTTTTGTGAGAGAACAAGAAGAATGGAGGGCGCGGGAGGAGGACTGTGGTGTCCCTTGTGCTCTCTGAGCTTGGTGGTTTCCTTGCAGACCTTTCATGACCCAACTAGGTAACAGCATCCTTGTTAGGAGGAAGAGGGGTTTGCTCTCTCTTTCAATCCATCTTTTAACCACCTCTCAGCTAGGAATCAGTAGCCAATTTGTGACCACTTGCTTTCCCTTGTGGGGGGAAAACCACCGTTTTATCTGGCTTTTTAGCTCAGGCTGTTATTAAAAAATATCAAGGCTGCTTGGAAAAAATCCCGTCCTGTAGCCGAAATGGATTCCTTACGACGCCGTCCCTCTTTTCCGACCGCAGCTATCCGGGCCCCTCGCTTTGACCCCACAGCGTTCGTGAAGGCCAAGGAGCGGAAGCAGAAGGAGGTCGAACAGAAAAAGTGAGTGGGTTTTTTCCCTGCTTTCTTTCCCCAATCCAGGAAGCAGGTTACTGGTCCACCCCTGGCCTGAATGACCACTAAACCACGGGGCAGAGGGCCACGTCGGCCAGCTACAAATAACCGCAAGCCTCAAATGAATGGCTGCCCCGCGAATCAGCCGCTAAGTGTCTGGCTGCCTGGTATATTTGGGGGCAGGACATTTGGCCGTGGGGGAATTTAATTAAGTTGAATGTTTAATGTAATGTTACTTTGTCTATCACATTTCTACACCAACCCATCTCACCCAAGTGGGAGGTTTAGAGACAGCATAGCAACATGGGAACGTGGGCGGTTAAAAACAAGGTTTAAAATGGACAAGTGAAAAGTAAGGCAGTTAAAAGATATCGGGCCGATTGGCTCTGCGCCTTGTCAGATACCGGAACCGAAAAAGGGGACCATTCCGTTTTCCGGTTTTCCTTTCCAGCAAACGAAGTCTCCATCGGGCCCAGGGAGACACCCCCCCCAGCGGCTGGTACCACCACACCCAGCTCAGGGGCGCCTCGGGCCTCCCCGGCGGAAGCAACCATGCGAAGCCTCGCGGCCGCAGCTCTTCAGGTACGGCAGATGCTGTAAGGCAGGACTCTCGCAAGCCTTGCCGACTTTGGAGATGTTGTGGACTTCAAATCCCAGAATTCCTCTGCCAGCCGTGCTGAATCCTGGGAGTTGAAGCCCATAAGTTGCCAAGGTTGGGCACCCCTAGGCGAAGATCAAAAGGCCCCTGATGTGCTAGCTTTTGACTTGCGAGGCGTTTCCAACAGGAAATGCTCAGGAACGGCATCCTGTTCCCTCCGTGCTTAAATCGCCGCATTCAAGGATGCTTTCAATTTTGAAAGAAAGGAGTGTGCACCACACAGTGATTTTCCTGCGAGATTAAAATAAAAATCCGGATTTTATTTTTTTTAAGCGCCGCTTTTCTCAGAAGAAAAAAAAAAGGGGGGGGGTAGGAGTCCTTGCTGAGGGATTCTGGGAATTGGAGTCCACACGTCTTAAAGTAGGCAAGGTTGGAGCCCCCGCCCCAAAACACCACCCTCTCTTCTTTTTATCCCAGTGGAAAGTTTCCGCAGCAAACGCACCTCGGCCAGCTCAGGGAGTGAGATGGAGGATTATTCGGAACCCATTGCACCAAGGTAAGGAGGGGGGGGGGAGGGGGGTCTGCTAAGATGATTCTGGCAATCTGCCTACTAAAATGTCCAACTTTAACTTTTCGCTCCCCAATTCTTGTGCATGTAATAGTCAGTGTATCTCAACTTTGGTAAATTTAAGCTGGGTGGACCAGCTCCCAGAATTCTCCAGCCAGCCAGGGGGGAAGGCCTCTGGGAGTTGAAGTCCCCACATCTTAAAATCCATCAGCAGGGTGGCTCTGGGGAATTCTGGGAGTTGAAGTCCACACAAAATAGCCATGTTTTTAGAAAGACTACTCTTGACTGCCCACTGAACGTGACTCTTTAAGCCACGTAGAAGGGAACGTTTCCCATAATTAAGAGAACGGCACGTCTACAATTTCCCCTTCGGCGTTGCCCCATCTAACGGATTCTGTCCTTGTTCGTTTAGAGGCAGGAAACGAGTAGCCAGGAACAGGAAACCCTTCAGCTCTTCGTCTTGGAACGGTCCCATGGCGGTGAGCGGTCAAATAAGATTCCTCTTTCCATAAGTTGGCCTTGGGTTCAAGGAGAGGCCTCCAAGAGGGTCCGGGACAGACCCTGTGACACCCCCCACCCCCCCCACACACTGATTCTTGTTCTCCACTCAGGGTCCCCGTGCGGACAACGCTCACAAGAAACGCTTCTCCAGCACCCCAAACACAGGGAAAGCCAGGGGGAAAGGCAGAACGGCTGGCCTCTCGGAGGAGATCTTGGAAAACTCAGGTGGTGCAGCTACTCTCTTATTCTGATTTATTTATATCTCCCCGTTCTTTTTTACGAACAGCTGAAGGCGAGAAGCATATTTAACACACCTTCCACCTCCTCCTCCCATCGGCCTCACAACAACAACCACCTTGTGAGGTCGCCTGGGGCTAGGAGGTCGGCCCAAATTCGCCCAGCTGGCTTTCACGTCTTAAGGCAGGGCTCGAACTCACCGTCTCCCAGGTTCTAGCCTGATGGCTTAACTACCGGACCAAACGGGCTGATTGAAAGTCCCATCTTGAAATAACTGCTTTGAGGAAGATGGGGTTCCTTTGGAGTAGTCCCACTTCCCCACTGCTGTTGTAACACACACACACACACAAACAAACACACACAAATGGTTAGCTAGCTACATTGCAGCCTCAACACACAAGCTAGAACAGGGGTGGGCAAATTTTGCAACTTTAAGTCTGAAGGACTTCAGTTCCCAGAATTCTCCAGCCAGCTTTGCTGGCTGGAGAATTCTGGGAGCTGAAGTCCTTCAGATTTAAAGTTGCAAAGTTTGCCCACCCCTGAGCTAAAACCTGTCATTCATGGCTGCCTTTTGCCTCCCTCCTCTTTCCTGCCCGAAACAACGGGCGGCACGTTAAGTCACATGGCTTGTTTGGTGCTCGTTTGTTTAGTACTCATCACGACTTCCGGGACCGATTAGTGACGAGTACCGAGGCCGCACTGGGCGGGTGCTTTACATGGGCAAGATGGACGCCAGGCTCCCCCCCAAAAGAAATCAAGAAAAGACTCGCAGATTTTGGGTTGCGAGTTTGACTCCCTGAACGGGTTGCTTCCCCTTGGCCGCCCCATCTGATCGTGTCGTCTGCCCACCCCCCGACAGAGAACCTCTACGACGAACCCTCGGCAGATCTCTCCGAGATCGACGCCCGCCTGCAGGCGCTGCAGGAGTACATGAATAAGCTGGAGACCCAGACGTAGCCCGAGCGGCGGAGCCGAGCCTGCGCGATTCCTTTGCCTAGCTAGATGTGGTCCAAACGTAGAAGAAGTCCTTCCTCTAATCTCTCTTCCCTTGGTTGCCCGTCTTCCTTCCACGTCCTCGAGAGGGATGGACGGCGGCTGCCTTGCGAAATTCCAGGTTTGAAAGCCTCCCTAAGGACAATTTCATTAAAGGTTTCTAATAACAACCTTCCCTGAGAAGTTTTCCTTCTTGCAAAACCTCCCTTTTTTTTTTAACGGCCACGATTCTTAACCTCTGCAGCTTAAAAAAAAAAAAAAAGTAAGTGGACTTCCAACTCCCAGAATTTCCATCCGGCCAAATTGTCCCGTTGCATTTTGCGACTTCGCATCCGGTCTCTTTATCTGAGCGCAACGGTCCGCTTGGCGACCCGGCTGGGGGCACGAGACGAGGGGAGTTATGCACGCTGTTCAACTTGCGCAGTCAGCTGTGTGTGCCGGCCTGCGACTCGCGTGAGTAGAGCTGCGCTTGTGTACACTGGTCTGACGCTTATGGCTAACCTTTTATGCCAGCCCACCTACGCATTCACGAGCAACCACCACGCGGTGGGGGGGGGGGTGTTTTCCAGGCTCTGGAGGATTTCCTGAAGCCTGGGGAAGGAGCCTGGGGAGGGTGGAAAACATGCCCAAAGGGCTAATCGGAAGTTTGGCTGTCGAGCCGGCAAATTATGGCTCCACGTGGAAGACGTACCATAGATTGGCCATCCCAGTCCTATGACATTCTGCTTTACAGGTCTTTTTTTTTTTTAATCTGCTTTCTTCAAGTCCGAGCCAGATTGAATCCCATTCAGCCTTAATTTCCCTGAATATCAGGAATTCCAGCAGATCGCAGTGCGGCGGATTTAGTTCCATTTCCCTCCCTAAATCATCTCTCGCGGCTTAGGACGTTTGGACAGCCACACACAGAAAAAGAGAGAACTTTTATTGGAAAGGGGTTTTGGGCCCACCCCACCCCCAAAATAAAATCCAAGGGGCTTAAATCAACCCCCAAAACAACAGGAAGGAAAGGCAGGAATGCGTCGTTAAAAGTCCCGCAGTGGAAAAACTTGTTATACCGCAGCAGATGACAGGAGAGGAGGAATGTTGCTTGGAAAAACACACAAATGCTTTTGTCTAAATACAACAACGTTTGCACGGCAAGAAAAGAGGCTAAGGCAAGGGGGGCGCAAACCTTGGCAACTTTTAAGATGTTGCGGACACCAATTCCCAGAATTCCTCCGCCAGCCGTGCTGAATCCTGGGAGTTGAAGTCCACAACATCTTAAAAGTTGCCAAGGTTGGACACCCCTAGGCGAAGATCAAAAGGCCCCTGATGTGCTAGCTTTTGACTTACAATACAATAGCAGAGTTGGAAGGGGCCTTGGAGGTCTTCTAGTCCAACCCCCTGCCTAGGCAGGAGCCCTATGCCATTTCAGACAAATGGCTCTCCCACAGCTTCTTAAAGACTTCCGAGGTGTTTCCAACAGGAAATTCTCAGGAATGGCATCCTGTTCTATTAGCCCCCCCCCCCCCCCCAATCTTTAAATCTTCAAGGATGGTTTCAATTTTGAAAGAAAGGAGTGTACACCACACAGCGATTTTCCTGCAAGGTTAAAATAATAATCCGGATTTTAATTTTTTTTTTAAAGCTCTGCTTTTCTCTGATTAAAAAGGGGTGGGTGGGTAGGAGTCTTAGGACCCCTTGCCCACTCCGGGGCATCAAGCATGGGGCCTCTCCACCGATTACTTCAAGCCGGGTTTGGTTTCAGCAGGCAATGTGGGCCGAGCAGAAGGCCAACTTTAGGCTGGGCCCACCCGCTCTTCCGAAGAACGAAAGAAGCCCACCCACTCCTCAAATCTTTCATCGCTCTTTTTAAGACGCCCCAGGCCGTCCCCGTGGCAGGACCGCCAATCCTGGATCTTCTCGCTCAACCGCGTCGGCCTGGGCGGTTCCCACCAGCGGGAGACAAGCCACGCATCGCGCCACCTTCGTGGTGGCTCCTCCTGCAGAGCGTGAAGGAGAACCCGCCCATCTCCTGCCCATCATCCACAGCATGGCGAGCCTCTCTGGGTCTTGGGCCACGGCCATCCCCTCCTGCAAAACCAGTCCCATCGTTTTCATCCCATCCACGTCGGGTAGAACCAAGGGGACCTTTGAAGGGTGGAAGGACCCCCGTCCGCCTTAGAGGCCCAGGTACTCCGCCAGGAAGGTAGCCAGGATCTTACTCAGGTTCTCAACGGTCGGGCGGTCCAGGTTGGCTTCGGTGTCCTCCATCGTGTGCCAGACCCTGGGGAACGGGGTGGCGATGAGGTGGAGGACTGGAACGCCTGTCGTAAATACACAAACACACCCGTGGTTTTAATACAATACAACAGCAGAATCGGAAGGGACCTTGGAGGTCTTCTAGTCCAACCCCCTGCCTAGGCAGGACGCCCTGTACTGTTTCAGACAAATGGCTATCCAACATCTTCAAGACTTCCAGGGTTCACAATTTCTGGAGGCAACTTCTGCTCCACTGATGAATTGTCCTCCCTGTCAGGAAGTTTCTCCTTAGTTCTAGGTTGCTTCTCTCCTGGATTAGTTTCCACCCATGGCTGCTTCTTCTACTCTTTCGTCCAGTTTTCTTTTGCCTTTGTAATTTCCCCCCACCCGTTCGGATTTTGAATAAAATAAAATATTACCAAAGGAGGAGGAGAGGAGAGAAAGAGGCCAGGAGGGGTGGGAGATCGGGGGTGGGTGGGAGGTGGGGTGTCAAAACGGGGGGGGGGGGGGGGGGGAGAGAAACCAATGGTGGTTCCGGCTCCCGTCAGAACTGATACGCTGCACACGGGGCCGGGCGTACTTGTCAGGCACATGCATTGCTGACGCCACCGCCCTGAAGACACCCAGTTGCATCAGCAGGTGGACCAGCTGCTCCTGCCTAATACTGGTAGAGCCACACTGGGCCGTACCGCCTGGAACCCACCACTGGGGGCAGCGTACCTTTCCTGAGGAAGGGCGTGTGGTCATCTTCAACCGAGCCGTAGGCCAACTCTCTGTGGAAATACAGCTGTTCCTGGGGGTGGGAGTGGAGCAAGCCAAGACGGTGCAGCCGTTTTTCTGCAGAATGCAAAGCAGCCATTAGCCCTGGGGTGGGGGGGGTGCTCTCCTTGCACCCTCGTCTGCTGGTCTATAGCGGGGTGGGGGGAGGTGTTCTGGCCATAGAGCCAGGACTGCGTGCCTGCGAATCTCAGTGCCTTCTCCTTACGACAATCACAATTGAGAGCCACGTTGCAAAGCGAAGGGTTTTTTTAAGGCAGGGGTCTCCAACCTTTGCAACTTTAAGTCTGAAGGACTTCAGCTCCCAGACTTCTCCAGCCAGCAAAGCTTCAGCAAAGTCCTTCAGCAAAGCTGGCTGGAGAAGTCTGGGAGCTGAAGTCCTTCAGACTTAAAGTTGCAAAGGTTGGAGACCCCTGTTTTAAGGGAATCCTGCGTGGGTTTTTTTGTGCGTCTGTTTTGGCCAGGTTGTTAAACGAATCTTTGTCACCGTTAACTGAATTGTGCGGCCGTTAAGGAAATCGGGCTCCTACTCCCCCACTGACTTTGCTGGTTGCCAATGGCCCATCGGGCGACCCTGGGACTGCTGCAGCTATGGTCAATGCCAAGCACCCAAATTCTGAGCCCCCAGGGCCATGCAGATGCTGGGACGGTTATAAGCGCGAGGAGCAGTTGTAGGTCGAGGACTGCCTGTCACGGAGGTAGATGCATGGTTGAGTTCCTGGCGTCTTCCCTCTGTTGCAAATGTCATTTCATGGGGCTTCCTAGCCTAAGTAACTGCATCAGGAAGCGCCTGTCAACCGATGCTAACTCCATTTTGGGGTCTGCTTACCGATGCTGATCAGCCTCTCGAACCAACCGGATGTTGCGAGGAAGTGACTCTGGAAGGAGGGCTGGGGGGCACCCAGCAGATCCAGCAAAACGAAGAGAGACTGCGAGGAAAAACAATACAGAAGGAGGTGGTTTTCTTTAGCGCAGGGATTCTCCACCTCGGCAACGCTAAGATGGGTGGACTTCAACTCCCAGAATTCCCCAGCCTCATCGTTTATGATAGATGGATTTCAAGCTTTGGGCTTCCTCAGCCAGCATGCTTCAAGATGGGCTGACTCCAATTCCCAGAATTCCCCGGTCAGCATGCTTCATGATGGTGGACTCCAACTCCCCGAATTCCCCAGTAGAATGCTTTAAGCTGGCTGGATTTCAATTCCCAGAATTCCCCAGAAAGCTTGCTTTAAGGGAGGTGGACTCCCAACTCCCAGAATTCCCCAGTAGAATGCTTTAAGCTAGCTGGATTTCAATTCCCAGAAAAACTTGCTTTAAAATAGGTGGACTTCAACTCCCAGAATTCCCCAGTCAGCATGTTTTTAGATGGTGGACTCCAACTCCCAGAATTCTCCCGTGGAATGCTTTAAAGTGAGCAGACTTCAACTCCCAGAGTTCCCCAGTCTGCATGCCAACCAGATTGCACTAGAGGGAACTGGTCGAAGCCCCCATGATGTCACCTGTGCGGGATGACATCATCGCGGCTTCCCCCTCTGACCTCTGTCGGATTCATCTGCTCAGAGAGAGAAGGACTCACTATCGCCTGGAGGTGAGTGATGCCCAGGTGATGGGGGGTCCTGCCCATGTGTTCAGCCAGGTGACGGGCCCCATAGAGGGAATCTGTCTCACTCCACTCGCGGAAGGCTTCTTCCCCATCGAAGAAGAGCAGCTGTAGGGTTATTTTCGAAGCCTGAAACCACAAAGGGGTTGTGTGTGGTGGCCACAAAGTCACAAAAGGGATCACAGCCATCTAAGTCAGTGTTTCTCAACCATGGCAACTTTAAGACCTGCGGACTTCAACTCCCAGAATTCCCCAGCCAGCATGCCAACCCAATTGTACTAGAGCAGGGGTGTCCAACCTTGGCGACTTGAAGACTTCAACTCCCAGAATTCCTCAGCTGACCTTGGCAACTTGAAAGACTTGTGGACCAGCAAAGCTGGCTGAAGAATTTTGGGAGTTTTGAAGTCCCCAAGTCTTCACGTTGCCACGGTTGGGGGATTTATTCATCTAAATCCATCTTTTGCATTCCTAATATTCGTAGAAAGTATTTTGCAGGTAGTTTTCTCAGCAACTGCCATTTATTCTTTTGCCAAATTCATCGTGCCCAATTCCCAAAAATTCCTTTTTTACACGCAAATTTAAAATAAACATTTGCATTCCTTTCCTATCCTTTGGAAAAAATAAATGCATTTATTTCTGCATTGAAAAGCAGGCAGGAGGGATGACAACGGTGCATTGCCAGCTCTAACCATTCGTCTCTACTCCTTCCTCCCGACACTTGGGCATCCCAGCTTCACCGTCTCACCTGCTCTTTGGCCTTCAGGAGCCGGTTGTCCAGCGCCGTTACCAGCTCCAGCAGGATGGCGCAGGGCACAGCCGAATCGGTGGCCCCCACGAAAACCCGACCGTGCCTGTCTCGGGGGAAGTATTTGGAGTCGTAGTGGCAGGCAAAAACCAGGCGCCAGGTGGCCGCGGGGTCAAGCGTGGCCACCACATTGGCAAAGCCGACCGTGCCGTGTGGGGTGCGGTCCTCGAAAGCATCTAATTCCACCTGCCAAGATGCCTTCAGTGCTTTTAGCCGTTCCACGATGAACTGAAGAGGAATCAGAAAAACAAAGTGTGAGGACCAGCTAAATCACTTGTTTAAGTTTCTAGTCCTCTCTGAGTAGTAATGCATGTCGTCTTTGGTTTACGACCACAACTGAGCCCAAAATTTATGCTGGTAAGCCCGATAGTTATTCAGTGAGTTTTGGCCCCATTTTACGACCTTTCTTGCAGGCATGAAAAACACGGTCGTTAAATGAATCGCTGCTGTTCTTCAATTAATAGCACGGTTGTTGAGTGAATCTGGCTTCCCCGTTGTTGCTCGTCGGAAGGTCGCAAAAGGGGAACTCGCGATCCTGGGGTATTGCGACCGTCATAAATATGAGTCGATGGCCAAGGGTCAGAATTTTGATCATGTGATCTTGGGAAGCGGAACGGTCGTAAGTGTGAAAAACAGTCATAAGTCCCTTTTTTTTTCATTTCGGTCACTAAATGAACTCTTGTAAATCGAGGACTTCCTGTATATATATATAAATTGAGTATAAGCTGAAATGCCATCCAACCTTGCTAGAAGCTTCTAAAGCTGATAAAAATGTTCTTTTCCTGCGACAGCATTTTCCCCATCACGTTTTCTGGAGGCTGGAGGCCAAAATTTCAGCGGGTACAAAGAACTCACCTGCCGGATCCTGAGGTTGCCGGGGCTGCCTGGATATCTCTCCACCAGCATGGGCTGCAGGTAAGTCTTCCACAGGCGTTGCAAATCCAGCTGGGAGGTCAGGTGTTTTAAATGGCTGCTGGACAAACTTCGAGGTTTATGGATCAGCTGTCAGGAGGAGAATGCTTATTTATTTATTGTTTCTTTATTGATCGCTGATGGAAATATGTCAGAGCAGCTGGGTGGGCTTTGCACTCCCCCAAGGGCAACCTTGGGCAACTGGAAGACGGGTGGCCTTCAAATCCCCCAAGCACAAGAATGTTATTGTACTGGAAAATTTGTGGACTTCCATTCCCAGAATCCCCCAGCCAGTATGCTAATGCAGGGGTCTCCAACCTTTGCAACTTTAAGTCTGAAGGACTTCAGCTCCCAGAATTCTCCAGCCAGCAAAGCTTCAGCAAAGTCCTTCAGCAAAGCTGGCTGGAGAAGCCTGGGAGCTGAAGTCCTTCAGACTTAAAGTTGCAAAGGTTGGAGACCCCTGTGCAAATGAACTGGAAGGTGGGTGGACTTCAACTCCCAGAATCCCCCAGCCAGCCTTCTAGGAAGCTTGAAGGATCTCAGCCCCTCCTTCCCTGGCCCATCGGACTTTTCATTGATTTTTCTGGGTTGTTTTTTTGCAAGGGTCCCTGCTGGACTTTCATCCGCATGGTGGATGGAAGCCTTTTCTTTGGTGCCAGGAAGGGATGAAGTTTAGACAAACGGGCACTTTAATGCCTTGTGGGGCAGAGCGACGGAGGGCTCCCGGGACCCCATCCTTGGGCTGTTGGCTGCCCTTAACCTGCCCCCCTCCCATGGGGGTCTCCCAGCTCTTCTGACTCCCGGGGCAGCTGAGGATCTTTGAGGAAGGGGAGCCCACCCAGCGACCCCCAGCTCGGCTGCCCTCCTCCTGCTTCTCCCCCCTCCCCTCCTGGGGGCGAAGCAGCCGCGGTGCCAGGCTAGGTTTGCCCATCCTGGCATCCCGGAGGCCAGCAGCTGAGAGCCGATCCTGGCTTGCCACTCCCATTTTTCCTCTCTCTCCCTGGCTGCGCCTTATGGGACATGGGGTGCCATGTGGGTGCCAGGCGCCGGGGTTGAGTTGCCCCCAGCGCAGGTGGCCTTCAGCCGGGCCGGGACCCCCGGGACCCCCCCCCCAGCCTCGCCCGCCTCGCCTACCTGGCTGCCCGGCTCCGCTGGCTGCCTGGCTGCCTCCTCGGGGCTCCGGAGGAGGAGGAAGAGCCCCAGCGCGGCGCTGGCCGCCACCAGCAGCCCCAGCGGGAGCGCCCAGCGCCGGAGGAAGCGCCGGATGGGGCGCCGCTGGGGCCCCGCCGAGAGACCCCCGAGCTCCCCCGCCCCGCGACCCTCGGGGAGACCCCCGCCCGCCCGGCCCCTGCGCGCCCCCCGCCTCATGGCCCCCCCGCCCCGCTTGAATGGAGGGAGGGAGGGGGGATCCCGGCAGAGCGCCTCGCCTGGCCACGCCCCCCTCGGGCTGGGCCAATCCGAGGCGTCGGGAGGAAGGGGCGTGCCTCTGGGCCCCGCCCCCTTCCTGGTTAAGGACACGTGGGCAGAGACGGCGGATTGGGACGGGCGGGGGAAGGAGGCCCCGGGGACGGGGAGCTTTATGGGGGTGGGGGGGTTGCTCTTTCCTGGCATGACTACAGGTCCCATCGCTCCCGGCGGAGGGAGGGGAAGGAAGGGAGGAAGGAGGGGAAGGAAGGAGGAAGGGAGGGAGGAAGTGGAGGGAAGGGAAGGAAGGAGGGATAGAGGGGAGGAAGTAAGGAATGGGAATGGAGGAAAGGGAGAGGATGGGAGGAAGGAAGGAGGGAGGGGAGGAAGGAAGAGGAGGGAGAGAGGGAGGGAAAGGAAGGGAGGGAGGAAGTGGAGGGAAGGGAAGGAAGGAGGGATAGAGGGGAGGAAGAAATGGGAATGGAGGAAAGGGAGATGATGGGAGGAGGGAGGGGAGGAAGGAAGGAATGGAAAGGGAGAGGAGGGGAGGGAAGGAGGAAGGAAGGGGAAGGAAGGAGAGGGAGGAAGTGGAGAGGATGGGAGGAAAAGGGGAGAGGGAGGAAGGAGAAGGAAGGGAGGGAAGGAATATAGCAGCGGTTCTCAACCTATGGGCCGGGACCCCTTTGGGGGTCGAATGGCTCTTTCACAGGGGTCACCTAAGACCATCGGAAAACACATATTTTTGATGGTCTTAGGAACCGAGACACCAATTTTATGATTGAGGGTCATGACAACATGAGGAACTCTACTAAAGGGTAGCTCAGTTTACATTGGGAAGGTTGAGAACCACTGGAACACAGGGACTGCGATCTCAAACAGCTGGCGCCCCATTTGAACTCCCCCCTACTGGCATTGACCCATTCACTGCCCGTCAATTGCAAAAAGGCAGCTTTGCTGGAAAGGGCTTACAGCCTGTGCTGATCCCCCTAACACCCCCTTCCATCCACATCTACCCATCCCAGGTCGCTGGGAAGGACTTGAAAAAGGGATAAAAATGCTAAATCCAGTCCAAAGATCTGGCTGACTGTGCGATCAACCATAATAATAGTGATAATACTTGAAAAAGAGATGAGTTATTTGAATTCCAGCAAGCACGGGTAGAATTTTTATAAATGTTCTGTTGCAAAAAATTAGAATTTATCTTCCTTTTGGGAATGACGGGTTTCAGCTAAATTCTTTTTCTGTTAATTTTAAATTTTTTTTAAAAAAAATGTTCCTCGCCGTTGTGTAACACCTGTGTTGTGTAAACATGGAAGTGACAGTTCCCCCCCCCCCATATGTTATATCCACAATTGCAACCTAAACCGTTGCAGTAGTTAATAGCATTGCAATCCAACTTCTGCAAATATATGAGTTTCCTGGGCATAAAAATGGGATGTTTCTTGTGTTAAATGCAACCTCTTCCATTCAGTCCTCCAGGTCAGGGGTCCTCAACCTTTGCAACTTTAAGTCTGAAGGACTTCAACTCCCAGCTTTGCTGGCTGGAGAATTCTGGGAGCTGAAGTCCTTCAGACTTAAAGTTGCAAAGGTTGGAGACCCCTGTTCCAGGTCATGGTTGTCCGAAAAGTACTTCCTTTTTTTGCCCCCAAGAGGCACCTGGACTTTCTACCTGAAAGTCCAGTTGCCACTTGAAAGAAAGGAAAAAGCACCTTATTATCTCAGATCAGTGTTTCTCAACTGAGAAAAGATAAGCTGGCTGGGGAATTCTGGGAGTTGAAGTCCACAGGACTTCAAGTTGCCGAGGTTGAGAAACCCAGTCTTAGATGCCTTCCCAAAGTCTCCAACCAGCCATGTTCATGTAATGTGCAAACCAAAATTCAACGATTGCTTTCTGCAGATGAGTTGTCCGAACTCAAAAATCAGGTCGGGGTTCCATCAGATTGGACTGGCACTTGCCTGGAATAGTTATAGGGCAGTGTTGGCGAACCTTTTTGGAGTATGCGCATGGGTGCACCGAAAACCAGAAGGGCAGCTCCCTGGTGCGCATGTGCTTGCCGGAAACCAGAAGAGCAGTTTTCCTGGCGTGCATGCACATGTAGGGAAGCTGAGCTTCCAGTTTCCGGTGTGCGCATGTGTGCTGGTCACCTGGTCTTTCATGCACCAAAGCAATGCTCCCATGCATGCAAAGACCAACTGGCTGGTGCGCTGGAACATGGAAGAGCAATGGGCGATGGCTGGCGTGGCCGGAGAAGTGGCTCTGCGTGCCATTTTTGGCACACGTGCTGTGGGTTCGCCATCAGAGTTATAGGGTCTCCTCCTTGAGCAGTTGGGGTTGGACTAGAAGACCTCCCAGGTCCCTTCCAGCTCTGTTGTTCTGGGATTCCTCCAGAAATGAGAAAGCCAGCCTTCACTTCGTTCCTTTCCTGTTTTTTTATTCGTAGTTCTCCACTTGACATTCCTTTGAAAATGCCACACATGTATACAGACAAACAAGCTTATAAATACCAGTGTGAATAAGTAGCAAAAGTGTCCTGCTCTGGACAGACACACACACACACACACACACACACACCTCCCGCCCTTGAGCCAATCGGCCAGCGTCAAGGAAGCAGCAGGTTGGCGTCAAATCACTGCAAATCAACATTGGATCCAAGGGGAAAGAAGGCAAATCCGCTCGTTTAGGGGAAGGGAGCTGGGAGAGAAGATAAAATCGTTAGAAATAACCCAACAATCGGGAGAGAGGGGAGAGGAGAGAGGGGTACAAGCCGAGGGGTGAAAGAATTGTGGTGCGCGGGAGAAAGGAAAGGGGATGAGAAACGGAACCAGATTCCCGGGGGCCAGAATGTGGCTGGCGAGAATTCCTACCAGTGACAAAATGTGCACAAAGCAAATCTTGTTTGTTGCATGAACCCATGTTTGTTAAAGTTGTTGTAGATTGTATGTTGTTGTCGCCCATGTTAAATAAAAGAGAAGCAAAAAAAGAGAGAGAGAGAAAGGAGGCAGGGAAATTTTAGTCCAGTGGAACAAGATAGCCATTTTTAAGATGGGTGGACTTCAACTCCCAGAATCCCCCAGCCAGCGATGCTGGCTGGGGAATTCTGGGAGTTGAAGTCCGCCCATCTTAAAAATGGCGATGGTTGAAAAACACTGCCATAATCCTTTCCACCCCCCAAAACTTAGTCCCTTCAATATCAACCTGCTTTCCGCTGGCCATCCTCTCCCTCCATGGACGAAGGAGAAGGGTGGGTCAAATTAGACCCTAGTAGGGTTAAGCATCTGAACTGTGGGTGGCGGGAAAAAGACATTCCTGAGCTAAAGAAATATTTTAGGAGGAACAAGGCCTAGAAGAGCCTGGAAGAGGTAGCTGGAGAAGGGGACCTATGCAAGTTGGAACCACGGTCGGGTCTCTTGACGTGACGGTCAAGTCAACTTGAGCTTTGGATGAAGACCCTACACAGGATGGCGAAGGTGAGCCACTGCCTTCTAAGGTGGGCTGTTGACTGTCCAGCCTAACCCATCACTGTGGGCTCCCAACCAAGGATCAACCAAGTGAGTAGGGGCCAAGAGGCCTTCCTACGGTGTGGAGAACCTGCCTTCCCACCGTCCTCGGACCTCTCCTTGCCCGTGAAGTTGGCCGAGTGGGAAAAGTCAACAAACACTGAATTGGGAGTGTAGCCCTTTGGATGGCCACCAAGAAGCAGCCCAGCCACCATTCTCGTGGTGAAGATCTCATGGTAACCCAAAGCCCCTTTAGATCTGGAGCAAGTCCTAAGACAATACGGTGAGTTTCTGAAGGCGAGGAAACCGTAAGGAAGTGACCAGAAGGAAGAGCCCTCCAGGATGGGAGGGAAGGCCAGCAGCTTCTAAACCAGAGAAAGCTGGCTGGAGAAGTCTGGGAGCTGAAGTCCTTCAGACTTAAAGTTGCAAAGTTTGCCCACCCCTGTTCTAAACAGTTGGGTTCCTCTACAACTACTAACTTACACCTGGTTGTGAAGCTGCCTCCGCACAAGAGGCCAACGAAGGAAAACACAACAAGCTTTTACGGGTCCCCCATAAAATCTACAGGATTGTTAGCAAGGTCAGAAGGCAAACCCATGACTTGATCGACCAGCTCGAGGGGGTTGAAGCTGCCCAACCAAACCGGTTGGCTTTCACGCCAGCTGAGTCCATATCGGCATTTCCCAGGTTAAGACTCTTTTTTTGCGCACTTTTTTTCGTACAGTTCGCGAGGAAGTGGTTGCGCTTGGAAGGCCCCACCCCACCCCTCCTTGCTAGTCCTCCAACCCCCTCCCCCCAAGCCAATTGGGTCACAATTCAAGTAAGGAAGGAACGTGGCTGATGGACCTCCTTTTAGCTAAATAAGAACGGAGAGTGGGTTGCAAGGGTGAAGGCCGAGGAACCCTGGGCAGAAGGGCGAGCATTCCCACCACAGTCCTGCAAGCCCCCTCCCCATTATGGAAGGGAACATGCATTTTATAGAATTCTACCTAAAAACGCATTTAACGGACTTGTGCCCCAGGCAAGCCAAGAGAGGAGGGCAGGGTGGGTGAATTCATTACTGATTTTAGTTCTCCACTGTCCAACCTTGGCGACTTGAAGACCCAGGGACTTCAACTCCCAGAATTCCCCAGCCAGCCGCGAATGATAGAGTTGCAAGGGACCACAAGGGTCTAGTCTGCCTTTCTCAATCTTGGCAGTTTTAAAGTCTCGTGGACTTCAATTCCCAGAATTCCCCAACCATTCTGGGAGTTGAAGTCCAGGGGTCTTCTAGCCGGCAAGATTGGACACCCCCCTTTTAAAGGAGAAAGGAGCTCATTGGGGCAATCTCCCCAAATCTGGCCGATACACGCCCCTCCCCTTCATCCCTATATATATATTTAAAAGGGGCCTCGTGACTCTTTGTACATAGAATTATTATTTTTAATACATGGGGGTTATTTTCTCTTCCTTCAATTTCCTTTTTGCAGCCCATTTGGAGCAGAGACCCAAACCCTGCCCCTCCCCCACCTACCGATGGGGGTCAAGCAATTCTTTAAAAGAAACACACACGCAACACGCAGGCCAGAGCTGTTGTAAAACGCACTCGCACACTCTCGCACACACGCATGGAGAAATAAGACAGGAGAGAAAAGGAGGCTTTTTCGCCATCCCGAAGCCCCTCACCTCCCGTCCTCCCTCCGGGCTGCCCTCTCTCGCAACATGTCGCACGGCTGCACCCAGTTGTTGTCGTGCAGTCCCACGCGGCAGCCCAGGGTGTCTTTGTCCGTCCGACGGCAACACATCCAGTAGGAGCGTCCGTAAGGCAAGTCGTGATGGTAAGGTTTGGGGTGCCACCGGCAGAGGGAGACGTCGCCCTTCTCGTAGTGTCTCTTGCACTGCTTGCAGGGGTCGTCGCGGTACAAGGGGTCGCGGTTCCACTTGGAGTCCGTGGCCAGCACGCCGAAGGTCTCGATGATGTACTTGAAGTAGTGGCAGGAGCATTTCAAGGCCGCCAGCGACTGGGTGGGCAGGTAACTGAAGATCTTCACCATGATATGATCGGGGAGCAGCAGCATGTATTGGCGAGGCTCCAGCAACCGCTGGATCTTGAAACGGATCTCCAGGAAGTCGTGCGAGACATGGCGGTACAGGCGACACAAGGACGTGTCGGAGACGGAAGGCTCCAAGACGGACCCGTCGGCCCTCTCCAGCCCGCCCTCGCCGCCGCTGGGCGAGTCCAGGAACGCGCTGTCCGTGTCGCGGCTGTCTTCCGGCCGCGGCGCCTGAGCGTGGAGGAAGAAGAGCTGCCCCGGCGGAGGGTCGTCGCACGACGCGCACAGCCCTTCTTGGGTGGGTGAGCCCACCGTCAAGCAGACGGTCTCTTCCTTCATGTTCTTGGTGCTGTCCTTGCCGAAGAAGACACACTGGTCCACCACGCCCGTCACCACCACGTCCACGTGGAAGCCGGACACACAGTCTCTGGCGGCAGAGGCGGCCGAGCCTCCCATCTTTTCCGCCGGGGCCCGGATGTCTTCAGGGATAGCGTCCAGTTTGCCGGAGCCGTTCTGGGTCTCGCGGTACGGCATCTCCGTGTCGGGGGGCTCCCGGCCAGATCCTTCAGAGCCCTTGGGGGAAGCACTCGCCAACAGAAAATCCACATTGTTGGGCAGGGTATCCCGGGAGGGGCTGATCAGCTGATAGAGGTCGCAGGTGATCTTGTCTTTGGAGCGGGCTGTGGTGCCAGTGGGGGAACCTCCGCAGCTCATGAACATGCAGTTGGGCCGGGGAACGGAGCCGCTCTCCGAGGGCGAACGGAGGTCTCGGCTGCTGGAAATCCGGAAGGCGATGCGGACTTCGCCAGGGCTGTGCTGGGAGTTGGCCACGCACTCGGAGGACTCCCGGCGGAGGCCGTTCTGACACACGACGCTGCGCTCCCGGGACTCGAAGTGGGCGATGGCCTCGGCGACGCGGCTGCAGTCCGAGCTTCCCCCGGAGGCCGGTGGTTTCTTCTCCCCGTTCTCCTCTTGCTCCGTAGATACAAAAACCATGGGGGACGGCGGAGCGCTCGGACGGGAGCAATTCTGCTCGGCCCGCGCCGTCCGCTGCTCCACCAAGGCCACCATCTCTGCCACCGAGAGCAGGTCGGTGGCGTCCCCGCCGGCAGGGTCAGTGTGAGCCTCGGGCCAAAGGCAGACATCCTCGGCTTCCTTGCTGCCACTGTCCTTGGGTTTGACCACCGGGCAGGCTTTGCTCCGGGTGGGATCGTGCGACCTCCGCCGACGCTTGGCCTTGGAGCTGTCGCTCCCCCAGTTTCCTTTGACCTTCATGGCGCTGGCCCTGTTGCCGCTGCTGCACTGGTGGGCCACGAAGAACGCGATCTTCTCCTTCGTGTTGCCCGGCTTGATCACATACCAGGTGTCCAAGAGGACGCGGCCCTCCTCCACCTGACCGGGATTGGAGGAAGCCGGCGGGGGAGGCGGCGGGGGAGGCGGAGCTGGAGGGGTGTTCTCCGAAGAGCGCTCGCCGCTCTCCCCCTCTTCCTCTTTGGCTTTGCAGGCAAAGTCCCCGAAACTTTTCTTCCCCTGGTTGGCACGGCACGGCTTGTTCTCGGAATAGGTGCCAAAGGGGCGGGGGCACCACAGCTGGATGTGGGAGAAGGTGTTGTGATCCATCACGCTCTCATGGCCAAGAGGAGGGGGAAGGACGGTCCTCCCCTCTAGTGCATGATCGGCTGCTCCTGTGGATCTTCCCAGGGCCCTGGAGTAGCCTGCGGGAAAGCGAAGGGAGAGAGACATCCATCAGGGGAGCAAAATGCAGCCCAACGCCCGACTCTGTCTAACAAAGCATGCATGCGACCCTCAGCCACCTTAGGATTTATCTAATAATAATAATAACAATAATTTAATTTATAACCCGCTCTCTCTCCCCAAAGGGACTTTCTCTTTCTAGGGGAAATCATTACAGGTAATCCTCGACTTACGACCACAATTGCGCCCCAAATTTCCACTGCTAAGCAAGACTGCTGTTGAGCGGGTTTTGCCCCATTTTATGACTGTTCTCGCCATTGCTGTTGAGTGAATCCCTCCCGCTAGTTACTCTAAGTTAGTCACATGGTTGTTAAGTGAATCTGGCTTCCTCGGGGACTTTGCTTGTCGGAAGGCCGCAAAAGGCAATCACGTGATACACACACACACACCCAAAGACCCTGCAACCGTCATAAGTACATGCCAGTTGCCAAGTGTCCGAAATTTTAATCACGTGGGATGCTGGGATATCAGTGTGAAAAACAGCCATAAGTCACTTTTTCCAGTACTCAGTTGTAGCTTCGAATGGACTCTAAACGAATGGTTGTCAATTCAGGACGGCCTGTCGCTAGTCCTCATGGTGCCAGTTAAAAGGAAAACAAGCCAATGGAGTGCAGAGAGTGCCTGGAGCTTCCAATCCCACACAAGTTCTACTCTCTTTCACTCTCATCTGCACCTGGACTTAAGGAATGCGGTAACTTGGATTTATGGATGCCCATTTTATTGGGGCTTCAATCGTTTCAGATTGTATTAATTTTATTTTAATGATTTGCCGGTCGTTGCCCTGTGCTTCTCGTCCTTTGGGTAGATGGGCAGCCCAATAAATTTGGGGAAATACTCCATCGGTAAATTGTCCCAAGCTTTGGAAGGAGCCACATATAACTTTGACCCCTCCAGCTTGTTTTCCCAGCGGCCAGCCAGCGTTCCGGGGCGCTCTGCATAATTTACTCCCACGGCTTCAAAGGAAGCATGCCAAGGTTGCAGATGCCAAGGGCAGGCAAAGGACCACGTGGGGGGGCCCTGCTGCGGCAGACAGCTGGCAGGATGCCACCAACCCAAGAGGAACATCGGAGACCAGAGCAGAATTCCTGAGCCAGCCGGGCTGATTCCCACCTATCCGGAGTCAGTTGAGAGGGCAATTTTACGGCTTGTGGACTTCAACTCCCAGAATTCCTTAGCCAGCCAGGCTGATTCCCATGTACTTGGGGTCGGCCTCTGCCACCCCAACGCCTCTGCACTATTGGGAACATACTGGCCTACCTTAAAGGGCTGTTTTAAGGCAGTTTCTCACCCTTCACCATTTTAAGAGATGTAGACACTGATTCCCAGAATTCCCCATCATGTTGGCTGGAGAATGCTGGGAGCTGAATCCCACACTTCCTAAATCAGGGTGGCTGGGGAATTTTAGGTACTTAAGATCACCTTATATTGTCCTTTCTTTACTGTGGGCACACGTTAAAAAATGCAATTCCGTTGCCTGATCTCAAAAGAAGGTATATATATCTACCCGTACACATACACAACACACAAACAGACATTCTACATACATACAGATGTATGTATACGTACATACATACATAGACCTACTGTCAGCCCTGCGGCCATTTTGTTCCTTTGGATCTTTGGCCTGCCACCTCTTCTATTATTCTACCCTGCATGATGATGTTACCTAGCTGGGTCACGAAACGTCCGGCGAGAAAACCGCCGGGCTCCAAAAGCAACGAGGACCTTCAAAGCGAGGGCTCTGCAGAACGGTGCCCGTTACCCCCTCCCCCTAAAAAAATGCCCCTTGCTCAGCCCCCCACCCACCCCAAGCCGAACCAGCACCGTAGCTCCAGGTTCGAAACGGACGATGCTCTTGAGAAAGAGCCAAGAGGGGCCCGGCAGATGGGTTGCCAGCTTGGAAAGCGGCCTCCGTCTACCCTGCAAAACCCGTGGGAAGGAGGCAACCCGGGTGTGCGGAGGGGGCATGCTGGAATGCCAGCCCTCTTCCCAGCCACCCAGCATTGCCACTGTAATGGAAGCCTCCACCACCCCCACCCCGAGAAAAGTCACACATGCACTTGTTGATTGTGCAAAGACGCCAACCCGATTGTTGCTGTGCGCGGGAGGAACCGACAACAACCGTCCTACACACACACACACACCCTTGCAAAGCCATCCTTGAGACCCCTCCCCAAATGCAGCCACCAGGCCTTCCCCAGGCATCGGTGCGAGCTTTCCCCAACTCAACTCAGCTTTTCCGGAGGGAGACACACACACGACTGGAATCATCACAATCACAACAGCAATTCCAACCCTTCCCTCCCTCCCTCCCTCCCTCCCTCCCCCCCCCAACTGAAATCTCCTCCCAGCGATGGCATCATCCCTTCCAATTCTCCCCCCCCCCTGCTTCCTCTCCCTTCTTACCTGGTACCCCAAAGCCGCGGGAAGGGGAGGAGCCACCGCAGGCGCCTTCGCGGGGGAGCCCTACATCCTTGCTTCGGAGGCCTGGCAAAAGAAGATTATTTTTGTTTTGTAATAAATAAACAACCCCCACCCCCACAAATAAATAAATCCACAGGTCCCTTCTGCAAAGCCCCGGAGAGGGAGGGAGGGAGGGAGGGGGGGGAGAAAGGAGGGGGGAGGGAACGGTCCAAAATGGGGGCGTGTGTGTGGGGGTGTGTGTGAGTGGGAATATTGTTCCCAACCGAGGATCCTCCCTCCTGCTGACAGAATGGATCTCGCCCCCCCCCCCACCTCCCTCCCTCCCTGCGCTACCTGGATCTCTTAAAGGGCCAGCTACCCCATTCCACGCCACTGGCCAGGGCAGGTTCCTCACGCCCCCCCCTCTTTACAATCAATAAGGGGCCTTTCAATGCACCAGGCTGTAAGTCTTACACCCCCCCCTTCCAACACACACACACACCTCAACCCCTTCAGCCATTTGTTGACAGACATATGCATGAGGCTGAGCGGCCAATCAGAAAGCCGAGTTTGGGGCATGCCCATATATGGATGACAGCAGAGTTTCTGAGCCTCTCCTTCTGTTTTTTCCCCCCCTTCCTTCCCTCCTTCCTTCCCCTCCTTTAAATCCCCACTGCCAAGCCAAGCCAGGGAGCGTGGTGCAATTTGCACCCGCAACCAGCGACGAAGGCCGCTTGCCTCGCCGGAGGGGAAGTGGGGGGGGGGGCGTAGCACAAATCTTAGCGTCCTTTCACCCCATGGCCCGTCGGATTTCTTTTCTCCGATCGGACATGGCCCAAAGTCAAGGACTCCCCAGGCACTCCAGCAGGAGCAACCCTAATTGTCAGGATGCGGAAGGCGAACAGAATTGGAAGGGACCTTGGAGCTTCTAGTCCAACCCCCTGCTCAAACAGGAGGCCCTAGACCAGTGTTTCTCAACCTTGGCCACTTGAAGATGTCCGGACTTCAAGTGGCCAAGGTTGAGAAACACTGCCCTATACCTCTTCCGACCAATGGCTGTATTCCTAGATCACAGAGAGCATTGATAATCTAGGGGGGACAGGATGGGAGCAGATCTCCAGACGGATCACAGAATAATAGAGTCGGAAGGGACCTTGGAGGTCTTCTAGTCCAACCCCCCCTGGGCTCAAGCAGGGGACCCTATATGCCGTTCCAGCCAAATAGCTTTCCGGTCTCCTCTTGAAAACCTCCAGCAAACCCACAACTTCTGAAAGAAAAACTGTTGCCCCGGGTTCATTGTCCTTGCGGTCAGGAAATTCTCCCCTAGTTCTCAGTTCGTTCTAGACGCAAGGGTCCTTCAAGGTCAGTTAGCCTGGCCTCATTCTAGCTGGGAATTCTGGGGATGTTGCAATGGGTTTCGGGGTTCAAGTCCCTTCCTCCCAGGCAGATTTCGCGAAGCAGAAAGAAGGCATCATCGCATGCCTTCCCTTTGGCCCCAATGGGAGGGACAAAGGAATTGTAGTGGGAGGGTGCAAGGAATTGTAGCTCAGCCAAACTTGGATAGACGCAGTCCTCCCCAGGGACTAGAATGTCACACACACACACACACAAACCTTTAATCAGAAGCTGGCTATTTCCTGACAGCGGGAAAGAAAAGAGAACCAGCAGCAGCAAGGCGCAAGGAATTATAGCACAGACTAGGGACGTGCATTGAGAAGCAGGCCGAAGAGGGATCAAATTGGAGACAATTACTGTGGTGGTCTTCGACTTACGACCCTAATTGACCCCTTGTCTCAATCTTCAACCCAGCATCTGACTTACAAAATACGCCTCTCAAGGCAAGGGGGTTGTCTCCAACCTTTGCCAACTTTACAACTGGTGGACTTCGACTCCCAGAATCTCTCCGCGAAGCCAGCCAGCCTTTAAAGCGAGTGGACTTCAACTCCCAGAATCCCCCAGTCACGCTTGGCTGAGGAACTCTGGGAGTTGAAGTCCGTAAGGTCCATAAACTCACCAAGGTTGGAGACCCACCATAAGAGCCATTTTTGCAAGGTTTCTGTGATTGCTAATTTAAGATTTAATTTAAAGTCCCTTCTTTTCTTGATGAGGTCTTTTCTCGGCCCCTCTTCGCTTCCTATTTCTTGAGCTCCGAAGGGCTGTGGTTTTTCCCCCCTTATATTTCTTTTTTTTTTAAGAAAACAGGTTCCCGTTGAAGATCGATGCAAAGTGGAATATCCACAGGGCAGCAAATGTAGAGAACGGTCCCAACCCAATTGTCACAGATTCGCCTTTTTGTAAATGTGCGGGACGGCCGCTTCTATCACCCCAGGCAATGTGGCCAAAACATCTGGAAGGCATGTGGGCCGGGGGGGGGGGGGGGGGGGGAGGGGAGGGAGAAAGGCAGATGCAAACCCTCTTAAATATCAGTGCAGTATCGATATAACTGCAAGAGCCGTATTGAAAAGGAAGGAGGAGATGCTGAGTAATTCTACAGAAGTTATTGCCAGAGAATCTTTGCTCCAGACTCCGAGCAACCTCGGACCAAGGAGAAAATTCCTCTAAGAATCTAGATTGGTCGGTGCTTACTCTCCCATAAATAGACCATTAAGGCCAGAAACCCCACTCACTGGCCTCGGGGGCTGTAAGGCTGAGGCAAGGACCAGCAGACCCATAACTCCAGGTAGCCCACGACCTACGACCACAATTGAGCTCCAGATTTCGGTAGCTCAGGGATCCATTTGCTCACTGAATTTTGTCCCATCTTTCTTGCCACACTTGTTAAATTAGGAACACCGTTGTTAAGTGAACCGGGCGTCCCTATTTTCTTGTCGAAAAGGTCGCAAAAAGGAGACCACGTGACCTTGGGGGACGCAGCAACGGTCATAAGTGTGAACCATTTGAATGCTGACCGCGTGAGCGTGGGGATTTTTACACAGGGTGCGTAAAATGATCCTAAGTCCCTTTTTGCAATGCTGTTGCAGCTTCGGTCGTTAAAGGAACCGTTGTTAAGTCGAGGGTTGCCTGCATTAAAAAACAGAGCGACAGAGTCGGAAGGGACCTTGGAGGTCTTCTAGTCCAACCCCCTGCTCAGGCAGGAAACCCTACACCACTCCAGAGAAATGGTTTGTCCAATCTCTTTGCAAAAACCTCCAGGGTTAACAACGAAACCGTGCTTTCCTTCTGAGCTAAAAAGGCAAGCGTGTACAGCTGGCTTCACGCCAAGCGCAATGTTTATGATTAACTTAACTTCCACAACCGTATAATTAAGCCTGTGTAACTCACCAACGCAGAACATCGTGAGAGATAAGAGCACACTGGAAGGCTGTAAAACTGGGGCGGATGGCACAGGACAGGTGAAAGTGACATAGGCGGCAACTAAGCGCTCCCAGGCACAGCATTCCCAAGCACAGCTCAATGGGGTTTTTTTGAGACACCGATGGGTGGCCTCTTTTGTCGTTTGCAGGGGTCTGGGAGAGGAGGAGGGGTTGTCTTCAGAAGGCAGCGGGGGAGGACTGGCATGTCATCAGCCATGGGGTGGTGGTGTCTGGATAATGTTAGGGGCAGGGACAGACTGTCCTTAATCAATGGAAGATAGAAAGACAGGCAGACAGAGAGATATTGATGGATGCAGATAGATAGATAGATAGATAGATAGATAGATAGATAGATAGATAGATAGATAGATAGATAGATAGATAGATAGATAGATAGATAGATGCAGATAGAAAAATGCAGTTAGGATAGATAAAAGATAGATAGATACAGATAGGTAGACAGACAGACAGGCATAGAGTGATAAAAGAATCAGATAGATAGATAGATAGATAGATAGATAGATAGATAGATAGATAGATAGATAGATAGATAGATAGATAGACAGACAGACAGACAGACAGACTGACAGGCCCCTCTCCAGGGCTTTCCTACCCTTCCCCTCCCCCCCTTGGAACTGCAAACAGCTCAGAATCAGGAGTCAGAACAGAGCTGGGAGGGACCTTAGAGGTCTTCTAGTCCAGCCCCGAGCTGCCAAACTCAGCCCATCCAAGGGGAAGAGACTTTCCAAAGCCCCCTTTCCCATTGCACCAAGGGGATCCGAGCCTGCTTCTGGTGGAGAGGCAGGAGGAGGGCGGATCCCTGCCTGGAGAAAGGTTGCCACCTGCTTTCCTCTCGGGCTGCTCCTGTGCTTTTCTAAGCAGCAGCAGCAGCAGCAATCTGGCATGGTGAAATGAAGCCTTTGCCTTTTAGTTTTAATCCGCTTTTCTAGCCAGAAAAGCCTCGGCGGCTGTCAGCTCTTCGTCCTGGGGCTGCAGCTGCTGAGAGCAGAGGAGCAAGGCTGGGGCAGATAAGTTGGCAACCCTGATCCCCATCATTTCCCCCCCCCTCCCATCTCCTCCAGCCCCTCCCGCTTCTTCTGTGCTGGGCTGATCGGAAGCCCCCGGGCCTCCGATGCGTTTGCACCCCGGGCCCCCAACAGGCGACCCTCCCCGCCTCTTACCTTCCACGCAGCGGGATCGTCCGCCACCTCCACTCTCCCTTTGCAAGCAGTGACTCCTCGGCACTTCCTGGTTGCCCTCCGCGCAGGCGCCCTTCCTCGAACCGCCCACTTCCGTACTAAGCCGCCCAATGGGCTGCCTTCCTCTCCTCCGCTCGGGATTCCGAGCCGCAAAGGCTGCTGGGAGTTGGAGTTCTGGCGCTGCCTTTGGAGGCACTTGCGCAGCTCTGCGGATGGGAAGGGCAGGGAAGCTTTTGGCGGGGTGGGAAAAGGGGTTTTTCCTCCTAATCTAGCCACCTGATCATAGAAGAATAGAGACCCCGCTTCCTCCCCCCCCCCCACCCCCGGAGTTTTGCAATCATGCAGGATTCTTTTTTTTTTTGGAAGTTGCATTGCTCAGGTTAAAAATTCTGTGCCTCTGAGCATGTACAGATAGTCCAGGACTTCCAACCACAATGGAACCCCATTATTATTTGTTGGTAAGCGAGACATTTGTTAAGAGAATTTTGCTCCATTTTACAACCTTTCTGGCCACCCATTGTTAAGTGAATCATTGCAGTTGTTCAATTAGTAACACGGTCGTTAAGTGGATCTGGCTTCCCTGTTGACTTTGCTCGTCAGAAGGTCGCAAAAGGGGATCCCGTGACCCCCAGACGCTGCCAATGTCATAGATGTGAGACAGTTGTCAAGCCTTCAAATGTAAATCACGGGACCATGGGAATGCTGCGGCGGTCATAAGTGTGAAAAACGGTCGTAACCGACTTCTTCAGTGCCGTTGTAACTTTGAACGGCCACTCTATGAATTGTTGTAAGTCAAGGACTAGCTGTGGTGACTTCAGCCTTCCGTAGATGTGAAAGGTGCCTTAGGATTCTGCATGAAGTTTGTAACCTCTGTATAAACAGAATTTATTCCCACCCATCAGAATCAATGATATTATTCTAATATCAGAATAAATATTCTCATTTATCGGAATAAATACAAAGAAGAAAAGACGGTAGGACAGAGAGGATAAAATGGATTTTTCACTCCTGAGCAGAATCGCCCCTGGGTTGCAGCGTCCTCGTCACACCATCAAAATTCAGATACTTGACAACTCACTCATATTTATGGCCGTTGCTGTGTCCCAGGGTCCTGGGATCCTCTTTTGCAACCTTTTGATAAGCAACATCAACGAGGAAGCCAAATTCGCTTAACGACCATGTTACTAACTTAATGACTGCGGTGATTCACTGAACCACGGTGGCACGAAAAGTCGTAAAACGGGACAAAGTTCATTTAACAAACGTTTCGCTCATCCCTGTTTCAAAGCCGAAGAGCCAGCGCTGTCCGAAGACGTCTCTGTGGTCATGCGGCCAGCATGACTCAACGCCAAAGGTGCACGGGACGTTGTGACCTTCCCACCAATTCCTATTTTTCTACTTGCTTTTTTTACGTCCTTTCGAACTGCTAGGTTGGCAGAAGCTGGGACAAGTCGCGGGAGCCCCCTCCGTTACGCGGCGCTAGGGATTCGAACCGCCGACCTGCCCACCTTTCTGATCGACAAGCTCAGTGTCTTAGCCACTGTGCCACCGCGTCCCTTAAAACGTTTCTATTCTTAAGAACGTCTTGGAATAGAAAGTCTTGGAATAGAAAGTCTTAAGACATTTCTATTCCAACAGGCCGGCCTAGCATAGCCCCCCGTTTCTGACTTTTTATTTATAAATTGTAATTAGGTAGGGTTTTAAATGGGTTTTTAGCACGGGTTTAAATAATTTAATATGTTTTAATGATGTATATTGTTTTATTGTGGTTTTAATAATGCCTGTGCGCCGCCCTGGGTCCCAACAGGGAGAAGGGCGGGGTATAAATTCGATTAAAAAATAATAATAATAATGGACTTTTATTGTAGTTTAAAATGAACTTTTATCTTATTTTAAAATGGACTTTTATTTCCTCACCCTTCCTTTCTTGTCTCTTGTTCCTCTTCCAAAGTCCTTGCTGGAGAATTCAGACTATTGTCTCTTGGTGACCCCTGAGTCATTCGTCTGTCTGAAATCAGGGCTTGGAACCTTTGCACCCTTCCAAGGATGGCATCTAGGGTCCCAGGGTGGTGAGGGTGGCCGATCTCCAGATCTTGCCAAACAAAGCCAGCTGATCTCATTGTGACCTTTCTTGCGCTTATCTCGCATTGTCTGTGGAGTTAGTCAAGAGCTGATTATCTTCGAACCTTCTCTTGTTTCTTAAACCTTGGATTACTTCGGTAGTTAGTCATTGTCGGAGGAGATCCGTGTTAGTCTACCTACCATGATCAAAAATAAAATAATCAGGAATCTGGAAACACTTTTTCCCCCCACTAGCTATTCTTATTCAAAGTGGGATCTAGTATCTTTCCTCGCAAAATTTTATTTTCAAATAAAAGATTATTTGAGTGGCTGCCACAGAGAAGAAGGGCACAACTGATTCTCCAAAGCAGGGGTCTCCAACCTTTGCAACTTTAAGTCTGAAGGACTTCAGCTCCCAGACTTCTCCAGCCAGCAAAGCTGAAGTCCTTCAGACTTAAAGTTGCAAAGGTTGGAGACCCCTGCTCCAATGCATCTAAAGGCAAGACAAGAAGCAATGGGTGGAAACGAATCAAGGAGAGAGAAGCATCCTGGAAGTAAAGATAAATTTCTTTTCAATGAGAACAATTAATCAGTGGAACAACTTGCCACCAGAAGGTTCCATTCCTGGAGGTTTTTAAGAAGAGATAGGAGAGCCATTGGTCTGAAATGATCTCGGGCAGTGGTCCCCAACCTTTTTTTTGGCCTTGCCCCACCTAAGCACCATTAAAATCCTGATGCCCCCCACTCCCCTTGACATATAATCCTTACTTAACTCAAAAAGTGAACTCTACTCAAGGCAGGGGAAGCCTAAAAGGCCATTAACTTGGTTTAAACAAGGTTCAAATTGCTCTCCTCCATTAAAAATCAAATTGGCCCCCTGTGGGGCATGGGCCTCAGGTTGGGAACCACTGGTCTAGGGTCTCCTGCTTGATCAGGGGGTTGGACTAGAAGATCTCTAAGGTCCCTTCCAACTCTGTTAGTCATTCCAAAACCTCCATTCTACCTGTCGCAACAGCTGGGAATTATAAATGACTGTGGTTTATAAATCACCTGATCCTACTGGCATAAGGGAATTTAAACCTTAGATGAAGCAACTGAGCAAGGTGACCAATATTTTATAGAATGTTGACCAACATTTATTATATCAACTGAAAAACCCCATTGCTGAAGCAAATATCCTTAATCATTCTGTTTCTGGCATTGAAGATTTGGTTTGCTTTAAAACTAAGCCCCTTTTAAGTCGCTCTAAATGTAAAATAATTGGGTCAAGGTTCCAAGACCCTTGTAATAATTGGTAAATTTTAGAGCAGTGGACTTAGTCCAGAATTCCCCAGCCATCACCTACCCCAAATCCATCCCACTCAAGGAAAAGACAGCATCTCCAATTATCTAGGTAATCATCCCACTATGCCACAAGAAGTGCAGAGATAACCATGTTTAATTGACAATAATAAAGAAAATATTGCACCAGGAAGAGATTAACTAGCAAGAAAACTACGTAATAAGAAGTCCCAAACTTCTCATCTCTTCACGGAGCCTGGAAACCCCAGTGAAAAAAGTGTCCCTTGGTTTTACAGTTAATTCAAGGATTCCGTCAATATATTCCTGTATCTAGAAGGTCGCATTATATTTTATTTTAGCAGATTGCATCAGCCCAGGGAGGGAGGGAGGGGGGCACCACAGTATAAATCTGCCCCCGTGGATGGAGATGAACAAAATAATTCCCGTAACTCCTCTTAATCTCAGCAGTTTTAATCCAGAGAGATTTTGACATTAGCAGATCCCAGATCCTCTGTAATTCAGATCTGCCGCCCCATCCTGGATTACGATGTCAGTCCAGAGTGACATTGAGATGGGAACGTCAAATCTCACAACAGGGCAGCAAAAAACCAGTTTCTGTGCTGTTGCTCAAATAAAACCCATGAATTCTGCATGAAGTCATCGTGAGATCTCAAAAGTTCTGATCCATGTGAATGATTCCAGATTGTGCCTGTCACAGCAGCTCGGTGTAAATCTTGCCTGCTCCCTCAGTAGCCCACCAAAAACGGTGACGTAAAATCCACCCACTTGTAGTCTCCAAAGTTTTCATGGAGGATGCCTGGAGGTGAATTTTTCCTGCCTGCAGGCAAGGGACAATTTGCTCCTCCTGTTCCTCCAGATGTTGACAGCTGCATCAGCTTGGTCTTGAAGACGCTGTCACCGGTGCTAATTGTCCGCTTTCACCCTGATGGGGATGTACCAGTGGGAGTTGTAGTTTGCGGGTGCATGCTGCAACGGAGCGCCCGCCACATTGTCCAAGTCACTCGGAGCAACTTTGAGTCCTACTTGGATGTAAATCTGAGCAGAGCTGGGCTTCCTGGTTGGGCTTTTTTGGTTGCACCGCGAATGGCAGAGACCGAAACGGCGTCCAGGTTTATCCAACCGGCACATCTGCCACTTTCTCTGGATCTCGGACTGGACCTGGAGGAAGAGAGACAAAAGATTCCCACCTGTTTTTGATAAGCAGCCGCCTGATTTCATTTGAGTTGTTGAAGTGAAGTGGGGTTGGATTGGATGACCTCGAGGGACCCTGCCCAATTCTGGGATTCTTTTTTTAAAACTTATTTTTATTTATATATTTTTTTCTTTAACATATATACATATTTAATAGACAGCGTATTGTCTCGGTCATTTTACACATTTTGCACATATATAACAGTAATAATCATAATATTCTTTACTTGTATCTAATAATATTCTTCCAACTTCTATTTCCAACTTCCAATTAATATTTTTATTCTCTAACCACTGGTAAAACAAATCCCAAGTTAAACAAATATTCTGTGTCTTTTTTTGAACAATCTAATATTTTTTACATTATATTTTCATCTGGAGGAATTTCCTCATTCTTCCAATGTTTTGCAAATGCAATTCTGTCAGAACATGTAATGTTAAATATACATTCCCTTTATTATAATTTTATGGCAAGATGCCTAACAAAAATATTTCTGGCTTTAAATTTATATGTTGCTTTATCATTTTCTCTAACCATGGAATCTATTTTCTTCCAATTTTTTTTTTTTTTGGCCTTTCTCCCCCCACATACAAACCCGGTATCTGGTTACATTTCCAATATTTGGCGAACATGTTTTTAAACATCTTTGCTAGTCTTCTGGGATTCTGTAAGACCCCCAGCTCTCTGAGACCCCTGGGCAGCCAAGCCTCAGCCCCATGCCTGCATTGAGAAAGAGGGTCAGCTGGAGATGACCTACCTCTTTATTGACAAAGCAGTATAGGGTGCTGACCAACAAACCCTGAAAATGAACAAACAAGAAGAAGAAGAAAATGGGATTATCTTGCTTTGGCCGGTTGTAGGCAATTACAGCCCCATTTGTGGGGGGGAAACCCACCAGCTGTGTCTGAAGCCTGGGAATTTTCTTTCTGATCTCGGGTTTGATGAAGCTTTGGCCCTACGAGAGATTTTGTTCTTATGACAGGTAATAAATTGGGTTAAATTTAGAGGTTGCTCGGTTCTGGAGAGCTTATTCTTTAAAAAAACACCTTTAGGTTTGGCTTTCTGCTTGCTGTAATTCGCTAATCCTTGACTTACAGCCATTCGTGTAGTGACCGTTCGAACTTGCAACCGCAGTGAAAAAAGTGGCATTTTTCACACTTACGACGGTTGCAGCATCCCCCTGGTCACGTGATCAAAATCCAGAGCTTGGCAACGGACTCAACTTTATGACGGTCGCAGTATCCTGGGGTCACGCGATCCCCTTTTGCGACGTCAAAGGGGAAGCCAGATTCACTTAACGACCGTGTTTACTAACCAAACGACGTCGGTGATTCACTTAACAGCTGTGGCAAGGAAGGCGGTTACACTCATTTCACAAACGACTCGCTTAGCAACGGAAAGCTGTGCGGGAGGGGGCTCGATTGCAGTCGTAAGTTGAGGACCACCTGTCGTTAATTCGACAAATCTAGGGCTGCTTCCCGAATGCTGCCTCACCTGGAAGGAGTTGAAGAAGAGCTCAAAGAAGAGTTTGATGTAGCGCAGGGTGCCCAGCGCCTGCTCCTCTGTCACCAGGGCGAAAGCCACCCCGTGGGTGCCCAGCAGAGGGATGAGCGTTAGAGTTGACTTGGCCAACCTGAACAAGGAGAATGAGAGACCTTAGCATCCACTTTGATCTAGTGGTGGAGGCTAAAAACCAGGAGACAGTGAATTCTAGTTCCACCTTAGGCATAAAAGTCAGTTGGGTTACTCTGGATCAATCACCAGGAGAGTGTGAATTCTAGTTCCACCTTAGGCATGAAAGCCATCTGGGTGACTTTGGGCCAATCACCAGGAGACGGTGAGTTCTAGTTCCACCTTCGGCATGTAAGCCAGTTGGGTCACTTTGCGCCAATCACCAGGAGAGTGTGAGTTCTAGTTCCACCTTAGGCATGAAAGCCATCTGGGTGACTTTGGGCCAATCACCAGGAGACGGTGAGTTATAGTTCCATCTTACGCATGAAAGCTGGTTGGGTCACTTTGGGCCAATCACCAGGAGACGGTGAATTATAGTTCTGTCTTAGGCAGGAAAGCTGGTTATGTGACTTTGGATCAACCACCAGGCAACAGTAAGTTCTAGTCCTGCCTTAGTCATGAAAGCCGGCTGGGTGACTTTGAGCGAGTCCCTCTGTCACTCAGCCCAACCCACCTTCCAGGGTTGTTGTTGGAGGGAGAAGAGGAAGAAGAGGGTGCATTCGGTATGCTTGCCACTTTGCTTTAAAAAAACCATAAAACCAGGGAATAAATACAAACATAAATAACAATTCGCCTGGCATTCCCACCCCATCATGGCTCCATCTTATCCGGAAGTTAATTCCTTACCGATATTTATAGTCCGTGTAATGCATTTGCTGGGCCCGAAGCTTGGAGTTCAAGATCTTAAGAACTCGGATGAAAATCACAAAGTTAACCTGGGATGGAAAAAAATAATAATTTGGATCTTCTCAAATCCCACCAGTTTTGCTGCATTCATCCAGGTAGAGCAGATATGTTCTATTTTGCTGCATTCATCCAGAGGCCCCCAGATATGTTAAAAGAGAGAACTATAAATGCTGCAGGGCATAGTATTAAAAAAAAATGCCCCCAATTGCAGCTGCATTCTATGGACACCCAGCACATCTGGGCTTTTTCTTTTTCTAGACCAGTGTATCTTGGCAATTTTGAGATGTGTGGACTTCAACTGCCAGAATCCGCCAGCCACAACTTTAGAATTGTGGACTTCCACTCCCAGAATCTCCTAGCCAGCAACTGAAAGTTTCTAAGCCTGATAAATGTTTTTTCTGACGCAAAATATTTAGCCAAAGAGCCAACCAGGTAAGGCTGAGGGGCGACACCTGAGATTTCCTAGTATTAGTGACACCCCCTCCCATTTATATTTCAGAAATCTGGATGGGAAAGGGGGTTGAAGGCGTGTTTTTCACTCTAACAGGGGAGGATGACTCATTAGAAGCAAGAATTTACAAGGCTCATTTCAAAACCTAGTAAAAAAACAGGAATGCAGAAAACAAAGCAATATACAGGTATAATAAATCTAGGAATTTGTTTTTAGTGCTTGCCTTCCTGTGAAGTCTACACCTGTCACCTGTCGCCTGCTTTCTCATGCAACATGCAGAAAACCAGTTCAGGTTTTCTTGGCAGGTTGTACCGGTGTCCTCGACTTACAGCATTTAAGCGAGACAGTGGTTAAGTGAGTTTTGCCCCATTGTACGACCTTTCCTGCCACCGTTGTTAAGTGGATCCCTGCAGTTGTTAAGTTAGTAGCACCGTCGTTAAGTGAATCTGGCTTCCCCATTGACTTGGCTCATCCAAAGGTCGCAAAAGCAGGAACACTGCAACCGTCATAAGTAGGATTCGGTGGCCAAGACGTTTGATCGCCTATACGGCAATGCCGCCACAGTTGTAAGTCCCCTTTTTTTCCCCGTGCTGTTGTAACTGCGAACGGTCACTAAACAAACCGTTGTAAGCCGAGGACTATCCGTATTAACAATCTTGCGAGTCAGGATGGAGCTGATCTTGCAAAGAACTCAACTGCTTTTGGGCTCCTTTGGGACTTACCAAAATTGATACCAAGATTGGGCAACGGATGATCCACCAGTAACCCAGGTTGTCGTTTCTCTCCCAGCACCTAAAAATTAAAATAATAACAATACTAACCCCACAATTGAGAAGGAAGGAGACTATTTCTGTTCCCGGAATCATCTGCTTCTTTTTCCAAATGTGGCATTTATTTATTTTTAGTCAACCTGGCAGGACTTAAAATGAAGGAACTTCCAGGCAATAATAAGTCTACTGAGAAATCTTTAATTTCAATTCAAAAGGGGCACTTTGTTCCGTGAAAACCACACACGGTGGAGCTAAAAATAAAAACTCAGCTCCTTCCTCTTTCTCCTATAGAACAATCGGTTGTTCTGGGATGTGCGTTTAAGCAGATTAAATAGAGTCATTAATTAACTGGCCGTAACAGGCCACTGACTCACTGGGTCAGCCTGTGGGTTTTTAACCGTAATCAATCTGCTGGGTTGAACAGGACTGGTTCCCAAATTGAAAATTCGAGTCGTGCTTGATTTGCAAAAGTTCATTTTGTGACTTTTAAGATTTGTGGACGACAATTCCCAGACCTTAAAGTTGCCAAAGCTGTTTTAACCACCCCTGTTTTAAAGAAGGGCTGAGAAGTTACAATATATATACATACATACAATAGCAGAGTTGGAAGGGACCTTGGAGGTCTTCTAGTCTGACCCCCTGCCTAGGCAGGAACCTTATACCATTCCAGACAAATGGCTCTCCAACATCCTCTTAAAGGCTTCCAGAAGTTGTCTGTAACTTGCATGCTCCGAGTTATTTTTTTCCTGTCAATGCTGGATTGATTCACCATCCTAATCATGGATATTTATTTATATTCATCTATTTGTAGTTCGTATGATTTTTTAATAAGATGCAACAGAATGTTCATTCCGGCTAAACTTACTCATTGTTTTCATAGAGGTATCTCATGATCCCCCACGGAATGACAAAGAAGAGGGGAGCCCCTAGAGAGAGAGAGAGAGAGAGAGAGAAAATGTTCACAGGTCAGAATGCTCTTCCTTATATGGCAATGAAATCCAGGTAGATGCAGCTGACACCTGTCATACAGGTAGAACTAATGACTGGAACTTATCCAGGATAAGATAAGACGGTTTATAACTTTTATCTGGGATAAAGATGAGCTTTTATAACTATCCTTCCATGAAAATACCTAAGGCAGCTGTGTTCCACCTTGGCCACTTTAAGACCCGTAAACTTCAACTCCCAGAATCTTTGGCCTAAATGAGGTCATAAGTCAAGGACTATCTGTAGAAGGGCCTTATGTGGCAGGATTGTTTAACATCAGGACATATTTCCACGGTTCTTTAATTGCTAATTGTTTGCTGGGTGGGCCATCGAATGAAGCCAAACAAATAACACCAGTTGTTAACATTTTCACTTCAGTCTCTTGGAAATGTAATACCCACAAAGTGACTCACCCCATCCGAGGAGTAGATACACAGGGAAGTAACTCTCTTCCAAGAAGGCCATGGGTCCCAGAAGGTTGTGCAGGTAGACGCCTTCTACTAGTAGCCAAAAGTAGTTTGCGCAGACACAATACTGGGTTAGGATTTGTGCCAGCCGACAGCCAGCTACAGCCTGGAGAAAGAAAGAAAGAGGAAGGAAGGAAGGAAGGAAGGAAGGAAGGAAGGAAGGAAGGAAAGAAGGAAGGAAGGAAGGAAGGAAGGAAGGAGAGAAAGAGGGAAGGAGAGAGAGAAAGAAAGAGAAGGAAGGAAAAAATAAAATGAAGGAAAAAGAAAGGAAGGAAGGAGAGAGAGAAAAGAAAGAAAAAGAAAGAGGAAAGAAAAAGAAGAAAAGAAGGAAAGAAAGAAAGGAATAAAGGAAAGAAAGAAGATAGGAGTAAAGAAAGAAAGTAGAAAGGATGAAAGAAAAAGAAAGAAAAGAGGAGGAAAGGAGGAAAGGAAAGAAAGAAAGAATAAAGGAAAGAAAGAATGAAGAAAGGAGAAAGAAAGAAGAAAAGAGGAAAGAAAGAAAAAGAAAAAAGAAAGAAAGATACAAAGAAAGAAAGAAAGAAAGAAAGAGAAGGAAAGGAGGGAGGGAGGGAGGAAGATGAAAGGCAAATCCAGAACCCTCCAACTCCCCTTCCTCCTCCCCGTCCTCGTTCCCATCCGATCCCAGGCTCCTCCGTGGGAGGAAGAGGTACCTGCTCCCTTGGGAGGTCCGAGAGATCCACCTGGAGATCCCGGGGGAAGTGAAGCCAGAGGAGGGCGTCTCGCAGAAGGATGGAGGCTGCCCGCAGCACGTAGGACAGGAAGAGGTTCATGTGGATGGAATTGCGCATGCATCGGAGCTTCCTGGGGGGGGGAGAGACGGGGCTCATATAGATGGCCTTCAGGTGTGCACCTTCTCCCTCCTTCTCAATTCCTTTCTGTTCAATGGTTGAGAAAGCCCCACTTGGGAGCACCAATTTCTTGCCCACCTAGAGGGACCCAGGGATCTATACAATATACAATAATTGCAGAGTCGGAAGGGACCGTGGAGGTCATCTAGTCCAACCCCCTGCCTAGGCAGGAAACCCTATACCGTTTCAGACAAATGGCTCTCCAGCATCTTCTTAAAGACTTCCAGGGTTGGGGCATTCACAACTTCTGGAGGCAACTTCTGTTCCACTGATTAATTGTTCTGACTGTCAGGAAATTCCTCCTCAGTTCTAAGTTGCTTCTCTCCTGGATTAGTTTCCACCCATTGCTTCTTGTCCTGCCCTCAGGTGCTTTGGAGAATAGCTTGACTGCCTCTCCCCATATCTCCCCATATCTCTCCATAGGTTGTCTGCCATATCAAGAGGACAGGAATGGCCGATTGGCCTAACTAGGTTAGTTCAGCCCCTCCTGCTCCCCTCTCTCCGTTTCTCCCCCAAAAGAGCTAATACGGCAGTCTTCGTCGTACGACCTTAATGGAGCCCCAACATTTACGTTGTTAAACGGGACAGTTACCCACTGAGCTCTTCCCCATTTTACGAACTTTCTCGCCACCGCTGTTCAGCGGATCAGTGCGTCTGGTTAAGTTAGGAACACCGTCGTTAAGCAAATCTGGCTTCCCCCGTGACTTAGCTTGTCGGAAGGTCGCGAAAGGGGGATCCCGTGACCCCGGGATGCTCTGACCGCCGTAAGTATGAGTCAGTGGCCAAACACCCGAATTTTATTCACGCAACTGCAGGGATGTTGCAACCATCGTAAGTGTGAGGAATGGCCGTGAGTCCCTTCTTTCAGTGCCGTGGGAACCTCGAACGGTCGCTAAATGAGCGGTTGTAAGCGGAGGTCTGCCTGTATTTCGGAGCCTGGAGCCGTGCATTTTGGCTTCTCCATACCTGAAGGCTGCCAGCAGCGTCAAAGCCACGAGGAGCGACAGGAGAGAGATTGAGTATCCCACGGTGTACATCCGGCGGAATTGTTCCAGGATCCACAAATGTTTCTGGAAGGAAAGAGAAATTCAGGGGGGGGGGGGGGGGCTTGTATCTAAACACAGCACCCTCATAATACAATACAATACAATAGCAGAGTCGGAAGGGACCTTGGAGGTCATCTAGTCCAACCCTCTGCCTAAGCAGGAAGTCCTACATCATTTCAGACAAATGGTTATCCAACATCTTTTTAAAGACTTCCAGGGTTGGGGCATTCACAACTTCTGGAGGCAACTTCTGTTCCACTGACTAATTGTTCTAACGGTCAGGAAATTCCTCCTCAGTTCTAAGTTGCTTCTCTCCTTGATTAGTTTCCACCCATTGCTTCTTGTTCTGCCCTCAGGGGCTTTGGAGAATAGCTTGACTCCCTCTTCTTTGTGGCAACCCCTGAGATATTGGAAGACTGCTATCCTGTCTCCCCTGGTCCTTCTTTTCATTCAACTAGCCACACCCATAAGAAGGATAGGAATATACAGATCCTGTTTCGATGATGGAATTGGACCGTTCTCCTCCTCCACTTCTCCGCACCTATTTAGCCCCCAGCTTTCTGCCCCCAGCCATTCGCCTCTGCCATCTCGCCTCCGGTGTTAGGACCCCAGCTGTTCATGCCGGCCAATGGGACCCTCCCTTTTTAGGCCCACACCCTTCCTCACGGGCTTTGGGGAGAAATCACGGTTCACCCTCGGCGTTTGGGCTCACACCCCTGGATGATGACCAAGACAGGATTCTTCAAACCAGAATTTCCCTGCCGATGTGAGTTGGATCTGGTGGTTAAGCCACTGGCCTGGGAACCCGGTGATTGTGAATTCTAGTCCCATCTTCAGCACCAAAGCCGACCGGATGACTTTGGGCCAATCGCCAGGAGGCTGGGAATTCTAGTCCTGCCTTAGGTATGAAAACTGGCTGGCTGACTTTGGGCCAATCGCCAGGAGGCTGGGAGTTCTAATCCTGCCTTAGTTATGAAAGGGGAAAATAGGAGGAGAAATATGTAACAGTATATAAATCTGCTATTGCTATTCAGTATATTTGCCACCTTGAGTTATTTATCAACAGCAATTAAAAGTTGCCAAGGTTGGACCATCCCTGGTCTAATAGATTTTACCTGGAAAGGTGTATCGGTGTTGGGGCCCACGCACTGGGAATGGTCCCGCCACGGCAGCCCGGAGGCATCAACCACCCACTGCCCATCTGCGCCACATTTCTGGAACACAAACCCATCTTGCAGTGCCAGGAAGAGAGAGAGAAGAATGCAACGGTCTGTTTAACAGCTGAGTAATTTCACTTTCTACATTTTACACCACCTGTTTGCTGCCTTAGGGGTGCCTTGCCCCAACTTGAGATCCAGACAGCCTGGAGTAACAACTCCCATCATCCACAGCCAGCCCAGCGAAAGGGTGGGGGGGGGGCTCTTATCCAGGAATCATAATTTGCTGGTTGTTTTTTTTTGCCAGTATTGGTTTTTTCCTGTCTTGTGGTCACGTGATCACCATTTGCAAACTTCCCAGCTGGCTTCCAACAAGCAGTCAATGAAGGAAGGCGATGATTCGCTCCATGACCGGGTGATTCACTTAAGGACTATGAGATTCACTTCACGGCCTTGGTTAAAGTGGTTGTAAAATCGGAGCCATTCCGCTGATGAACCCCTTGAACAATCTGCCCTTGTCAGGGATTAACCCCCGATACTGAGTTTTAATCCTTGAAAATTTTAATTAGAGATTTTATAAATGGGTTTTAGCACGGGATTATGATTTAATTGTTTTTTTTAATATGGGTATTTATATGTATGTCTTTGGTTTTAATAGCCTGTGCGCCGCCCTGGGTCCTTTTTTAGGAGAAGGGCGGGGTATAAATTGTAAATAAATAAATAAATGAATGAATGAATAAATAAATAAATAAATAAACAAACAAATAAACAAACAAATAAATAAATAAAATTGCTGTATGTTGACGGCCGCAAGACCATCACACACAAAAATGCACAAAAATGGAAGGACATCCCAAGTCCCACCATGGATGGACGCCTGCAGAAGTCGAGGGAGCTGGCAGAGATACCTAAATGCAGGGATGTCCAAACTTGGGAACTTTAAGACTTGTGGACTTCAACTCCTAGAATTCTGGGAGTTGAAGTCCACAAGTCTTAAAGTTCCCAAGTTTGGACATCCCTTCCTAAATGGACCATTTTGATTAAAGAAAAGAATAGGAATGGAATATTTGTGTGGAAACCACTCCTGGACTTTGTGCTTGAGGTGGAGGGAAAAACCAAAACTTTGATTTTGGGTTTTATTGATTCGATTGTTGTTGTTTTTTTTTATAGAAAGTTTATAGTTTATAATATTATATTATATTATAGTTTATATTATTACAGAAAAGGAAAAAGTTGAGGCTCGTGATTAACACTTTTATTCTACAGCAACCGAGGCAGTTGGAAGTCAACGCTTTCCCCCCTCTCTTCTTCCTCACTTTTCCTTCCCTTTTTCCTCCCCCACTGGGCCATGTGATTTGCTTTCCTATTTTTGTATTTTGTTCTATAATCTAATCTAAAAAGGAAAACAATTACATTGCTTAGCGATTGGAATTCACACCGCCTGCATTCTGGTGCCCTCCAATGGGGAAGCCAAACTGACCTACTTATTTCTCTAATGCAAGGGTAGTCAACCTTTTGATACCTACCGCCCCCTTTTCTATCTCTGTTAGTAGTGAAATTCTCTAACCACCCACCGGTTCCACAGGAATGGTGATTGATAAAGTAGGGAAGTCAATTAAATTTAAAAAAGGAAAGTGCTTCAGTATCGGACAAAATCCCTCCCGCCCACCATGAAAGCTGGAACGGCCACTAGGGGGCGGTAGGGACCAGGTTGGCTACCACTGGATTAGGTAGGTAGGTAGGAAGATAGATAGGTAGATAGGTAGGTAGGTAGATAGGTAGGTAGGTAGGTAGGAAGATAGATAGGTAGGTAGGTAGGTAGGTAGGTAGGTAGGTAGGTAGGTAGGTAGGTAGATAGATAGATAGATAGATAGATAGATAGATAGATAGATAGATAGATAGATAGATAGATAGATAGATAGATAGATAGATAGATAGATAGATAGATAGGAAAGAGAATGATGGATGGATGGATTGATGGAAGGATGGAAGGATGGATGATGGATGAGAGAGAGAGAAAGATAATAAATTAGATAGAAGATAGATTAGAGCAGAGATAGTCAACCTTTTGATACCTACCGCCCACTTTTGTATCTCTGTTAGTAGTAAATTTTTCTAACCCCCCCCCCCCCCCCACCGGTTCCACAGGAATGGTGATTGATAAAGTAGGGAATTCAATTAAATTAAAAAAAGGAAAGTGCTTCAGCATCGGACAAAATCCCCCCCACCCACCATGAAAGCTGGAACGGCCACTAGGGGGCGGTAGGGACCAGGTTGACTACCACTTCTCTAATGTATCAGTCAAGACTATCTACCTGCCTCAAACAGCACTCACCTTGCTGGTGCCAAGGGAGGTACCAGGGGCAAGGAACCTGGGCCGACGTATTCGGGAGGGCATCGTCCCAACAGGCATACATATCAAATGTGCGGTTACACACCAGGCCTGCAACACAACAGAAGAGAGGAAGAGGGGAATGAGCAGGATGAGAAACCAACAATCACACTGAGGGTGGCGAACATCCAAATAGGGCTACCTAATCACCCCACGCCTCCAGAACTCCCATTCGTCAATATTTCTTAGGGTCAGCGTTTCTCAACCTTGATAACCTGGAGACGGTTGGACTTCAACTCCCATAATTCCCCAGCCAGCATGCTAACGAAATTGAAGATGGCTGGCCCGGGAATTCTGGGAGATGAAGTCCACCTATCTTCAAGTTGTTATGGCTGAGAAGAATTGCTTAAGGTGCGCAGTGAGAGATGCCCATTAGAAACATTCAGATGAACAGAGTTGGAAGGGACCTTGCAGGTCATCTAGTCCAGGGGTCTGCAAAGTTGGCTCTTTTAAGACTGGTGGACTTCAACTCCCAGAATACCCCAGCCAGCGAAGCTGGGAATTCTGGGAGTTGAAGTCCATCAGTCTTAAAAGAGCCAACTTTGCAGACCCCTGATCTAGTCCAACCCCCTGCCCAAGCAGGAGACCCTTCATCTGCCTCTATCTAGGATTGAACTCCCAAACTCCTGGTTGGGAAGCGAGAGCTAATGTGAGGCACATTATTTCTTTCCTTAACCCTTTTCCAGACAGCTTGCCAACCGCTAAATCTTTTCAAGATTGGAGGCACTTCAAAAAAAATCACAACTTAAAACGCTTTACGAAGTGGGTAGAAATTTCCACTGCGAGAAAAACGGAGCCAGCCGCAGTCAGCTCAGGTTTAAAAGCTCCATCACGGCATAAACCTTATTACCTGATAGATAAGTCACAATCCCTGGTGAAAACAAATATAGCTAGACCCCAGGTTAAAGGATGTGACACAATTTTTGTATTTGACGATAAAAAGGGTGTAATTCTTCTTTGATAGCATTTTGTGCCAAGAAAAACCATTTCTTAGACACCTATATATGTTTTATTTCCTGTTCCGCTTGTTATGGAAAAGAGCAAAATATGACAACAACCTTTTGAGATTTAGAACAATTAACCAGTGGAACAGAAGTTGCCTCCAGAAGTTGTGAATACCCCAACACTGCAAGTCTTGAAGAAGATGTTGGAGAGCCATTTGTCTGAAACGGTATAGGGCTTCCTGCCTAGGCAAGGGGTTGGACTAGATGACCTCCAAGGTCCCTTCCAACTCTGCTATTGTATCGTATTGATTTACTCACCCACACGCCCAAAAAGTGCATGGCACCATCTTTTGGGCTTGTGAGATACTGCAGGTTTTTCTTCACACTTTTGAAAGACTACAGCCACCTCCTTTAAGGGTGGGACGTTTGTCCTGGTTAATATCGTCAATATTCCAAATTGCCTTTTGGAAAACCAGTACAAAATTCGGTGTTTTGGCTACCACGGTGTCACGTACACCTAATTTGGGTTGTTTGTGAACCCTGCTGTCAATTAGCATCTTGCAAATATACCCCTGGGCTTGAAATGCTTCCCGTTGTGTTATTTACATACAGATGGTATTTCTGCCTCTTCTATCATTTCCTGAACAACGCAAGCAGCTGCAAAAAACAGAGTTTGCTTTTGCTGTTGGGACAATGTTTGCAATGCGCATTAAAAAAAATGTCCCCTGCAAAATAAGCTGTGGTTTTAAGGAGCATCCTTTGAACAGGAAGGCTGAAATTCCTGGTGGATAAACTATATACTGTGATGTTTCTCGCCCTCAGGAACTTGAAGATGGGTGGACTTCAACTCCCAGAATTCCCCAGCCAGCATGCACCTTTAGGATATGTGGACTTCAACTCCCAGAATTCCCTGGTTGAAATTGAAATTGAAATTGAAATTTATTAACCGCACCCTCTCCCCACAGGGACCCGGGGCGGTGCACAGGCAGAGCTAAAAACAATATACAATAAATATAAAATACATACTTTAAAATAGAATTAAATAGTATTACCCGTGCTAAAAATATAAGATTAAGAACCCATTAAAATATTTGGAATCAATAGACAGAGATGCTAGACAATGCAATGCTAAGGTATGTGACTTCAACTCCCAGAGTTCCTTAGACAGCATGCAATTTTAAGATGGGTGGACTTCAACTCCCAGAATTCCCCAGCCAGCATGCAACTTTAAGATATGTGACTTCAACTCCCAGAGTGCCTTAGGCAGCATGCAACTTTAAGACGGGTGGAATTCAGCTCCCAGAATTCCCTAGCCAGCCTCCAACCTTAGGATATGTGGACTTCAACTCCCAGGATTCCATGCTGGCTCAGGCATTCTGGGAGTTGAAGTCCACGCTTCTTAAAGTTGCCAAGGTTGGGAAAGAGTGCTGTAGTGGGAGAAGCCTTGAGGTGGACATGGATTCACAAGACAAAAAGAAAAAAGCATCTACGATGTGTTTCTGGACCTGTTGGTTGAGGGTCTTCGGTCATCTTTCGAATGCAGGCCTCTTGGTATCCCTGCCAGGCTTCCAACATCTCTTGGACTGAAGACCCCGTGGGGTGAGCCTGCGACCCAGGAGAGAAGAGACAGGTAAGTTCCCCCCAAATTTGGAAGTTAGAAACAAAGCTACCAACTTGGATAATTGAGGGTGCTTAGAGCAGAGATGTTTCGTGAATGTGGGGTGGGGGCTGCATTTAATTCATTTCTATCAGCTACTCTGTCCTCCTCCTCCTTCAAGTTGGAAGGGGCCTTGGAGGTCTTCTAGTCCAGGGGTCTCCAACCTTGGCAACTTTAAGTCTGAAGGACTTCAGCTCCCAGACTTCTCCAGCCAGCTTTGCTGGCTGGAGAAGTCTGGGAGCTGAAGTCCTTCAGACTTAAAGTTGCCAAGATTGGAGACCCCTGTTCTAGTCCATCCCTCTGCTCAAGCGGGACACCCTGTCCCATTTCAGATAAATTGGTTGTCCAATCTCTTCTTTAAAATCCTCCAGGGATGGAGCTGGTGGCAAGGCGTTCCACTGGCGAATGGTTCTAATGAATTCATTCTAATTAACAGATCCTCAAACTGCTCACCTCTATTGTCTGGTAGATCTGAATCAACAGCAAGAACAGCTCCGGGGTTGTCTGCATACCCGGTGGGTGGGTGGGGTGGGGGCTTCAGATCAATAAGCCCCCATCTCAAGACACTTTTTAAATCCCGGGGTCCTTTTCCACGTTCATCATCTCTGAGCATTTGCGCCGTCAGCAACTGTTCTGAGAAAGGACAAGCAGAGGTTGTCCAGAAAGAAGACCTCAAACAGGTAGTCCTTGTGAAACTACAATAGTTCATTTAGTGACCGTTCAAAGTTACGACGGCACTGGAAAAAAGTGATTTATCTCCCTTTTTCACACTCCCAAACTATCGCAGCCTCCCTGGGATGATCCTGGTGATCAAAATTCAGATGTTTGGCAACGGGTTCCTATTTAATGACGGTTGCAGTGTGTCCCCTTTTTGCGACCACCAACGAAGTCGGTGAGGAAGCGAGAGTCACTTAGCCGCCAGGTGACAAACTGAACGAGCGCAGCAGGGATTCACTTAACAACGGCGGCAAGAAAAAGTCGCGTCACGGGGCGAAACTCACTCAGCCAACGTTTCACTTAGCAACGTAAATGTTGAGTTCAGGTGTGGTCGTAAGTCGAGGAGCTGCCCGTATTTTAAAAGTAAATTTGAGAAAATGTCTCCTCCCCCCCATCGGTTTTTCACTCCCCCGGGCTACCCTGTTTTGCAAGATAGGAAAGTCTCATTGAATTTAACAGGAGAAAAATTCCAATTTCTAGAATTAAATGATTGGGCCTAGAAATTCCACTCATTCTGCAAGTTTCATTCATTCATTCATTTTATCATTTAGATCAAACAATCGAAGCCCCAGAGCACACTGTAAGAGCATTGCCAGAAAAGGCATTAAGAGTTGTGAACCTAATTTTGCGAAGCTTCTTCGGAAACATTGTACTGCAAACGAGGGCATACAAAACCTTTGCCAGACCAATCCTCGAATACAGCTCATCTGTCTGGAACCTGCACTGCATATCAAGATCACGTGATCTTGATTCAAGTGTTAATACCACTTTATAACGCCTTGGTAAGGCCACACTTGGAATAATGCATTCAGTTTGGGTTGCCATGATGTAGAAAAGATGTGGAGACTCTGGAAAGAGTGCAGAGAAGAGCAACCAAGAGGATTAGGGGACTGGAGGCTAAAACATATGAAGAACGGTTGCAGGAACTGGGGATGTCTAGTTTGATGAAAAGAAGGACCAGTGGAGACATGATCTTCCAATATCTCAGGGGTTGCCCCAAAGAAGAGGGAGTCAAGCTATTCTCCAAGGCACCTGAAGGCAGGACAAGAAGCAATAGGTGGAAGCTAATCAAGGAGAGAAGCAACTTAGAACTAAGGAGAAACTTCCTGACAGTTAGAACAATTAACCAGTGGAACTACTTGCCTCCAGAAGTTGTGAATGCCCCAACCCTGGAAGCCTTTAAGATGCTGGATAGCCATTTGTCTGAAACGGTATAGGGTTTCCTGCCTAGGCAGAGGGTTGGACTAGAAGACCTCCAAGGTCCCTTCCAACTCTGCTATTGTATTGTATTTTAACCCATAAATCCCATTTTATACAATCCAGCCACTCCTGGGCTTCGCACAATGTGCGGAGAAGGATCTATAACTCATCAACCAGGCAATCGATAACGGTGCCACCTGAAACCCTTCCTTAGGTAAACTGAAAACAGGCTGATGTTTATATTTTTTTTGTTCGACACCTGCTTCAAAATTGCTTCTCGCTTCCCCCCTCCCCCCAATTTTTCTCTCTCTCTTTTTTCCTGTCGTGCTTCCCTCGACGAAAAGCAAATTGCCAAATGAACAGCGAAGAAAAGAACAACAACATTGCTCGACAACCCGAGATTCAACTTCACAAGAGACATCGTTGTATACATAGAGGAGTAGATTCATAACGCTGCCAGACGAAGCAGCTCCCGCTCAGCTCCCCAACAGCAATTTCACACTACTACCCTGCAAACATCTCCAGCGAGAACAGAGTTGGAAGGGACCTTGGAGGTCTTCTAGTCCAACCCCCTGCTCAAGCTGGAGACCCTACACCGTTCTGGCCAAATGGCTGTCCGGTCTCTTCTTAGAAACCTACTGGGATGGAGCACCCACAATTCCTGGTGGCAAGCTGTTCCACTGGATAATTGTTCTCACTGTCAGGAAATTTCTCCTTAGTTCTAGGTTGCTTCTCTGCTTCATTCGTTTCCATCCGTCGCTTCTTGTCCTGCCTTCTGGGGCTTTGGAGAATAGCTTGACTCCCTCTTCTCTGGGGCAGCCTCTCAAATATTGGAACCCTGCTATCCTGTCTCCCCTGGTCCTTCTCTTCACTAGACTAGACATCCCCAGTTCCTGCGACGGTTCTCACCGCCGTGGAACAAACCTGTTCCCCAAAAGCCATCTTGAGCCAAGAGCCAGAAGGAGAACCAACCCCAGACTCAAACAGGAATGCATACAAAAATCAGAGAATCTTACCTGCAGCTGGTCTCAGGAGCTGGAAGAAGAAGAGGGACGTTTTACCTGTCCAGTAGGTAAGTCATCCAGAGGCTTCCAGGCTTCTGGTTGGAAGCGCCAGCTCCTTTGCCTTATCAAGGCTTTGGGTGGGTGGCCTGAGCCGAGTGCGAAAGTAGTCAGAAGGCGGGGGGGGGGGTTGGTTCTCACGTCATCCCCCCTGGGGAGGGTGTCCACAAGGGTGGAGGGCATCCTTCCTCCCCCCCACACACACAAGAGGCTCACGTCCGCTTTGGATGGCATCCAGAAAAGGGCAGGTAGCGAAGCAGGAGTAAGTAGGTGGATGATGGAGGAGGGAATGTTTTAACGTATTCCGTATTTGTCATGTCAAGAACAGGATGGAAAATGCAAAGAAACCGGGCAGGTGGAGGAAAACATTGGAGGGTTGTATTTGAGAAGATGCAAATTGTCTGTGAAGTTCATCCCCGTCATGTTTAATGATATTGAAGCAATAGTCAAATTTGTTTGGCTTGCAAAAGTAAGTTATCTGGAAAAGGGCGTTCTCTGCAGCTTAGTTTATTTAAGAAGTGTTGCAGAGATTCCTTCCTTTCCTTCCTTCTTTCCTTCCTTCCTTCCTCTCTTCCTTCCTTCTTCTCCTTCCTTCTTCTTCTCCTTCCTTCTTTTCTTCCTTCCTTCTCCTTCCTTCTTCTCCTTCCTTCTTTTCTTCCTTCCTCCCCCTTTCTTCTTCTCCTTCCTTCTTTCTTCCTTCTTCTCCTTCCTTCCTTCCTTCCTTCCTTCCTTCTTTCCTTCCTTCCTTCCTTCCAAATCCGGTTGGGTCACTTGTTTGAACAATTAAAAGGTGCACACAAAAACTTGAGACTTACAGAACTGGGTCTCCTGTTATGAGTCAAAGGGTTGGACTAGAAGACCTCCAAGGTCCCTTCCAACTCTGCAGCCTATGTTCCGAAGGGCAAAACTTAATAAAAATGTGTTATATATAAAAAAGAAAATTGCAGGGGTGCCAGATGTTCAGGAAAAGAAACAGCTGGCATCTTCTAAGGACTATCAGTAGCCAGATCTGTAAAAACCAGATGCTGAAGTTTTCAACCCAGAGAAGGCAATAATTAAAACAGGATATTTTCTGACACATCCAAATGACTGTTCAAGATACCGGAATAAGGGAAATATAGATATAGAGACAAGATATAACAGCCAACAAGATAAGCAGCTACTCTTAATCCAGATAAATCAACAACCATTCATACGTTTATATCTTTATGGCTTTTTATCATTTTAATCAGAGTTTGCTCATTTTCTCTTTATCATTGCTGATGTTTCATGTTAAACCTGCCAATGAACATTGGATTTTTCAGGAAATCGATTCCATCACCCATGTGCTTCTCCTGTTCCTAACTCACCAAAGGGACACTGTCCAGATTCTCTATTAGTTCCCAAAGTGCTCCTATCTTTCAAAAATCTCCCATCGCCATTATCAAAGAATTGGCTTTTGTTTGCTGAAGCTTTGAGCCAAGGGCAATATATATTCCCTCTCCTTCACTAAGCATTAATTAAGCTATCAAAGCCGGGAAGGGGACATTATTAACTAGCAAACAGTGTCTGTGCTTCTTTGGCGTAAACGGAACTTAGTGTAGAATTATCACAGAGTGTACCTTCCCCATTGGGTGGTAGTTTGGCCCTCTGCCTTTAAGGATATTTCTATGATGCCTGCCAAAGGATGATTTGATCTTGAGTTCATGAAAGCTTACTATGTGAGCACATCGTGAATTCACCCGTTTTCTTACACTGCCCGAAGACTCGGTTTTGCTTTCTGTCGCTTGCCGTCCTGATAACGAGGTTAAGACTTTGAGATTGTGGAGATGTAATGCTGAGGCCGGTCATTATGGAAGGTCCTGATGAGGAGGTCGTGATAACCACGAGGCAGGAGGCTTATAAATTGAAGAAATGAAGAAATAAATGCCCTGTGGTCTTGATGGTTGGCTTGATGCATCGGTGTGAGATAACTAGCTGGGTCATGACATGTCTGCAAGAAAACCACCAAGCTCAGAGAGCACCAAGGACCACACAGTCATTGCCCCCCTCCTCTTCCTCTCTGCATAACCCATTTTTTAAAGCACTGATGATGATACCTAGTTGGGTAATGAGATGCCTGCAAGAAAACCACCAATTTCAGAGCGCACCAAAGGACCCCACAGTCCTCTCCCTCCTTATCTTTTTCCTTTTTTGTCCTTCTGCTTCTCCTCCTCCTCCTCCTTTCCCCACAACCCCATTCCCTTCTAGCGCTGATGTTGTTACCTAGTTGGGTAATGAAACATCTGCAAGAAAACCACCAAGCTCAGAGACCCCTCATTTCAACCTGGAGCTATCAAGAGACTCTTCTGTTGGAGAGCCTTGATGCGAGGGAAAACTGAAAGTTTTAATTTGAATTCAGTTTTAGCATTTTAATCATCCTTGCCTCTTTCAAATTTTATATGCTTTTTTTTTTTTTTAGGTTTTAATGTTTTATTTGCACACTGCCCGGAGTCCCTCTGTGTGGGAGATGGTTGGTTTCAACATTTGATCAAATAAATAAATCAAAGCAGGAGCTGAGAGAAAATAGGGAGGTTTTGTGCTGTATATATTTTATAAAAATATAAAAAGACCATCCCTGCAGTGCTTCATCCTCATGGATTTTTAGCCTTCACTTAATTGTTAATTTTAATGCTTGTCTATTAGCGTTTATCAGTTTATGGCATTGTAAGCTGTCCCGGATCAGTTAAGCTAGGGAGATGGGAGGTATATAAATTGAATAAGTAAACAAACTCAGTTATGGACATGCAGAACTTTAAGGGACAACAAATAAGAGGTCTCTAAATCAGGGGTCCCCAACCTTTGCAACTTTAAGTCTGAAGGACTTCAGCTCCCAGACTTCTCCAGCCAGCTTTGCTGAAGTCCTTCAGACTTAAAGTTGCAAAGGTTTGGGGACCCCTGCTCTAAATGATGGATTAAAATTGGTGGTTGTGACACAAGTCATTCCTCTTTAACCTGAGAATATTGTGTGTTTTTTTAAAAACTTTGGTGGGGATGTTGTCTTTGCATATAATCTGGCTTTTGCTTTACTTGCAAGTACATTTAGGTTCCTTCGGATAAAGGCCCCGTTAACATTCTGAATTTGCAATTCGTCTCTTGCAGGAGCCAGAGAGAAACAATCTTAGCATTACTCCTGCTTCATCTGTCCCACAATAGGGTTGATTGGATTCCAGTTGAGTAAAACCCCAATTTGGGGTACCGGAAACACGATCTGCAATCTGTGGACTGACCTGATTATTGCCGTACGGGAAGGACTCGGGGTTTAACCTCCAATATTCTTGCCAACGTTGTGTTCGCTGATTCTATTTGCACCGCAAAATCTCTTTAACCCGAAGTGCCGATATTTCTCGGCTTTTAAATCATCGGAGCAAAGCAGTTTGTAGTAAAGTAAACAAATTTAGATAATGGACTAGAGTGCCAGCGATGTGCATTTGTGCACGTGGATGCAGGTTAAACTAAACGAAAGCATCTATGCTTGGAATTTATTTACATGCGCCTCTGTTTGTGAAACACTGAAGCTTAGGCATTGCTGCCTTTAATGGTGATTTATGAGGCTGGGGGGCTCCAGAGACCCTTGACTCAACCCAATTGCTTTTGATATCTCTGGAGGATGGAGGCAAAGCGACGAAGAAGCATCACGACTCCACGAAAGGTTGGAATTGGAAATCTCGCCATTATCTCATGACTCAATAAGAGACAAAGCCGCCCCCCCCACCCCAAATGAGATCAGAAGGAAAGGGCAGGGGTAAAAGCCCCCCCACAAAGTTACCTTACTTTACTTTACTTTATTTTCAATTTATATACCGCCCTTTTCACCAAAAGGGACTCAGGACGGTGCACAGAAAGATAAAACCCCACAATATACAAAATTTAAAAAACAATTAAACCAATACGACTTTGCTAAAATTGAATAAATAGTTAAAACCATAAATAACGAATTAAAATAGTCCCTAATCTATGTCAGGCCGGCAAGACGAAAGAGATGAGCTTTTACCATCCGACGGAAGAGTCGTAGGTCCGTGATGGTACGGATATCGGGGGGGAGGTCGTTCCAGAGTGTCGGACCCGCCACAGAGAAGGCTCTTCCCCTGGGGGTCGCCAGTCGGCATTGACCGGCTGACAACAGCCTGAGAAGGCCCACTCTGTGAGAGCAGACAGGTCGAAGGGAGGAATGTGGTAGGAGGCGGTCTCTCAAGTAACCAGGTAACCAAGTTAGTAGAGAGGTTAAACATCTGGTCTGAAGATGTTTCTGGTGACGCATCAAAGCTAGTTGGTAACTTTATTCTCCACACCTGCCACAAAAGGAGGGGGGAACAAACCTCCAGTGAGCAGCTTCTCACCTGGCCCTTGACCCCTGTGACGGCTGACCAACTTATTTTACGGCCGACTGGGGTGCTTTGGATTGGTGCTCCCTGAGATTGCTTTCTTGAAGATGTCTCACGGCCCAGCTAGGTAACATCATCAGTGCTAGAAGAGGGAGGGGTTTGTGGGGTGAAAGAGAAGGAGAAGGGGGAGGAGGGAGAGGAGGAGGAGGAGAGAAAAGGAGGAAGAGGACTGTGGGGTCCTTGGTGCTCTCTGAGCTGGGTTGTTTTCTTGCAGACCTTTCACGACCCAACTAGGGAACATGATCAGTGCTAGACGGGAGTCGGTTTTGCTCTCTATTTACATACAAGTGGCTTGTCCGGCTAATGGTGGGAGTGGCCTTGCTGGTTTATTTATGTACTTATTTATTCCTCTTATATGCCCTCTATATCTCTTGGAGGAGCAGGGTTAAAAATCAATTAAAAAGCCATTGAAACATTGCAGCAGTACAAGGTAACATTAATGATAACTTGATTAAAGTGTTCTGTTTTATTTGTCCAAGTCTGTAGCTCCTTGATTGGGGACTTGTTTACTGCTTGCTTGCTTGAGGACCTCTACAGATTTTTTGCTTGATTTTTAATTTAGTATTAATCTTGGTGTTAATCTCTGCTTGTTAGGGTATTAATTACTGGTGAGGAAATGATGATTAAGGGACTAGAGACTAAAACACATGAAGAACGGTTGCAGGAACTGGGTAGGTCTAGTGGGATGTTCACACTTTCTCGATGGAATGGCAAAGTCTATCAACATGTTGTACAATCAAAGAGTTTTCATCATGTCTTCTAACTGCTAGTAGGTACTGACTACAGAACTAACTAGTCATCAGTAACTACTATTAGTCAGAAAAGATTAATTTAATATCCTTAAATCAGTACTGTCAATTTGGTATTGCTTCTCTGAGTTCATGTAATATGGTTAATAATAATAATAATAAGCCATATGTAGACTGTTTTGCTCTTTGCTTAATGGGTTGGGTGCACTCATTAAATCTATAAAGTTTGGTTTATGGCTTAACTTACTCTACCATTGCTTATTTAATAAACCACAGTTAAATACCTGTGTGACTTCATACAAATAATAATAATAATAATAATAATTTTAATTTGTTGACCGCTCCCTCTCCCCATAGGGACTCGCATTGAATGGCAGAGCAATTCAATGAATCCATCCCTCTGCATTACCGTGGTGACATAGTCATCTAAATAGTGAATGACTCAGTTGTGGTTCGGTGTTCCACACAAAAGCAGTTATTTTGAATAAACTTTGAAAAAGGAAATAGCGCAAAGAAATGAAGCCTGAATAAGGCAAACAAAATTGCACACGACAGAGTAAATAACATGAACAAAAAAGGAGTGAAAACGAAATGCATTAATAAAATAGCTGTTTTTAAAAAATGACAAAGCTGCTGATATTTTTCATGCCCTTTTACAGGCTTGGGTGTGAAATGTCAGTGTTGTGGAATAACACAACAGGATCCCCAGAGGAGTGGTGGGGGAATGGGTTAGGAATACACAATGACGTTTAGCTGTGTGATTCGTGATAGAAGGGATCTACCTTTAACTATTTTTCTTTCTTTGCACCATTACTCAAGGATGTCATTTTACACTGGAGCGCTACAACTACTGTATGCTGATTGTACCTATTGTGTCGATTGCAAGGTAAACCATCAATCTATTGTATTGATCAATCTATATATTATATCGATCTACTTTATCCATTGTATCTATTGATTGTATAATCTATGTATTGATCTATCGTATCTATTTATCGTATCCGTCGATCTATCTAACTAAATATCGTTGTCTGCCTGCCTAGTATTCATCCATCCATCCATCCGCCTACAACAGCCCTGTAAAGGTTGGGCTGAGAGAGTGATGGGTTCAAATTCAGGCAGGGAATCTGCGCCCATGAAGGAACTTGATTCTGGATCTCCCTGATGTTCCTCCATCACTTTATAATTGTACAGCTCTTGGGGCTGAGTTTGGTGCTTGCTTGCAGACATTTCAGGACCAAACTAGGTGAACTCATCAGTGCCAAGCAGAATGGGGTTTGCTGCCCCACTTGTAACTGATGATGTTACCTAGCTGGGTCCCAAAACGTCCGCACACCACCCACCAAGCTCAGGGAGCATGCGCAGACCCTCCGTCCCTCATCCTTAAAAGGACCTGCATCCTTCTCAAGGCCGCCTTCCGTTGCCATGGTGACCGGCGCGGCGCAGCCAAGCGCTTCGGATTGGCTGGCTCAGGGACGCCGCCGTGGCCGCGTCGCGTCATGTGACCGACTGTCATGGCGGCGCCGTTGCGGCTGGGTCGCGGCGTGGCTCCACTTTGGCGGGCTCTGCAGCTGCCGCTCCGCCGGCCGCCGCCTCGGAGGGCCGGTTCCAGCGGCGCCAGGAGCCGCCTGTACGAGCACGCGCGGGAAGGCTGGTTGTCGTGGCCGCGGCTGGACGTGGCCGGGCTGAGCGGGCGGCTGAGCGAGGCTGAGAGGGACGTGGAGGCGCGCAAAGGGCCACTCAAGGCGCCGGACCTGCGCGAGATCGTAAGCGGAGACGGGCGCTGGAATCTCGGCTTCGGGCCGCGGCTGCCTGACCCCCGGCGGGTCCCTTAAAACGGTGCCCGGTGTCCTGCCTCTCTCGCCCGCCTTTATCCGTAGAGATGGGTGTTTTTCAGCCCCTGCAGCTTTAAGATATGTGGACTTCAACTCCCATGATCCCCAGCCGGCCTGCATTAAAATGTGTGGACTTCAACTCCCAGAATTCCCCAGCCAGCATGCATTAAAATGTGCAGCTTTCAATTCCCAGAATCCCTTAATTGGCATGCATTAAAATGTGTGGATTTCAATTCCCAGAAATCCCCAGCTAGCAGGGGGTCCACATCTTTTAAAATTGCTGAGCTTGAAAGACATTGGTATAGATGACCTTTTGAACCCTGTAGCAATCAACGAGCTTGGGGGTCTCTAATTTCCTTCCACTTTTCCCAATAATATTGACTTCTGTACAGAACGGAGTCTTCATCTTGACTGATTATATGCAATCATCAGGTGACCTAGAATTCAGTGGGTCAACATTATTTTCCATTAATTCCATTCATATTTCTTAAGTCCTCCCATCCTCCCCCTTCCCCCTCAAGCCTTGAATTAAAAGGAAGCATTTTAAAGTGCTTAAAAAAAAAAATCTGAAGGTTTAGAAACGGGTTTGTTGATTCACTTCTTGCATGTAAATTTAGTTTACATGCTACAGACTTAACCTCCCATTGCTTCTGATCTGGGATTTGGTGAAAGAGGACATTCATTCCATGGTGTCTCCTTTTAACTGATCTGGTTTAATCCTTGCTAGACTTTTGTAATTTTCTTTCTTCCTGGATCCAGGTTACTGCTTGGGAGAGACTGAATCAAGTTCAAGAGGAGATTGCAAAATTCACCGCAGAAAAAAAGAGAGTGAGGACAGAAGTGTACAATTTGACGGTGAGAGCTCGTGATCGTGATCACTCTGGAATAACCCCTGAATTAACTGTGGGAAAATAAGTTAACGAATTAATAAGCTACTATGTCTGGCCACTTCTCTTCAATATCTGGTTGTGTTTTTGTCGGAATTATGATTGCTGGGGACTTTTCATTAAAAAAAAAAGCTGGTAAGGATTAAATCAATTCTTCAGATTGTTTATCCCAAATTTTGGAATGTTAATTGGTTGCTTTTTGTAGAATAGACAAAAATAGCTTCATATCCTTGGTTGATAGTTAATTATTCACAATCATTACGTTGGTTTGTTTTATGAATAACTGTTTTTTCTTTGTAGCAAAACCATGATGAGAATACTTTACAGACGGTAAGGAAATGTCTTTTTTCTTTTTATAGCTATCTTAATCATTTCAATCCAGGGCATTAAATATAGAATTAGCATTTCCTTGATTTATCAGCAGGAGGCTCTAAAATAGGAGGGCAAGAAGCGAGCAGGAAGCCTAGGAAGTACTATGGGTTAAAATGACGGCTGTGTTCCAATATTTGAGGGGCTGCATAAAGAAGATGGGGGGGGGGTGTCAACCTATTCTCCAAAGCACCTGAAAGAGGACAAGAAGCAATGGATGGAAACTAATCAAGGAAAGAAGCAACCTAAAACTAAGGAGAAATTTTCTAACAGTGAGAACAATTAATCGGAGGAATGACTTGCCTCCAGAGGTTGTGGGTGCTACAACATTGGAGGTTTGCAAGATGAGATTGGACAACCATTTGTCTGGAATTGTATAAGGTTTCCTGCTTGAGCAGTGGAATGGGCTAGAATGGAGATCTTTAAACTTGGCAACTGTAAGACTTGTGGACTTCAACTCCCAGAATTCTCCAGCCAGCTCTGCTATAATTGGTTAAACGTATATGCCGCCCATCTCCCAATGCTTACAGATTTTTTAAAAAACATCATTAGAAACAAGGGGGGGAAATACAACGATAAGAATGGAAAACATTTTCTGCTTCTGTGGATTCTTGGACATCTTTCCCCCTCTTTCTCTCTCCTTCCAGCTGCCTGTTTTCAACGCCTTGGTGAAAGAGGGGAGGGAAATCCGTTTTCACCTTAATGCCTTGCGTCAGGAGGAGGTTGAGTTGCAAGAAAAATACTATCTGCGTGCCCTAAAGCTGCCCAACAGGATTCATCCTGACGTGGTAAGGAGCATGAAATAGGGAAGTAAATTTTGGTGTGTCTAGGGCTCTGAAGATCAGGTTCAGTTAAATCGATTTATTGCTAAAAAGCCAATTCAGGTAATCACTAAAACCATTTGTTTTGGGACTGCAGTGACTGGGGCACTGAAAACACTGGTTACATGATTGGATGCTTGGTAACTGGTTTATATAATATCCCACAGTCAATTTATCCCCTTTTACGACCTTTGGACAAGCAAAGTCAGTGGGGAAGCCAGATTCACTTAACAATCGTGATATTAATCTTAACAACTGCAGTGATTCCCTTAACTCCAGCAAGGAAGGTCGCAAAATGGGGCAAAACTCACTGAAGAATTGTCTCACTCAGCAACAGAGATTTGGGGCTTAATTGTGATCATAAGTTGAGGAATACCTGTACACAGGAATCTTCTCAACTAACTTAGCACTTACTTGGAACCAGAAAAGATTTCCTGGGATTCAAGGGGTGATTAGACTAAGTTTGTTTGTGGCTGTGTGGGGATTCTAGACTGCTTCCTCTTTTGACTCCACCTCCACTCCTTCTATAAACTCCTATGAGTGAAGCAGCCCAAATTTCCTCAACCTTTACTCTAACATTGTTGCTGAGTCCTCTTGCTTTGGATTCACTTAGCTTAGGCCTGGTGTTCTTAACCTTGAGTTGGACAGAGATCATGTTCGATGCCGTGTCTTCACCTCTTCTCTTTTCTTCCCGTAGCAATTTGGAGAAGAGAACGAACCCAGGGTAATGGAGATCATTGGCGAAAAACCAGGTGAGATAGTAGCCCTTGAGGTACAATTCAGAACCTATTGAAAAAGTTTAGTGCCCATTTACCGCCAAAAATAATACTTTTACAGCCAACGCAACACCGTGATGCTTTAAAGCATAACGCCTTTCGTTTCTTTGCTTTGTTTAAATAGAATTTGATTTCAAGGTAAAAGGACACCTAGAAATTGGAGAAAACCTGGATATTATAAGGCAAAGGTTAGTATGAAAAATTGCACTATTCCAAATCATGGGATTAAAACTCATTCACTCCAGTCTATTCCAGCCAGTCTGCTAAATAGAAATTTGAGAATAGGAACTAGACCTCAAAAAAATAAGAGGAAGTACTTTTTCACCCAGAGGATCCCTGGTCTATGGAACTCCCTGCCAGAAGAAGTGGTGACAGCTGTCAGCCTCGACACCTTTAAGAAAGGATGAGAGGAGTTTATGGAGAACAAGGGTATCCATGGCTATCATGATGGATGCCTAAGGACATCCTCCGGGATGGAGAGATAGGCAGGATATCTCTCAATGCCATTTGCAGGGAAACATAGGCAGGTGAAGACATCTGCTTGGGAAGACCCTGAAGCAAATGGGGAGCCACTGTGGGAGACAGAAGGCTGGACCAGATGGGCTGTGGCCTCTTCCAGCAAGGCTGTTCTTAGGTTCTTATGAACAGACGGAGTTGAATTTCTTCTTAATCAGACTGAAATAAGAGGTGATGTTCGTTTAATGACCACTTAATGAAATAAGCAGAGAGTGCAATATGCTAAGACAATTATGGACATTGTAAGTGAGACAGTTTGGACTTTGGTGGTTAAAAAACTAAATAAATCAGGAATCTGGTAGCAGCATTTGTGCCGAACGTATTTGATTAAAAGGCAGAAGCTTTGGCGAACTGTAGCTCGTAAGAATTTTAAACCAAACTTCATAAAATTGGTTTTCATAAAAGGTGCTGCCAGAGTCCTTCTGATTTGTGTCGGAATTTGGTGAGATCATTTACCAAACCAATCTGTACAGTCCGTGTTCACAACTGGCTAGGATGTAACGTGACTAAATTTGGTACAAAAAGGTGTGAAAATTTCAAATGCTTGGAACCTAAACAGGAAAAAAACAGGTGGATTGATTTAAATTGATTTAAATATTACCCAGAAGCCTGCAAGTTAATTTGGCTGCACCCTTAGGAGTCTCTTGAACACTTTTTCTTTCTACCGCTTCTCCGTAGACGCTTATCACATATTACTGGTTTGCGATCGTACTACCTCCGTGGGGCAGGTGCTCTGCTCGAGCGAGCTCTGGTTCAGTTTGCTTTCTCCAAGCTGATCCAAAAGGTATGGAATTCTCAAGTATCTCATTCTTGATGTCTGTGGAGATTCTCGGCCCTCCAGGTCAATGTTTGCTCCAAAGGTGCTTTTTTCTCTCTCAAGAGGCAACTTCTCTCTCAAGAGACTTCTCTCTCAAGAAACGTCCCGGCTCGACTACTGTAATGCTCTCTACATGGGGCTTCCCTTGAGGTGCACTCAAAAGCTACAGTTAGTCCAGAATGCAGCCGCGCGGGTGATTACGGGAGCTACTAGATGCTCCCACATAACACCGATCCTGCGCGAGCTGCACTGGCTTCCTGTGGTCTTTCGGGTGCGCTTCAAGGTTTTGACGACCATCTTTAAAGCGCTCCATGGCTCGGGGCCTAGTTATATGCGAGACCGCCTCCTGCCCCATACATCCCTTCGGCCGATCCGCTCCCACAGAGAGGGTCTTCTCAGGGTGCCGTCGCCCGGGCAATGCCGACTGGCGACACCCAGGGAAGAGCCTTCTCTGTGGTGGGCCCTGTCCTTTGGAACGACCTACCCCCTGAATTGCGCACCATCACCGACCTCCGCCTCTTCTGCCAGTGTCTAAAGACACATCTTTTCCAGCAAGCCGGCATAGCCTAACCTCCCATGGGGACTATTTTAGAGAGTTTTAAATTGGGAATTTTAAAATTGGTTTTAGCATAGGATTAGATTAATTTAATATGTTCTTAAATTATGTATTTATTGTTTATATGTTTTTAAATTCCTGTGCGCCACCCTGGGTCCTCTGTGGAGAAGGGCGGGATATAAATATAAATAAAATAAAAATAAAATAAAACTGGACTTTCTTGAAGCTGCTTCTCAGATGAGAAACGAAATATCTTCAAAGGAAAACCAAATCCAGTTGCCTCTTGGAAAAAAAAACAAAGCACCTTTGGGATCTAATTCTTGAGCATTGTTTCCCAAACTTGACATCGCTTAAGAGGTGTGGCGGACTTCAGCTCCCAGAATTCCCCACCCAGACATGCTCCTGTGCTGATTGTACCCCAAGGTTCATTGCAAAGAATTCAGAGTGATCGGCAAACGCTCCATAGTGCTGATTTTCCTTCCTATCTTTGCATGAAGGAAAAGCTCAAAATGAGGGTTTTTTTACAGGCATTTGGGCACGAAGCATTCCTTCAGTCCTTAATCATTTTTTTCTTTTACCTCCAGGGTTTCATTCCCATGACCGTCCCAGATATGGCAAAAGGAGCCGTATTCGTGAGTAGCCCTCCGTTTTGTTCCATTGCATCCAGTTTGGGCTAATGAAGGTGTCTATGGGGCTGAATGCGTGGCTTAGCTGCTGTGGGGTCCTTGGTGTTCTGTGAGCTTAGTTTTCTTGCAGATGTTACGTTACCCAACTAGGTAACCACATCAGTGGTAGAAGGGAGGGAGAGTTGTGGAAGGGGAAAGGGAGGAGGACCTGGAGGTCCTTGGTGGTTTCCTTGCAGATGTTTCATGACCCAACTAGGTAACTTCATCAGTGCTAGAAGAGGGTAGGGTTTGTTGGAGGAGGAGGGGGAAGACTGTGGGGTCCTTGGTGCTCTCTGAGCTTGGACGTTTTCTTGTAGACGTCTCACGACCCAACTAGGTAGCATCATCAGTGTCTTCTGTTTATCAGGAAGGCTGTGGCATGTTACCTGAAGTCCAGTCCTCCCTGGTGTATAGCATAGACCCTTCCCGGTTTGAGGATCTGAATTTGGCGGGAACATCCGAAGTTGGCATTGCAGGTATGATTGAAATGGGAAAGTCTTCCAGTTTGGGGCGAAGGATGAATTTGGGGGCCACATCAGTGCTTGAAGGGAGAGGGGGTGTGGTGTGGAGTGGAGGAGGAGGTGTACTGTGGGGTCCTTGGTGTTCTCTGAGCTAGCGGACGTTTCATGACCGAACTAGGTAACGTTATCAGTGCCAGAAGGGTTTGTTGTCTATATTCAGCATTGCTAGGAATGTCCGTGGTAGTTTCTTAATTGAGCTGTTTACTCTTGGATTATGTGATTGTTCATCTTCTGGCACTGATGAGGCAAGAAGGCCCTCAACCTCAAGCGACCCCCAAATACAGTTTGCCCCTGAGCTACGAATATCCCCTCCTCTCAGTCCCATTTCTTTTTCTTTCTTTCGCTCTGTTTTTTGGCTTCTCCAGGTTATTTTGCAGACCACGCTGTAGCTTCGAAGGATACGCCCGTCAGGTGAGTGGTTTTCTACTTGCTGTGCATTCACACCTTTTTAATTGACCTTCCAGCTGGACAGATTTCCCAGGATTTTTCTCGGGGGGGGGGCTGGGAAGGCCCGATCTGCACCGCCCGGCCTGATTAATCCTTATTATTATTATTATTATTTATTAATCCAATTTATACCCCGCCCTTCTCCTAAAAAAGGACCCAGGGCGGCGCACAGGCAATTTAAAACAAAACATACATATAAATACCCATATTAAAAAGCTATTAAATAATAATCCCGTGCTAAAACCAACTTATAAAATCTCTAATTAAAATTTACAATGTTAAAACTCAATATCGGGGGTTATACTAGGCCGGCTTGTTGGAACAGAAGCGTTTTGAGGCGCTGGCGGAAGAGGCGGAGGTCCGAGATGTTACATAGTTCGGGGGGCAGGTCGTTCCAGAAGGCAGGGCCCGCCACAGAGAAGGCTCTTCCCCTGGGTGTCGCTTCAAGGTGCTAATTATCATCTTCAAGGCGCTCCATGGCTCGGGACGTAGCTATCTGCGGGATCGGATCCTGCCCCATACATCCTCACGGCCGATTCGCTCCCACAGAGAGGGACTTCTCCGGGTGCCGTCCACTAGACTTTGTCAGCGGGCGACGCCCAGGGGAAGGGCTCTCTCTGTGGCGGGCCCGGCCCTCTGGAACGACCTTCCCCCCGATATCAGAACGACCTCCGCTCCTTCCGTACGAAATTGAAGACCCATTTCTTTCGACTGGCCGGCCTTGGATAGTCTCTCTGTCTATAGATTTCAAATGTATTTTAATGGGTTTTTAATTATTTTTAGCACGGGATAATATCGTTTAATTGTGTTTTAAAGTATGTATTTTTGTATTTATTGTTTATATTGTTTTTAGTTCTTCCTGTGCACCGCCCCGGGTCCCTGTGGGGAGAGGGAGCGGTTAATAAATTCGAATTTATTATTATTATTTTTATTAACTGGCATTGTCCGGCCGACGGCACCCGGAGAAGGCCCTCTCTGTGGGAGCGGATCGGTCGAAGGGAAGTATGGGGCAGGAGGCGGTCTCGTATGTAGCTAGGCCCCGAGCCATGGAGCGCTTTAAAGATGGTCGTCAACACCTTGAAGCGCACCCGAAAGGTCACAGGTAGCCAGTGCAGCTCGCGCAGGAGCGGTGTTACGTGGGATTGCCTTGTGGCTCCCATAATCACCCGCGCAGCTGCGTTCTGAACTAACTGCAACCTTCGAGTGCACCTCAATCCTCCTTTTTCTCTTGGCCAGGATTGTGTGTTCCAGCACCTGCTATCGAGCAGAGACCGAAACTGGGAAAGAACCATGGGGTCTCTATCGAGTGCACCAGTTCACCAAGGTGAGGCTGGCTTGGCTCACTTTTGCCCGCGCTCACCTTCAAGGGCCAGGTCTGCAGAGTGGCAGAGGGAAGAAAAGATACAGCACCCCTGTGTCAAAATAAAACATTCCTTTCTCGATGCCCAAGGTCACCTTTTGCCTCTGCCCCTCTGCACCTGACCGGAACTGGATGGGTGGAAACGCCAGCATTCCAAATATCAGCCAGAATTAAATCCGAGTCCAAGCCAGAGCTATTCTCAAAGTTCCAGTTGAATAAGAGAGACATGTTGGTACAATCTGTGGAAACCCGAATCTGAAAGCTTCCTGGTTTTCCCCACCCAGTTGAAAGTTGAAACCCCCCCCCCCCCCCAAGTTCATCACATGGTCCAATCCTCCCCTGCCACGCTGGCAATGCCACCCATCCAGTTCCAGTCAAGTGCAGAGGTGCAGAGGGCTTCTAGAAAGGAATGTTTTATTTTGACCAAAACTTAAAGCCTGCTGCCTGGGGAATTCTGGGGGTTGGAGTCCACCCATCTTAAAGCCTGCTGCCTGGGGAATTCTGGGGGTTGGAGTCCACCCATCTTAATGCCTGCTGCCTGGGGAATTCTGGGAGTTGGAGTCCACCCATCTTAAAGCCTGCTGCCTGGGGAATTCTGGGGGTTGGAGTCCACCCATCTTAATTCCTGCTGCCTGGGGAATTCTGGGAGTTGGAGTCCACCCATCTTAATGCCTGCTGCCTGGGGAGTTCTGGGAGTTGGAGTCCACCCATCTTAAAGCCTGCTGCCTGGGGAATTCTGGGGGTTGGAGTCCACCCATCTTAATGCCTGCTGCCTGGGGAATTCTGGGAGTTGGAGTCCACCCATCTTAACGCCTGCTGCCTGGGGAATTCTGGGGGTTGGAGTCCACCCATCTTAAAGTTGGCAAGTTTGGTAAACCTCGAGTGGGGTCACCCTCTTCTCCTTCCGGCATTCGCGCAGGTAGAAATGTTTGGGGTCACCCCCAACGAGACGGGCCAGGAAAGCACTGCCTTGATGGAGGAATTTCTTGCCCTGCAGAAAGAGATTTTCCTGGAGCTGGGATTACACTACAAGTAAGGAGATGCAGTTGCAGGATCTGTCCTAGCCCCTTCTGGGTGGCTGGGGTTGAGAAACACCGATAGGGAAGAAATAGCTACACCGCAAAGTAGCCACAGAGTTTTATTCCACGGGTAGTCCTCCAATTACGACCATTCGTTTAATGCCCATTCTAAGTTACAACGGCACTGAAAGCAGGGACCTGTGACCATTTTTCGCACAACCGTTGCAGCAGCATCTCCATAGCCCAGGGGTGGGCAAACTTGGCAACTTTAAGTCTGAAGGACTTCAGCTCTCAGACTTCTCCAGCCAGCAAAGCTGAAGTCCTTCAGACTTAAAGTTGCCAAGTTTGCCCACCCCTGCCATAGCCCATAATGATCAAAATCCAGTCGCTTGGCAACTGATTCATATTTATGACGGTTGCAGGATTACGTGATCCTCTTTTGCGCCGTTCGGGCAAGCCAAAGTGAACGGGGGAATCAGATTTCACTTCACAGTTGTGTTGCTAACACAACAACCGCAGTGTTTCACTTAACAAGTGTGGCGAGAGAGGTCGCGAAGTGGTTGTAAAACTCACTTGAGTGCAGCCTCGTTTAGCGGCATAAACCTTGGGCTCGGTTGTGGTCGTAAGTCGAGGACTACCTGTATCCCGTGGGGAAGTTCACCGTCAACCCTTCCTCCCCATCCAATGAGTAAAGATGGCGCATGGAGGGAGGGGGGAGACTTGGCCCCTCCCACTTTGCATTCCCCCAAACAGGCTTCAGGATTTCACTGTTTCTGTTTGTGACTGCTGGGCTTCACTCTGTGACCAGCCTCTCTCTCTTTGTGGCAGAGTTCTGGATATGCCCCCGCACGAACTGGGCCTGTCTGCCTTCAGGAAATTTGACATTGAGGCCTGGATGCCCGGACGGAATCAATATGGAGAGGTGAGGGGTGGGGGGGTGTCTCAAGGCCTGGGCTTTTGGGGTGGGGGGGTCGCACTAAAGGTTGGTGGTGGTGGGGAATCAAGATGGTGTGTGTGTGAGAGAGAGAGAGAGACAGACAGAGAGATACAGAGGAAGGGAAAGATAGATAGGTACACACAGAGAGACAAAGATACAGAGAGAGATACAGAGAAAGAGATAGGGAGGGAGGGAGGGAGGGAGAGGGATACAGAGAAAGATAGATAGGTACAGAGAGAGAGAAAGATACAGAGAGAGATACAGAGAAAGATAGATAGATAGGTACAGAGAGAGAGAAAGAGAGAGAAAGATACAGAGAGAGATAGAGAGAGAGAGATACAGAGAAAGAGATAGGGAGGGAGAGATAGAGATACAGAAAGAGAAAGATAGATAGGTACACAGAGAGAGAGAAAGAGAGAGAGAAAGAGATACAGGGAGAGATAGATAGAGAGAGAGAGAGAGAGAGAGAGAGGGAGAGAGAGAACAAAATTCTGGAACTCCTCGAGCAATTTCAACCAAACTTGTTTACACAGATGACTGAAAACAAATACTGTGCAGATAAGACGCCCCTCGGGGTGGGTGGGTTCTGTTAAGACGCAGCCTGGGTGCCCATCTCACTGTTGAGACGGAGAACGTCAATAAGAACGTTTCTGATGGCTCGTGTGTCGTTTCCCAAGAAAAGAATCCTAACTCTGCCTAAGTCAAGGGGAGGTGGGGGTTGTTTTCCTTTGCCCTCCGTGCTCCTGGCCCTCCTCCTCTTTTCTTCCATTCTCCCCTCCCTCTCTAGATCTCCAGCGTCTCGAACTGCACCGACTTCCAGTCGCGGCGGTTGAACATCATGTACTACGACGAGGAAGAGCAGCTCAGCTTTGCACATACCGTAAGCTCGGTCCAGGGAGACCCTGGGGATGGGGGAGAGGTTAGCCATCTCGAGAATAAAAAGAGGGGGGGGCGGACTGCAGAGGGCAAGAGCCCCCACCTGATGCCTTTTCTCCCTCTGGGCAATCTTGGGGCTGGGGGCTCCGTCTGCACGGCCCCCAAACACTCACGACCCCTTTGGCTCCTTCGCAGGTTAACGGGACGGCTTGCGCAATTCCTCGGATGCTCATTGCCATCCTGGAGTCCAACCAACTCAAGGTTTGTTGATGGGGGAGGTGTTTTGTGTAGGCTCCGGCATATGGCAGCCTTGCCCAGGCTGGAGCCTTCCGGGTGTCATCGGAACTACAACTCCCAGAATTCCTAGCCAGCAAGGGAGGAGAGACGCTTGGGAGAAGAACATAGGGAGGCTTCCTCCCTGCGAAAATAGTCCCACCCTCTGCTCAAGCAGGAGACCCTCTCCCCATGATGGTGAACCTATGGCACACATGCCACAGGTGGCACACGGAGCCATTTGTCAGGGCACGCCAGGTGTTGCCCTGTGAGCTGCCCAGTGCTCATGCGTGTGCTGGCCAGCTGACTTCGGCCTTCTTTTGAGGCCATTTTTCGCCCTCCGGAGGCTTCAGGAGCTTCCCTAAATCCTCCGGAGCGCAAAAAACAGCCCTCTGAGCAAACTGGAAGTCCGTTCTCGAACTTCTAAAGCAGGGGTGTCCAAACTTGGGAACTTTAAGACTTGTGGACTTCAACTCCCAGAATTCCCCAGCCAGCTATGCTGGCTGGGGAATTCTGGGAGTTGAAGTCCACAAGTCTTAAAGTTCCCAAGTTTGGACACCCCTGTTCTAAAGCCTCTGGAGCCTGGGGAGGGAGAAAAAAGTATGCTAAAAACGGGGGGAGCACTAGTCGTGCGCGCATGTGCCCTGGGGTCATGCACATGGGTGTGGCACACCCGCCCACGACTCCCCTGCGCTCCCCCCACTTGTGGCACGCAAGCCAAAAAAGGTTGGCCATCACTGCCCTTTCCCATTTCAGACAAACATCTGCCCAGTCTCTTCTTAAAGACCTCCAGTCATGGAAAACTCACAACCTCTGGTGGCCAGCTGTTCCACGGGTTCATTGTCCTCCCTGTTAGGAAGTTTCTCCTTCGTTCCAAGTTGCTTCTCTCTTTGGTTAGTTTCCCTCCGTTGTTGTATCTTCTCCTGCTTTGGGGAATCATTTGACCTCCCTCTTCTTTTGTCCCCCACCTTCTCCTTCGCCCAGGATGGCAGCGTTCGCATCCCGGCGGTCCTGCAGCCTCTGATGGGCGCCGAGGTCATCCACAAACCCAGCCACCCCCTGCTAAAATACATCGGTCCCAACCAGGCCAAGAAAGGGAAGAAACCAACCTCTGGGAAGCCCTGGAAATCTTAGGAGCAGGGAGGGGCCCTCCGTTAGGGGCCGGAATGCCACTGCGAAATGGGGCAGCCCCTCCTGAACAGCAAACGGGCCACTTCTACCTCCAACTAGCGGCTGGAGAGGGTTCCGATACGGTACCTTCCATCGGCTTCCCCTGCAGAAGTCACAAATGAGGAACGGCGTTTCATTGTGCTGTTATATTTCGGGGCGGTGCCCTTCTGGGGGGCATCGGGCTGTAGCGGAGACCCCTGTGCCTTCTGCCTGGTACCCTCCAAGAGGTGATTCACCACCCCATCCAGCAGGGCCTCTTTGTCACGGAAGCGTCTCTCCAAGGCACCGATCTCTGCTACCCAAGAGGGGGTCTCGGTACCCTTCGGCCAGGCCTCGCTCGGTCCTCTCGGAAGGATGGAGGCGTATTTTCGAGACTGGGGGGGTGGGGGGGGCCTGGGGGGGGAGCAGAAGGGTGATTTCAGACTCTGGAATCCTGCCCCCATCCCTCTTAACCTTCGCTCCTTCCGTCCCTTGAAATTAGGGATTTGGGGAAACAGCCCGCATCTCAAATCCCAACGGGCTCCCTTGACCAGGAAGGAGAGGGCTAGAAGTGACATCTGTAAATAAATAAAAGAATTGGGGTGATCTTTTCACTGGCTTTGGCTGAAAAGTCCTGTTCCATCTTCGTCCTTTCAAAAAACCGAGCTGTCCTTGTGTTGGGGATGAGCCCCCCTGGGTTTTCTCCCACCCCTCCAGGGCAGGGATAAAGAGCCATTATGGGGGAGCCACCAGCTGCTAGGGTGTGTGTGTGTGCCACCCTGGTCTCCTGCCTCGCCAGCCGTTGGCCGATCTCTGGCACGGGTTCCGCCCGACAGCTGTCGCCCTCTGGCACAGCAAGTTGGTTGCCTGCTGTGGGGGCCCCTGCGTGACTTCCGAACAAAAGGAAGATCAACAGGTGCAGCTGGTCATGGCCGGTCAAGGGAGAGGGGGGCAGGCTGCCATTGAAACCCCTCTTCTTTCTCCTAAGCTTGCCTGGAGCCAAAGGGAGTTCTAGCTTAACAAATAAAATGGGGCCAGTAAAGGTGGGACTTTACGGGTGCTTGCAGGTGTATGGAGACCCTCCCACAAGGGTAGAGGGGCTGGGCGCCTTAAGTTCACCTAAGGCAGGGGTCTGCAAAGTCGGCTCTTTTAAGACTGGTGGACTTCAACTCCCAGAATTCCCCAGCCAGCTATGCTGGCTGGGGAACTCTGAGAGTTGAAGTCCACCAGTCTTAAAAGAGCCGACTTTGCAGACCCCTGACCTAAGGGGTAGTTTTGCCTTCGTGGTGTGCTTTGGGAGTAGAACAACTTCATGGGAGGGGAAACTGGGAGACCGGTTTGATCTAGTTGTTAAGGTAGCAGGCTAGAAACTAGGAGATGGTGAGTTCTAGTCCTACCTTAGAAGGTGGTTGACTGACTTGGGATTGAATACCAGGAGACTGAGGTCTATTCCCACCTTAGCTGGCTCAGTGGGTGACACTGTCAATCACCAGGAGACAGTTCTGGTGCTATCTTAGACCTCAAAGCCAGTTGGGTGAGTGTGGGCCAATCACCAGGAGACGGTGAGTTCTAGTCCTGCCTTAGCTGGCTCGGGGGGACGGGACAGGGACTGTCAATCACCAGATGTGAGTTCTAGTCTCATCTTAGACCTCAAAGCCAGTTGGGTGAGTTTGGGCCAATCACCAGGAGACGGTGAGTTCTAGTCCTGCCTTAGCTGGCTCGGTGGGTGACACTGTCAATCACCAGGAGACTGAGTTCTAGTGTAATCTTAGATGTCAAAGCCAGTTGGGTGAGTGGGCCAATCACCAGGAGATTGTGAGTTCTAGTCTCATCTTAGACCTCAAAGCCAGTTGGGTGAGTTCGGTCCAGTCACCAGGAGACGGTGGGTTCTAGTCCTGCCTGAGGCATGAAAGCTGGCTGGATGACTTTGGGCCCATCAGATTCAGCCTAGCCCACCTCGCAGGGTGGTTGTGGGAAATAGGAATGAGTATTGGTTACGTGCATTGCCTTGAGTCACTTGAGTAAAAATAACAAAAGAAAAGGCTCTTCATGTCTAATGGGAAATGGGAAGTCCGTTTGTTTTTAATTGCAGTTGCCCTTCAAGACTTTTCCATGCTGAGTTTCCATTTTGACCCTCCCTGCCCCATAGTCGCCACTGGCTGTCCTTCGCTTGGCCATATTATTCTCTATGGGAAAGTAGGACAGGAGCATCTTTTTAAAAAAAATTAAAATAAAGTGCAACCAAATTCATTTGCAGGTGATGTCATCAATTTCTCAGAAGACAGAAATGTGCTAAATTGTGTTAGTTAAGCCAGGGGTCTCCAACCTTTGCAACTTTAAGTCTGAAGGCCTTCAGCTTCCAGACTTCTCCAGCCAGCAAAGCTGAAGTCCTTCAGACTTAAAGTTGCAAAGGTTGGAGACCCCTGGCTTAAGCCAATCCCAAGTTTCCAGAGCTGACATTAGGTCGTCATTCTGGGCGCTAATTGAGGCTAATCAATGCCTCCTCGAGTTTCATGAAGGAGTGTCCAAGCTTGGCAACTTTAAAACTAGTCGACTTCAACTCCCAGAATCCCCCAGAATGGCTGGCTGGGGAATGCTGGGAATTGAAGTCCATCCATCTTAACGTTGCCAAGGTTGGACGTCCCTGAGTTTAGAAACGAAAAACGGGGTGATTTAAGTTTCTGGCTCTTAAATCAGGGATGTCCAACCTTGGCAACTTGAAAGACTTACGGACTTCGACTCCCAGAATTCTTCAACCAGCCATGCTATTCCCCCCCCCCCCGTGCTGGCTGGGGAATTCTGGGAATTGAAGTCCACAAGTCTTAAAAAGTTGCCAAGTTGGATGCCCCTGCTTTAGGACAACTATTGTGTGCTTAAGACGCCCTGGCAAGCTGGGGATGCCTTTAATTCTGAAAACGCTGCCCCCCTCCTGTTTCACACACACACACCCTCCGGGGTTCAAATCCTGCCTCCTCCCTCCCTCCCACTTCTCGGCTTGCAAAGGATGCCCTCCCCTCTTTACAGCCGGAGGTACCTAACAACTTGCTTTGTAGGCAATGCTAAATCAGGCATGAATTCTCTGAAGTCGCTGGAAAGGGGGCTTTATTTATTTATTTTAAAAAGGGGGGGTCTCATTAGCCCCCGTATAAAGGCACCCTCCTCCCCCAGCCCCTCACCCTTCTGTTTAGAAGCAGGTGACATCACTTCCTTCCCGGCCGCCTCCTCAGCATTTCCCCCCCCCCGCCCCTTTCTCCAAAGTCCCCGATGCGACTCCCTCCAGTCGCCCCTGCCAAGAAGCCCTTCAGGCTCCCGCATCCAAGGACGTTCGCCCGGGTGGCTGCTGCACGAGCGCGCTTTGCGTGGGGTTGTCTCCACCCCCCGTCCGCCCCACTCTCCCTTTGAGTCCTTTGTAGGTCTCCTTTTCTTCTCCCGTTCACCATTGGCGGCTGTGAGAAGCACCCTTGCTGGGGATTTGAGTGATGATTTCTCTGGAAACCTCCCTTCTGCTCTTTTGCCTCTGCCCAGGTAAGTTCCATCCCTTCCCCTCCATCCCGTAAGGCTCTCCATCCCCGGAGAAAGACGCGAGTGGAACGTCCCCTCCAAAGTTTCTTTTTTTTATAAAAAAAAATGTCTTCTGATCGGGGTCCATTAAGCACTTAAGCAGCCCCCGGGCAGCCCACTGGTGGGAAATTTCTTCTTGAACTTCAAATGCTGATCGGCCCAGGAGCTCGGTGGTCTCTGGTCATCTAAGTTGGGACGTAGAATCTGGGTCTTGTAACCATGTTCCCGAGGGTCTTTCCTGCTGGCTTTCCCCCACCTCTACCTTCCCAGGGAAGGCATGGTTTTTGCCTGGGGGTGGGGGTTGAGTGCTTTTCAGAACGGATGGCCCGTCCCTCCTTTGGAGACCTCCAATGATTTTTGTCCTCGAAGGAAAAGAATCTGACTTGCGAATATATTCTAAAAGAATAAAAGAGTGGGATGGGACCTTGGAGGTCTTCTAGTCCAACCCCCTGCTCAAGCAGGAGGCCCTATACCGTTTCAGACCAATGTTTGTCCAATCTCTCTTGAAAAACCTTTTAGCAGAGTTAAAATATATCTTATTTCAGATTCCCCCAACCCCCTCATCTGTTACCTTGTAAGCTGTAAGCCTTAGAATCATAGAGCCGTGCGGGACCGTGGAGGTCTTCTAGTCTGACCCCCTGGCCAAGAGAGCCTTCTCTTACCTGCCCAGATACGGCTGGGGCTTATAGGAGTTTGAGTCCGCTCTACTTAAAGCAGCAGGATGTCAGAAAAGGCTGGCCCAAGTCCTTTGCGTCTTTCATTCACACGAAACCAACCGACCCACTAATCCTGCCCAGCTTTGAAATTAGAAGTTGAGGATCGTATCTATCAGCTTCTTTGGAATCTTCTGGTCCTCAATCTCCTCCTTGAACGCTGCTCACTCTTCCCCGGTTGCAATTTTTTTAAATAAAAAAATCTTTTCCATTTTTCCCCCTAAACTCCTCCCTCCCTTCCCTCCCCCCATTCCTTCTGTTCCCTCTCTTTCCATGGCTCTTTCCCCCAAATCCACCTCCTTTCTTAAAAGCCATGCTGACCGGCATCCCATTCCCATCCCGGTTATAAGGTGTGTGTGTGCTTTGAGGCTAAATCAGGATTTTTAGGCAAACCAATAATAATAATAATAATAATAATAATAAATTTAATTTATAGACCGCTCCCTCTCCCCGGGGGGACTCGGAGCGGTGCACAGGGAAGTTAAAAATACAATAAATATACATAAATACTTAAAAAGACAAATTAAACAATTATCCCTGCGCTAAAATTCCCAATTTAAATTTACTAAAATCCCATGATAAAACCAAGCTGTTATATTGACAGTCTGGTTGATTTATTTTGTTTTATATATATATATATTGATAGTCGGGTTGATTTATTTTGATTTATTTTTTTGCCCACCCTGTTCTTCCAAACAAAACAACTCTTGGTTTACATTCGGGTCGCGTCCCGATGAAGGGAGAGTCATGGTTGGGGCCAACGCTGCACTAGTCCTGGTCGTTCAAACTTGGACGGGATGTCAACATGGCATTTCAGCACCCTGGAGAGCGGTGCCTTTGGGTCCCAAGGAGGCTGAGACTTCAAATCAGCCGTCCTCTTTTCCGTTCCTGAAATACTTGGATGGTGTGAATGGGCTGGCTGCCTGGGTTTTGGCAACAGAATAGCTGCATTTTGTACCTTGAAAGTTGGCCAAGAGGCTTGATGGATTTCTTGGGCAATGCAGTGTACCGGTTAGTTGTAATGGGAGACGGGTCGGTGTGATGTACACATTATTGTTGTGCATCCAGGGCTCTTCGACAGCCGGCATCCCATCCCGGTTATAAAGGGGGGGCGGCTGTGAGGCTAAATCAGGATTTTTAGGCAGCAGACCCCTTTCTACATAAAACAATTGGGGAATTGTTCCTTTGTGTCTTTAGTTTATGGAGGCTGCATATGGTTTAAAAGGAAAGCATTTTGCTAAGTACTTTAAGCCAGCATATCATACAATACAATACAATACAATAGCAGAGTTGGAAGGGACCTTGTAGGTCTTCTAGTCCAACCCCCTGCGTGGGCAGGAACCTTATACCATTTCAGACAAATGGCTGTCCAACACCTTCTTGAAGACTTGCAGGGTTGGGGCATTCACAACTTCTGGAGGCAAGCTGTTCCAGAGGTTAATTGTTCTTACTGTTAGGAAATTTCTCCTTAGTTCCAAGTTGCTTCTCTCCTTGATTAGTTTCCACCCATTGCTTCTTGTCCTGCCCCCAGGTGCCTTGGAGAAAAGTTTGACTCCCTCTTCTTTGTGGCACCCTCTGAGATATCGGAAGACTGCTATCATGTCTCCCCTGGTCCTTCTCTTCATCAAACTAGACATACCCAGCTCCTGCAGCCGTTCTTCATATGTCTTAGTCTCCAGTCCCCTAATCATCTTGGTTGCTCTTCTTTGCACTCTTTCCAGAGTCTCCACGTCTTTTCTACATCGTGGCGACCAAAACTGTATGCAGTATTCCAAGTGTGGCCTTACCAAGGCACTATACAGTGGCATTAACACTTCACGCGATCTAGATTCTATCCCTCTGTTGATGCAGCCTAGAACTGTGTTGGCTTTTTTGGCAGCTGCTGCACACTGCTGGCTCATATTTAAATGGTTGTCCACTAGGATTCCGAGATCCCTCTCACAGTTGTTACTATTGAGCAAGGTACCACCTATACTGTACTTGTGCATTTGGTTTTTCTTGCCTATATGTAGGACCTTACTTTTTTCACAATTGAATTTCATTTTATTAGACAGTGCCCAATGTTCAAGTTTGTCTAGATCCTTCTGTATCTTAAGCCTATCTTCTGGAGTGTTGGCTATTCCTGCCAGCTTGGTGTCGTCTGTGAATTTGATGAGTTCCCCATTTATCCCCTCATCCAAATTGTTGATGAAGATGTTAAAGAGTACTGGGCCTAAAACAGAGCCTTGGGGGACTCCACTGCATACTTCCTTCCATGTAGATGCAGTTCCATTGAGGACTACACGTTGAGTGCGGTTGGTCAGCCAGTTACGAATCCATTTGGTGGTGGTCCTCGGTGGAACGGATGACCTAGTTTTATAGTTCCCTATTGGTGGTATTTAAATCCTAAGGGAAATTACTTTTGCATTTTCAGCTTTTTTTTCTGCCGGATGTATCCAGCGTGCTCTCCCAAAAGCTGATGTGTTTCCCCGATATTGCTTTTTAATTAAATAATAATAATAAAGTAATTCATAAATGGATGGTTTCATGGCAGACGCTGATTGCCCAGATCTGTCTTCAACATCCTTGTTTTAGATCACTGTTGTTAACCTGGGTGACTTTAAGATGGGTGGGCTTCAGTTCCCAGAATTCCTCAGCTAGAATGCCTGGACTTCAGCTCCCAGAATTCCCCAGTTACATGCCTGGACTTCAGTTCCCAGAATTCCCCAGTTGGCATGCCTGGACTTCAGCTCCCAGAATTCCCCAGTTAGCATGCCTGGACTTCAGTTCCCAGAATTCCCCAGTTAGCATGCCTGGACTTCAGCTCCCAGAATTCCCCAGTTAGCATGCCTGGACTTCAGTTCCCAGAATTCCCCAGTTAGCAACCTATTCTCCAAAACCCCTAAAGGCAGGACAGGAAGCAATGGATGGAAAATAAGCAAGGAGAGAAGCAACCTGGAACTAAGGAGAAATTTCCTGAAAGAGAGAACAATTAACCAGTGGAACAGCTTCTCACCAGAAGTTGTGGATGCTCCATCACTGGGGTTTTTTAAGAAGAGATAGGGCCACCATTTGTCTGAAATGGTCTAGGGTTTCCTGCCTGAGCAGGGGGTTGGACTAGAAGACCTCCAAGGTCCCTTCCGACTCTTGTTATTCTCTTCTGTTCTTTTAATGCACATCAACTAAATTAGAAAGCTTCAAGTCCCACCTATGCTCTTTTATTCCCGTCACAGAAAGGAAAGTCGAATTAAGTGGCAATCCCTTAGATATTGAAATACTGCTATCATGTCATCCCCTAGTCCAGGGGTGGGCAAACTTGGCAACTTTAAGTCTGAAGGACTTCAGCTCCCAGACTTCTCCAGCCAGCAAAGCTGACTGGAGAAGTCTGGAAGCTGAAGTCCTTCAGACTTAAAATTGCCAAGTTTGCCCACCCCTGCCCTAGTCCTTCTTTTCATCAAACTAGTCATACCAAGGCTGAGGAAGTCTGGGAGTTGAAGTCCACCAGTCTTAAAAGTCGCCACGTTTGGAGACCCCTGCTATAGAGAGGCCCGAGACCACCATTCCGCCAGGGAGAGAGACCATCTCAATGGTTACGATTTAAGGCTACAGAAACTTCCCCACATCCATCTTCACATCTGCAGATCTAACCCTGCGGATACAGAGTTGAAAAAGATCAGGGAAGTTGACTCCATGCCAAGCAGATACTGTCCTTATATTCCTCTAATTTGGCAGCCGGTCTGAAAGAGCTGAGATGCCCCACAGGGTATTTAGGAGACAGCAGTGCTGATGAGGCCCCAAGTTTCTAATTCAGGTCAGGATTGAGCTCCTAAATGAAGGAGGGCATCCCACCCCCGGCCCCCCAAAATAAATAAATTCCAAACTCATGCAAAACCAGTAAAGACCAGGGACCAGAAGCACAGCATGTTTAGAAGGGAACGGAGGTAATTGGGGGGTGGGGGAGGTTTGTAGATGGGCAGAGAGGGAGGGAGCTGCTTCCTTCCGGTATATGATTGATGCTTTCTCTTCATTCTGAGTTATTTTGGTTGGAAGTGTTGTTGTGCAGCCTCAAGCATTACGTAAGCCTTTATGTAAGGAAGACTGGCACACCTGGAAAACTTAAGATCTCCTCTCCGTCTTCATGAACTGTTAAGAGTCTCAGCTCTCTATCCCAGAGGGGAGGGGTAGAACTTGCCCCCGCCCCCAGGTGATTAACCCCATAATGGCAGACGGCTTTGCATCAGCCATTAGTTTTAATTAGCAATGGTCCTTTTTACAGAATTACAGAATAAGAGGCTTGGAAGGGATCTTGAAGGTCTTCTAGTCCAACCCCTTGGGACTTATTTTTAAAAAAAAATCGAATACAGGAGAGAGTAGAATAGAATAGAGAATAGAATAGAATATATGAGAGAATAGAATAGAGAATAGAATAGAATAGAATAGAATAGAATACAGGAGAGAATAGAATAGAATATAGGAGAGAATAGAATAGATAATAGAATAGAATAGAATAGAATAGAATACAATAGAATACAGGAGAGAATAGAATAGAATAGAATATAGGGGAGAATAGAATAGAGGAGAGAATAGACTAGAATAAAGAATAGAATCGAATATAGGAGAGAATAGAATAGAATATAGGAGAGAATAGAATAGAATAGAGAAGAGAAGAGAATAGAGGAGAGAATAGAAGAGAATAGAGAATAGAATAGAGGAGAGAATAGAATAGAATAGAGAATAGAATAGAATAGAGAATAGAATAGAATAGAATAGAATACAGGAGAGAATAGAATAGAATATAGGAGAGAATAGAATAGAGAAGAGAATATAGGAGAGAATAGAATAGAATAGAGGAGAGAATAGAATAGAGAAGAGAATAGAGGAGAGAATAGAGAATAGAGAATAGAATAGAATACAGAAGAGAATAGAATAGAGGAGAGAATAGAATAGAGAAGAGAAGAGAATATAGAAGAGAATAGAATAGAATAGAGAATAGAATAGAGAATAGAACAGAGGAAGGGAGGGAAGGGGAGAGGAGAGGAGAAGATCGGCACCTCAAAGTGGAGATGGAGGAAGAGCATTCTCACAGCAGAGGAACATCCTGCTTTAAATAAGAACTTGCTTTGGTTCTCTTAATATATAACAGCTCAAAATAAATGTCTCGTTTGATGAAAAGAAGGACACTGGGGTGATATGAGAGCAGCCTTCCAATATCTCAGGGGCTGCCACAAAGAAGAGGGAAGTCAACCTATTCTCCAAAGCTCCTGAGGGCAGGAGAAGAAGAAGCAACCGATAGAAACTAACCAAAGAGAGAAGCAGTCTGGAATTAAGGAGAAATTTCCTAACAGCAAGAACAATTAATCTATGGAACAACTTGCCACCAGAGGTTTTAAGTGCTCCATCACTGGGTTTTTAAAAGAAGAGATGGGAGAACCTTTTGTCTGAAATGGCCTAGGGTTTCCTGCCTGAGTAAGGGGTTGGACTGGAAGACCTCCAAGGTCCCTTCCAGCTCTTGTTATTCTCTTTTCTTTTATTCACATCAACTAAATTAGAAAGCGCCAAGCCCCACCCCTGCTCTTTTATTACCATATCAGTTGGGTTCATGTTAGACCGGCCATGAGTGCAAAACAGCAAGCTAACCAAAGCATCGGGTTTTGCTGCTGAAATTTTAGGCGATATTGGGCAGTTTGAATATTTGAATATAATGCTTTCTCTTTTTCCCCCCCAGCGTTTTCACTGCCCATCCCTACTCAGCTGTCCAAGGACGATGAAACGGTAAAGAAACGGTTGGTTGGTTTGGGATTTTAGCGCTGGGTTTAAGTTTAATTCATTTTAAGATTGTATTTATGCTTGTGGTTTTATACATGTATTTTTAAATTCCCTGTGCACCGCCTCGAGTCCCTTCGGGGAGAGAGAGCGGTTTATAAATTAAAATTATTATTATTATTATTAAGAAAAGGGAAAGGGAGGGAGGGAGAGCGAAGGCCATACAGGTAGTCCTCGACTTACGACTGCAATTGAGGCCAAAATGTCTGTTGTTAAGTGAGACACTTTTTGGGTGACTTTTGTCCCATGTTATGGATTTTTTTTTTTTTTTGGCCACGTTGCTTAAGGCAAACCCTGCCGTGGCCGAAATAGGGAATGTTTAGGGAATCTGGCTCCCCCATTGGAGAGAGGCCGTCAAAATAGCTTCCAGCATAGAGGAGGGGGAAAGGAGAGAGGGTAGGAGTGGTGGAAGAGGAGGAGAGAGAGGAGGAGTGGTAAAGGGGGGAGAGGAGGAGGGGAGAGGAAGGGGGAAGTAGAGTAGGGAAGGATGACAGGGGGAGGAGAGGAGGTGGGGAGGGGGAGGAGAGAGAGGGAGAAGCAAGTGATGGATAAGGACCAAGACGGAGAGCAGAAGAGCTAATAATTGTGTTTCGGGAGTTGATGGCAAGATGAGCTGGTGGAAACATTGGATAATATAAAACGATGCTGGCTCTGTAAGAGTGTACATGCGATGTACATGTGATGAAAATGTAAAAAGATAAAAAGTTCTATTGGAAAAACAAAAATAGCTTCCACCACTAACTTCCTGTCTCCTTCTGATTTTTTGGGCCAGGTGATTAAATGCATCTCGGAAATCTTAGCAGACACCCTGTCCAGATCTAGCCCAATGCCGGTGACCAGCGACTGCATGAAGGTCCTAAGGGAGGGTAAGTGGAGATTTGGGCACTTCCTCTTCCTCCTCCTCCTCCTGTCCACAAACCCCACTCCCTCCTAGCACTGAGGATGCCACTTAGCTGGGTAGTGAAACGTCTGCAAGGAAACCACCCAGCTCAGAGAGCATCAAGGACCCCCATAGTCATCGTGGTCCTCTTCCTCCTCCTCTCGGCAAACCCCAGGGAGGTTCAGTGGAGACCCTCCCTAGTTTCTTGAGTGGTAACGGAGACAGGGGGAACAACTGTATGTCAGATCTGCTCATCTTTAGCATTAGAGACGAGCCATGGTGGCACAGTGGTTAGAATGCAGGCTAATTCTGCCCACTGTCAGCAGTTCGATCCTGACCGACTCAAGGTTGGCTCATCCTTCTGAGGTCAGTAAAACGAGGACCCGGATTATTTGGGGGGCAGTAGGCTGACTCTGTAAACCGCTTAGAGGGGGCTGTAAAAGCCCTGTGAAGCGGTATATAAGTCTAAGGGCTACTGTTATTACACTGAATTAGAATTCGCTCCCTGATTTACCCCACCAGGCAACAATCTTGCCAGCCTAAGGGCGATGTGCTCTCTCTTCTCTGACCGTCCTTTTGGCAGCATCTGTTTCTCCAGGCCCCCAAGCTCTTTCCCACGTGACCTCCGCACTGCACGCTTAAGAGTTGCTTGTGTTATGTGTACGTGGGTGTCTCTGTGACTCTGGGCGTGTTAACACGAGCTCCCTTTCAGACGACAGAGTCCTGACGATGCTCCACCATCGGCATCTCCTGACCGAATTGGAGGACCTTGCCCATCAAGGTAGGCAGCCTCTGTTCCTTTTTTTCCTTTCCTTTTTTTGGAAAAAAAAATTATTTATTTTTTAATAAAACAAAAATACCAAAAGGAAAAACCATCATTCTGCATTGTATCCTTTGGAAAGTATGTTGACACATAACTCTTGTGCATTTCTAAAATCATTATTACTCCTGAATAATCTTGTTTTATAGATTTTAAATCAAAAGATTCCTTATATATCTTAATATCATTACACCAGAATTCTCCTCTAATATTCCATATTTGGTCTATCTTCTTCTTCAGACAAGTCTTACTTAAACATGATCACATAATGGCATCCATTGTCTATTCCAAACATACATGCTAATAATAATAATCATCATCATCATCATCTTTATTGTCATTGTACTAAAATTACAATGAAATTGGTTATTAACTGGTAGATCTTATATACATACATTTATATAATATATATATATATATAATCTATAATTTTTCCATTGCTCTTATTATAACTCATTGTTTATTAACTGGTAGATCTTCAATAACAATCTAAAACAGTCTAAGATTTGCTAAAATTCTCCCCATTTTGTTAAACTACACTCATCAACATTCCTACGTGATTAAACAAGTCTTATTGTTTATGTCCAACCTCATACTCATGCATTCCTACACATACATAGATACCTAAATATCTATCATATGGCATGATTATTAGTTGCTCTTATTGTAGACAATTATTTACTAACTAACAATCCTTCAATGATAACCTAAAACAATCTATCTCCGTTCTTGTGTTCGGTTCTTTGCCAGGGGAAGATGGGAGGTGCTACCTTGGGCACGAGGGAAAGAATTGTGTTTCTTTACTTTTAACGTTGTCTTTTTTTCCCCTTCGATGCCTTCCGTTCATTTCCAGAAAACACAAAGCATCTCCTGGCCCACGAAACCAGCCTCAGTTCTCGGGAAGAGAAGCAACAAGGAGAGCTGAAGAAGAGGGGGGAGCCTCCCCAACAGAAGGAAGCTGCCCCCGAGGAGATGGAAGAGCACGCTGGCAAAAAGAAAGACGAGGAGGAGGAGGAGAAAGAAGAGGAGGGGGTGACGAAGAAGGACGAGAAAACTGAAAACCCAGAGGAGGAAGCCGAGGTCTCCCGAGAGGAAGATCCTCGAGATGCTTTGAAGGAACGGGATGAAGAGGAAGAAGAGGAGGAGGAAGAGGAAGGAGAAATCAAGAAGAAGGCCTCCTCAGAGACGTGGCACTCAAAGGAATATTTTGGCCACGTCAAGAGAAGAGGTTCTAGGCTGCCCCAAATCAGAAAGGGAATGCGCGAGGGAGACGAGGAGAGGCAGGAAATGGGCAAGAGGCGCTTTAGGATGGATGAGGAAGAGGGGGAGGACGCCTCAGAAGAAGCGGAGAAGAAGAAATACCATCCTGGAGGACACAGCGATGAGGAGAAGTGGGAGGAAGAAGAGAGGAGGTCTGCCGTGGCCAAGAGGGTGGCGGAGAAAGCCAGCGACGAGGAGACGGCTCAGTTTGAAGAGGAGGAGCAAGAGAAGGGTCTGAAAAGCTCCCAGGCCAAGGCCCACCTCCACAAAGGGTGGCAGCCATGGCCGGAAGGAGCAGAGGACCAAGAGGAGAAGAACTACAACAAGGTGAGGCATGGCCACCACCATCCATCGGTGGACCTGGAGCTCAAGAAGAGATATGGGAAGGATCAGGTGGCTCGGAGGAGCAGACCCCACACCCATGAGGAAGAGGAAGAGGAGGAGGAAGAAAAGGTCGCCAGGCAGAAGAAGGTTGGTATCATGGAAGGAGGACCTATGAGATGGCTTGATTTTTTTTTTAAGCTTCAAATTCAGCTTTGATGGCTTCTGCTTTCCAAAAAAAAGAAGAAGAAGGGGGGATAAAGTAGAAAAATAAAAGGAGCTGGGAAGATTCTAGGAGGAAGTGAAGATTTGGGCTTCTAAACAGTGTTTCTCCTAAATATGGATCCTTTAGGACAGGGGGGTCCAACCTGGGTGATTATAAAACTTGTGGACTTCAACTCCCAGAATTCCCCATTCTGGGAGTTGAAGTCCACCCATCTTATAAATTAATTAGGATCCTGGCTGGGGAATTCTGGGAGTTGAAGTCCTTCCATCTTATGTTCATTAGCATGATAGCCAGGGAATTCTGGGAGTTGAAGTCCACCCATCTTACAATTCATTAGGATACTGGCTGGGGAATTCTGGGAAATGAAGTCCACCCATCTTATAACTTCATTAGCATGCTGGCTGAGGAATTCTGGGAGTTGAAGTCCACCCATCTTACAGATCATTAGGATCCTGGCTGAGGAATTCTGGGAGTTGAAGTCCACCCATCTTACAATTCATTAGGATCCTGGCTGGGGAATTCTGGGAATTGAAGTCCACCCATCTTATAACTTCATTAGCATACTGGCCAGGGAATTCTGGGAGTTGAAGTCCAGAAGTGGTAAAATCACCAAGGTTGGACACTCCCGCTTTAGGAACTAATTGTTGGAGCTTCATCCTCCTCACTACAACTGTGATTTGCTTCACAACTGTGGCCAAAATGCTCATAAACCCGGCCACGTCTCACTTAACAACCTCTTTGCTTAACGATGGAAATTCTGGTCCCAACACCAGTCGTACGTTGAGGACTACCTCTATCCTGACATTGTCTCCTTCAAAGGTGGTTGACCAGGCCCTTCGCCCTCCGAAAACATCTTTCCTCTATTGCAGGGGTCTGCAAAGTCGGCTCTTTTAAGACTGGTGGACTTCAACTCCCAGAGTTCCCCAGCCAGCATAGCTGGCTGGGGAATTCTGGGAGTTGAAGTCCACCAGTCTTAAAAGAGCCGACTTTGCAGACCCCTGCTCTATTGGGAAAGGGCGGGGTCAGCCTTAACTTTCTCGGCCTACGGTCACCCCGGCTGGGGAATTGTGGGGGTTGAAGTCCATGCATCGGAGGACGGAGAAGACTTAAATCCAGGCACAAGCAGGATTTTTAACCAGTTTTTTTGTATTTTTAACCAGTTTTTCCCCCCACTTGTTTTTCTCTTAGGCTCCAGAGGTGGAGAAACTGGAAGAGATCGAGCGGGAGTTGAAGCGGGCTGCTGACCAGCTAGAAGAACTGAAGGCAGGTTAAATCCTGCGGCCGCCTGAGGAGCTGGGGAGGGTAGGAGAAAGCCCAGCTCTCCCCCGCCTCCTGCCTCTATGACCCTTGTATTCAGCTTGGCTTTCGACTGTTAAACTACATTTCCCCTTGCTTACAATGGTAGTAAAGAAGAGAATAGTTGCGGCTCAGGGTTGAACTGTGGAATCCTTGGTGATCTATGAGCTTGGGGGTTTTCTTGCAGACGTTTCGTGACCCAACTAGGGAACATCATCAGTGCTGGAAGGGAGTGGGGTATGTGGAGAGGAGGAGGAGCAGGAGAACTGTGGGGTCCTTGGTGGTCGTCTTGCAGGCGTTTCATTACTGAGCCAGATAACATCTTCAGTGCTAGAAGGAAATGGAATTTGTTTGAATTTAAGTGGTTTGTCCGGTCAGCCTTGGCGGTTTCTTGTGAGATCCTTGGTGCTTTTCTTGCAGATGTTTCAGGACCCAGCTAGGGAACCTCATCAGTGCTAGAAGGGAGAAGGGATTGCTCTCTTGATAGTTCCTTGATAAAGTTAAAAGGAATTTACTAGTAGGAACTACCAATCCAGAGAAACAGTTAATAAAACACTCCCGCCAACCCTGAGAAGGCAGGCTATTTGTATATATATAAACAGACAGCACACCCCACTCCCTTCTAGAACTGATGACGCTACCTAGCTGGGTCATGAAATGTCTGTAAGAAAACCACCCAGCTCAGAGAGCAACAAGGAATGCACAGTGCTCCTCCTCCTGTCTACACGCCCCACTCCCTTTTGGATATACAGTAGCAGAGTTGGAAGGGATCTTGGAGGTCATCTAGTCCAACCCCCTGTCTAGGCAGGAAGCCCTATACCGTTTCAGACAAATGGCTATCCAACATCTTCTTAAAGACTTCCAGGGTTGGCATTCACAACTTCTGGAGGCAAGGAGTTCCACTGATTCATTGTTCTGTCAGGAAATTTCTCCTTAGTTCTAAGTTGCTTCTCTCCTTGATTAGTTTCCACCCATTGCTTCTTGTCCTGCCCTCAGGTGCCTTGGAGAATAGCTGGACTCCCTCTTCTTTGGGGCAACCCCTGAGATATTGGAAGGCTGCTATCCTGTCTCCCCTGGTCCTTCTTTTCAAAAAACTAGACATGCCCAGTTCCTGCAACCGTTCCTCATATGTTTTAGCACTGATGTTGTTACCTAGTTGGGGAAAGAAACGTCCACAAGAAATCGACCAAGCTCACAGAACGCCAAGGACCCCCACCAATTTCCGCCCGACTCGCATTTTGCCCCCCAACAGGGAGTCCCTTCCCAGGTTAAGAGCTGGCTGCGGAAGACTGTTTTAGGAACATTTCGTTCCAAGCCTCCGTTTCCCCATTGACTACAATCCTCGGATCTCTCGCTTGCTACCTCCAGTGCAGCTTCGATGGTCTCTTCAAAGCTTAGTGCCACACCTTAGTTTATTCGGCATTTTCCATCGCAAAGGCTTTTTCGGGGTGGCTGGCCGACAAGTCTGCATCGCAACTTTTCTACGTTGCAATCCCAGGAAACAAGGCTACCTGTTCTGCGTTGTGCATCAAGATTTTTATTTTTTATTTAAAAAGAATTGGTTTAGTGCAGGGATGTCCAAACTTGGGAACTTTAAGACTTGTGGACTTCAACTCTCAGAATTCCCCAGCCAGCTATGCTATGTTGAAGTCCACAAGTCTTAAAGTTCCCAAGTTTGGACATCCCTGGTTTAGTGTTTTTCACCCGTGGCAACTTGAAGACGGGTGGATTTCGACGCCCAGAATCCCCCAGCCACAGCATGAATTGAAATCCACTCAAGTTTTCAAGTTGCCACGGGTAGGGATGGGCATGGGTGGGTGGGTGGTTAAGCAACAACTCTGAGTTAAATAAACGGGCTCCCATTAACTTCAATTTCCCACTCCTAAGGGAGGGGTCCCGTTGGCTCCTCTGCCTTTTGCTATTGTTAAAAGCTTGCCTTTTTCTTCACAACTGCGGCAGTCCTCCTGCGGCACCCTGGCGTCAAATGTATTTTCAATCTGCGACACACTGCAAATAAAAAGACCGGCCTCAGACGATGGTTGCTGGGTTTGTGTGTGTCAGGTAGGGGTGTCTGTGTGTCCTCCGTTGTCCAATGAGTCCATCACTCTGCGTACAGCGTATTTTGCAGGATGGAGTTGGTTTTGGCTTCTGCTTTTACACACACACGCTAAGAGGAGCGAGTCCCTGCCTAGTTAGAAGAGCAAGCTTGATCTAGCAGTGAAGGCGCTAAGTTAGAAAGTGGGAGACCGTGAGTTCTAGTTTCGCCTTAGGCACGAAAACTGGCTTGGCGGCTTTGGGCCAGTTGCCAGGAGATTGGGAGTTCTAGTCTTGCCTTAGGCACGAAAACTGGCTTGGCGGCTTTGGGCCAGTTGCCAGGAGATTGGGAGTTCTAGTCTTGCCTTAGGCACGAAAACTGGCTTGGCGGCTTTGGGCCAGTTGCCAGGAGATTGGGAGTTCTAGTCTTGCCTTAGGCACGAAAACTGGCTTGGTGGCTTTGGGCCAGTTGCCAGGAGATTGGGAATTCTAGTCTTGCCTTAGGCACGAAAACTGGCTTGGTGGCTTTGGGCCAGTTACCAGGAGATTGGGAGTTCTAGTCTTGCCTTAGGCACGAAAACTGGCTTGGTGGCTTTGGGCCAGTTGCCAGGAGATTGGGAATTCTAGTCTTGCCTTAGGCCCGAAAACTGGCTTGGTGGCTTTGGGCCAATAGCCAGGAGATTGGGAGTTCTAGTCTTGCCTTAGGCACGAAAACTGGCTTGGTGGCTTTGGGCCAATAGCCAGGAGATTGGGAGTTCTAGTCTTGCCTTAGGCACGAAAACTGGCTTGGTGGCTTTGGGCCAGTTACCAGGAGATTGGGAGTTCTAGTCTTGCCTTAGGCACGAAAACTGGCTTGGTGGCTTTGGGCCAGTTGCCAGGAGATTGGGAATTCTAGTCTTGCCTTAGGCACGAAAACTGGCTTGGTGGCTTTGGGCCAGTTGCCAGGAGATTGGGAATTCTAGTCTTGCCTTAGGCACGAAAACTGGCTTGGTGGCTTTGGGCCAGTTACCAGGAGATTGGGAGTTCTAGTCTTGCCTTAGGCCCGAAAACTGGCTTGGTGGCTTTGGGCCAATAGCCAGGAGATTGGGAGTTCTAGTCTTGCCTTAGGCCCGAAAACTGGCTTGGTGGCTTTGGGCCAATAGCCAGGAGATTGGGAGTTCTAGTCTTGCCTTAGGCACGAAAACTGGCTTGGTGGCTTTGGGCCAGTTACCAGGAGATTGGGAGTTCTAGTCTTGCCTTAGGCACGAAAACTGGCTTGGTGGCTTTGGGCCAATAGCCAGGAGATTGGGAGTTCTAGTCTTGCCTTAGGCCCGAAAACTGGCTTGGTGGCTTTGGGCCAATAGCCAGGAGATTGGGAGTTCTAGTCTTGCCTTAGGCACGAAAACTGGCTTGGTGGCTTTGGGCCAATAGCCAGGAGATTGGGAGTTCTAGTCTTGCCTTAGGCCCGAAAACTGGCTTGGTGGCTTTGGGCCAATAGCCAGGAGATTGGGAGTTCTAGTCTTGCCTTAGGCACGAAAACTGGCTTGGTGGCTTTGGGCCAGTTGCCAGGAGATTGGGAATTCTAGTCTTGCCTTAGGCACGAAAACTGGCTTGGTGGCTTTGGGCCAGTTGCCAGGAGATTGGGAATTCTAGTCTTGCCTTAGGCACGAAAACTGGCTTGGTGGCTTTGGGCCAGTTACCAGGAGATTGGGAGTTCTAGTCTTGCCTTAGGCACGAAAACTGGCTTGGTGGCTTTGGGCCAATAGCCAGGAGATTGGGAGTTCTAGTCTTGCCTTAGGCCCGAAAACTGGCTTGGTGGCTTTGGGCCAATAGCCAGGAGATTGGGAGTTCTAGTCTTGCCTTAGGCATGAAAGCATGCTGAGGGACCTAGAGCCAATTGCCAGGAGACTGGGAGTTCTAGTCCCACATTAGGCATGAAAGCCGGCTGGGTGACTTTAGACCTATCATCAGGAGACTGGGATTTCTGGTCTGGCTTTAAGCATCAAAGACAGCTGGGTGACTTTAGGCCAATCACCAGGAGACTGGGAGTTCTAGTCCCCCCTTAGGCTGGTTGCCTTTGTACCACCCCGTGTCTCTCAGCCAAACTCAACTCACAGGGTTGTTGTTTTGAGTAAAATAAGAGGAAGGTGTGTCGATATGTTCGCGTCTTATTTGTCAAAATAATAAAAAGATGGGATGAATAAATAAAAGACAAACACACCTCTGCTATCGGAAATCTGGCAATCCAGCCGTTTTCCCTCCCATAATATCGGCGTTGAATGCCAGAATGAATGGGGAGAAATCTACAGGGGAAATTTTGCAACTTAAAAGATGTCAAGAACAGGTCTGAAACCAAGCAAGACTGGCAACATATTCTGCTTTGGATCTGAAAAACAGCAATGGCCCTTAGACTTGTATCCCGCTTCTTAATGCTTTTACAGCCCTCTCTAAGCTGTTTGCAGAGCCAGCCTCTTGCCCCCCCCCAACAATCTGGGTGCTCCTTTGACCCACCTCGGAAGGACGGAAGGCTGAGTCGACCTTGAGCCTGGTGGGAGATTCGAGCTGCCGAACTGCAGTCAGCCGAAGTAGCTAGCCTGCAGCGCTGCCCTCTAACCCTTATGCCACCTTTGGGTGGGTGTGAGTGTGTGTTGGGATTGCGGGTCCCCCTATCCGAGTGTGATGCCGCTGACCTTTCAGGCAGGGGTTGCCGGCGCCCGCAGCAATGACAAAGACAACAAAAAAAGCAACACATCATAATCCGTAAGGTTTAATCTGTCTGCTCGGGAAGACCTACAGAATGCAATCGACAGAGAAGAGCCAGGAGGAGGACAAAAGAAAGAAAAATCAGAGAGAGAACCGAGTCATAAATGCAACTTTAAACAGGTCACAGGAAACCACACTGGAACTTCAAAACACCGAGCCTCCTTGGAAAGGAGGAGCAGGAACACAGCAAGGCAGAGCAGAGTTCAAAAGCCACAATTCTTTCCTCTTCGTTGCAGGTGTAAACGGGGTGGGGGAAGAGTATTTTAAAGAGATACTCCTGGGGGGGGGGGGGTTACGCTCCGGAGATACCCCTAGGAGAGAAGTGGGGAACCTCTCAGCCTCTTCCCACCCACCCCCATTGTTGTTAAACACCAGTTTCAAGCAGGTTGTGGGTTCCAATTCTGTCTTCTTCCATAGAATCCTAGCTGCTAAGCACAGTGTTTGCCAACCTTGGCCACTTGGAGATGTCCGGACTTCAACTCCCAGAAATCCCCTCTCCCAACCTGGCCCACTTGAAGATGTCCGGACTTCCAACTCCCAGAATTCCCCAGCCAGCATTCGCTGGCTGGGGAATTCTGGGAGTTGAAGTCCAGACATCTTCAAGTGGGCCAGGTTGGGAAACCCCTAACCGTCTCTTAATTTGCACTGACCTCTTTTCCTTCGTGGTCACCTTTTGGGGGACCAACCATTTCTCAGGGGCTTGTTAGATAGTGGGGAGAGACGAGACTGCGATCCACGCTTCCCAGGTTATTCCCAAGAGTTAGGAAATAAAGCCGGCTTGGGAAGAGTAGGCAAGATTGGCCACAAAGGATTCCTCTCCCTTGGAATTTAGGGAGAAAAACTCCCTTGGCAGTTTTGCAGGACTCGTTTCCCAAGGGGGTGGGGGGTTTGGGCAATAATGATGCAGCCCTTCCAGACAAGGTGAGTTGAGACCATCCCTTCATCAGGGCCTGGCAGAATTACTGCCCGTCCAAATGGGACGTTATTTCATTTTACCACTTTATTTTTTTTACAATCCACAAATTCCACTTTTTACGCCACAAACTCCAATTATTATTATTTTATTACAACTCCAGGAGAGGGGAAAAAAAGATTAAAAGTTCTTCCTAAATCCCGCTTCTATTTCAGAAGAGCTCCCCCACCCCCCCACAACTAAACAACCCTGCAACTGCTAGGAGACCCTCCCCACCCCCCAAAAAGTGAGGTTTTGCAAAGCCACGGATAAAAATTGGTCCAAATATCTAGGGTGAACAGCTCGCCCCCAAAATCTCACGCTGGTTGGGGTGACGGTTGAGTTGAAAACCAAGCCGCAAAGAGGAAAAACTTTCCCTTGTGTTGGGATGGGGGAACCTTATTCTTGTTGGAAAGACAGGGAGGAGTCAAGCGGGGAACTAGCCTGGAATCTGCACGTAGGCACAAAAGAGCGACGTCTGACCTTCTTGAATGCTGTTGAGCCTTGTCGCGTCTGACCCAGGCGCAAACTGGCCACCTGGGCAGATTCTTGTATTCTAGGCACCAGCAAGGAAGTAGCTAATTGAACTCTTCTGGCCGTTCGCGCCTGGCGGCTCCCCAACTTTCCGACCGCGAGAGGGGAGGAGGCCATCCGAGGTCCTCGGACCTTCCAGCTCTCCGGAACAAGATTCACAGACTGGGACCAACGTAAAGGAGGAAAAGAAACCCCGAATCTGACCGTGAGCATCCCCAGGAAAGGCGGGGAGGGTGTGTGTGTGTGTGTGTGTGTGTGTGTGTGTGTGTACTCCAGAAAGAGATGGACCAGATGAGGCCTTTTCACAACTTGGGCTCTGCTCGGGACACACGCCAGCCGCTCGCTAACCACAAAGGAAACCCAAACCTACTGATTCTGAAACGTCAAGGCAGGCGAGAGAGAGAGAGGGAGAGGGACATCGGAGGCAAGACATCCATTTCTGAAGCAGGACAAAATAACGGAGAGGACACGTCGGAATGGGGCCCCTGGGGAAGAGGCCTCCGGGCCAGGCTTCCCCTTTCGTCCCGGCCTTTATAAATAAGTTTCACGTCTAGCTCACAGTGGAGATGCCATTGCTACAGAGATCCTAGGCAGCTGCTGCTGCTGCCACCATGGGGCGCTTGCAGTGGAGTCCGGCGTGGGGCTCCCTTCTAGTGGCCACAATTGATCACGATGTCGTCGTATTCCTCCTGGGGAAAGAAAGAAAGAGACGGGACTAATGAGTTGGATGCCTGCAGGACTGAGCCTGGTGTGTGTGTGTGTGTGTGTGTGTGTGTGTGTGTGTGTGTGTGTGTGTGTGTGAATGGCAGCATCAGTTTCGAGTTGCACCCACAAGACACCAAATTCCAGCCCAGTTTGAATTCTCTTGACCCTGATCTGCCCCCCATTTGCTTTGACTGTTAGTAGTTTGGATTCTTGTAGAGTGTTAGCATGCAATCCTTCCTCCCTCCCTCCTTCTTTCCTCCCCTCTCCCTCTATTTGACTCCTTGCTTCCTTCCTTCTTTCCTTCCTCCTGCCTTCCTTGCCTTGATTCCTTCCTTCCGCTCTCCCATCCTGTCTCATTCCTCTCTTCCCTCCCTCCTTCCTTCAATTCCCTCCGTTCTCCCATCCTCTCCTTCCTTTCCTTTTTTCTTCCTTCTTTCCTCCCTCTCCCTGTCTGACTCCTTGCTTCCTTCCTTTTTCCCGCCTTCCTTCCTTGATTCCTTCCTTCCTCTCTCCCATCCTGTCTGACTCCTTCTTTCCTCTCTCCCTCCTTCTACTCTTTTCCTTCTTCAATTCCTTCCTTCCTCTTGTCTGATTCCTTCCTCCCTCCCTCTTTTCTCCCTTTCCCTCCATCTGACTCCTTGCTTCCTTCCTTCTGCCTTCCTTCCTCTTCCCCATCCTGACTCCTCCCTCCCTCCCTCTTTGCCTGAAACACCTCCCTTCCTCCCCTCCCCTCCCCCAGAGTGCCAAGTGGCCCGTCTCACATCTTACTTCTCTCTTGTCATTACGATCACTCTCACCTCGCTGTTACTGTCCACACTTTCTTCGGAATCCCACTCCGGCTCCTCGGAGCCAAATTCCCGTAACAGCTGCGGGATTTTTTGGTCAGGCCGGTGCACGGCGCTGTACATGGGCGTGTAGCCCACATACATGCGTGCCTCTGTGTCAGCTCCTGCACGCAAGAGGTATTCCACCATTTCAGGGCTCTGGGACTCCACTGCCAGGTGGAGGGGACTCCGGCCACAACTCAGCTCCTGCAAAGGGGGAGGCGAGGGGTAAAAGATAATGCACCATCACCTCTGCACTCTGCATACGAAACAAAATCAAGGCAGAATTGTTTTGACTTTCTTTCTCACCCGTTCTTCTACCTCTGGATTTTATCTTAGGCCCAGGCCCCTCCCTCGTGGATCCAGGTGGCCCCTCCCAGCCTGACATCCCTTCACCCAGGCAGGAGCTTCAGGGGAGCCACCAGATTGCAACAGGATCTCCCTGACACACACCGGGATTCTCGCATTTGCACAAAACTCGCCTTACCAACGGGCTGAGTTTGCCCAATCGGCGGGATTAGTTAAAATGGGGTGTTGGCAGCGTTTGTGGGTCAGTCGTGGGCAGGACCTGTTTGCTTAGCCAGGTTGCCATGTTAAACCTGGAATGTGGTTGATGTCACACCAACAACTGCTTGTTGATGGCTCAGTTGAAGGCGTCATGCGAATCCCGCTTGGATGCTCCAGTTGCAAGACGTGGGAAATATTCAGGCAACAAAGTAGTAGTGCCATGCGCACAAAATAAGTTTCAGGCTCTCGTGGTTGAGAAATAGTTTCTGTCAAGCTCCCAATGAGAAACTTCAAATGATTCATGGCCTCACGTAAAAGTTCAAAGCAATGTCCGTTTATTGAATATAACATCATGGCGAGCATCGGTTGCAGCCAGGTCTGGCAATAATTGGATGGCTTCTGCACTTTACCCCCTTATGCCCCCTCCCCTCTGCTTGTCATAAATTACGTTCTCCAATTAGCATTGAAAATAATTGCATGCATGCGCAGTCACAGGCTGTCCTGAGATTCCTTTCCTGCCACAGGAATGTCAAGAATTTTCAGTTCGTTAAGGCAAAACAGATAAGATCCATGGCAACATCGGGATGTTGACAGTTTCGCAACAACAAGGTAGCAGGAGAAGTGGTAGAAACTGGAGGCGGCGTTAAACGAGGGATCAGCCTCGAATCTCAATGTAGGTACTAAGTCCACTTGTGGCAACGGAGAGATTCTAGGCTAAGTCCTCTTTTAACACCGCCCCCAGCTTCTGCCAACTCCTTCCCCTACTCGACTGCCCACCTCCTCACCTGACATCCATGTCAGTGGTCAAAACTGACTTATGGTTAAAAGGGACAATCCTCGACTTACGACGGGTTGCTTAGTGACTGTTCAAAATTACAACAGACCCCACCCCCCAAAAGATACTTATGACTTGGTCCTTGTGTTTTGAAGGCCAACCCACCCCTCATAGTCACTTAACATTTCATATGGTGAGCAACTGGCTTGTGTTTATGGCCATTGGCAGCATCCTATAGTCACACGACCCTGTTTTACAACGTTTTTGACAAAACCCAGTGTTCACTTCCGGTTTTTGGTAAAAAACGCCCCCCCCCATAGCAAACAGTGGGTTTGTTTAACGTCCATGGAGTCACTTAATGACCATGTTGGTTTGCTTAACGCCTGTTGCAAAGTAAGTCGTAAAATCAGGTCGGTCACGTGATCAACTGTTATACGAACATCATGACTTCTGACCTAATGGGCATGCTCCATTACAGTCATAAAGTGAGAACTAGCTGCAATTTATTTTTTGTACCTGATTTCTCTCTATTTTTTTCTATTTTGGAAAAAAATTTCTATTTGAATTTCTGGCATTTTTCAACCTAAGAACGAGGACCGCTTCCTTTAAAGCAGGGGTCTCCAACCTTTGCAACTTTAAGTCTGAAGGACTTCAGCTCCCAGACTTCTCCAGCCAGCAAAGCTGAAGTCTGGGAGCTGAAGTCCTTCAGACTTAAAGTTGCAAAGGTTGGAGACCCCTGCTTTCAAATCAAAATGAAATTGATAGAGATTTTTTTTTTTTGAGACTTCCTAAGCTTGGGAAACTAACCTGCTTGTTGAGATCAGATCCTGCAGAGATTAAGAGGTTGACCATATCCAAATCTTTCCGTAGAATGGCCACATGCAGGGGGATGTAACCTGGTGGAGAGGCAGAGAGGGTTTGAGGAAGACAGCAAAACAAACCATTTTATGAGGTCAACCTGGCCTACGGGGTGGAAAATGGAAAAACAACATTGTCATTTCCTTTGACCCACAAACCTTAACCCGCCACACTGGAATTCAAAAGAAATCTTTCGTAAAAAATAAATAACATATTGTTCCAATTCGGTGCAGATCCCTCTGCCAGAATTCTATGCAAATTTGGCAAGGAGGTAAATTTTTAACCACACAGAGCCGTAGAAGTAAACAACTGACTTTGAAAAGGAGTGCAGAAATCATATTCTAAGAGGGAGGAGGGGAAAGGAAGAGACATATATTTTGTTAACCCCCAAGGCTTCTTCTTGTTAACAGAGCACAACGGGACATCATTTTATGCGTCGTTCATACGGTGCGTTTTTAAAAGAAGTCACTGTTCTGGCGTTTTATTAGTTTGATACACATTTTACATGCCGTTTCTGTGAATTTTATGCATTCATGCTGCAGTGTGTTACATCATAGAGGTAGTCCCCGGCTTACGACCACAATTGAGCTCCAAATTTCTGTTGCTAGGTGAGACACTCGTTAAGCGAACCTTGCCGTTTTACGAACTTTCTTCCTACAGTTGTTAAATGAATCCCTGCAGTTATTAAGTTCGTGGTGGTTACGTGAATCGGGCTTCCCCACTGGTTTTGATTGTCAGAAGGTTGCAAAGGGGGATCGCGTGACTCCGAGACACTACGATGGTCGCAAATATGAGTCCGTGGTCATGCATCCGACTTTTGAAACATGGGACCGCGTGGATGCTGCCAATGGTCGTTAAGTGTAAAAAACAGTCATCAGTCACTTTTTTCAGTGCCATTGTGACTCTGAACGGTCACTAAATGGACGGTTGTAAGTCAAGGACTACTTATGCAGAATAAACACATAAATAGATAAACCACAGGACACAAGGTTACAAGCCCATCTGCTCATCAACGTACCGTAGAAATGTAACGTTACTAAATTTATATTTGTGTGACTTTTGAAGGCAGGACGGTGATCTTCCCCTCACTCACCCACCCATGAGGACTAGAAACTTGCGCCCACAGCTCTCTCTCTCTCTCTCTCTCTCTCTCTCCCCGTTTACAACAGATTTCAAAGAGGACGGTTCTACCTATTTCACGGACGCTGCTTACCATCGTAATTGGTGCAATCCAGTTGGGCCTGGAAACGGTTGCCCTGGCCGGGCCTTTGGATGGCGAGCGGTGCCAGCAGCTGTTTGGCGCAATCCCGCCATCTTTCTCGGCATGCCAAGTGCAGGGCCGTGTGGCCACCTTTCTCTTGCACGCTTAGCCCGGCTCCTGCCGACACAAGTTTGCCAACAAAGCTGGACACCCCAAGGATGACGGCGATGTGCAGTGCAGTCTAAAGGAAAAAGAGAAGGAAGGGTGAAACATTTCACCCGGGACAATTGACGGCTTTTCAAACCAACTGGCTGGTTTCGCACAGCGTGGTCCTCGACGTACGATCGGAATTGGAATTTCCATCCCTGACGGAAGTCATTCACTATAGGGAGTCCTCGACATGCCACAGTTCAAAGTTGCAACGGCACTGAAAAAAAGCGACTCACGATGACCGTTCTTCACACATAGCTCTGATGTTCTCTTAAAAATAAGGGTGTCCAACCTTGGCTACTTGAAGAGTAGTGGACTTCAACTCCCAGAATTCCCCAGCTAGGATTTCTGGGGATTGAAGCCCGCAAGATTTTTAATTTTATGCTGGCTGGGGAATTCGGGGAATGGACGTCCAGAAGTCTTCAAGTTGCCACGGTTGGACACCCTTGTTGTGTAAGGGAACACCAAAACTATTGTTTGTTTGGCAAGATTGTTGACCCCAGGCCTTAAAGCAGGGGTCTCCAACCTTTGCAACTTTAAGTCTGAAGGACTTCAGCTCCCAGAATTCTCCAGCCAGCAAAGCTTTGCTGGCTGGAGAATTCTGGGAGCTGAAGTCCTTCAGACTTAAAGTTGCAAAGGTTGGAGACCCCTGCCTTAAAGGGCATCCGATCCACTCAACATCTCCAAGCCCTCCTTGTTTTATTGCACTCGGCTTTTAACCAGCGCAAATTCTGTTCTCAGGTCTGCCCCAACCGTCTTCCTAGTCTCACTTGTACATTTTGGGACAGCTGGAGCGAAGCGAAGGGCCCTGCGGTCTCACCTGGCCAAGGTCGTTCTGAATATCCAGGTAATCTGTTCCATGGGTGTATTGCAGAATGGAGTCCAGGAAAGCTTCGTGTTCATGGATCACCGCCAGGTGAAGAGCTCTGGAATGAGAGGAAAGAGCCAACTTGGCTAAGAGAGGCCGAACTTGCAGGTCGTAAACATTTTCTGCGGTATACTTCTCGACTTAACCATTCGTTTAACGACTGATCAAAAGTTACAACAGGACTAAAAAAAAAGGGACTTCCGCCCAATTTTTCACACCGACCGTTTGCAGCATTCCCCATGGATCAAAATCCAGACGCTTAGCAACTGATTCCTATTTACGACGGTCGCAGTGTCCCAGGTTCACGCAATCCCCTTTTTGCGACCTCCACACCAACGAAGTTGACGGGGAAGCCAGCTTCCCTTAACCGGTGGGTTACCGACTTAACCACCGCAGGGATTGCCTTAACAGCGGTGGCGAGAAAGGTCGTTAAAAAAACCCCAAAAACGGGATGGGGGCAAAACTCATTCAGCAAACGTCTCGCTCAGCAGCCCCAAATCTGGGTCTCGATGGCGGTCGTAAACCAAGGACTACCTGTACAGGTAGTTACATCCTCAAGTTAGCATCACCATCGAGCCCGGGATTTATGGTTGTTAAGTTGTGCTGGTCCTTAAGCAGGTCATCAGGTGAGCCCAACCCCCCCCAACTTTCAGGGAACCCCCCCCCCCAGTTTCCCCCCCCTCAAAGACACGGGGTACCTACGTGTCTCCATCCTCAGTGACGAAGCCCAGGACGTGTCGCAGCCAAGCCTCGGGGGCCACCTGGCTCTGGAGGTGGACGCCCCCCACCCCTTCCACCAGGTCGCCCACCCCCTCGTCGCCCCCCAGAGCCGAGTCCAGGCGCCCCTCCTCCTCCTCCCCCCCCAGGGACTTCTGGGGGGCTCTGGGGTCAGAGGTCACTGGACAGCCCCCAGGCCCCCCCTCGGCGTCTCCAGGGCCCCCCAGGCCCCCATCCTCCCGGAGCTGGACCAGCTGCCCTTCGCTGAGCGAGCCCAGGCCGCTGTCGCACCACTCTTCCCCGCCAGCCTCCAGCCGCTTGGGCTCCCTGGGGCCGCCCTGCCCGGGCTGCCCCTGCACGAAGGCCATGGCTCGGGACGGGCCTACAGAGGAGCCCCCGCTACGGGCGGCGGAGCCATCGCGGAGGCCAGGCCCACAAGCTCCCCGGGGACCGAGGGATCTCAAGCGGCCGGCCCGGCCGAGGATGCCATGAAGGGGAATTTCAGCGGCCTGGGGATTCCCCGGCTGGATCGTCTTATCAGGCGAAGAGAGGCATGCCGGGAGTTGTAGTGACGCTCCTTGCCGTCATTCTGCCTCCCCCGCCCTCCGCGCCTGCGCTTTAGCAGAAAAGGCGGAGGCGCCATAGTTTTTTCCCCCCCGAGGTATGATGGGAAGTGGAGTCCTGCGAGGGAGGGCGCTTGAGTACCATTGGCGTCTTTTTGCAACTTTCGATGTTTCCCTTCGGGACTCCACTCTCGTTCACGTCACTTATCCTTTATATTCGTCTCTGTCTAAGGTCATGGCTTTGGGGAGGCTCTAATTTGGAAGGACGGCTTACAATTAATCGACAAATTGAGCGCAAAGTCTGAAGGGAAGTGGAGTTATTTGCAATTTCTCTTTCCCCGCCCCCCTCGTCTCCAGCTGCGGTTGGGCGAGGCGTCACGCCCAACGGTGACGTCAGGCGTTGTTTGCTTGGAAGCTGGCCGGCCATTGGCTGCTGTGCCGCGGGGCCTTTCGGGGCTTGTAGTTTTCCTCTCAGGGAGCAACTTTCTGTTTGGATTCTCGGCGGAGCAGCAACGCGACCTTCCATGGCAAGCCAGGAAGGTAACGGTGCCGCTGAGGGAACCGGTGGCTGAGGAGGCCCGGGGCTCCCGCCCAGTCTCCCCTTCTTCCTTCTTGTTTCCCTTGTCACAGGCGCTGCCGCCAGTCCCGAAAAGGGCGCCGAAAAGGCCTCGAAGTCCTCGGTGAGGATTTAGGGGGAGAAATTGGGGGGCGTCGCTCCAACACCCCCCTTCCTTTTTAGGGCCTTCTCTCTCTCGCCGGTTCTGCCCCACAGAGGGAAAAGGGGGCGCCTGGAGCGCTGTCCATCAGGCGGAAACCCAACCGGTAGAGCTTCCTGAGGGGGAAAGTGGCTCGAATCCCAGAATAAGGACTCTTAAAAGTCACTGGGGGTGGGGGTTGGACTTCCAAGCCCATCATCCCCGGCTCAGCTGGATGGGAGTCCGATGAGAAAAAGCCCTAAATAAGTCTGAAATACCTCACACTTGTATTCCTTGTGCCATTAATCAAGCCTGTCGTTTTAAACTATTGCACGTATTACAGACAAAAGGCAAAATTAGGCCACCCTTGAGGAGAAAGTCACATAATATTAAAGATTGTAAATAAAACTGATCAGAATGACCGGGGAATTGGATTTAATGTGGAAAAGACAGTGTAAACCGGTGGTTCTCAACCTGCTGTGGCCTAGAGGTGGCGCTCTCACCTCCCAGTCAGGAGGTGGTGAGTTCGATCCTGGGTAGAGGCAGATGTAAGGTCTCCTGTTTGGGCAGGGGGTTGGACTAGATGACTTGCAAGGTCCCTTCCAACTCGGTTCATCTGTTACCTTGAAAACCTGTGGACATCAACTCCCAGAACTCCCCAGCCAGCAGAAGAATTCTGGGAGTTGAAGTCGAAACATCTTCAAAGCCTCCTAGATTGAGAAACATTGATATAAAAAGATATTTCTTGGCTGTTTCAGAGGCTCATTCACCTTTGGCCATAGTTTAAATTCAAATGGAATGCCCTTATATCTCTTCTCCAAAAATGTGGATGGGAGAACCATTGATAAGTATAAGTATCATCTTTACTGTCATTGTACTTAAATATAACGAAATTGGTTTTAACCTCACTGGTGCAATATTATAGCAGAAACGAAAAAAGAAAGAAAAAAAACAACCTAGCGTGCACATGGAGTGGATGTGGTTGTATTTAAAAGTCTGACAGCCCAAGGATAGAAACTATCTTTAAACCTATTTGTTCGACTGGCTATCCTTCGATGTCTTCTGCCCAATGGTCGAAGGGCAAAGAGACACTGACCAGGGTGTGAATCATCTCTGAGCATCTTCCTTACTCTGCTAAAGCAGCGAGACCTGGCGAGGTCATCCAATGGTGCCAGAGGGCAACCAATGGTTTCTTGTGCCGAATTGATCCCTCTCTGTAGGGCCTTCCTGTCCGCAGCTGTTAAACCAGCATCCCATACTGTCATGCAATATGTGAGGACACTTTCTATGATCCATCCTGGAGCTAGAGTGCCACTAGAGCCTTTCTAAGTTTGAGGCCAGGAAGCACTTGCAACAGTGGAAAAAGTTCAGGAGCCACTTAAAAATACATTTTTAGGAAAGGATAGACGGGACTTGGGACGTTCTGGAATTTCACAGTACTTTTTTTTTCTTTTGACTGCTTAACAGGCCTTAACCCTGCTCAGTTTGAGCCCAGGAAGGATTGGCAGGACTTAATATTAACTTAATAAATTCAGCTAATATTAAGGAAATGTAAGAAATGACATCCCTCCTTCCTTTCTTCCTATAGAGTTCTGATTCTGATGAGGAAGGGGGAGCTTCTGGCCCGACAGAAAGTAAGTAACTATCCAGTAGGATTTCATGTTTTGCCTTAAATATTGTGAATGTATAAATTGAGGCTATCCCGATATCTTCAAACTATTACCGTCTTCTTACAGCTAATGAGAAATTATTTCTAGACATAGAAACCCCTGAATTGTGAAACCCAGGATAAGAACATGAATGTTTGCTGTACACAGTAGCTATGTAATCGAGCATTATAATTACATTATTTGGCCCTGAATAAGGTAAGGCTGGCGTTAATCCATTGGGCAAAGACACATGACTTCTATCTCTGGGCAACAGTTATACACATGTCCATTTATTAGTGAGCTTGTAGTTTGTGTCAGCTGCCTCAGGACAAGATGAGCAAATGTCCAGTGGAGCACATAATTCGGAGCTTATTTGTCAAAAATAAGAAAAAAATAGAGGAAGTGAATTCCTAAAACAACACTGTGCCTTTCCTTTCAGAGTTATGCTTCTCTAAAACGAGGAGGGGAACCTTGCTTCTTAGCGTTTCTAACAAATCTTTGAATGAGGCAAAACAAAATAGAGAAGCTTCAAACTAGATTCTCCCATGGCTGACTGGGGAATTCTGGGAATTCCATCTGATTGAGAAACACTGTTTGAAGACGTTAGCTTTTTTTAAATAAAAAGTGTAGAATAGGTTGTGTTTGAGCTGCAGAAAGATTTTTCTTCAAGAATTTAGCACAATATACAGAGATGTCATGGGGTCTCTAATGCTTTTTGAGTTTGGTTATTTTCCTGCAGACTCAACTAGGTAACATCAGTGCTAGAAGGGAGTAGGGTTTGCAGAGAGGAGGGTGGGGGAGAGATGTCCTTGGTGGTCTCTGAGTTTGGTGGTTTTCTTGCAGACATTTCATTATCTCTCTAGGTAACTTCATTAGTGTACTGATGATCTCTTGTACAAATCTCAGCTCTTCAAGGCACATGATAATGTTGTGATTTCCCCCCCTTTCTTAACAGTGGATTTTCTGCGAAACCTCTTTTCCCGGACTCTGGGCTTCGGCAGTGGGAAGCCCGAGAAGGTGCTGGATGAACTGACGCTGGAAGGCGTGACCAACTTCATGCTCACTGAGAAATGTAAAGCAGTTCTTTCTAGAGACGGAAACATTTTGCTCTTTTCTTTTTTCTAGTGGCCTCTGAAGTGGATGAAAAAGGGGGGGGCAGGGAAGAGCTTGTGATGCAGGTGTGGGGTAGATCTAAGAGAGGAGGCTGGCTTGGCACCTCTGTGTGCTGCAGTTAAATCTGTTATCAGTATTTCTCTGTGTGATTACCTGTGGTCACTGATATTTTTACCGATAGGGACTGCTGTTGACAAAGGTTATTTCCCCAGGGCCACCCCAAGTCAGGCTCTTAGCAGAAGAATTTGAATCCCAGCCTCTGAAATTCTGTGGCTCCTCAGTTGCCGAGGCTCCAATGGCTGGATGCCTCTGCCAAACAGTTGATGCTGTTCAGGGTATGAGGGTGGCATTGTGTAATTCAAGGGTCAATATTGAACGGCAATTTTCTGCCCTTTCTCTTGCAGGCAAGAATATAATCTGTATGGTCGGTGCAGGAATCTCAACTAGTAAGTGTCACGATGGCTTCGTTTGTTGTTCGTTTGTTTTGTCCAACTGTAAGGGGCAGAATGTGATGCTGGTTGATAAAATTAGAAACTGCCTTTACATAATTAGGGGTCAGAAGGAGTTTTTTTCTACTCATCCTAAAAAAGTGTGCTCTTATCCTGCCACAGAGTTTTATTATTTTTAATAGGAAAACTCCTTTTCTGGGAAAATAGAAAAAGAAATGTTCACAAGAAGCACCCTGTTGAATCAAACTTATTTTTCCCTTTTGTTCTAAGCTGGGCTTGAAATAATGAAGCTGGGAACCTCAATACAGTATCTGCTTCTTAGCTCAAACTCTATTGGTGCTCTCTGTAGCATCAGAGTAAATGAGCCCCTATCCTTAGTTAGTTTTCTACTCAGCTGCTTCCAGCTGCTCATTCGCTCTCAGCGTTTGCCTTTCTGCCTCTCAGGTGCGGGCATCCCCGATTTCCGCTCACCTGGCACGGGGCTATATGCCAACCTACAGCAATACAATCTGCCATACCCCGAAGCCATCTTTGAGATTGGCTACTTCAAGGTACCAGGCTGAGTTACCCGCTGGCTATTTACGTGGGCTGAAGACGGTGCTGTCTTGTGGTTTGTTTTCTTTGGCATAACTGATGCGATGTCTGTTTTCATTTAGCAAAACCCAGACCCATTCTTCACCTTGGCTCGGGAGCTCTACCCAGGGCAGTTCAAGGTCAGCTGGCTCTTCATGTTTCCTAGGCGGTGGGCAGGGATTTAAACTCAATCCTCAAAGTGCAAGGGTCTTGTGGCCTTAGGAGAAGAAATGGCTGCTTCAAAGACTTCCTAACAATGTCCCCCCTGCCCCCTTCACACTTTTGGGAAGCCGGATCTGAAGACCACCCCTCTTTTGGTCTGCTTCTAGTTTAGAGAGGTGCTTAAAATCGGGTCTCTTTAAGAGGTTTTAAGTGAGGGGTTTGCCGGCTTTAGAGAAGAAACAGAACTACGTCCTCTGAGTTTTCTTAACAATTTTTAATGCATTTCTTTATCAGACTGGTTGTAAAGTATTCCATCACCAAATAGCATACAATTCTCTTACAATAAAACCTACAATAGAAATACTTTAACTGCCCGTAAAATAAATAAATACACACACAAACACACGCACCCCTGCAGAACTGCATTCTTCACCTAGAATTAACCTGAGTGACTTGATTGTCCCCAGAGAGAATACTATCAGGGCCCCTCCTGCACTCATCCATGAATTTGGATGAGATACGGACGTTTCAGGAGTAAGGCCTGCTTTTTGAACAGCCACTCTGTTGAAATCAAAGTGCCCTTCTCTGGCTTGGTTCCAGAAGATGCCAAGCACCAAATTCTTTTGTTGATTGCTCAGTGTCATCCCCAGGTTTTAATGAACCGCAGTGGATGTTTTTTGTGCTGTCGTCAATTGCTTATGGGTTAATTTACTGCGTTTTACTGTTTCATTTAATCGCTGTGAATGTTTTATTGTTCATTTACAATGGATGTTTTAATGTGACGGTGTTGTTAACTGCCAAAGTGTCGGAATGAATGAGTAAACATATAAATAAAAACTTTGATCTTCTTTGTGAAAAGAAAATATGACATTTAAGGCTCTGGTCCTTTTCAGCCCACAGTCTGTCACTACTTCATTCGCCTTTTGAAGGAGAAAGGGCTGCTGCTACGCTGCTACACTCAGGTAAATGAGTCCTTTTCCCTTTGGGTCTCTTTCTGGTCTTTGGGGCTGGCGCTTTAAAACAAATTTTTGTTACATTATTCCTGCCTGCTAAATAAATAAGGGCCATTAGCATTTTCTTGCTTTGAAATGGTGCATTGCAGCAAGTGAATTTTGAACAAGTCTTGACTGTGAGCCAATAAAATGATTTAATGTGTGTGTGTACAATATAAGTTATTGTAACCATATGCAAGGGATTTTTTAAAATGTTGAATTCACGTGTGGTGCTATGTTAATATGTTAACGTATTAAATGTTAATATGCTGGCAGATGAAATAACAGGACGATTTTCAAAGCACATAACATATTGCTTTTCAAGAATAAGAATGAAGACCATTAGTAGTTTACAAGCATTTAAATGAGAATACTGTAGGATGCTTAACAATTCTGGCTACCACATGATGGATTTACCAGCAACCGCTGAGAAAACTTGTATAATCGCAGAGTAAGGAAAATGAAAAAGAGAGAATTGATGCAGCTACAATCTCAGGGAGAGTGCAGGAATTAAATTACCTATTCCCTTTTAAAATGATTGCATCCTAGTATAAACTGTTTGAAATGTAGTAATCAGGACTTTATCTCCTGGCAATTAGACCAAATTCACCCAGCTGGGTTTTGTTTTTGTTTTTTGGGTGGTTAAGGTGGGATTAGAACTCATGGTCTACCACTTTCTAGCCTTGTGCCTGAATCACAGGGGTGGGTTCCTACTTGCGCTAGTACCGGTTCGTTTCATGTGCACTGCGCCTCACAATCAGGAGGCTATGAGTTCGATCCTAGGTAGAGGCAGATATTTCTCTCTGCAGGCACAATGGGAATTTATCTGCTGAATAAAGCTCCGCATTGGTGACAGGAAGGGCATCTGGCCAGTAAACACTCAGCTCCATTCAGTTGCCCAGACTCCACCCCGGAAGGGATCATTAAAATGAGATGATGATTGACAGCCACTTCAGGTTGGATTTATTTCAAACCTCTTGCCTTCCTCCAGAACATCGACACCTTGGAGCGGGTGGCGGGTCTGGATGCCGAACACTTAGTGGAAGCTCATGGCACCTTTTATACCTCCCATTGCATCAGCTCCACTTGCAGGACGTCCTACACCCTGGAGTGGATGAAAGGTGAGGGTCAGGCATTGGAAGCAGGGAAGACATTATCCGGGGCCTTCAGGAAGGGAACGAAGGGGCAAAGACATTTTTTTTAAATCCTTCGGAATAAACTCTGGATTGTTTCCGCTGCATGATCTTGATAAGAAGGGCTTGTTTCTGAGATGTGTGAATGCTGCTGAGTGGAGAAAACCACCACTTTTGGCATTGAGTTGTGGTGGCACAGTGGTTAAAGTGCAGTACTGCAGGCTACTTCTGCTGACTGCCGGCTGACTGCAATTTGGCAGTTGCAATCCCACCAGGCTCAAAGTCAGTTCAGTCTTCCATCCTTCCGAGATGGGTCAAATGAGGAACCAGATTGTTCGGGGCAATAGGATGACTCTGTAAACCGCTCAGAGAGGGCTGGAAAGCACTATGAAGCAGTATATAAGTCTAAGTGGCATTGGTATTGGTATTCCAGTGGTACGCTTTGGATTGCCTGGGATGGCTGTGGGTGCAAGGCAGAGGTGTCCTGTCTTGTACCCATACCTCGTCTGCCGTCATGGGTGGTACAGGCCAATCCCAGTGGGGTGAGATGGTCTCTCAAGGAACCCAGACCTCTGCCATTTATGCCAAATCATGAATTAGCTGCAAACGGAATTGGCTCAGGTGCATTGCTCTTATTTTCTCTTTCAGAAAAAATATTTGCATCTCTCACTCCCAGGTGTGAAAAATGTCAGAGTGTAGTGAAGCCAGGTAAGCATCCCCACCCAGTCATTCATCAAAGCAAAACATCCTGAAGTCTTGGTGCTTATCGGTCAGGTTTCAAGGAACCCTAACCCAAGGTTTTGCTTGCTTTTCCTTTCTTTCAGACATCGTGTTTTTTGGGGAGAATCTGCCCCCCCGTTTCTTCTCTCTCATGCAGTCGGTAAGTGCTTCAGTCATTTGTCCTTGGACTGGGAACGCTGGCAGCCCCATGTTGGAGGTCTCCCAAGAGCCAGGATTTCTCAACCTTTATTCTAGTTGAAATTTCTCCAGACGAAATGATGTTATTTAGTCATGTATGCTAATTTGTCAGATGTGATCCATAATTGGTTAGGATGAATTAAATCTGGTGAATGGAAATATGGCACAGAAGGAGCTGTGTTTTAGGCTGCAAATAGAGATAAAAGGACATGGTAGCTCAGCGGATAAGACATTGAGCTTTTGGATCAGAAAGGTCGGCAGTTTGGCAGTTCGAATCCCTAGCACCGCATAACGGAGTGAGCTCCCTTTACTTGTCCCAGCTTCTGCCAACCTAGCAGTTCGAAAGCACGTTAAAAATGCAAGTAGAAAAATAGGGATTATCTTTGGTGGGAAGGTAACAGCGTTCTGTGTGCCTTTGGCATTTAGTCATGCCGGCCACATGACCACAGCGATGTCTTCGGACAGCGCTGGCCCTTCGGCTTTGAAATGGAGATGAGCACCGCACCTTGGCTTAAAGGCTTAAAAGTTGCCAAGGTTGGAGACTCCTGATCTATCTTGACCATAAAAACATGGGGCAGCAAAGTCTGTCTAGGCCTGAATAAATGAAAGGTCAAAGGAACATATCCAGATAGCACAATTTCACAGAAACCATGTTAGAAACTGAGATGCAGGTCTTCGGGCGACTGCCATCCTTCACGCTAACTCTCTGCTTGCAGGATTTCCAGAATGCAGACATGCTTATTATCATGGGCACCTCCCTTCAGGTCCAGCCTTTTGCCTCTCTGGTCAGCAGGTCAGTGAACCTGGGCTGCATAAGGGAGGGCTTGGTTTTCTTTTCTTTTTTTTCAAACATTATAAAATACAAAAGTAAATAAATGAGCAGTGAGGAGGGAGGGGAGAGGGAAAAGAGAAGTGAGGCAAGGTAGGGAAAAGAACAGGAAAAAAAAGAAGCATTGACTTCCGACTCTCTGTGTTGCAGTAGAAAAAGACAATTTAGCATCAAATCACAGCTTTTTGTTTTTCTCTAATAATAAGAACAAATCATTTCTATGAAGATCGATCAATCTCATCTGTATAACCCAAAGTCACAGTTACATTCTTTCCCACCTCAAGCACAAAGTTCAGAAGCGGTTTCCATGCGGAAACCAAAGCACTCGTGTTCTTTCCTGTCATCAGAGGAGTCAGTTTTGCCATTTCAGCCAACTCCCATCAGCTTCTGCAACCAAGGACTGGCTTTCCTGAACCAAGATGCCACAGGCACTGTTGCTAAGCGGTTCCTCCTCTCTCTTTCTTCCAGGGTACCCGCAAACACCCCGCGTCTTCTGATCAATAAGGAGAAGACAGGCGAGGTGAGGTTAGCTTTGCAGCCTGCTTTCTAGGGCCCGCCACAGAGTGGAAGCTCCTGGGAATAGAGGCAGGGTGGGGCAGCTTTTCGAGCGGTGGACTTCCTGAGCTGGCCTTCTTCTTGAACTTCTGTGAACCAGTAAAGCCTGCGTATCTCCATCCAGGTCATCTTCCCTACTCTCTACCTTAAAATTATGGCAATTTTACGACCTGTGGAGTTCCAGAATTCCTGAGCCAGCTTCTATCATGATAGTTCTCTGCTGATCCCCCCTCTGAAAATGGTCACCATCTTGGAGCCCTCCAAGAGAGCGTCCTTCCATTGTTTGGTCTCGTTTCAGAGTGATCCTTTCATGTCCCTGATGGGCTTAGGCTGCGGGATGGATTTTGATTCTGAGAAGGCATACAGGCAAGTTCACTTCCGGGTGCAGGATTGTGGCAGGGTGGACGCTGAGAACTTTAGGGTTAACCCATGGGAGGTGGGGTGTTGCTCAATTCTTTGGTGCCAAGCAAAAGTCTTAGGTAAGAGGCTTCACTGAGGGGTTACATAAAATCAAGTTTGAGCCAATAATTTCTGTATGTTTCTCTTGATTCTGACATGCTCAGTTCACTTGGTGCATCTAATGCAGCTTTGTGGTCCAAAGTGGCTTCAGGGTGGCCATTCTTGGTCCTGTCTACGGAGATTCTCAGACATCTAAGGTCATGATTGTTCTAAAGATGCTTTTTCCCCCCCAAGAGGCAACTGAAATTTCTGGGAGATTTGTTGAAGAATTTGCTTCCCATCCAAGAAGCTTCTTCAGCTCTTGCGGGGGGAAAGCAGTGTTGGGACACTCTTGGTCTTCATAGCCCAGGTGTGTTAGGCAGATGATCCTGTTTGTTTGTAAAGATTGCTGGAAGAAAAGATGCATCTGTCTTGGAATGCTTTGACAGCTCTGTATAAAAACCAATACACTGGAGTTCTGTCATTCACCATTCTGTTGGGGGGGGCTTTCCCACCCTACTTAATTTTTCAGGGATGTCGCTTGGCTAGGAGGCTGCGATGAGGGCTGCCTGGCTTTGGCAGAGCTGTTGGGATGGAAGGTACCTCTCCCGTTTGAAAACCACAGAGAACAGCCCAGATGTCAAAATGAACGGGTTCTCTTCGGCTCCCTCCAGGGTCTCATTGGGAAGGGGGTGGCTTGCCAACTTGGAGCAAATTAAGTTTCTGTTTCTTTCTTGGTTCTCTTCCTTACGTAGTTTTCTCTTTTCTTTCCCCTCCTCTCCCTCCCCCTTAGAAAGAGCTGGAGGAACTGGTGAAAAAGGAGCACGCTATCATTGAGGCCCAGTCAGGACAAGCGGTGGGTGTCGGGGCAGGCGCTGGTCGGGAACCAGCCAAGAAGCAAGAGCAGAATCCGTCTTCGGAGAAAGAAAAGCCAGCTGCAAAGAAAGAAGAATGAAGAGATTAGAGAAGATCGAGGAACTCTATTTTTCTATTATTAAAAAGCCCACCTCAGCGTGAACGGGGGATGCTTGGGGCCTTCTGTCTTCATTTCCTTAAGGCGAGCTGACGGGGTTTCCATCTTTGGAAATTTCCTACATAATTTTGGGCGAGTCCCTGTCACCCCAGTTTGCGCTGCCGGAGTAAAAAGGCAGGATATAATTCTAACAAATAAACTAAGCGAAGGGACTTAGCCGTCTGGCGTCAAAGATTTTGGGGGCGGTCATAGAGTTCAGGGCAAAGGTGGAATCCAAAATAGGTCTGACCCCATGAAGTCATCTCGGGGGACTTTGGCCCAATGGAAGGCACTAACAGCTGAAATTATGATTGAATTGAAGTTTTAATTTAGCAGGAGTATTTCTTGGAGATTTCTTTAGAATAGGGATGCCCAACTTGGCAACTTTAAGACTTGTGGACTTCAAATCCCAGAATTCCCCATCAGCAAGCTGGCTAGAGAACTCTGGGAGTTGAAGTCCATAGGTTTTAAAGCTGCCAAGATTGGACACCTCTTCTTTAGAGCCTTGCTCTTCTTATTTTAAAGTGTTGGGAGGGTGAATTTGATTAATTTCTCGTTAACTTCAGAATTTTGTTCTAATTGCTTTACAGAGAAAAAAAAAGACAAAATGAGCCTTGATCTTAACTTCTGTCCAGCTTTTAATTATGAGTCTTTCTTTTCTTTTCTTTCTTTCCCTCCCTCCCTCCCTCTCCTTCTTCCCTTTCTTTCTTTGTTTCCTTGATCTAACCAACGAAGGCACTTTTGGAGAAGAATAGTTTGAAGTGTTTGATTAAACTGTTGATTTATGCAGGGTAGCAGTTTTAAACTACCTGCGATGCTTTTGTTTCCATGATTTGCATAAAGCTGTCATCAGTGACAATTAAATATAATCAGCTTGATACCACAAGATAATGTGTTGTTGTTGTTTTCTTCTGTGTTCCTGTGTTTGTTTTAAGAAGACTGGGTGTAATTGGTGTAGTTAAATACTTACCTGTCTTGTAGCATCCAAATTAGCAAAACAGATGGTAATTCCAGGGTTGTAGGGTTGGTGCCCTCTCGTGGACACAAAGTGAAACTTGCTTTTACAAAGTTTAATATGGATGTAATTCTTACTCATTATCTTGATTTCTGTATTGAGAGGCAGCTATTAACTTTCCCATCAATTATCTGGGGGTTATAGGTTACAGCTAAATAGCTTTGCACTAGATACTGTAATAGCTCCCTGCCATCTATTGCAAGTCTTTTTTATTGCTACAATTAAAATAAATGTCTATATTTTTTCAGATAGAGGTACTGAAAGAGTATTTTATGATAAAAGCAACTCTTGAATGCTCGAGTACAGGGGTCCCCAACCTTGGCAACTTTAAGCCTGGTGGACTTCAACTCCCAGAATTCCCCAGCCAGCAATTCTGGGAGTTGAAGTCCACCAGGCTTAAAGTTGCCAAGGTTGGAGACCCCTGGTCTAGCATAAGTAATGGCTTCACATATAAAGAGCTTAGTTTTATGTGCCAGTGCTTACATGTTATATACTTTCTTTTTAAAGGGATTATAGAGGAATTTGCAAAATCATTCCCACAGTCCATAGTTAGGCAACCCTTTTCTTAATTCAACTAAACTGCTAATAAAAGGTATACAAGTTGCTAGGATCTCAGTAGTCAGGCTAAACATTTGAGTGAAAAAAACCCCAGGAAATTACACTTTAAAGCACTTTTCACTTCCGAAGCCTAACCAATTTCTTCAGCTTTTGTGCTAATTGCCTTGTGCTATTAATATCTTTCACTAAGTCAGTGTTTCTTTCAGATGTGTGGACTTCAGTTCCCAGAATTCCCCAGTCAGCGGGCCCACACAAAGTTGCTGAGACTGGCTTAAGACTGCTCTTAAGTTCCTCTGCCGGCCTGAGCCTCCTTCACAGCTCCATTGGCCTTCTCAGTTTTACCTTGAGTGTCAGTCCAAACTAATTTTCCTTCTTGCCTTCTGGCTTCATACAGAAAAGAGGTTTTCGTCCAGAATTCTCTCCCTCTTAGTGCATCATGTACCTGTTGACCCAAGGCTAAAGGTTATGGATGATTCTCCCGGAAGGCTTTGAAAAAAAATATCTTAAATTCAAGAAGGGAAAGGTTCTTGACATGTACTAAGCATGACTGTATCGTATCACCTCTCGTACCGGAGACCATTGCTGAGAAGCATAAGTGGTGTGTTCATTCGTAAGCTTCTCAGAAGCAGCTGGTTGGCCACCCTAGAGCAAGTGAAACCTGGGTTTTTTTCTGATCCAGCATATCTACTCTTAAATTTTTTTTTCTAACGAGTTCTTCTCCGCCCAACTTTTATTTTCTCTTTAGCTGCCTTGCTTTGACGTGAACGGAGGAGGCCCCAGGACCACGTGAAAGCAGTCGGCGGAGGTGTCAAACCACATCCCTGCCTTTTGTCTCCTGAAACTGTCGGTCCTGCCCTAGTGCGTTGGTCCTTCCTTTCTTCACTCACCTTTGGCTGATCCATGAGGGGCAGCTGGACCCAAAGATTTTGTAGCTGACGGGTTCCCCTTCCTGTATGCCCCTCGCAAGGTAAGATCTTCTTCCAGCCGTTGATGGGATCCGGTAAACGTGGGGACCTTTGGAGCAGGTTTTATTTCTGAACAGGAAGGTCAAGGCAGGGTTTGAGGAGAAAAGATTTACCTATCCCTACAAGCCTCAGGGCGGGAGGTTAACCAAAACCTCTTTACCTATTGCTGGGGAATGAACGCTGGAATTGTTGGGGGGGGGGGGCCTTGGTGTTCTCTGAGCTTGCTAGTTTCCTTGTTTTCTTCCAGACATTTCATTGTCCAAACGAGGCACCTGTGTTGATGATGTTACCTAGTTAGGGGATTGAAACATCTGCAAGAAAGCAATCAAGCTCAAAATAGAAAAATATTCTCCCTTCTTGGATTTATCGCCTGCTGCTGAGTGTTTTGGTGGCATCGGCTTGTTTGTTGGAAGTGATCATGGGCTATATATGATGCAGATATTCAAAAGCACCTGGAACTTTGCATCCGTGTGGGAGGAAGGTCAGAAATGGCCTTTGGCGTGACAGGATGGATGCATGCGGTGTTTTGCCAAGTGCTGTGTTTTTTTTCAAGCAGGATGTTTGTCTTCCTTTCAGAGAGAAGCATTGACACTGTCCGCCATTTTGCCTGCTGATAGAGACACGTGGGCTCAGGTCTCCCTTGCAGCTGGCTCTGGGGTGAACTCTACTAAGGCAGGAATTGAAAAGGAAGAGGCCTTTTAGAAGGGGAAACTTTCTCCTGAAGCACCTTCCCTGGAGGCTGCACGTTTTTAATTTAGCTGTAGGTATGTTAAATGTGATTTCTCTGAACGGTGGGAACTTTCAAGAACGTTGATCTTATGGAGTGAATTCCCTGTGGAAGGAGGCCAGGAGGCATCTATTATCCATTATAATGTATATGATTAATATTTACTGACAAATACCTTGGTGGTTTCAAATCGGATTAAAGGTCCTTGGTGCTCTCTGAATTTGGTAGTTTTTCATTTCGTTACCAAACTAGCAACAGACCCACTGAGGTTGCCTCATTTGGATCATGAAACATCGGCAAGGAAACAACTAAGCTCAGAGAGCACTAAGGACCCCACAGTCATCTTCCTCCTCCCCCTCCTCCTCTTCCTCCTCCTCCCTGCATTGGGTAATGAAACATCTACAAACTCAGAGGGCACCAAAGACCTCTCATTTCAATCCCTCCGGGAGTCTCCAGCAGAAAAATTGGGCAATAGGAACGGAGCCTCTGTTCCTTTGCACTACACCACCATGACATCACTGCCGGAACTTTTGATCAGTAGACTTCTTCAGTCATACCAGACAGACTTGGGGAAAGCTAGCTCCTTTCCTGGGAGGTGCAAGTTTTACCAAATTCCACAATAGCAAATTATTTATTTACTTGACCTGTGCATACAGCCGTCCATCTCCCAAATAAGTCACGCCTTCCTCAGGACACTGTTTCGTCTACCTGGGCCACAGGCACGTCTTTTGCTCCTGCTTATCATTTCTCTATCTGTGAACCCCTGGGTCTCAGATTCATCTGCCCGATGTCTTCTGTTTCTCCAGGAGAACATTCAGAGACCACCCCTCCAAAGAAAAACAGTTTGAAAAGTTTGAGCAGGCGAAGAAGGCTTGGGGATTAACCGGAATCTCATGGGAATGAGCAATGACGGAGATCATGGTTGATGCCAGCAAGGAGCACAAGGGACTAGGGTCTCGGTAAGGAGAGGGTCTGCGTATCTGGGTCAAGAAAGAGGAATGCCTGTTTGCCCAATTGGTTTATGTGAATCCAAACCTCAACAACTTTTAAGATGTGTGGTTCCAACTCCCAGAATTCCTGGAAGGCGTTAAGGGGGAATGCTGGGAGTTGAAGTCCATACAGTGCCGAAGTTGAGAAACATGGCACGACCACGTTTGATCTTGTGTGATGCCTAACAGCTGATTGGCTAAACAGCTGCTCTGATCTCAGTGCAGGAGTATATTTTGGCTGGACTCTCCATAGGAACTGGGTTTACCACCCATTGATGGCTAGGCAGTTCTGTTGAGAGCTTCTTTTAAGCCATTTGTCTATCACAGGAAAATGCCAGATCACATACTGGATTGACTTCCTTTGCTGCATAAGATTTATTTGTTTGTTTGTTTGTTTGGAAAATTTATATTGCCGCCTGTTCACTGACGGAGGCTTACAGGAAATAAAAACACAATGTAAAAGAAATAAAAATAATAAAATAAAAATTGATAAAGTAATTGTTTGTTTACAACCGTTTATATGCTGTCCTTCCTACTCTGTATATTATATTAACATTGGCACATGAGACCGGAGGGGTTTTTTGGCAGCACAAAATCCAATTTGGCCTCTTTTGTTTGGGTCTTCTCTTCTGTAGGTCGCAGGAAACGGTGGGGCGAAAACCCAGCAGTCGCATCCCACTACTGGACAGGCTCTCGGCCACGAGGGGCGTTTGGGAGCTTCTGGATGTCCAGCCGGATCAAGTCAAGAGGCTGCTCTCGTCGCACCAACCGGGGGTGAATAACTAACCCTTTTTAGAAGGACTTAAATTTTTGCCCAGGGTTTCTTTCCCACAAAACGGATCTGTTTTGTTTTTTAGTTTCCTGTTTAATCCTGCTGCTGTGGCCTAGAGGTGGAGCTCTCGCCCTCCCAATCAGGAGGTTGTGAGTTCAATCCTAGGTAGAGGCAGATGTAGGGTCTCCTGCTTGGGCAGGGGGTTGGGCCTGCAAGGTCCCTTCCAACTCTGTTCATCTGTAAATCACTTATTGCCTTTTGATTCTATTGTAAGCCTCCCAGAGTGGCTGTCACAGGGAGATGGGTTGCATCAAAAATTCATCATTATAACTCCTATCAAAAGGGTCCTTTATAGAAATGGCTTGTTTATACTATTATGAAAAAGCAAAAAGTTGTGATTTGACGTTAATGCCTTATTTTACTGTAACAGAGAGAGTCGGATGCCAATGCTTCTTTTTCTCCCCCCCCCCCAATCTTTCCTCACTTTTCTTCCCCCTTTCTCCTCCCCTCCCCACTGCTATTTACTTTTGTATTTGGTATTTTATAATACGCTATAACTCAATAAAAAACACTTACACAAAATAAACCCTAGCAAAAGGGTGAGTGAAGTGGGGTGTTTAGGAGGTGGTGATGGTTTTGCTTTGGGATGGGATTTTCCAGCAAGCCTGCTAGTCCCATTTTTCACTTCTTGCAGGCATTCATCGTTGCTAGAAATGAGAACGACGACGCCAAGACCCTTTTCCTCCGGTTGCCTGAAAGTGACAATAAGGTTGTTGACCTTTTCCCTCTTGAAGACAATCCAGGTGAGCTGGTTTGGTACTGGAGCTTTCTGTCCCTTGGAGGTGAATAGGGATACCTGGCAATCTCATGGAACAATGCAACATTAAACGGTATTTTCAAACCAGTGCCAAAAATACAGAGAGTCTTAACATTAGAAGAGAATTAAAAGTCTATGGAGATTCTCCTTCCTCCAGGTCAGGGTTGCTCCGAAGGTGCTTTTTCAAGAGGCAACTGGACTTCCTTGTTTTTTTCTTTTGAAGACCTTTCAAAACAAATTGCAGGCTACTGGAATCATTTGCATGACTCAGGTGACCCTGAGGTCACAGATAAACCCCCAAGCAGCCCCAAGGACTCTCTAAAGAAATGACCACCTGTCTGCAAGGAATATCAATCCTTCCCATTCTCCACCATCCTGTCAGAGCCAAAGAAGCTTCTTGGATGAGAAGGAAAAGGTCTTCAAAAGAGAAAAATAAGGAAGTCTAATTGCCTCCTGAAAAAACACTTTTGGGTTAGAAGAGAATGTTTTCAGCTCAGGGCTAAACTGTGGGGTGGGTCCTTGGTGCTTTCTGAGGTGGGTAGTTTTCTTGCGGACTTTTCATTACCAAACTAAGCGATGTCACAACACTGATGATGTTCCCTAGTTTGGCAATGAAAGATCTGCAACAAAACTACCAAGCTCAGAAAGCAGCAAGGACCTCGCAGTCTTCATATTTATGACGGGAAGCTATTTGTTTCTCTTTCCCACGAGGAGGCTGCATGAATGAATGTCTAAACCTTCGGGGTTCTAGAGGTATACACATAGAGGAGAAACCGGGAGCGTGGACCCCTTCCTTTCCCTCCTCTGGCAGCCCCCCAAAATTTCGCCTCCCGTGCTCGATCTCCTGATGAGAACCAGAAGTGTGGGAAATAGGAAATGCCCAGGCTTTGAGCTACCCTTCCTCACTTCCTTGCACCAACCAGTTGCTGGACCTCAACACTCATTGTCTCTCTTCTGGGGAATTTCAAAACCTCATTTCCTTGTACTTAAAAGAGGAAGTTGTTTGGAGAAGCGCAGAAGGACCAGTAGTCACAGGCTGCACGCTCACCGTGTTAACTGGCAACCTCCTTAAATTCTGGACCGAGAGGCGGGCCGTTAGTTCTGTCTTTTTCCGGCTCTGGCTCCTTTCTCACCTTGCTTCCCCTGAATTTGGTCTTCTCCGTCTGTGAACAGGTGAGGAATTCTCCCTTGTGTTAAATAGGTGTTTTTAATCCTACCTTGCTTCTAGGCAAAACAGAGCGACATAAACAGATGGTTTCTCTCTCTCTCTCTCTCTCTTTTTCTCTCTCTGAAATGGGGAAAATTCCTCCCCAAGTAAACTTAAGGAAATGAACAAGGGGGCGAGGGAGAGAAATGCCTCTCCCATCCAGAGGAGGAAGAAAGCCAGGACATCAGGGGTGTCCAATCTTGGCAATTTTAAGACTTATGGACTTCAATTCCCAGAATTCCCTATGGCTGGCTGGGCAATTTGGGGAGTTGAAGTCCACAAGCCTTCGAAGTTGCCAAGATTGGATACTTCTGCTCTGCATAATAACTGGGAAGAATTGGCACAGCTTCCAGTTTTTTCTTGCAGAATTACCTGGAACTTGCAAAACCCAGGGGTCGGAGTGATTCCAAGGGGGCAGCTCTCTGTCTTTGGGCACCTGGTTTCCTTGCTTTTCAAAATGCCGCTAATTATTCCAGCGTTAATTTATTTCAAATTTGTTTCTTTAACCTGTAGCCATATTTATTTGTGTGCATCCTGGCTTCAGTATGTTTTTACAAATAATTCAAGGTGGCCAGCCTATCCCACTCCTCTTTTTCCTCCTTTTCCCCCACAACAACAACCCTGTGAGGCGGCTGCGTTTACAGTTCTGCTTGCCGTACCTCAAAAAGGATGCACAACAGCAGAGCTGGGAAAGATTGGGAGAAGGGGCCACTGAGAAAGGTCAAGGGGCTGGCGTGGCTTCCTTGTGAGGAAAGATTGCAACATTAAGGGCTTTGTAGTCTTTAAACTACAAACTAGTTTGACTCCCTTTTCTTTGTGGCAACCCCTGAGATATTGAGACATGATAGCAGCCTTCCGATATCTCAGGGGTTGCCCCAAAGAAGAGGGAATCAAACTATTCTCCAAGGCACCTGAGGGTAGAACAAGAAGCAATGGGTGGAAACTAATCCAGGAGAGAAGCAACTTAGAACTAAGGATTTCCTGACAGTTAGTACAATTAGTGGAACAGAAATTGCCTCAAGAAGTTGTGAATGCCCCAACACTGCAAGTCTTTAAGAAGATGTTGGATAGCCATTTGTCTCAAACAGTATGGGGCTTCCTGCCTAGGCAGGGAGTTGGACTAGATGACCTCCAAGGTCCCTTCCAACTCTGCTATTGTATTGTATTGTAAACAAAGCAAAGGAGAGGGGGCAGGATGGAGGGGTACGAAACTGTGGTGGATAAATTGCATAAGGAGACTAGGTTCCCCTTCTCTAAATACAGGTGGTCCATTTAGCGACCATTCAAAGTTACAAGGGCACTGAAAAGTGACATGACCTTTTTTCACACTTGTAAGTGTGTAGCATTCCCACGACCATGTGATTAAAATTCAGACAGTTTGACAACTGTCTCATTTATGACGGTTAAGTGCCTTGGGGTCGTGGGATCACCCTTTTGTGACCTTCCAACAAGCCAAATCAATGGGGAAACCAGAGTCACCGACGTAACAATTTGCAGTGATTCACCTAACAACTGTGACAAGAAAGGTCGTCAGTGGGGCAAAAGTCACCCAACAAATGTCTGGTTTAGCGACATAGATTTTGGGCTCAATTGAGGTCATAAGTCAAGGACGGCCTATGGTTTCCCCTTCTGTAATATTAGATATTAGAGCCAGAGATCTTTTGAAAAACAAAATTCAGGATCCTTATCCTTGCCATCAAGGAGGGAAGGACAGAGAGAACATACACAGAACCACAGAATCAGAATCCTAGGGCTGGAAGGGACCTTGGAGGTTTTCTAGACCAACCCCCTGCCCAAGGCAGAAGTCCCTTATTTCATCCTGGACATAAATCGTTGTGTCATCTTTTCTTGAAAACGTCCAGTGATGAAACAACCACGACTTCTGAAGGAAAGCTCTCCCATTGACTTATCATTCTCACTGCCTGGACATTTCTCCTTCATTCCAGGCCGCATCTCCTTCTGGCCCAGCCTGTCCATCCCACTTTTTTTCCTCTGCTGGTGGATTCCTTCTTCTCCCTGAGATGCTCCTGGCCCTGAGATCTCTTTTTTCAGCCCAGAAGTGTCAGTAGTTGCATTTCAGACTTCCTCCTGCCCTTCAGATGTTCTGCTGTGAGCTACGGATATGTCCCAATCTGCCCAGGGAACCGTTGAGTCAGGTTGTTGGGGCATCGGGCTAGTCATTAATTTCCAGGCTCTTTTTTTCTTTCTTTCCACTTTGCCTTCAGTTGGAAATTGTGAAAAAAAGTGGGAAGAAATTGTTCCGATTGTAAAGCATGTGCTTAACTAGTAAGCATTTCCTCCCCCCCCCCAGCCCCCCATGGCAATCATCTACAGGTAGTCTTCGACTTACGACCACAGTTGAGCCCAAAAACCTCCGTGGCTAAGTGAGACAGCTATGGAGTTTTGAATTTTGCCCCATTGTACGACCTTTCTTGCAGTCATTCTTAAGTGAATCACTGCAGTTGTTAAGTTAGTAATATGGTTGTTAAGTGAATCTGGCTTCCCCATTGATGTTGTGTGTCGGAAGGTCCCAAAAGGGGATCACGTGACCCTGGGATGCTGTGACCGTCATAAATATGAGTTAGTTGTACCCAAGCGCCTGAATTTTGATCACAAGACCACGGGGATGCTGCAATGGTTGTAAGTGTTAAAAGCAGTCATAGGTACATGCCAGTTGCCAAGCATTTGAATTTTGATTACGTGACCATAGGGATAAGTTATTTTTTTCATGCTGTCGTAACTTTCAACAGTCACTAAACAAATTCTCTTTCTCTCCCTCTCTCTCTCTCTCTCCCTCCCTCTCTTCTCTCCCTCCCTCCCTCTCTTCTCTCCCTCCCTCCCTCTTCTCTCTCCCTCTCTCCTCTCTCTCTCTCCCTCCCACTCTCTCTTCTGTTTCCCTCTCTTCCCTCTCTCTCCCTCCCCCCTCCCTCTCTTCTCCCTCTCTCCGTCTCCTTCCCTCCCTCTCCTCTCTCTCTCTCTCTCTCTCTGTCTCATCTGCAGCCCTTCACCTCAAAGGTTCTCAGCTGTATTTCAGAAACCTTTTGGAACTGCTTGGCTTTCACTTTGTGAGCAGGTAAGGACCAGGAAGAGGGAGGTGGTGGTGTTGCAGTGGGCTGGGAGACACTTATGAGTGATGAATGTGACTTTACTTAATCCGGTAAGCGCCAGATATTTCTGAGATCAAGGCAGGCTCCTAGCATCTGCCATTTCCCAAATACTTTAGTTCCTTGGAAGGCCTTCGGAATCCTAAGAGGAGGTTGGGCAGGCTTTGGGGAAGGAGGTGTAGGAAAGATAGCTCAGACCACATGCCCTCAATTTGCTAGCAGCACCCACTTTAAAACAGCCTCCATGGTACCAACTTTTACTCTTGGTACATTTTAATCTTTTAGTCCCTTAACTAATTTTCTATAATTTGTAAGCCACCCAGAGTCGCCTCGCAGTGGAGAGGGTCAGCACAGACATTTAATAAATAACAAAGTAATAAATAAAGGGGTGGGGAAAGGTAGCACGGAAGGCCTCTAAGGAGCCAATCGTGGGCATCGTTTTTGTCCTTCTCTTCCAGGGACATCCTGCCCTGTTTGCTCAGGATCCCCCTCGACTTTCACCTTCCTGGCAGAGCTGATTTAGATGCACTTGCCACCTTGGGCCCAAGTGAGTGAGAGACACCCCACGTTCTGCTTTGGGATTTGGGGAGAGTTTGCCTAACCGGATAGCTGAATATCTGCACTCTGTGGAGTTTTGCAATGTGGTTTTTCATTCGAACAAGCGGACGCAATTATGGAGAAAGTGGAAGGTTTCATTTTATTCAGAAAGAAGGTAGATCTTCCTTTCCCCTCGAGACTGACAACACGAGTCCAGTAGAAGAGGATCTTTGTAACTCAGGGTTGAACGAGGAGGAAGGGGGGTGTTTGTCCGTGGTGCTCTGGGAGCTTGCTTGTTTTCTTGCAGATGTTTCACTACCCAGCTAAGTAGCATCATCAGTGCTAGGAGGGAGGGTCATTTGTCAAGAAGAGGAGGAGGGCGGGGGGGGGTGTCTGGGGCTCTCTGGACGGTTGTTTGCTTGCAGACGTTTCACTACCTGATTAGGTAACCTCATCAGTGCATGGAAGATGTTGCCTAGTTGGGTAATGAAGCATTTGATGCAGTGTGTCTCAACCTTGGCGACGTGCTGGCTGGGGGATTCTGGGAGTTGAAGTCCACAGGACTTAAAGTCGCCAAGGTTGAGAAACACTGATTTGATGTCATAGAAGAGTTTTGAAGGCCCCCCCCCCAAGGGTTCCTCTCCTCCATTTCCTGTTTTTCCCCCCCCCCCCCTCCTCAGCGTTCTGGCCGATGCCTCTCCAACCCACCAACGGCCTGGCCTCAGACGACGCAGAAAGCGGCTGCATGGAACCCAACGGGGACCTGCTGCAACCCAAGCAGCCCTCGTGTGCCATCCGCGTGACGTCCGAGGATGCCGCCCTGTGCATCGTGAACCCCCTCTTTCTTTCCGTGCACAGCGACATCGAATGGCTCGACTTGGCCCCCGGACTTTACCATTCGATACGCAGGCGGGGATCCCAGCAGCCGGCCAATGGCTCAGCGAGGCCAGAAGCCCCAGTTAGTCTGGAACGTCTCAAATCTCTGGAAGAGAAAGAGAAGGCGGGGAAAGGTAAGATTCGGGCAGCTCTGGGGGTGGGGGGTGGGGGGCTATGGGTATAAATGTCCGTGTCCCCCCCCCCCCCATCAAGTTCTCCTGCTCCTAAGGAGCACGGTATACCAATAGAAGGAGAATCTTTGTAGCTCAGGGATGAACAGGGGGGTCCTTGCGGCACTCTGAGCTTGGTGGCTTTCTTGCAGACGTTTCATGACCAAACTAGGTAACATCATCAGTGCTAGCAATAGCATTGATGATGATATCTAGTTTTGTAAGGAAACCTTTTTAAGAAAACCACCAAGTTCAGAGAGACACCATAGTCTCCTCCCCCTCCGCTCCACAAACTCCACTCCCTTCTAGCACTGATGATGCTACCTAGGTGGGTCATGAAATGTCTGCAAGAAAACTCCCAAGCTCAGAGAATACCACAGACCTCACAGTCCTCTTCCTCCTCTTCCACCCCACTCCACAAACCCCACTCCTTACTAGGACTGATGATGTTACCTAGCTGAGTCGTGAAACGCCTGCAAGAAAAGCCCCAAGCTCACACAAGCCCCAAGGACCCCACAGTTCAACCCCGAGCTACAAAGATTCCCTTCTATTAGCAGATACTACTGGGGAATATCACTAGTTGGCATTCTAGAGGGTAGACAGAATAACACAGATTGGCTAACATGCCCACTTGCCGTTTTCTTCTCCGCAGACCCTCCGCCCTGCTCAGGCTCTGCGCAAGGGGATTTCCTTCCTTGCACACCGTCCTGGAAGAGTTCGGAAACAGAGGCCCAGCCTCCGTGGTCTCCCACGGTGTCCCAAAAAAAGACCCGCTCTCCCCACCGTGTTTCCTGGGTGGAAGGGATCTCGGCCGACGCTTTTCCCTGCTTGAAAAAGGCCCGTTCTGAATCCTTGTTGAGCGACTCTATGTTGCTGCCTCTCATCCCGGAATTGGATTCGCTCTCCATCAGCAGCGTGGAGGACGAGGGCGAGGCTCTCCCTCCGGGCACCCCTTCACCGCAGAAGAGACGGCGCCCTTCCTCCATCACCTTCACCCACAAGGTGCTCCACCGTCTCTCGGCCATGAGCAGTGCCCTGACCGGCTTCCTCTCGCTCGAGCGCCGGGTCGCCAAGCGGGTGCAAGAGCTGGCCCAGGAGCCCACGTCGGACGTGGGAGGCCTGGTGCAGAACTTCGTGGAGCACATCCAGCAAGGGGCTGGGTCCCGGCATCCCACCAGCACCGACATGCTGCAGGAGATACGGCATATGATCAGCAACCTGAAGGGCTACCTGGGCGAAAGTTCGGATCTGCGCGCCGCCTACTGCGAATACGGTGACGCCGAGGAACTGGATCTCGGTAGGGAACGGGGTCTTCTGAGAGATTTGGGGGCGGGGAGGAGTCCGAAAATGATTCCTTTTGGGTCGCAGTGACGACTGCACAGCAGAGAAGCCTGAGTAACAACAGCTGGCAGGATTGGGCTGTTTTGGCCCTGCGAGCACCAAGGACTCTGAGCTACAAATGTTCTCTTTGGTGCTAGAAGGAAGTGAAGTTTGTGGAGGAGAAGGAGAAGGAGAAGGAGGAGGAATAAGGGGCCCTTGGTGCTCTGTGAGCTTGGTGGTTTCCTTGCAGACGTTTCATGACCCAGCTAGGTAACATCATCAGTTTTAGAAGAGAGTGTGGCTTGCAGAGAGAGGGAGGAGGAAAAGAAGGAGGAGGACTGTGGGATCCTTGGTGCCCTCTGAGCTTGGAGATTTCCTTACAGATGCTTCTAAGTAACATCATCGGTGCTAGATTCAACCAGCCCTGTTCTACAGGGGTTCAACCCTGAGCTACAAATAATCTCTCGGTAGAGCCAAGTTTCGCTCTCGAGCCTCCTGTGCCTGCAATGGCTCCCGAGGAGGACACCCCTCATGTCTGTTTCCCAGAAAACTGATCATAAATATCTCTGGCCTTATCTCCCAACAACTGAAAATATTTCTGCGGTTTCCCACTCGGGGCTCTAGGCAGGTTTACGACAGTGTCTGCTGATATGAACGTCGATAGCTTAGGAAATCAACCTGGTCTGTGGTCGGGGCTGTGATGCAAGCAGCGCCGTGTGCGGCTTCGACAGTTGGAGGAGAGGTTTGGGGCGGGGGATGTGACGGGGATGTGGAGGGGGGGGGGACCAGAAACCAACAAAAGAGACTATTTGTAGCTCAGGGTTGAAATGAGGGGCCCTTGGGGCTCTCGGAGCTTGGTGGTTTCCTTGCAGGCATTCTATTACCCAGCTAGCTAACATCTACAGTGATAGGAGTGGGTTTTGTAAAAAAAACCAAACCTCACCCCCTTCTAGCGCTGATGGTATTGCCTAGCTGGGTAATGAAACGTCTGCAAGGAAACAAGCAAGTTCAGAGAGTCCCAAGGACCCCACAGCTCTCCTCCTTCTCCTCCACTCCCTTCTAACACTGAAGAGAATCTTTGTAGCTCAGGATTGAACTGTGGGGTCCTTGGTGCCCTCTGAACTTGAGGGTTTTCCTGCAGGTGTTTCATGACCCAACTAGGGAACGTCATCAGTGCCAGAAGACAAGGGGTCAAATAATCGTAAGACTAAACAACAGCTCAATTAAGGAACCATCAAGAACATACCCACCAACACTGACAAAGCAAGCCAGTTGAATATAAATAGACAGCAAGCCTTTCTAGCACTGATGACGTTACCTAGTTGGGTCACGAAATGTCTGCAAGAAAACAACCAAGCTCAGGGAGCACCAAGGACCCAAGAGAGCTACCTTCAACGGATAATTAAAAAGGGGGAAGCCTTTGAGCTCACCTGCACATCCTTTTGTGCAAAATTTGGAAGAAACTTTGGCTGAAAATTAAATTCCAGCTTTAAGATCTTTTTCTAAAGACAGATAATCCCCAGTGGTGTCCTGTGTTAGCTTCCCACAAGGTTTTGAGGTCATGTTTACCCAAATGGGTTTATCTTCTGGTAAGTCTCCAGAGCAGCTGGACAAAGATGGGAAAACTTTCTTAACTAGGCAGCCCTTGAACCCAGTTGGGGCACGAAGGAGGTTGTGGGTTCAGTCTCGGCCCTTGCAGCTCAAAAGAGGCAGGTTGACCGATGATGGAGCATCTCTGCATAAGCCATGATTGGGTTGACTGGTGATGTCTTGAAGACACATCAATGGTTAGGTTCCCACCTGGCCCCAAGCTAAAATCTGTGATTTGCAAATCGAATGAACACTGAAGAGGGGTGGACTTCAACTCCCAGAATCCCCCAGTTTCTCAACTTTGGCAACCTTATATGAGGGATGGACCTCAACTCCCAGAATTCCCCAGCCAGCTAAAGTTGACATGGTTGAGAAATACTGGACTTACACTACACCAAGGCAAGGCTGGGCAATCTGTAGTCGGTGAAAGGATATAAGAACGGCAACAAAGAACAGAAAATAAGCCAACCAACATTGGAAAAGCAAAACATCTTACTCAAAATATTGGAAATTTTAGTCCTACCTACAGATGCGATGGGGCCCTAGCCACTTTGTTGCTCTCAACCTCCCTGAGATGTTAACGGCTACCTTTGTAGGCCAAAAGGTTGCTCCATCTTGGACAATATGAGCTAAGGAAGTGAAGCTGGATTGCAGCCATTGCCTAAAATGCTAGTCCCTAAAACCAAAGGACCCACCGCTTGGATCCAGTGTCCTTCTCTTGAGCTTGGGGAACGGGAGGCTAAAACATACGAAGAACGGCTGCAGGAGTTGGGTATATCTAGTTTCATTAAAAGAAGGAGTGGGGGGGACATGACTGCTGTCTTCCAATATTTGAGGGGCCGCCCCAAAGAAGAGGGAGTCAAGCTATTCCCCAAAGCACATGGGGGCAGGACAAGAAGCAACAGGTGGAAACTAATGAAGGAGAAAAGCCACCTAGAACTAAGGAGAAATTTCCTGGCAGTGAGGACAATTAACCAGTGGAACAGCTTGCAACCAGAAGTTGCGGGTGCTCCAACACTGGTGGTGCTCAAGAAAAGATTGGAGAGCCAATTGTCTGAAATGGTATAAGGTGTCCTGCTTGAATAGGGGAGTTGGACTAGAAGACCTCCGAAGGTCCCTTCCAATTCTGCCATTCTTCTTTTGGGCCAGGCTCCGTGATGGAAGACGCCCTCTACAAATGCATCCTGAAGCCACTGAGAGATGTGATTTATGCCCAGTTGCTGGACTTTCACACCCGGGACGGGTCTCTGAACCGTTTGCGTGAGAATCAGCTGACCTTGAGCCAGCAAAGCCTGGAAGAACTCGGAGTGGCAGCCGGGGTGCCCGACGGGGCTTGCCTGGAGCGTATCCAGGCCAAGCTGAGTCTCCTGCACCAGGCCTACTCGCCCAAGAAGAAGGAGACTCAGATGCTGAAGGTCTGCAAGATGCTTTACGAGGCCATGAACCACCACTGCGAGAAGGCAGGTAGGAGGCTGTTCTATTACGTCTATTTCCGTGATTACGGAAGGCATTTGTAGGGGGAGGGGAGAAAGTAGGGGAAGGTTACAATACAGGTAGTCCTCAACGTACGACCCCAATTGAGCCCAGAATTTCCGTTGCTAAGCGAGACACTGGCTACGTGAGCTTTGCCAGGTTTTAACAACGTGGCATGCCACAGTTGTTAAGTGATTGCTGAGCTTGTTAAGTTCGCAACATGGTTGTTAAGTGAATCTGGCTCCCTCCCCCCCCCCGACTTCGATGGTCAGAAGGTCGCCAAATGGGATCACTGCAACCGTCATAAACATGAGCCAGCTGCCAAGCATCTGAATGTAAGTCACGTGACCCTGGGGTTTTCTGCAATGGTGTGAAAAATGGTTGTACGTCGCTTTTTTCAGTGCCGTCGTAACTTTGAACGGTCACTAAACAAACTTGTAAGTCGCGGACTAGCTGTAATAAAGGTGCAAAATGAATTAATAAATAGAAATCTATATATCGCCCAGCAGCCTCAGACCCTTCCTTCCTCCCCGAGCTCCTTCAGACGTCTGGTGCCCCTCACCATAATACGCCTTTTCTTTCTATTTTTGGAAGAGCCGTTTGGTGCCGATGACTTCCTGCCCGTTCTCATCTATGTGCTGGTGCGCTGCGATGTGGTGTCCGTACAGTTGGACGTGGAGTACATGATGGAGCTGATGGATCCCAATCAGATGCAGGGAGAAGGTAGCGTGCTTTGCTGGGTTCAAGCTGGCTCTGTTTCCAAGGAAGAGTTTTCTTCCACCAGCCATTAGGAGATTCATTTTAAGGTCTTGCTAAGACTCAGAGGTTCTTCTACATGTGAAATGAAAGTCCTGCTCAATCACCAGGAGGTGGGGAATTCTAGTCCTGCCTTAAGCTGAAAATTGGCTGGGCCGATCACCAGGAGATAGGGAGTTCTAGTCCCGCCTTAGGCATGAAAGCTGGCTGGGCAATTTTGGGCCAATCACCAGGAGACGGTGAGTTCTAGTCCTGCCTTAGACATGAATGCCAGCTGGGTAACTTTGGGCCAATCACCAGGAGACAGTTCTAGTTCTCCCATGGTACGAAAATTGGCTGGGTGACTTTGAGCCAGTCCCTCAGTCTCTCAGCAAGACCTACAGGTTGGTTGTTGTGGGGAAAATAGGAGGGTAATTGCCTCTTCAATAACTGCCTCTTCAATTATTTAAAATAATAAAAATGGGTTAAAATTGAGCAGTAAAATAAAGATTGTCCTTTCCGTACTAGAAGCCTTGGGGTTCCTCAAAGGGACCTGTGGCCCAGTGAAGTGCCTTCTGCTTACCTGTTGTTGCCTTGACCGATGAGAGGGGAGGACAAGAAACTCACAAGACTGGCTTGAAGTTGGGGAGGGGGGCTTAACTTGACTCTGGGGTTTAGCTTGGACTTGGAAAAGGTCCTTCAGAAACCTTTGAACTGTCACTCCAAGATGATTTCCCGTGTTCCTATCCTCCCCTTCCTCCTGCATTCTAGGGGGCTACTACCTCACCACTTGGTTTGGGGCTCTCTACCACATCGAAAACTTCCAAGCGGCTTTTACCCTCACCAGGCAGATCAGCGTGGAGGCCCAGCACTCCATCCATCAGTGGCATCGACGCCGCACCATCCATCACCACCATCGCCGCAATGTGCAGGTAAGCCTGGGAGGCAGGCGGAAAAAAAGAGAGCATTAAAAGTGGGGAAAGCAAAAGGCAAAACATCCTTCCAGATCATCGTTTCTCAACCGTGACAACTTTAAGAGATGTGGACTTCAATTCCCAGAATCAAAAATTTCTATTGCTAAATGAGACATTCGTTAAGTGGATTTTGCCCCATTTTTTGACTTCTTTGCAACAGTTGTTAAGTGAACCATTGCAATTTGTTAAGTTAGTGACAGGCGGTTAAGTGAACCCGGCTTCCCCATTGACTTTGCTCATCAGAAGGACGCAAAAAGGGGTCACGTGACCTCAGGACACGGCAACCGTTATAAATATGAGTCAGTTGCAAAGCATCTGAATTTCAGTCATGTGACCAGGGAGATGCTGCTACAGTTGTAAGTGTGAACACTGGTCCTAAGTTAGTGCTGTTGTAACCTTGAACAGTCACTAAACGAACTGTTGTATCTTCCTGTACTGGGACAACATTTTTCTGTCCAATTTGACGAGTTTTGAAGCAGTTGAGTACTGAGGTACCACTGGAGATAGATGTCCTCTATGACCACCAGTGGAACAGATTCCATCCCATCTCCTGCTCTTCTTCTCTTTCTTTACACCATTCGTGGCATTTGAACTTTTCTGTTCTGCCCGAGGCTTCCCCAAAAAGCACGAGGGAGATTCCTGGTGCCAACAAAACCCCTTTTATGAAACGAATGGGAATTCCTCTCATTCACATTAGGAAAGGCCTGGCAAACAGTCTTTCAAAGGAATATTTAGGATTATAGACCTTATCTCTCTTGGAAAGCTGCCATATAAATATTGTCCCAATGAGGTGCTGTGCAAGGAAAGGCTGGGCACAGAGTCTCTGAGATTCACGGACAGATCTTCACACTCCTGAAAGGATTGAACGAATGAACAAATTGTTTCCTGCAAAAGCCCCCTCCCCTTTCGCTCTTCTTTTATTCCCTAAGGGAGGGATCATTCACCATCCACCTGTGGCTTTGCTCCCAACTCTGCCCTGTTCTTTTCTTCTGGCAGCTCTGCGCATGCGCACCCTGGGAACAGGCTCCACCTGTTCATTTGCCTCACTGCTGTCTAGCTCCATAGGCACCTGATCGCTGTCAGACGGCCTCGGCCCCCTCTCTGCCTCCGACGCAGAGCCCTCATCCGAGCCTTCCCCAGCCTCCAGGACTGGCCCATGCTCCTCCCCAACCTCCTCATTGTCCGACTCTGCTGGCCCCTGGCGGGCTGCAACACTTTCCCCTGGAGCTTGGTGGGTTCCTGGCGTGTTTGAGCCCATTGTTGGGATGCTATGATCTCCATGGTCATTGGTTCTCTTCCTTCTTTTCAGCACATCCTCTACATCTCCTTCCACGAACCCTTCAATAACCAGAAGACCATCTCCGTTCCTCCCGACATGACCACGGCATTGGTCTGTGCAGCCTGCGCGGAGAAGTATGGCGTCTCTGATGCTGCCACCTATGGCCTTTTTCTGGTATTGGACAACTCCACTCAACTCTTAACGGAGGACAGCTGCCCCCAGAAGATCCGTGGAGATCTTCTGCAAAGAGAGCGCAGTGTCAATTTTGTTTACAAGCCCAAAAATAGCCCCCTGACTGCCTCTGGTTCTGGTCTGCTTCAGGAGGCTGAGACCAACCAGCCTCTTGAAAAAGTGGGGATGGAGCAGTTGGATGGCGATTGACCATGGCCATGGACCTTCCTTGACTTCTCCGGGTTGGATGAAGTTTCCAAGTTGGCCTAAATCCAGGAAAAGGCTGCGTTTGTAGGGATTAGATTAGACTAAGACTGGCATAATGTCAGGCCTCCCTCAGCTTGAGTCTCTAAGAAAAAACAATCCTTATTTTTTTTTTTTTTTACAAAGGCATAGTTAACTAGACGTCAAGCGAACTGCAAACCTTGCGAAGCCAGAACTGAAAATCGCGCGCCAAAACCCTCGAGTCTAACTTTCCTTTCTTTAGATACCCCCCACCCCCATGCTGACTCCCCCCTCCCCCCCAGTATCCAATCAAATTCAAAGAAGATATTTTCAGAGCGGTCGCTTTGAAATGCAGCTGTATTCCGTTCCCCAGCCGGTTGACCTTGAAACCCAGGGAGATACGGTCAACTTTTCCGTTTTCCTTGAATCCTCCCCCCTCCCGTGCAGCGCCCCCCCTCCCCTGCCAGAGTTCATGGCAGTCTGGCACCGAGTTATAGCAAAAGGCAAGCCTGAAGTGGCAGCTGGCATGGGGACTACAGAGAAGAAATCTCTTCGGCAGAAGATCTTGAAGTGCTCACCTTGGCAGTGACTGTCGTCATCCCTAAAACTAGTAACAGACGGGAATGGACCGTTGTTAGAGTTGTTCTAACTTTCCCCCCTTCTGGTTCCCCCACCCACCCAAAAGGGGAGGAGCCAGCCTAACACGAACCGGCCCAGAGGAACTGGGGGGGAAACCCGCAAACGGCAAACAGCGTCACCAGCTCCAGGCTGTGAAGGTCTCCTACTTTCAGACGTGACTTCCTTCTCTCCCCTTTTGCTCAACCCTTTCATTGCCTTCTCTGATCAGCTTCTGCAGAGTTGGCCCCGTGTCTCCAATCATAGAAACCGAGAACATTTCGCTACACTCTCTGTGGGCTTCTCCGGAAGGCTTTTTCGCCCACCCAAGACAGACTTTATCAAGTGGATTCTGGAAAAAGTCCATTAAACATACTGATTTAATTTTACATGTCACCTTTTAAAATATGCCCTTTTCTGACCTTGGGATCTGGTGTTTCCTCCTTCCCTGTCCTTCAAGAGAAAGGGAGCCATGTCTGTAGCAATAGCGCTTAGCCCTTAGACTTATATACCGCTTCGCAGTGCTTTACAGCCCTCGGTTTACAGAGTCAGCATATTTCCCACCCACAATCTGGGTCTTCATTTTATCCACCTCGGAAGGACGGAAGGCTGAGCCTGCCTTGAGCCTGGTGTGAGATTCAAACTCAAATTGCAGGCAGCTGGTGATCAGCAGAAGTAGCCTGCAGTACTGCACTCTAACCACTGCACAACCGTGGCTATGAATTTGATGCAGGTCTGGTATTTTGATTTAACTCCTTTGCGATGTTTAAAAGATGCCCTGATGCAAACATCCCCCCTTGGTGAAGGCTGCATCCTCATAATGCAGTTTTATGGATAACAGTGGCCACAAAGGAATTACTTGAAGTGTCCAATCCCCTTTTCCCCAATGCTATTAATATCTTATTACAACCAGGGCCTTATGATGTCTGGAGTTATATATACTGAAATGGGTGGGTTTTTTTGAGGTGGATCTGTTAGCTGATTTCTACAATTTGTTTAGTGACTGTTTGAAGTTCCAGTGTTCCCCTGCTCAGCCGGAAACCCTACACCATTTCAGACAAATAGTTGTCCAGTCTCTTCTTAAAAGCCTGCAGGGATGGAGCACCCACAGCTTCTGGAGGCCCAGCTGTTCCACGGATTAATGGTTCTCACTGGCGAGAAATTTCTCTTAATCCCAGGTTGCTTCTCTCCTTGATTAGCTTCGATCCGTTGCTTCTTGTCCTGCCTTCAGGTGCTTTGGAGAATAGCTTGACCCCTTAGATATTGGAAGGCTATTACATCACCCCTAATCCTTCTTTTCACTAAATTGGACGTACCCAGTTCCAGCAACCCTTTGATCCCGGTGCGATTTCTATCCAGCAGAGAGCAGTGGCTGTTTCCCAAGCTACCATACACTCAGTTTTGCCCCTTGCTCAATAAACGCGCCCCGTTCGAGGCTCCAATCCAGAACGCCTACCGTTTGGGTCAGCAGCTGGTGCTCTAGAGGGTCACTTCAGGAGGAGCTGTGGATTCAATGGTTAAAGCTTAACCCATGCTCGGACACTAAAGGGGCCGTCGGCACATTTTGTTCTCCCAAATATCCCTGCCCCAACCTGAGCTGCCATGTCTCTCTCTCTCTCCCTTCCTCCTCCCTGTTTGCTCTTCCCTGGTGTGTAACCGAACTGTGCAACGAGTAAGAGACGGTGTCGGTGGGGAGTCGAGGTGGCTGCTTGGGGGTGTTGAGAAGAGGGATGGGGCAAGGCAGGAAGAGCTGAACATGCTTGTGGCTTCTTGGAGAGAACAGGACCCGCAAAACGAGATGTTCCTCCACGGATTGTCTGTCGGAACAGTGTTCCACAACCTTTAGTAACTTTTGCGGTGTGGACTTCAACACCCAGAACTACCGTGGCACCGAAAAAGTGACTTATGACCATTTTTCACACTTAAAGACCGTTGCAGCATCCCATCCCCAGGGTCACGGGATTTACACGCAGATGCTTAACAACCGACTCATGTATGACGGTGGCAGTGTCCCAGGGATCACGCGATGCCCTTTTGTCACCTGACAAGCAAAATCCACAGGAAGCCAGATCCCTTTCAACAACCGTAGTTACTAACTTGTCAAACTTGCAGCGATTCACTTACCGACTGTGGTAAGAAAGTCATAAAATGGAACAAAACTCAATAAAGTTACGCTCGCTCAGCCACAAAAATTAACTGAGTTTCCCTTAGCCACAAAGATGTGGGGGGGGGGGGGGGCTCCATTGCGGTGAGCCTCTAAGGACTACCGGTGCTCCTTAAAGCCCACTGGAGCTGGGCCACGCCTTTGCAAAATTACCGGAGTGAATCTTTCTGAGTTAAATCAGTCAGGATAGAGCTGGAAGGAACCTCCGAGGTCTTCTAGTCCAGCCCCATGCTCAAGCAGGAGACCCTATACCATGTTAGGTAAGTGACTCTCTCTTAAAAACCTCCAGCGAGGAAATCTACTCGCAGCCGACTACAAATGCGACCTGGCGTCTCTGTGTGACAGCCTCCCTCTGGCCCAACTTCAGCCTCCGATCTGGAAAAGTGGGTTGGTGGGAGTCTCCCCTCCCCGAGGGGGCGTGGCTTCTCCTCCAGCTGTTGGTGGCCCACGTGCCTTGAACACCTTGGGAGAAGAGTGCAGCCACCGGCCGGGAAGGGCAGGGAAGAGCTGGTGGGCTCTCGGGGTGGGGAGGCTTTATAACTCGGCCGGCGGTGACTCAGCCGTGTCCAGTCCGTGTCCCCTTCGTCTTGCTTTTTTTTGGGGGGTAGAGGGCTGCAGAAACCTCCGTGGGAGATTGAAGAGGCTGCCACACCATGTCTCCTGCGCTTTGGCGTCTCCTCTTTCTGCTGCAACTGACAGCATCTTTTCGGTCTCCGGTAAGAAAACTTGGAAGCAATTAAAAAAAATTAAAAATACAGGGGGAGAAAGTGTGGGTGACACACCGGCAAACATTGCGGTGGGGGAGAAACTCAACAATATTGCTTCCCATCGGAAGCCCCTGAAATCTGAGGGGGGCCCCGAGAAATATTTCTCTTTTTTTAAAACACCCGATGTGAAGTTGGAAGCATAAAGGGAGGGGACTGTGCAGTTGTTTTGGGGAGGGGCTGCTAAATGGGCCACCCTGACTCTCTGATCCTGAATGCGATAGACACCCCCTCCTTTTAAAAAAAAATAAACCCTACTCTTTCTGGATCTTTGTAATGGGCATACCATGAATTCATAAATGTTTGAACGCCGCCACGCAAGGCAAGCGAAATATGTGTGTGCGTGTGACTTTAACCCTCTAGATATTGGGAACACTCTCTTTTTTTTCTAAAAGAGATCAATATTTGGCAAAGAAAGGTTATTTCCTTCGGCGGTGTGCAAAGTTAAAACTCTAAAAGCAGAGAGTTTGGGAGTCGGTTGTCTTGTTTTTCATACAGAGAGACTCCGGGTTAATATTTGGGGGTGTTCTCCACCTCGCTCCCCCTCTTTTTTTTCCCAAACCTTGGGAAATTGTCACAGTTTTGATTTAAAATCAGGCTCGGGCAGCAGCCCAGCAAAAGGAAGCAAAATTTGTGGGTTTCTCTCTGTTTCTTTCCATTTATTTAAACATTCTGGATGTGTGCGATCTGCCCTAAAGTGGCATGGGTTTGTGATGGAGGGTTAATTGAATTTTACTTGGATTTTGATTAGCAGTGCATAATCTTTTCTTGGAAACTTGCATCATAGTTTAAGGTAAAGAGGATTGTAAATTTTGGTTCATACAGTAGTTCTCGCCCTATGACAGTTTTTTTAGTGGCCGTTCAAAGGCACTGAAAATAGTGACATGACCGATTTTCGCAGTTACCGTCCTCAAAATCCAGATGCTTGGCAACTGCTTCATACTTATGACCGTTGCCGTATCCCGGGGTCATGTGAGCCTCTTTTGCAACCTTCTGACAAGCAAAGTCAATGGGGAAGCCAGATTCATTTAACAACCGGGGTAGTAACTTATCAACTGCAGTGATTCGCTTAACAACGGAGGCAAGAAAGGTCATAAATTGGGCCAAGCTCGCTTATCAACTTTCTCGTCTAGCAAGAGCAGTTTTGGGCTCCATGGTGGTCGTAAGTCAAGCATTTCAGTGTTTGGTAACATGTAAAACCTTGGTAACATTAAGATGCATGGACTCCCAGGCTGGCTGGAGAATTCTGGGAGCTGAAGTCCACGCATCTTAACATGATCAAAGTTGAGAATCATTACTATGCTGGCTGGGGAATTCTGGGAGTTGAAGTCCACAAGTCTTAAAGTTCCCAAGTTTGGACATCCCTGCTGTATACATTAATTGAGCCTTTAACTGCCCTCCCAATGACACTCAAAGTACATTTTGTCTTCCATTCTTGCAAAGAAGAAAATGTGCTTCCTTGGATTGAGCAAAGAAACGATTTTTTAAAAAAGTTAAGTTTTATAAGTTTAATGTTTCAAGTCTTCCTTGCCACAATCTTTTATCCATCGTCACGTAAAGACATTTTGATTTTGTGATGGTCCCTGGGTAACTTCACTTTATTTTGTTGACTCTCCATAGGCCCAGGCGGAAAATTACGGTGAGCCACGGAACTTCTAGGTTTACAGATGTTTTTTTTAAAAAAGTGGCACAGTGACATTTATGTCATCATGTGCCAAGGTTGGGGGATAGTTGTATACACAGAAATCTCTAATCTTTCTTTGTCTGTTGTAAACCTCTTTTGCAAAGCTCTTAGTGCTTATCTTAGCTTAGCTTACGGAATAGATGAGTTCTTGCTAACATTTTGGTGTATTGTTTTTCCTAGAATTCCTTCACCTTCGTGTTCCTAGAATATCCTTGAGATAACACGGGCAGCCTATAAATTTTACAAATCAAAGACATGTTTTCTTCCCAAACCTCCCATTGTTCACACCTTCTGGCCTAACCCTCTTACTCACCTCAAGTCCTAGTGTGTATAGTAACTCTACCCATATGCAGCTTTCCACCATTCCCCCCTCCCTGCTCGGGGTTGTTAAATTGTAGGTGTTAACACTCTGAGAAGAGGATCTGGGTGGAATGGGTGGAAACTAATCAAGGAGAGAAGCAACTTAGAACTAAGGAGAAATTTCCTGACAGTTAGAACAATTAACCTCTGGAACAGCTTGCCTCCAGAAGTTGTGAATGCCCCAACACTGCAAGTCTTTAAGAAGATGTTAGACAGCCACTTGTCTGAAATGGTATAAGGTTCCTGCCCACGCAGGGGGTTGGACTAGAAGACCTACAAGGTCCCTTCCAACTCTGCTATTGTATTATTGTATTATTGTATCTTCCTACTTAAGACAGTTGTGGGTTGCATCTCATTCTTCTACATGATGAGTCAGGATCGCGGCATTTGGGACTTGAGGTGGGATGTTGGATGTCGGTTCTAGAGTCCTATTTGGAAGGTTTTTTTCCACTGGTCCCCATTCTTGGTCATCCTTTTGAACTGTTATATTATAAGCTCCTTCTTTGGGCAAAGACCTTCCTCTGACACTCTTTTTCTTGTGCAAACTGCTCAACAAATAATTTGGGGACGTGCTTGTAGTGCTCAGTCAATGTGCTTACTCTCCAATTCCTTTTTGGCTGGGAAAGAGTTTTGCTGGCTTCTTGTTTGGCTTCACGCTATAGTACAGGGGTCTGCAAAGTCGGCTCTTTTAAGACTGGTGGACTTCAACTCCCAGCATAGCTGGCTGGGGAATTCTGGGAGTTGAAGTCCACCAGTCTTAAAAGAGCCGACTTTGCAGACCCCTGCTATAGTAGAAAAGGTTAAGTGCAGGCAGACTTCGACTTACAACTACTGTGTGTGTTTAGTGACCGTTCGGAGTAGCAACAACACTGAAAAAAGTGACTTAGGACCATGGGCATGTAAATCAAAATTCAGGCGCTTGGCAACTGACTCATATTTATGACAGTCGCAGTGTCTCAAGATCGACTGATTACTGGGCTACTTGTATGATTCTGGGAAGGACGGTTGGCAGGAGAGAACTCGTAATTCGATTTTATTTTGGATTTCTCGGGGCTGTTCTTTGCCCCCAGCTGAAAGATGGCTCTGTAGTCCCTTCCCCAGGAATGATGGGCTTGAGCTGGGGGTTCCAGCTTCTATCCAGCACTAGGCGAGGCTCTCACCTCTCCCGAGACACACAAAGAGCATTGCCAAATTGGGAAGGATTGAAATCCATATTTAGTTCCCAGCGTGTCACTTGCGGGAGCTAATTTTAACCTGCTCTTGGGAGGCCGAGTCTGTTCGGAGTGAGGTCATCTCTTCTGTGGGCCCGTGACTACGTTCACCAGCTAGAAACGCCACCGGGCAACCACCACCTGTGTGGGGGGGGGGGGGTGTCTTCTCCTAGATGGGGACCAAGCAGCCAAGGGTGATGCATGAGACTCCCTGTCTAGGGAGATTCTCAGTCCTCCAGGTCATCGTTGTCCCAAAGGTGCTTTTTCCCCCCCCAAGAGGCAACTGTGGACTTTCTGGGTTTTTCTTTGAAGAGGTTTCGCTTTTCATCTGAGAAGCTTCTTCTGCTCTGACTGAAGGATTCCATTCCCCACTGACATTCAGTCAGAGTTGAAGTAGCTTCTCGTAGGCTCCAGCCAATTCCTCCTCCTCTCCACAAATCCCACTCCCTTCTAGAGAGCTGATGATGCTGTCTAGTTGGGTGGTGAAGCGTTTGCAAGGAAAATAATCGCTCTTAGAGAGCACCCACAGTCGTTCTCCCCCTCCCCCTCCTCCCCAATCCACAAACCCCACTCCCTTCTAGAGAACTGATGATGCTATCTAGTTGGGTGGTGAAACGCTTGCAAGGAAAATAACCCATCGTAGAGAGCACCAAGGAGCCACAATGCTTCCCACCTCAGTTTGTAATTTTAAATTATGGGATTAGGTTTTAAGGTTAAATTTTAATTTTTATAAATTTGTACAGGGGATTATTTAATTCGATTTTAGTTTATATGTAATGTTGATGTCACTTTTTAATTTTTTACCTGTACATCGCCCCGAGTCCCTTCGGGGAGAGGGGGACGGTCTAGAAATCTAATCAAATCAAATCAATCAAATCACAATCCTCCTCCTCTCCACAAATCCCACTCCTTTCTGGAGAGCTGATGATGCTACCTAGTTGGGTAGTGAAACGTCTGCAAGAAAACCACCAAGCTCATCAAGGATCCCATAGTGGTTCTCCTCCTCCTCCTCCTCCTCCTCCTCCTCCTCCTCCCCCTCTCTACAAATCCCACTCCCTTCTAGAGAGCTGATGCTGCTGTCTAGTTGGGTAGCGAAACATCTGCAAGGAAACCACCCAGCTCAGACTGCATCAAGGACCCCGTAGTTGTCGTCCTCCCCCTCTTGGCCCCCTCCTCCTTGCCTCCCCCCCCCCGGTCAAATAAGCCCCCCTTCATAAGCCACTTGCTAACCAAGGGTGTTTGTCATGTGGGGGGGGGAGAGCACGGAGGGCAGCCGCCCTACAAGGCAGCTTTGAATCTGGCAAAGGGAAGAGCAAAGTTTCTGCAGACTTCGTTTCTCTCGCCTCTTGGCTGGAGGCGCTAACAAATTCTGCCGGCTGACAGCTGAAAGAGCCGTGCGCATGTGCTCTCTGGCACGGCAGCACATGGGCCACCGAAACCACAAACACTCGGCCACTCTGAAGCCCAGATGCCAAAGCAGTGGGGAGAAAGAGAGAGAGGGAGCAGGCCTCCCTGGTTCTCCAAACGGTTAGGAAAGAGTGGGTTGTTGCACCTTTTCCATTTCATCCCCAGGGGGTAGTCCTCAACTTACGACCACAGCCTAGTTGGGTAGTAAAACATCTGCAAGAAAACCACCAAGCTCATCAAGGACCCTCATAGTCATTCTCCTCCTCCTCCTCCTCCTCCTCCTCCTCCTCCTCCTCCTCCTCCTCCTCCTCCTCCTCCTCCTCCTCCTCCACAAATCCCACTCCCTTCTAGAGAGCTGATAACGCTACCAAGTTGGGTGGTGAAACGTTCGCAAGGAAAATAACCCCTCTTAGAGAGCACCCACAGTTGTTCTCCTCCTCTTCCTCCCCAGTCCACAAATCCCACTCCCTTCTAGAGAGCTGATGATGTTACCTAGTTGGGTAGTGCAACGTCTTCAAGAAAACAACCAAGCTCAGAGAGGTCCCCAAAGGATCCTTAGATTTTATAGATCTTAGCTGAGCGTGTAAAGCAGGGGTGGGGGTGGGGGTGTCCAAACTTGGGAACTTTAAGACTTGCGGACTTCAACTCCCAGAATTCCCCAGCCAGCATAGCTGGGATTTGAAGTCCACAAGTCTTAAAGTTCCCAAGTTTTTGGGGAAAAAACCCCCTGATGTAAAGACTGACTAAATTGGGGCAGGGAAGTAGATAAGGACAGCATTAGGGGTGGGGTGGGGGTTTCATTTGGGAGCATCAGCCTATCTCAGCCTATCCCCAATTCAATCTACAAGCTGCACCTTCAAAGCGGTTTTTTCTTTGAAATTAAACACCCCACACACACACACCCTTCTGTTAAGGGAGCTAAGAAAAACAAGGCCCACTTTCCAATATTGATCCTTGGTCTCCAACCCGGTGCCCCCCAGGACTGAAGGCCGGGGTTGTTTCCAGTGCAGCATCTCTTGTCCCTTGGAGCAGGGGTCTCCAACCTTTGCAACTTTAAGTCTGAAGGACTTCAGCTCCCAGCTTTGCTGGCTGGAGAATTCTGGGAGCTGAAGTCCTTCAGACTTAAAGTTGCAAAGGTTGGAGACCTCTGCCTTGGAGTTGCCTCTTAAGCCAGCCGTATTGGCTGACGGGCGTTTGGCATCCCTGCAGCCAGTAGCACACACGGATACTCACACCTGTCCAGGCCTGGGGCCCGGGTTTGTTGATCCTGGCTGAGCTTCAGGACACGTCTGTTTGGTCCCCCCTGATGTCTCGGCGGGAGAAGGCACGCTTCGGACAAGCTAAAAACCACCCCACAAGCCGAGTTTTCTGGAATCGCCCCCTCCCAAGACACATCTCCCTCCACAAAGCTTCCCCAAAAGGCTGCAAAAATGCAAATGGGGAGAATTTGGATCCGAATTTGGCGTCCGCCTCTCTTGAATTTGGGTTGTTGGGTTTTTTATTTTTTATTTTCAACGCATTGATCCGATGAAGTGGTGGCTTTTAGGAAGGTGGAAAGCTACTTTAGACAAGAAAGGTCCATTTAGAAGCCCCTTGATTGATGTGGAGAGGAGCTGAGCTCCGTAGATTCCTGGCAGAGGTTTCCCCAGCCGTTCCTCGGGGAGCCATTGCGGTATTTGGTTAAAAAAACCCAACACATTTATTTATTTGCACGCAAAGCACATAATCGGCCGACACGCCGTTACCCTTCCCTCAATCGGCTCCTTAGTGGGTTCGAAGACTCCTGCGTGGAAGCTGAGAGGGGCTTGGACAGGTACTCCTCGGCTTACGACAGTTGGTTTAGTGACCGCTCGAAGTTACAGCGGCACTGAAAAATGTGACTTTTTGACCGTTTTCACACTTACGATCTCTGCGGTCACATGATCAGAATTCAGACGCTTGACAACTGACTCATGTTGATGACGGTCACAGTGTCCCGGGGTTATGCGGCCCCTTTTGGTGACCTTCTGACGAGCAAAGCCAATGGGGAAGCCAGATTCACTTAACGACCGGCTTACTAATAACTGCCGAGGGTCACTGAACAATGATGGCAGGAAGGGTCGTAAAACAGAGCAGAACGCACTTAACAAATGTCTTGCTTCACAACAGAAATCTTGGGCTCAATTGTGGTCGTAAGTCAAGGACTACCTGTCGACTGTTTTTAAAAAAAAAAACCAAAAGGACACAGGAATTGTTCAGTGAAATAATTTCGCATTGCTTTGCTGAATTTTCTCGCTGCAGGGAGACGGTTCTTCCTTCCCCTGGGGTAGAGCAAGGGCATCCAATCTTACCCACTTTTCTTTTCGTGTAAAATTTAAGGAATTCTATGTTTCCCAGAAAAGGGACGTGGTGGCTCAGTGGCTAAGATGCTGACGTTGTTGATCAGAAAGGTTGACCGTTCAGTGGTTCGAATCCCCAGCGCTGCGTAACGGAGGGAGCTCCCGTGACTTGTCCCAGCTTCTGCCAACCTAGCAGTTCGAAAGCATGTAAAAAATGCATGAAGAAATATAGGGACCACCTTTGGTGGGAAGGGAACAGCGTCCATTGCGCCTTTGGCGTTGAGCCATGCTGGCCACATGACCACAGAGACGTCTTCAGACAGCGCTGGCTCTTCGGCTTTGAAACGGAGATGAATAGCACCCCTAGAGTCAGGAACAATTAGCACATAAGTGCAACAGGAACCTTTCCCTATCCCAGTGATGGCTAACCTTTTTTTGGCTCGCGTGCCAAAAGCGGGGGGAGCGCAGGGGGGTCGTGCGTGGGCGTGCCACACCCATAATGCTATGTGCGTGACCCCCTGCTTTTGGCGTGCTTTTTTCGCCCTCCCCAGGCTCCAGAGGCTTTCTAGGAGCCTGGGAAGGGTGAAAACAGCCTCCCCTCCCCACCTCCAGGGGCTTCAGGAGCTTCCCTGAAGCCTCCAGAGGGCGAAAAACGGCCTCAAAAGAAGGCCTAAATCAGCTGGCCAGAGCACACATGTGCGCACGTGCCACCTGTGGCCCCCATGCCATAGGTTCGCCATCATGGGCCTATATCAGGGGTCTGCAAAGTCGGCTCTTTTAAGACTAGTGGACTTCAACTCCCAGAATTCTGGGAGTTGAAGTCCACCAGTCTTAAAAGAGCCGACTTTGCAGACCCCTGGCCTATACCTTTATGTTTTCCTCTACATTGCATTATATTGATATATTAAATAATCAATTAAATAAGAAGAAATAACATAGTTTAAAATTGATTGCTTGTGTCCATACATCTTAAAATATGATGGCTGGGGAATTCTGGGAAAGGAAGTCTACCCCTCTTAAAGCACGTTGGCTAGGGAATTCTGGGAGTTGAAGTGCACCTATATAGTATCTTCAAACATGCCGGTTGGGAAATTCTGGGAGTTGAGCTCCATCCATCTGAAAAGTTTACCAGCCTGAGGAAAATTGCTTCAGAACTTCTCCTTGCCCTCCCGGCTCTTTCCCCCTCTCCAAATTCCTAAAGATGCCCCCCCCCCAAAGACATATGTATACACACCCCTGAGCATCGCCCAGCATCTTGGATGCTGACGGAGGACACAGAATGGGGAGTTGTAATGGGCAGACCTGCCTATCAATTTCTGTTGACGCAGCCCTCACATTTTCCTGGCTGCAGCGCCTGCGGTTACGGGCAGCGTGCAAGGAGCCAAGGTAAGCTGCGAGGCACTTGGGCTGCTCACCACATACACACATATACACACACGCACACAGACACAAAGAGACAGGGAATCTGTTCAGCCGGGAGGCGGCTATGTCTACGGCTGGCTTGTCAATCAAGGCTGAAGTGCTTAGAAGGCAGCTGCCTCTTTGCAGAGAGTGGCGTGCAACAGATGCAACTTTTTACTTACACACACACACACACCACTCTACCTTTGGCATCGAGACCCCTGGGGCATTTACATCCCTAATCCTGACCTGTTCGTTGGGCGGAGAGCTTTAGAGTCTTTCCCCCAAATCCAGATCTCAAACCACTTCACCCTCACCACTGAACTCCATCCTAAGTCATAGCGCAGGGGTCTCCAACCTTGGCAACTTTTGAGACTTGTGAACTTCAACTCGCAGTAACTGAACTGCTGGGAGTTGAAGTCCACAAGTCTTAAAGTTGCCAAGGTTGGAGACCCCTGTGGTCGTCGTTAGTTGCGAAGTCTTGTCCGACCCATCGCGACCCCATGGACAACGTTCCTCCAGGCCTTCCTGTCCTCTGTCATCCTCTGGAGTCCATTGAAGCTCACGCCGGCTGCCTCAGGGACTCCATCTCAGTGTGTACAAAGCCTCTGGGTTCATCCAGGAAGCACCCCTAGGGCCCCCTATTTTTCATCCTGGGAGACTTCGAGGGAGCCCTGAGGTGTCAGACCCACCGTTCCTTTGGGGTGGGCTCCATTCCAGACTCCGTCAATGTCAAATCCCAAAGAACGGCAGCCTTTTTCGCATCCAACTCGGCCGACGTGCGCCCAGGAGCATCCAGGCCCCCCAAAGTGCCCTGGGTTGTGTTTGGAACCGTTTTCCAAACTGCATCTCCGTCCAAAGCAACTGGACCCCCTCCTGGCTGAATTATTAGATCAACTGCAAAATAAACAAATATCCCCACCCATAACAGACCTTTTTCGTAATGTGCGCTAATATTTGTGTTGGGAGCCGGCGGAGATGCGATTTGGCGTGCCGGCCAGGCTGTCCAGGGGTGTGTGTTGTGTTTGTCAACGTTAAGTAGTGACTTTGCAGAGGAAAAAGGACACGGTGTCATCTTTCAGTCCTGGAGCGAAAGGAAAAATCGCACGGTGAGCCGACTTGAAGTCTGTTTCTGGATGAGGGAACACCCCCCCCCTCTCCCCGCGAACTGCTTAAAGTCACTCCTACAGATCAGTATGAATGCATTGCACCTAAAAACCAGCTGGAGCCCATGGTTGGGGGTCCCATCTTGACCACAAAAAGGTCAAGAAAGGACACCCCCGAGAAGCTGCAATAAGCACGCTGAATGCTGAGTTTATATTAGGGTGAGCCGGCCGGATGACTGGGCCAATCACTGGGAGAAAGGAGTTCTAGTTGCACCTTAGGTATGAAAGCCAGGTGAGTGACTTTAGGCCAATCACCAGGAGAAGGGAGTTCTAGGTCCACTTTAACCATGAAATCCATCTGGGTGACTTTGGGCCAGTCACCAGGAGACAGAGAGTTCTAGTTCGACCTCAGGTATGAAAGCTGGCTGGGTGACTTTGGGCCAAACCAAAACTCACTCTCTCCTAGGGATTGCTCAACTAGCTATCATGCCTAAAGCAGGACTAGAACTCCCGGCCTCCCGATGATTGCCTAAGGCAGGACTAGAACTCATAGGACTCTCAGCCTCCTGGTGATTGGCCCAAAGTCACCCAGATGGCTTTCATGTCTAAAGCAGAACTAGAACTCCCGTCTCCTGGGGATTGGCCCACCACCCAACGCTCCACATATCCAGAAGAGTCCTATATTTTTCCTGGCCTGAATACGCAGATAATTTATTGCTGTAAAATCATGATTGTCCTTGAGAATGATTTAAAGGTTGATATTTGGGGCTCAGAAGCACCAAAGTCTTGAAAGACCCTTTACAGAAGCAGCACCCCCTCCTCCTTGCAACCAAGAGCAGCCAAGATGTGGGAGACTCTTTGGGGGAGGTGGGGGGAGTTTGTGTCTGCACAGTCCAGGGAGGGCTGTCCGAATCTGAGAACCTGACTCTCCTCGAAGACACAGGAGCTCCTGTCAAGGTTGATGGGTGACCTCATGTCTGCGTGATGAGGGCTACATTCAAAGCCCCTTTTGTAGAACAAAGCTGCGTTTCTCAAACGTGGGCCACTTGAAGCCTTGGGGGTGGCTGGGTGGGTGGGGGACTTCAACTCCCAGAATTCCCCAGCCCCGGCTGTCATGTCGAAAGATTAATCCAACAGGTGTCTCAAACACAACTCAAGAATTGAGCTGGCAAAGCCTTTTTGCTTGGCATGTTTTCTGGGCCAGCCCTGCATTGAAACTTGGATTTAACCATAATTGCTGGCGGGCTGTGGGACTGCCTATCCTGGACGGTGCAGACCCCAGATAGACCCTCAATAGAGAGGAGAGGAGAGGAGAGGAATGGAATGGAATAGAATATAGAATGCAGAGAATAGAATAGAGAAACTATAGAAGAGAATAGAGAACAGAATAGAATAGAAGAATATATAGAATATATAAAATAGAATATAGAATATAGAGAATTGAATTCTTTATTGGCCAAGTGTGATTGGACACAGAAGGAATTTGTCTTTGGTGCAGATGCTCTCAGTGTACACAAAGAGACAAGATACATTCGTCAAGAATCATAAGGTACAACACTTAAGGATAGTCCTAGGGTACAAATAAGCAATCAGGAAACAATATCCATATAAATCATAAGGATACAAGCAGCAAAGTTACAGCCCTGCAGTCGTAAGTGGGAGAAGATGAGTGATGGGAACGATGAGAAGATTAATAGTAAGGCAGCCTTAAGTGAATACTTTGAGAGTGGGGAGGGAATTATTTGTTTAGCAGAGGGATGGCATTCGGGGAAAAACTCTCCTGTGTCATCAGGCACCTCTGCCTCTTTTGCAGTTGCTCATCTCGGAGGGTGGCCAAGAGCGGATGCCATGCCCGGCCGAGTGCCCCCCACACGAATACGGCCGCCCCCTGTGTGCCTCCGATGGGAAGTTTTACCTGTCACCCTGCGCCTTCCAGGAAGCCAGGTGTGAACGCCCCAACCTGCAGGTGTGGCCCCGTTTCCGCTGCCGAGGAGCTGCCCAGCGGGATAACAACAGTAAGGAGACCAGGAGTATGTGTGTGTGGGGGGGGGGGGGGAATCGGGAAGGGGATGGGAAGATGGCAGGGAGGTGTCGCTGGGTCAAGGGAGGACGGACGTGGAAGAGAATTGGGGGGGGAAGGGTGGCTTTTCTCAGGTGGATGTAGCTGTGAAACTGCGCTGCGGTGTGGATTGATTGATTAGCAAATTGCTTATAGGTAGTCCTTAACTTATGACCACAATTCTCCAGACCTCCAAAGGATTGGTGGCCGTAACTGTGAAATTGGGCTGCAGTGTTGATTGATTAGCAAATTGCTTATTGGTATTCAACTTACGACAGCAATTCTCCAGACCTTCAAGGGACCGGCCCCGATGGACGTAGCTGTGAAACCGGACAGCGATGTGAATTGATTGATTGTCAAATTGCTGATAAGTAGGAGTTGAGGTCCACCCTCTAAAAGTCGTCAAGGTTCAGAAACGCCGGTTCAACGTCCGATCTTGACTTGCGTGTCTTCTTCCCATTTCTTCCATAGGTGCCAATTTGACTCGGTGCCAAGAAGACCGAGCGACTGCCCTCGCCAAATCCCGGCGCCAGACCCATGCCCTTTACGTGCCCGAATGTAGCGAGAATGGCGCCTTCCTGGAGGTGAAGTTCTTTCTACGTCTTCCTTACGGCACCAGGCGTACTTCCCATCGTACACCATCTTGAGTAGCTCTCGATAGCAAGACAGGCAGCAAATAATCTATACAGTGTATATAAAAATGGCCGTGTGTGTGTGTGAGATCCAGCATAACTCTGGAACACCTCAAGTAATTTCAACCAAACTTGGTAGACAGATGACTTACTGCCTGGAAATAAATACTGTGGGGGTAAGATGCAGCCTGTTGTGCCTTAAAATGGCTTCTACTCTACTGCCGTAAAATGGCTTCTACTGTACAGCGCAGCGGAGCTGTCATGGTAACGGCTTCACAGTGCTCCCTCTGGTAAGGGGGAAAATCCAACATTAGAAACTATATATGGCCCAGACATTTAGAAATTATGTTTCTAAAGGTGACCACAAGGATGCTGCAATGGCCATATGTCATAAGTCACATTTTTATGGCCGTTGTAACTTCGAGCAGTCACTAAATAAATGGTCATAAGTTGAGGACTTACCTGTATCTCTTTGCTGGGCACATCCCCTCACCCTTTCTCTCTCTCCTGTCTGCCCAGGTCCAGTGTCATAAACAAACCGGCTATTGTTGGTGTTCTACCCCAGAAGGCAAGCCTATCGCGGGAACATCTGCCCTGAACCAAGCGCCCAATTGCACAGGTAAGGCCTTCCTGCCATTCTCTCATCTCCAGCCAGGCTCCTGGGGGCTGATTGAGGGGGGGGGGGGCGTGGTGTGGAGAAACAAGGAATTCAGCCAAGATTTTTTCCCCTCGTTTGGGGGGACTCGGCTGCTCTTCTGAACTGAAATAATTAATGCAGAGAAAATAATTTTAAACACTTTTTTTTTGGTCTTTTAATGACCCCTTGCATTGGGGTGGAATCGGGGCAACTGAATGGAGCCGAATGTTTTACTGGCCAGATGCCCTTCCCTGTCGCCAATGCGGAGTTATATTCAGGGGAGATATTCTCAACGTGCCCAGAGAGAGAAATACCTGCCCCTACCTAGGATCGAACTCACAGCCTCCTGATTGTGAGGCGAGAGCTCCACCTCTAAGCCACTGCACTGCCTGGAGAAAATAATTGATAATTAAGTTAAATATATTAATTATTAATTTAATAATCAATAATTTATTAATACATTAATAAATATCTAAGCAAACTCCTGGGTGTCCTAATAAAAGATCAAGAGCAGCTAGAAATCCAGATCAGACTAAGAGTGGGTGTTTTTTTCAAACCTGGCAACGTTAAGACAGATGGACTCCAACTCCCAGAATTCCCCAGCCCGGCGCACATGGCTGGAAGTTCTAATCACAACGGTGCTTATAAATCGAGGATTATCTGTAAACCTTGGTTAGTAACCCTTTTATTCCTTCTGCCTCTTTTGCTTCCTCCCCAAACCAGGAATGGATTCAGCGGGAACCTCCTGGCAAGATGTCCATTCTTCTAAGCGAGGTAAGCCGCCCCCTGCTTGCTGTGACGCCTAGCGACTGTGCATGAGGTGCCTAACCTGGGTAGTGAGTTAATGTGTGGATTCACACCATGCACTGACTGAGATTCAAACTAACCTGGTTTAGCATGTTGTGGGGATGTAGCCTCTAGAGAGCAGGGTGTCTCAGCCTTAGCCACTTTAAGATGGGTGGACTTCAAGTCTCAGAATTCCTTAGCCAGGTTGGGGAATTCTGGGACTTGAAGTCCACCCATCAAAAAAACTGGCTAGGGAATTCTGGGACTTGAAGTCCACCCATCAAAAAACTGGCTAGGGAATTCTGGGACTTGAAGTCCACCCATCAAAAAACTGGCTAGGGAATTCTGGGACTTGAAGTCCACCCATCAAAAAACTGGCTAGGGAATTCTGGGACTTGAAGTCCACCCATCAGAAAATGACTAGGGAATTCTGGGACTTGAAGTCCACCCATCAAAAAACTGGCTAGGGAATTCTGGGACTTGAAGTCCACCCATCAAAAAAACTGGCTAAGGAATTCTGGGATTTGAAGTCCACCCATCAGAAAATGACTAGGGAATTCTGGGACTTGAAGTCCACCCATCAGAAAATGACTAGGGAATTCTGGGACTTGAAGTCCACCCATCAAAAAACTGGCTAAGGAATTCTGGGACTTGAAGTCCACCCATCAAAAAAACTGGCTAGGGAATTCTGGGACTTGAAGTCCACCCATCAGAAAATGACTAAGAAATTCTGGGACTTGAAGTCCACCCATCAAAAAAACTGGCTAAGGAATTCTGGGACTTGAAGTCCACCCATCAGAAAATGACTAGGGAATTCTGGGACTTGAAGTCCACCCATCAAAAAAACTGGCTAAGGAATTCTGGGACTTGAAGTCCACCCATCAAAAAAACTGGCTAGGGAATTCTGGGACTTGAAGTCCACTCATCTAAAAAAATGACTAGGGGATTCTGGGATTTGAAGTCCACCCATCTAAAAGCTGCCCAGGTTGAGAAACGCCGATTTATAGTTACCTGAGTTACAGAAAGGGGCCTTCTGGAGAAAAACAGAAGTCATTTTCTACATTCCTCCCTTTAATGCCTTTGGGGGCTTGCTCAGCAGGTGGAAAGTCCAACCAATTGAGCTTCTTCTATCTTAGGAAAGCAAACCCCTGTCGGGTTTCAGGTTGGTCCCCTCCCTCAGTGTGCATCCCATGTAGAACCCCGATGAGCCCTCGTCATCCACTCGAGGCGCCCCCTGTAGCTCTAAATCAAGGGTCCCCAAATTTGGCCACTTTAAGACTTGTGGACTTTAACTCCCAGAATTCTCCAGCCAGCAGAGCAAGATCAATGGGGAGCAGAGCTGGCTGGAGAATTCTGGGAGTTGAAGTCCACAAGTCTTAAAGTGGCCAAGTTTGAAGGCCTCTGCTCTAAATTCTCTCCCTCTTTGGACAGAGAAGATGACATTAAACCCTCTGTAATAGCTGCCTTCCACCTCTTTTCCTCCCTGAACGCAGAAGAAGGTGTGGCCCCCCGGCCTACTCAGCCAAGCCCCGTGCCCCGCAGGCAGCCAGGTAGGTTGAGCCCTTCCTTCTCCGCCTTCCCCTGGTCCTTGCCACCCAGGCCAGCGCCCTAGGTTTTGGGGTGGAGGGATGAGCTGCTTGGACTCTCTAGAATCGGACTGTTATTGCACGGGTGTGTTTGCAGTGCTAGGCAACAATTGCACAATGCATGCGTGAAATGGAGACATGGAATGTGGACTTTTATACCATGCCTGAGTCACCCTATTCCCTTCCTTCCTTCTGTCCTTCCTTCCTTCCTTCTCTCACTCCTTTCTTTCCTTCTTTCTCACTCACTCTTCCTTCCACCTCCCTCTCTATTTATTTATACTTCACCTTCAATATTTTTATCAAGAAACTAACAAACATATCTAAAACTCCTTCCTCCTCCTCTTCCCACCACCACCACAACCACCCTGTGAGGTAGGCTGGGCTGAAAAAGAGAAGGACTTGCCTAAAAGTTATTCAGCCAGCTTTCATGCTTAAAAGGGGACTAGAACTCCCAGGCTCCTGGGGATTGGCCCAAAGTCACTCTTTTTCCATCAGGCCAGCTTGGCCTAAGCTACTTTCCTAGCCTACAGTCTGTACCATAAATTGTTTTAGTTGGGTTTTAGATGGGGTCATGTTTTAACATTTTTAAATTTTAGCACAGGGATAATTGATTTAATTTGGTATTAATTATTTATATTTGTGATATTGTGTGTTTTAATTTCCTGTGCACCGCCCCGGGTCCCTTTGGGGAGAGGGTGCGGTTATATAAATCCGATAAATAAATAAATAAATAATAAAGTCATCCAGCCGGTTTTCAGGTCCAAGGCAGGATTAGAACTCACTGTCTCTCTCACTGATGAATCTAAATGTACATAATAATAATAATAAATTTTAATTTATAACCCGCTCTCTCTCCCCGAAGGGACTCGAGGCGGGGCACAGGGAATTTAATGAACATGAATATAAATATAAAGCAGTGGCAGTCCCTGTCGGCTGAGTGGGCCGAAAACTCAATGTGGAAGCCTGGCAGGATTAAAGATGGACTAGGAGACCCTTTGAATGGGGTAAGGGGGTTTCCAGATGCCACATTATTGCTCTAACACCCCCCCCCTCCCCGCTTCTATTTCCTGCCAATTATTCTGCCTGCCTGCCCATCACGGATCCCTCGTTGCTCCTCCGTAACCCAGAAGGCACCACCCTGCCTTTCCTGATCCCCATCATCCTTCCGGATTTCAAGACCAACCACACAGCAAAACCGGCTCAAGGTGGGCCCTGTTTTTTCTTACTAACCAATTTTGTTGTACTTAAGTACAATGACAATAACAATTATACTTATACTAATGTATTTATTACATTTATATGCCCCTCGTGTCACTCTAAAAAGCGACACTGGACAGCTGACCATTAAAGTTATAAAAGTTATTTCTGTCCAGTGCCAGATCTGTCCGGATTTAGGAATTGACTCTCGGACTCTCGGGAATTGACTCCTATTTATGACGGTGGCAGTGTCCCAGGGTCACGGGATCCCCCTTTGCAACCTTAACAGTTAACAACGGTCTTGCTTAGCAACAGAAATTTTGGGGTCAAGTGTGGTCGTAAGTCGAGGACTATCTGAACCATCCCAGTCAAGTGGTTCTCCAGTCTATTTTTGGAAAATCATTTTTAGCATTTGATAAGAAAAATCTGCTTCATCCTCCTTGTAGTTGAACAGGCTGGCCTGGAAGGTGGGCGTCAAATGTGCCATCAGTTTAGAATCGTTGCATTCCCACAAGAGAAACAAGCTCAGCCCTCCCATGAATTCCGTTGATTCTTGCGTAGAGGTAGAAGGCGATAAACTTTTAGCGCTGTGAACTCAACTCCTGTTCCTGGTTTCTCTTGCGCCCGACGCTCCTCCCGTGCAGAATACCCGCCATCGTGCGAGCAGGAACGGCGGGAAGCCATCCACGAGGCCCGCCAGCACCAACAGGAGGGCACCTTCATCCCGGAGTGCGAAGGCGACGGCACCTACAAGGAGGTGCAGTGCCACCAAGCCACAGGCTACTGCTGGTGCGTGCGTGTGGTCAGCGGCCGACCCATCCCAGGGACCTCTACCCGGTCAGTGCCGTACCTGTCTTGAACCCAGAGTTGGAAACTGATTGAGCCCCTTTCTCCTCTCCTGTGTTTCTCCTCTCCTGTGTTAATTTGGGGGGTCTCCAAACGTAGCAACTTCGTGGACTTTAACTCCCAGAATTCCTCAGCCAGCTATGCTGGCTGAGGAATTCTGGGAGTTGAAGTCCACTAGTCATCAAGTTGCCAAGGTCCGAGACTCCTTCATTAAACCACCGGTCTGGGTGTGTCCTGGGACTGCAACTCCCAGCATTCCTATCGACAGCTGAGGAATTCTGGGAATTGCAGTCCCAACACAGCCGATAGCCCCAAGACTGGGAGGGATTGTCAGAACCTCTCCCAGTGTGTTCATAAGACAGGAAAAATTGGGAGAGACCCAGATCTGGAACTGGTCTGGACTGCAATTTTTCCCCACATTTCCCAACATCCTCCTAAAAGAGGGGGTTCCCCTGGGAAAGACGGAGAGGTTTACTGCCCCCCCCCCCCCAATGGCCTTCTGTTAATTTCTCCTCGTCCTTTTCCAGAAACTTTCCCCCGGACTGCGAAGCTGATACAGCGACCAAGAGCACGGAAATCGGGTCCTTGTTCCGAGATCGGATCCTGCCAGGTAAGTCCGAGCTGCTTCCCTCCGTTTAAAAACGATAAGAAGACGACGCGTTTAATTTTCGACAAGGAGACGTTTATTTTCAAGCAGCTTTCCGTCAGAAAAATTCCTGGTTTTTTTGATCTTCCCAACTAGGCTGTCCCGGGTCAAAGAAAACGCAATTCCTTACCCAGCTGATCAAGGCGTTGAGTTCCCACATGCTGCAATCAAGGCTGATGACCATTCCGTACCGCAGGTAAATTCGTCTCGCCTGACACGAAAAAGGAAGCGCCTTCGGTGGGCGAGCCGCGCAATCAAAGATATTGTGCAGTGTCGCGTTTCTCAACTTTACGGTGTCTGGATGTCAACCTCCATGGTTCCCCCAGTTACCATTTTGAACTTGAAGATGGGTGGACTTCAACGTGGTGGCTAGGGGATTCTGGGAGTTGGAGTCCACGCCCCTCAAAGCTGCCAAGATCGAGAAACAGGGAGTTAGAGTGAAGGTGTTGGGTGAAGTGAGGGCCTTATGCCAAACTCAAGTTTTGGCACATGGTTAATTTTAGAGATTTTGCTAAGAGCGTTTGTACAGTTTTGGCATTTATGAACCCCGTAGATAAATTATCTAGAGGGTCCTGGAGACCCACAGAGCTAGCCAGAGTTGGAGGAGACAGGTAGGTAGAAGGGGGGAGGAGGGGAAGGAAAGAGGGAGAGGGGGGAGAAAGACGGAGGGAGGGAAGAGAAGAGAGGGAGAGAGAAGGAAGGAGGGAGAGAGCAAAGGAGAGAAAGAGGGAGAGGAAAAGACAGGGAGAGAGGGAAGGGAAGGAGGGGGAAGAAAGGGAAGGATGGAGAGAGAGAAGGGGAGAGAGAAAGGGAGAGGAAGAGAGAAAGACAGAGAGCAAGGGAGGAAAGGGAAGAGAGACAGAGAGAGAGGGAGCCGGAAGGAGGGAGAGAGCAAAGGGGAGAGGAAGAGAAAAAGACAAGGAGGGGAGGAAAAGAGGGGGAAGAGAAGAGACAGGGAAGGATGGAGAGAGAGAAGGGGAGAAAGGGAGAGGAAGAGAGAAAGGCAGAGAGAGAGAGAGAGAGAGAGAGAAAGACAGAAGGAGAGAAGGAAGGGAAGAGAGACACAGAGAGAGAAAGAGTGTTTAGCTTCAGGCCCATGAATTGGGAGGCCATGAGTTCAAATTCCGCCTTAGCCATGAAAGCCAGCTGGATAACCTTAAGCCAATCACCAAGAGTCGGTGAATTCTAGTCCCGCTTTAGGCATGAGAGCCGGCTGGGTGATTTGGGCCAATCACCAGGAGGTGATGAGTTCTAGTCCCGCCTGGGGGTTTTGGGACAGGTTGCTCCCCCTCAGCCCAACCTACCTCCCAGGGTTGTTGTGGGGAGCATTTCCCTCTTGACTTGCATGGACAATTAAACCACATGGGGGAAAAAACCACACATCCCACGCTCTCCGCAGGTTTCCGGATTCCTTGGCGGCCCCCAGCCTGGAGGACCGGGCGGTGCGCTGGCAGTTCACCCACCTGGACCGCGACTTCAGCAACGGCGTGAGCGAGAGGGAGCTGCGTCCTTTCAAGCTGTACATGAAGCAGAACGCCCGCCCCAAACGTTGCGTCCGGAGGTTCCTGGATTACTGCGACCTCAGCGGCAACAGGTTGATCTCGCTGCCCGAATTCAGAGGCTGTTTGGGGCTCAGCTAACCCTCCGGTGGGTATTTCAGGGTGGTGGGTTTTTGCACCCCCCCTCCCCTTTTCTCCTTGCAGCTCCAGGGAAGGGGGTACATAAGTGTACATAAGACACCCTCCCCCCAAATGTAGTTCCTGGGGCTCAAAGAAGACTGGCAGAAGGTCACTCCAAGAGGGCTTGGACACAACACTCTGCATGTCTCCCAGGAACGCCTTACAGCTGGTCCTTGACTTATGACCATTCAGTGTCATTATCACAGCACTAGAAAAAGGGTCTTCTGGCCCTTTTTCACACTTACGACCATGGCAACCTCTCCGTGGTCAAAATCCAGCCACTTGGCAATCGTCTCATATTTATGACGGTGGCAGCGTCCCGGGGTCACGGAATCCCCCTTTTGTGACCCACGGTTGCCGAGCGCCGCAATCCTGCGACTGTGAAGGTCGAAACGACCGTCGTAGATCTGAGAACCGGTCGTAAGTTACTTTCTCGAGACCGCTGTAAATTTAAACCTTTGTGAAACGGATGGCGGTACATTAAGGATGGCCTGTATTTGCTTCTGCTAGCAAAATTGGCAGCAAGGCCTGGAACAAAATTAATTAGTGCTTTTAAAAAAAAAACCACACACCTCCTTTGTCCCTTAATAAATTCTTCCCAACACCCCCTCCACCCCCCATTTTATTCCGCCAATCCTTCCGACAAAAAGGCGTTGAGACAGCAGATTAACTCTGGATTAACTTTCCGCCCCGTCTCCTTCCAGATGGGTGAAGTTGGCATTTCTTCTTTTGTGAGAACGACTGAAGAGTCACCTGAAACCCTTGAAAAGAAACGGGGACAAACAGATTATTTCGGGGGGGGGGAGGCTTTTGGCGCTCCGTGAAACTCAAAACCTTCTTCCTTGATTAAAGACGTCAATTGCAATCGCAGGAGACGAAACGCCCTTCGCACCGTTGGATGCTTTTCCAATTGTCCGGTTGTTGGGTTTTTTTCATTGTTTCATTCTGTCGGAGGCGTTTTTCCCTGAGCCTTGCCTCAATTTAAGTTCGATGCTCGATCTCGAGGACGCGGATCGCTGCCCCAAAGTCAGATAAGAATGAGAAAAAGTTGCCTTCTTAGGAGGAAGATGTGAAGAGAAAGAGAGGGAGGAAAAATAGGAACCTTAAGAAAATATGATTGAGGATGGGAGATGCTGGAAGGGGACCTCTTCCCAATTATTGGCTTCCTTTTTCAAAAACAGCTTAAAAGCAGGGGTCTCCAACCGTGGCAACTTTTAAGACTTGTGGACTTCAACTCCCAGAATTCCTCAGGCAGCTGGCTGAGGAATTCTGGGAGTTGAAGTCCACAAGTCTTAAAAGTTGTCAAGGTTGGAGACCCCTGCTTTAAAGTGAAGTGAAGTATTAGTACCACTTTATAAGACCTGGAATCCTGCATCCAGTTTTGGTCAACATCTTATAAGAAAGATGTTGATATTTCCCTCCTAGGTGACACAGACAGCAGGGGCGGAGAAAAAAGAGAAGAAGCCATACCCCCACCGGGGGACAGCGGGGAGGAAAGGATACTGACAAGGCTCAGGTCGCAAAAATGAGTTTAATGGAGTTAATATTATAGTTTTTGATACAGAGGGCAAAGTAAGATGAGAATGAACATATGTTTGATATAACGTGCTTCTTTTCTACAGTTTGTTTTTCTTTAAAATAGTAAAACATGAGGTGGGGGGGGGCACAAATGCCGGCATGAAGCCTCCAAAAAATTTTATGTACCGTTTCCCTTTTTCCCTTGTATACTGTTAAAAAAGCCAATAAAATTCTTTGAAACAAAAGAAAGATGTTGAAACTTTGGAAAAAGTGCAGAGAAGAGCGACTAAAACATAGTGGAGATTAAAATATATGAAGAACAGCTGCAGGATTTGGGTTTGGCCAGTCTAGGGGGAACATGACCGCAGTCTTCCAGTATTTGAGGGGCTGCCACAAAGGAGAGGAGGGGGGTCAAATTATTTCCCAAAACACCAGAAGGCAGGATAAGAAACACTGGATGGGAACTCATCGAGGAGAGAAGCAATCTGCAATTCAGGAGAAACTTCCTTAACAGCGAAGACCAGTGGAACAACTTACCACCAGACGTTGTGGGTGCTCCAACATTGGAGGTTTTTAAGAAGAGATTGGACCGTCACTTGTCTGAAATGGTCACAGGGTCTCCTGCTTGAGTTAAGTGCAAGGGCCAATTGCAAATCGCCTTCTTTCTGGTGCTGTTAAGCTGACAATGGTCACTGAGCAAACGGTTGTAAGCTGAGGACCGCCTGTATGTATTGAGGCATATCCCAACCTCGCATTTCATTAATATTTTCCTCCTTTCTATTCAAAGGTTTTCTCTCCCCCCAAACGGCCTGCAATCTCTCTCTCTTTCCACGTTCCTGCCTTCGGTTGCTGATTGACCCTCTGCACTTTAAAAAGGTGGACTGGATTTTCTGCCAAGAATTACGAGGATGTTTCAGGGGGAAGAACGAGCAGAATTGGTGGCTGCAAAGCCCACCCACTCGTCGTTTCTCTCGATTTTCGCCTCCTTTCGCTTTAAAAGTGTAGATTAAAAAAAAGGGCTGCGGTAATCCTCCGTCTTCCTAGATTTTGTTAATAATGACGATATTTTAATCCTCGCTTTATTTTTAACGGTGTCCTTTGGAAAGGGAAAAAATCTGACTGAGGATTGGCCTTTTTTTAAAAGATGTATGTTGTTTTTTTAAAATAAAAGGGCAATTCGCCTTCTAAGTCCCTGGCGCTGGGGAAAAAATAAGCCGGATTTTAGAACCAACTCTTAATCTTATCTGCATGGGCTCTTTGAATCAATAAATTATATCTACAAGGAAAGATTGGATGCTCTTTTTTTGAAAAAAAAAAAAGATTTCTGGTTTCCTTCAGGGTTTTATTTTGCTTTCTGGGCTCTTGTTTTGTCTCACGATATAGGCAGTCCTCGATTTACGACCATAAGGGAGCCCAAGCTGCAAGGGGGTGGGGGAATTAATTGCAATTCGATGTCATTCTTGTTAAGAAGCAACGTGAGTTATTATCCCAAATTGCAGCCAATTCAGGAAACTCAATCCTCTGGAGTGGCCTGCCCTCTGCTGGCGGAGCTGCGCATTTCAGCGCGGTGAAGAATTTTTTTTTGCTCGTGAATTTTAGTTATTTATTGATTTAGCGCTGTATAGTATATAGAGTACACGGATAACAGGAGGAAACGTGTATAAAAGGAGCGCGTAATAAGACCAGGGTACACGCGTGATGGAAATATGTAGTCCGTTTGCTCGCCTTGCTGGAAAAGCGACTCGATTGCGGTTTTCTCTCTCGTTGTTCAACGTTGCAAATCTCCTTCCAGTTCGGACAAAGTTTACAGGCTTCGCAACCCGAGTTTCCTGGATTCCCACGCTAGGGGGTTTTTTTTGGTTGTTTTTTTTATTTTTGCTGCCTCGAAAACTGCAGTGCAAACCGGCCGCTTCACATCTCATCGTGCACGGCACCCAGTCTGAAACCGGGCCAGAAAGGAGGTACTGTAAACGTGGGAACTGAAAGAACACGGACGTCACGAGTAGGGAACGAGAGTTGGCGATGCCAAGATCTGGACTCGCCCGACCACCAAATTTGGGCTTTTAAAAGTAGGCACAGCCGCTTTTGAACAGGCACCCCCCCCCCCCCGGGTAAACACCACTCGCAATAAACAGGATACAAAAAAAACCCCTTGTATTCTGTTCGTTGTTTAGCATTTCACCCAACCTCGTTTCTTTAACTCCCTCAGAAATGATGTTTAAAAAAAAAGTCTGGCCCCTGGATTCCAAGGGCGGCCTGAGCCCCCTCCCCAGTTGGTCGCCGGCTGCGATCTGCTCTTCTTGGATGAGAGGAGGCTTCTTGGATGAGAAGCGAAATGTCTTCAAAAGAAAGCAAAAAAACCAAGAAAGTCCTGGGGGGGGGGGAGGAGCACCTTCGGGACCCCCCCGTTTTTTCCATCGGGAATGCGAAGGAGACACGCGGGGAGCCATAAATCTTCAAACTTGGGAACTTGAAGACTTGGGGACTTCAACTCGCAGGATTCTCCAGCCAGTCTTCAAGTTCCCAAGTTTGGGGAACGCCCGTTTTCAGCCATCCTTTCAGTTGCCTTCATCTTGAACCGACTTTGCATCTCTTTCCTCCACCGGATCAGCTCCCCATCGCCTTTCCGCTCCGCCGTCCTACCTGGCCGGGCTGTTGTTCCCCGCAGCAAAGCAAGCCCGTCTCCGCAAGCGCTTTCTCCTCCAAAGACGTCAACGGGCAGCTCCGCCCGGGTTGGGAGGGAAAGAAGAGGAGAAAACTGCCTCCCACCCCTCTCCTCTTCCATCCTCCTCCTCCTCCTCCTCCCTCCAAGGCGCTAGCCCTTTAAGAGGCGGCGAGCATGCGCGCTGACGCCAGCCGTTGAACGAGGCGGGGTGTGTGCAGGGGGGGGGGGGAGGCTCCCTCGCTGCGTCCGCGCCCTTTCCTATTCCGGGACCCACGAGCTGCCAGCGGCCGCCGATTCCCCCGACGACTTCGCAAGCCTCCACCCGCCGGGGAAGGGGCCAAGCGGCGGCGGCAGAGCTCCCCGGGGCCCGGCTGGGAAGGGCGAGCGGGCGAGCGGCGGAGGGGAAGCCGCGGATGACTTGGCGGCCGGCGGCAGGGGCAGCGGCGTTGGCGGCGCCCAGCGGGGGGTTCCGCGTGGAACGTTGAGGGCCGCTTCCCTTTGTGACGCCGCCGGAGAAAGTTTCCCAACGTTCCAAAGGCGCCTTTGATCTCCCCCCCCGGGCCACGCGCGCCGCCAGAAAGTCCGCCGGCTTGGGACCCCCCCCCTCTGCCCTCGGCTCCTCCTCCTCCTCCCTTCTTCCCAGGTGAGTGGGGGGCGTGCTTGAGTGCCTTTGCCTGTATTTGGGGGGGGGGACTCTGGGAAGAGAAGGGGAGGGGGCCTTTTAAGGCGTGGCCCCCTTGCTTCGCTCCCCCATGGGTCCTTTGGCCTGATTTCACACACACACCCCTTTTTTTTTTTAGTCTGCCCGGGGGCGCCGCCCTTGAAACCTTACAGGTTTCCGCTCTGAAGGCAAGACGCGTGTTAGCCGGGTCGTGCGAACGCAGCCTGGTTGGCGGGCGTGGCGCGGCCGGGGATGGAAGGGGAGAGACGGGGGAGAGAGAGGAAGGGAAGGGGAGAGGGGGGAGAAGCTGGAAAGAGAGGGTGGGGAGAGAGATGGGGGCAGAGAGAGGAAGGGAAGGGGGGAGAGGGCGGATGGGGGCAGTTGGGGAGGGAGGGGGAGAGAGATAGAGGGGAGGGCGAGGGCCAGCCCGCCCCTCTTCCCCTTGCAGCCCCCTCCCCATCCCGAGTCCAACCCAGAGGGCGCCTCTGCGGGGACCCCTCCATCCCCAAAAGCGAGGCGGGAGCGTCTGAAAGCGCTTGGAGAAAGTTGGAGGTCAAAGGCAGGACGGGGCTGGGGCGGGGGGGGGGAAAGGAAGGCGAGATGGCCAAGCGGGTCCCTCGCTCCGCCCTCGGGGGAGGAGAGGCGCCCGCAGCCTCTCGGGGGGGGGGGTCAGGCTCGGGGAGGGGAAGATCTCCCCCCACCCACCCACTCCGGGCACCGCCTTCCTTCCTTCCCGAGTGGGGAGTTGGGTGGGATCTCGGGTTTGAATTGAAACTGCCGATCCGGGCGGCGCTGGCAGGCAGGCAGAGCCTGAATCGGCAGACACGTGTTCGGATCCGGAAGCGCGGTGCGTCCTTGTCCCGCGCGGGGAAAGTGGGGGGGGGGGGGGGAAGAGCTGGAGGAGCCAGGCCTTTGGGGAGGGGGGGTCGGGGAGAGGGGCCAGAGGGGGGGGGGATTTGCGGTCTGTGGGGCGGAGGCGCCTCGAACTTCCTCTCCGAGGATCTGCCTTTCCTTTCCTGGAAACAATGTTTCTTCTTCTTTGGCTTCCCTTCTTCTTTCCCCAGTTCTTTCGCGCGAGGGGGGGAGGCAGAGAAGTTCGTTTCGGGACGGTCTGGAGGTTGGGGGGGGGGGCGTGTGTTTTTTTCTCGGGTTGGGTGTTGCAAAAATCTCCTTTAAATCTCTTTTTTTTTCCTGGAGCCAAATCTCTTCCTCCCGCCCCCCGCCCCCCCTTGAAAGTGCAGTAACAAAAACTTCCTTCAAAGCCACGCTGGGCCTTCCTTTTTTTGGGGGGGGGGAGATAAACCAGGGCCTCTGTCCAGGGTCATTTCCCTCTGGCTCAAGGACAGGCAGGCAGTGGCCCTTTCAAGCCCAGGACTGAGATTTTCTTAGGGGTGGGGGGGTAGATGTCAGAAGGCCCTTTGGTTTCCCCCCCCCCCCCTTTGAAAAGCCTCTACGGCTCTTTCATTTCATTCCCCCTGAAGGCTCCGGCCAGCCAAAAGGGAAGGGGGGAGGGGGGAGAAAATGGGGTGTGTCTGTGAAGGGAGCTTTTTCTTTCTTTTTCCTAAAACAAACCGCCCCCCCCCCCCAAGTTTCCAAGCCTTTTTCTGTGAGTCCACCTACTTCCTCCACTTCCTCCCTGCCAGGCTGCCCGAGGAGGAGGAGGAGGAGGAGGAGAAACCAGGTCAGGTGTTGGGCAACCTGTAAAGGCGGCTATTTGGGGAAGGTGGAGAAAGTTGCCAAGACTTTTTAAAAGTTGGGTGTTTCCTCTTGAAGATGGTTGGGTGCTCTGATTTCTTTTTTTCCTTCTCTCTCTTCCTCCCCAGCTTCAGAAAGGTGAAGAAACACTCAGAGTGTGTGTGTGTGAGAGAGAAAGAGAGAATATGTGTGATAAGAGACTTTGCCCAGCTGGCTCTCCATTTAGGTAGCCCTCCCTCCTTTCTCTCCTTTTCTTTCCTTTCTTTCTCCTCTCCTTCTCTTTTCCTCCTTCCTCCTCTCCTTTTTCCCTCCCTCCCTCTTCCTCTCCTCCCTGTCTCGTCCTTTTCCCTTTCCTTTCTTTTCTTTCCCTCCCTCCCCCCTTCCTTCCCTCCTTCCTTCTCTATTCCCTTCTTTTCGCTTCCTCCCCCCTCCCTCCTTGTCCCATCCTTCCTTCCCTTCCTTCTCTATTCCTTTCCTTCTTTTCCCTCCCTCCCTCTTTTCAGTCTTTTAAACATGGGGGCTGTTTAATAGCAAAACCAATGGGGATGGGGAGGTCTGATGAAGAGGAAGGAGGGGCCCTTCCTTTTTGGGACCTGTGCAACTAGGTGGGTGAGGTGATCTGGAGGAGGAGGAGGTGGTGTGGGGGCAGGTGGGACACTCCCCGTGGGAAAGTGAGGCTGTCGGGAGGATGGCGACAACTTCAGCGAGGGAGTCAACCTGAGCTCCCAGATGGAAATGAGGGCTGGGAACTTGCTTTGCTTTCACCTTTTTGCTGCCCTTGTGGATTCGGGCCTCGGCCGACAGGTGATGGGGAATTGAATCAAGAACCCGGAAGGTCACTTGAGTCTCATTGGTTCTTCTACCTGAAAAACGTTGGGGGGGGGGAGGGCAAGTTTAGCCAAGAAGGTTTGGGAGAACTTGTGTGCCAGCCCAACCGTCCGGCAGGGTAGGGCTTACGGTTAATCGGAAGGCCCATCCTCGCTGAGATCTAGTAGGATAAAGAGGCAGGATTTTCTTTTCTTTTTGTTTTATTTGGGGGCCAAGGTCGGCTCTTTGCTCACCTGTAGAACAAGGCCGGTCTTCCCTCCCCTCCCCTTTCTCCAGCCTAACCCCTTTGCAAGGTGACTAACAGTGTAGACTCTGGGCTCAGCAATGCCTGTCATTGTGGTTTGGGTGTCTTTTGCTTCTAAAAATGTGACCTTGGTTTGTGTGTGTGTGTGTGTTGGGGAGGGGGAGGCCCCGAGGTGGGTTGGGCTGCCTTTTCTGAGAATGTTCCGGTCCCCGGCTGGGCCCTGCTGAACATAACTTCCTGCCTGGATGTCTTTCTCTTACGCTCTGAGAATGGGAGGCTGGCGGACTTTGCGAACAGGCGAAAGGAGAGAGATTTGGGTGCCAGGGAGGAACGTACAGGTAGTCCTCGACTTATGGCAGTTTGTTTAGTGACCGCTCAGAGTTACAACGCTGCTGAAAAAAAGGCGACACACCTGTCTTTCACACGCACGGTCTTTGCAGCATTCCCCGTGCTCAAAATTCAGACGCTGGTCAACAAGTTCAGACTTACGACCGTCGCAGCGTCCCGGGGGTCCTGTGATTCCCTTTGGCGACCGTCCGTCGAGCAAAGTCACTGGGGAAACCAGATCCACTCAACAACTGAACTTAACTCGACAACTTAAAAATCCCGGCCACTGACTCCTCTTTATTATGACCGTCGCTATGTCCCAAGATCATGGGATCCCCCTGTTGCGACCTTGTCCCCCGGAGGGGGGGGGGGAAGCCAGGTGCACTCAGTCACCGGGGGTTACAGGCTAATCAGCTGCAGGGGTTCACTTAACGACCGTGGCCAGAAAAGTCATAAAACGGGGGCAGAACTCGTTCCACAAAGGCCTCGCTTCACGAGGGTGCCTTTTGGGCTGCCTGCCCGTCGTAGGTGGAGGACTTCCCTGCAGAGGTAACTTTGCGAGGTTTGTGCTGGGAGAGCGGGTGATAATTTGTGGCTTTCCAAATTCCGTGTCCCGCCCTTTGACTCACAGGACGAGAACTAATTGCAGAGCATGACTAATTGCAATGCAAATATTGCAGGTGTCGCCTGGGAAAAACTGGTCTGCAGACTTGGGGGGGGGAAAGGGGGTTGAGTCTTCCCAGAGACGCCGGGACAGGCTCTTCCTTTTCCTGCCTGCAGAAGGAAACCTCCCATGTTCTTGTTTAAAGGCCCGAGGGCTAGGCAGTCCTCGACTTAACGACCGCATTTGAGCCCAGAGTTTAAGTGGCTCAGCGAGAAATCGGTGTGAAGTGAGCCCATTTTTCTCTCCGCGTTTGTTAAGGGAATTTGTTCGGTTTAAGGACCGGGCCCGTGGGCCGCCTCGCAATGCAGGGTTGCAAACACAGGCGATGCCTAAAAACCCTATCAAAACCATTTAAAATGCAACTGGAAGGAAATACAATCATTTTAACGTAGAGTTAAATCAAAGGAGATAAAATTAAAATGCTCATTGGTCACCTTTTTCAGTGGCGTTGTAACTTTGGTCATTAAACAAAACACTTATGAGTCAAGGACAACCTGCTAACACAGTTGTTAAGAGACATGATAGCAGTCTTCCAATATCTCAGGGGCTGCCCCAAAAAAGAGGGAGTCAAGCTGTTCTCCAAGGCACCTGAAGGTAGAACAAGAAGCAATGGGTGGAAACTAATCCAGGAGAGATGCAACTTAGAACTGAGGAGGAATTTCCTGACTGTGAGAACAATGAATCAATGGAACTACCTCCTTCCAGAAGTTGTGAATGCCCCAACGCTGGAAGTCTTGAAGAAGATGTTGGATAGCCATTTGTCTGAGATGGTATAGGGTTTCCTGCCTAGGCAGGGGGGTTGGATTAGATGACCTCCAAGGTCCCTTCCAACTCTGCTATTGTATTATTGTAAGTGAATCTGGTTTCTCTTATTAGACTTTGCTCGTTAGGAGGTCGTAAAAGGGGATCAAGTGGCTCCCGGACACTGCAAGCGTCATAAGTACGAGCCAGTTGCCAAGGGCATGAATTTTGACCAACTGGCTGTGGGGATAATGCAACGGTCGTAAGTGTGAAAAATGCTGCACTTTTTTGGTGTCGTAACTTTGAATGGTCATTTACGTGAACTGTTGTAAGTTGAGGACTAGCTTTATTTCTTTTTTCCGGTTGCTTTCCTGGAGGAGGGGATGTACTTATTGTGGCCCTGCTTTGCTGGTGGAGCGTTTGATGGATGAAAAGTGGGAGATACAGCTAGTCCTTGATTTACGACCGTTTGTTTAGTGACCAAAGTTGCGTCGCCACTGGAAAAAGTGACTTAGGGCCGTTTTTCATACTTAATGACCGTTTCAGCAGCCCCACTATCACGTGATCAAAGTTTGGACGCTTGGCTGGTTCATATTTATGACCGTTGCAGTGTCCTGGGGTTGTCCTTTTTGTGACCTTCTCCATGGGGGAACCCGACTGTGGCAGGTTCCCCCATTGCGGTGATTCGCTTAGTGGCGAGAAAGGCCATAAAATGGGGCACAACCCAACATCTTGCTTAGTGACGGGAATGTGGGGATTCATTGAGGCCATAAGTTGAAGAACTACCTGTATTCTTTTTAGAAGCAAAACGAAGTTGTTTTACTTCCTCCAGTTCTTCTCTCTTGAGTTTGGGAGTGAGGAGTTCTGAATTATGGAGCAGGAGTATAAAAAGAATCTAAGGATTATATTAATATAATATATATAATATATGTAATGTAATATAATATAATGTAATAATATAATTATAATATAATTATAATATAATGCCATACCAGCTGTATGGGGCTTGGCATCTCCCTGAATGTTATATTCATTCATTCATTCATTCATTCATTCATTCATTCATTCATTCCTGGTCTGCTGCCTTCCCTTTGGCACCATTGGCAGAATAACAAGAGTTGGAAGGGGCCTTTAAAGGTCTTGTAGTCCAACCCCCTGCTCAAGCAGAGCTGTTGCTTCAGACCAATGGTGGGCCAATCTCTTCTTAAATTACCTGGCCGAATGAGGTTGGCAGGGAGAACCGACTTTTCCAGTCGACAGGAAGGGAAACTATTTGGCTGGCCGTAGGAGAACAGGGCTTGCTCAGTTTTGCTTGGCAACCGGCACCTGCTGTGGCTCTCGGCTCAGGTGAGGACAGGGAAGTGAGCAGGTAAGGGGCGGGGGAGATTTGGCCAGGGGTGGGAGGGAGGATTTTGTTAACAGAGCTGGGAGGGACCTTAGAGATCTTCTAGCCCAACCCCCTGCTCAATCAGGAAACCCTACCAGGGGTCTCCAACCTTGGGAACTTTGAGACTTGTGGACTTCAACTCCCAGAGTTCCTCAGCCAGCTTTGAATTCTGGGAGTTGAAGTCCACAAGCCTTAAAGTCGCCAAGGTTGGCTGAGGAACTCGGGGAGTTGAAGTCCACAAACTCTCAAAAGTCGCCAAGGTTGGAGACCTCTGCCCTGGACCATTTAAGACAAAGTTTTTTAAAAACCTCCACCCACAACATCTGGTGGCAAGTTGTTTCACTGGCTTACGGCTCTACCTTGGCTAAGGAGGACCCTGGAGAACATGAAGGCCTCGGCAGGAAGACCGGGAGAAATGTAACTTGAGGGTGCTTCTACTGTCCTTAACGTTGTTTTCTCTCTCTCTCTCCTTCCTTCCCTTCCCCTCCAGCCTTGTATGGACCTTGTAGTCCCTGCCTGCAGCCATGGGGAAGATGCTATCCAAGATCTTTGGTAACAAGGAGATGCGGATTTTGATGCTGGGCTTGGATGCCGCCGGCAAGACCACCATCCTCTACAAGCTGAAGTTGGGCCAGCCCGTCACCACCATCCCCACCGTGGGCTTCAACGTGGAGACGGTGACCTACAAGAACGTCAAGTTCAACGTGTGGGACGTGGGGGGCCAGGACAAGATCCGCCCCCTCTGGAGACACTACTACACTGGCACCCAAGGGTTGATCTTTGTGGTGGACTGCGCCGATCGGGATCGGATCGACGAAGGCCGGCAGGAGCTCCACCGCATCATCAACGACCGCGAGATGCGGGACGCCATCATCTTGGTCTTCGCCAACAAGCAGGACCTCCCGGACGCCATGAAACCTCACGAGATCCAGGAGAAACTGGGCCTCACGCGCATTAGGGACAGGAATTGGTACGTCCAGCCGTCGTGCGCGACGTCGGGAGAAGGACTCTATGAAGGCTTAATGTGGCTTACCTCTAACTACAAGTCGTAACTCCGGAGCCGGAGAGCTCACTCGAGAACGGGCGTGCGCAACCTCCCCAACCGACGAGGTCTCCAAACCTTCCTTCTCTTCCAGCTGTTTTCCCCCCTCCCTCTCTTCAACTCTTCTCCAACTCCTGGCAGAGGCCTCACCATCCAAGGTCGAGGCCTTGGAAGATCTGGTTGCTCCTCTCTCTCTTGGAAGAGGCCTCGATTTCTGAGGATGGAACAGTGGGGGGAGGTTCCCCACCCCATTGATCCATAGCTACCTACCTGCACCCCTTTGGAACATTCCCCTTCCCCCCCCCCCCCCAGCCCTCCGAACTCGGGTGTCTTCCGAATGAGTCGAGTCTAAGCCAAAGGGAAGGCCCTCGCGAAGAGCGTTGGCTGGGGCCAATTCAAGAAGCTCTTGTCTTCACTTGGGGGCGGCCGTGTGTGTCGTCCCCCCCGCCCACCTTTTAAAGGTGGGAAAGCTTGGCACTTCCAAGGAACTTGAGTTTGCTCTTCGGCGGCCTCTTGGAAGCCGTCCTCCCGCGTGGGCACACCAGACTGGCCGAGGAGACCCACCGCGCTTCAGAAGGTGCTGCGTTGGCTTTTGGTGGGGAGCGGGGAAGTCTCGGTGGGACGGTTGGCTCCCTCGGGTTGCCTCTTCCAGTGCCTCGGCGGGAACGCCCTGCCCTCGCCTTGTCTCGCCTCGCCTCCTTCCTGACCTGTTCCACCTGCTTGGGGGAGACAAGGGCAGGCATGCCTAGCGCCCGACCCAACCTGTTTGCCCGCTGCCGGGAGGGAGTGGAGCGGAAGCCGCCGTGCTTTGGGGCGACTGTCTCTCGTCCCCAAATTCCCGCCTACGGATCTGTAGAGATCTGCCCCTCCCCTCGCGTGAAAGTGGGACCTTTGCAACTCCTGTGGGACCACAATCCGGGGGCATCCGCCACATTCCTCGAGCGCCTCTTCCACGAATCCAGACTCTGCTCCCAGCCTTCCTGCCATGGCCGTCTTCGGTCCTTAGGATGCCGCCCTGTTTTTCCAGAGCCTGGCAGCATGATGGGGGCTCAACCGGGTGAATTGGAACCAAGGCCCATCCTGGGAAATTTACCTCTCTTTGCCCAAGGGGGGGCCATGTCATGTTCACCCACACCCAGGTGCATGCAGGACGTCGTTCCTTGAGAACAAAGGGAGCTTTGATGGTTCAGTTCCAAGCAGTGGGTGTAAATCCTCTCCTTTTTAAAAAAAAAAAATTAAATAAATAATAATTGTACTGCTATAATCCATTATGGAGGGGGGGGAGCGGGGCCCATAGATCTCATTCCCAGCACCTTAGATTGTGTGGCCTTCAGCACAGATCAGTGTGTGTTTGTTGTTGGGGGGTTTCCCCCCCCAACCGTGGCCCCTTTAAGATGGGCGGACTTCAACTCCCAGAATTCCGGGAGGTTGGGGGAGGGGGGAATCCTGGGAGTCGAAGTCCGCCCGTTTTAAAGGGGCCACGGCTGAGCAACACTGGCATAGACCAAAGAGGAGGTTTTGGTCAGGAGGCTCTAAGGGGTGGGTGGGTGGGGTACGTCCCACCCACCCACCCTGATTTCAGCTCTTTCCAGTTGCTAAAGCCCACCCACCCAATTCCTCCTCGCTCTCTTGCTCGCTTTTGAAAATCCTATTTTTATGGATGATAATCCGAGGCCCATTTGAAGTGCTGGAACCATCAGGCTGAATCTCCTCTCCTTAAGCAGTTTTTAAGCCCTCTTTTAAAAAAAACAACGCTCTATTTTAATTCGAGGGCTTCGTGGACCCTCCCCAAACGAGCCCACTGAGGAATTGGGGAGCATCGCAAGTGGGCTGCGACACGGGGAGACTCGGTTTTCTCCCCCCCCCTCCAATTTTCAAGCACGTCTTGACACACAGAAGGGGGTTTGTGATGTCTCTTTTTAATGTCACCCCTCTGTTTAATTCAGATCTTCTCGCACCCCCTTCTGTAAATGGTAAGAGGCACGATTCTCATCTGGATCCTTGAAATTCGAATTCGGACCTGCTTGAAATTCGAATTCGGACTTTTCTGCTAGAACAGGGGCCTCCAACCTGGGCCACTTTAAGACGTGCGGACTTCAACTCCCAGAATTCTGGGAGTTGAAGTCCGCACGTCTTAAAGTGGCCCAGGTTGGAGGCCCCTGTGTTAAGAGAACCGTGGCTGTGCTAACCCAGAAGGGGAGGGGGGGGGGTTGGGAAATCACATTGCACTTTCCGTCTGCAGTTTCCACTGCGGCTTGCACGCTGGGTGTGAGCTGGATCAGATGTGACTCAGCGGCTGCTGGAGGCGTGGCCGGGGTGAGTCTCGGTTGCGCTGAGCCAGCATAAAAGGCTCTTCCCAGCCGTCTTCTTGCCCCTCCGCTCTCCGCTAAGCGCTTTCTGGATTTCAAGCATGGCAGGAATAATCCGCGCGAGGATGCCTCGTGGCTTACAGTCAAAAAAGGAAAAAGTCGAGATGGAGGCCAGAATAGCCTGATCTAAGCTCCATCTGGTGTTTTTTCCCCCCGCTAGGTGTATTTAAAACTTTTAAATATTAACATTTTTAAAAAAATGTTTTTAAAAAAATTAAAAATGGATTAAAAAAAACAACAGGCAGCAAGTTGTTTGGGGGCCATTTTGACTTTTTTGACCTGCCGAGGCTCCTGAAAGCTGGAATTATTTCTCTCCCCTTTCCTCTTTCTCCAACATTTGGAGAGAGAGTGTGCGAAGGAGTTCTTTTCTTTTCTGGTTGTTTCCTTCCTTCCCAAGCTCACAATTTCAACCGCTGGCTGGGAACCTTCAGAAATATCTTTGATTTGGAGACTCTGGGCAGAATTGTGGTTAAAGTTACGTGGAGGGCAAAGCCCTCCAACATGCTTCTTCGGTGTTTCTTTAGGGGTGGACTTCGACTCCCAGAATTCCCTGCCAATATGGCCGGCAGAGGAATTCTGGGAGTTGAAGTTCCACCTATAATCTTCAAGCTGATTTATGTGACCCAGAGAATTGGTAGGGCAGGATATTCAGCCTGAAGAGATTTATTGGGGTAGGGGAGACCCCGCCTTCTGGTCCTCCGTTCCCTTCCTTCTGTTGATGTAGGGGGGGGGGTGTCCCTTCCCACCTCTTTCTTGACAGCTTTCTTCCCAAAAATAAGCTCCCGTGCCATGGTGCCATCTCCCACACCTTACCTACCCATGGTGCATCTCAACATTTCGGAAATAAACTATCTTATTTGGGCCTCTGGACATGCATCGTGTCCATTGCCTTAAGGCAGGGATGTCCAAACTTGGGAACTTTAAGACTTGTGGACTTCAACTCCCGGGGAATTCTGAGAGTTGAAGTCCACAAGTCTTAAAGTCCCCAAGTTTGGACATCCCTGCCTTAAGGCTCCAGGACTACCCTCCCCATTATCCCCCATCTAGCAGTGGAACAGATGGGACCCATTTCTCTAGGGTGCCCAGAAAGGCGAGGTGGAGGGGGGGGGCATTAAAGCAGGCTACGTCCTGCTTTAATGTGTGTCCCCCCCCCCTCCAAACTCTGCCTTGGTCGCCATAGTTTGGGGTTTGTGGAACCGTCTTTGTCTGAAAATAGGGCTTCCTCCTACCAGTGCCCTTCCTTGGCTGGGAACGCTGGGTCTTGTAGTCCTAACCTGTCTGACAGGTGGGGAGCGGTTGCGGGATATAATATTCTGAAGGCACTTAGATCCTCATCCCTGCCTTGAAATGCTTAGTGGCCTTTCTCCCCTTCGTGGTTTGTCGGGGTTTTTTTTCCCCCTGTCTTGTTGGAGTCATCCCCCCCCCCCCAAATCACCCATCAAATCCAGACACAGGATGATGGTTATTATTCCACCCACCCCCAGAACCACCACCCCCTCCTCCCTGGTGATGGTCAGAGAATGATCCCTGTGAAAAGAACTCCCTTTTAATTTTCCTCCCACCCACCCCAAATGCCTTCCACCACAAAGGCTGTCCCTTAAAGCAGGGCTCCCCAACCTTTGCAACTTTAAGCCTGAAGGACTTCAGCTCCCAGACTTCTCCAGCCAGCAAAGCTGAAGTCCTTCAGCTTTGCTGGCTGGAGAATTCTGGGAGCTGAAGTCCTTCAGACTTAAAGTTGCAAAGGTTGGGGACCCCTGCCTTAAAAGGAAGAACAAGGTACTTTTTTTCCTGCAACTTAAAAACTGCAGCTGGAGAACTTGAATAGGCTGATCTGTTTCGAGGGTTGGGCATAAAATTAAGGGTGGTGCGTTGTTTTATTTTCATTCCCCTGAATTAAAAATGAAGGGTGTGTTTCTCGGATGCTAAGCTGCACATATACAAATGTACTGTACATTTATTGCTGGAATTTCTTTAGACTCTGGGTTGGTTTGGGGGGAGGGGGGCTAGGGTGCGGGAAAGGCGGTATTCACACGTTCCTGGTGGCTATGAGTGCCTGGGGTGGGAACCCCCTATTTACCAAGAAGGGCTCACTCTTTCTTTCTTTTTTTTAAAAAAAATTACCGTAAATAAATAAAACGATTTTCAAATCTTCCATGAAAATGACGTGTGTCTTTTTTGGGAAAAACTCAGCGTGTCTCTCTGATTGGTCAGTCACCAGTTTGCCGTTTCCATAATATCCATGGTGAAGTATTAGTGACGCCGGCTTCGGGGATTTTCCCGTGTATATAGCATGGAGATGTTATTGCAACGTTTTGACAAGATCTCACTTGTCATCATCAGGCAGGCTTCTCTGTCTGTGACATAAGACAGAAGCCTGCCTGATGATGACAAGTGAGATCTTGTCGAAACGTTGCAATAACATCTCCATGCTATATACACGGGAAAATCCCCGAAGCCAGCAATGCCAGCATATATATGTATGTATATATCCCAATGATTGATTGATAGATAGATAGATAGATAGATAGATAGATAGATAGATAGATAGATAGATAGATAGATAGATATCAAGTTTTTAAACTTGGGATTTTAATTCGGTTTTTAGCGCAGGGTTTATTTATTAGAATAAGTATTTTAAATTTTATATATTTTATATACTTTGTATGTATTTTAACATCCCTGTGCGCCGCCCTGGGTCCTAACAAGGAGAAGGGCAGGGTATAAATTTAATAAAATAAAAAAATAGATAGATAGATAGATAGATAGATAGATAGATAGATAGATAGATAGATAGATAGATAGATAGATAGATAGATAGATAGATAGATAGATAGATAGATAGATAGATAAATAATAGATGAGATAGAAATATAGATAGATGACTGGTTGGTAGATAGGTAGATGGATGGATGGATGATAGGCTGGTCAACTTTGGCAACTTAAAGACTTGTGGACTTCAACTCCCAGAATCTTAAAGTTGCCAAGGTTGGCTGAGGAATTCTGGGAGTTGAAGTCCACGTGTCTTAAAAGTGGCCAAGGTTGGAGACTCTTGTCTTAGAAATGGTCCCAACTTATCATAGGTCCGTGATGGTGAACCTGCATACATGGGGGTGCTCGCATTGCATTTTGGGGGTTCCTCTGCCCTACCCCATGCCCCGTTTTGGGCCTGGAAGGACTCCTGCACCAACCTGGAAACCAAAAAGGGGCAAGAGAGGGCGGGGCGCCTGTGTGTGTGTGGGGGGGGCGCGTAGGGGACGTTCACATTGCATTTGGGGGTTTGGGGCACATGTGCTTTAGGCACTTGGCCCCAAAGAGGAGAGCCCTCTCTGTCACAGGAGATTTAGATTTCGGCCTAATATATAATTTAGAACCATGACTTAATCCTCCACCACCACTATCGCCCCCCCCCCCTCCCCTGCACCACAAATAGTCACATGACCCCAAATTGCCAGTTTTGTGACGGGAATTTCAGAGGTGTGATCTCTGCAGGGCATGGAACATCTGTGTGGCGCCTTTGAAACGGGGGCGAGTTGGATTGTGTGGTTCTGGCCACCGTTTGGCTGTCCCCCAGGGGGTGGGGGGGGAGAGAGAGTTGCATTTGTGGTTTTTGCCATTTTCGTTCCTCTTTTCATTCTGGCTGGAACGGCAGCTGTGATTGATGTCACTCGATCACAAGGCCTGCTGGCGTTTTAAAAAGTTTCATTTCCTTTTCTTCCGCCTGCGGTTATTGGGGAAGGGCAGGGCTGCCATCCTTCGGGGCGGTCCTGAGAACCTCTCCGTTTTGGGGGGGGGGGAAGGGGGAATCGTATTGGTTGGATTTGGGATTTTACAGATTCACAGAGTTGGAAGGGGACCTTGTAGGTCATCTAGTCCAACCCCCCCACCCCACCCAAAAGGGAGGTCCTACACCAGTGATGGTGAACCACGTTGAGGCATTGCCCTGCCAGCGGGCCAGCGTGCATGCCTGTGCTGGCCAGCTGATTCGGCCATTTGTAACCCATTTTTCACCCACCCCAGGCTTTAGAGACCCCCAGAGGCCCCCCCGGTTTGTCGTAGGACCATTTTTAGTCCTCCGGAGCCTTCAGGGAAACTCCTGAAGCCTCTGGGGAGGGGGAGGGGGGGCTGTTTTCGCCCTCCCCAGGCTCCCATAAAGCCTCTGGAGCCTGGGGAGGGTGAAAAAAACATGTAAAAAATGGGGGGAGTACTTGTCATGTGCACTGGGGGGGGGCACATTGCATTATGGGTTCGGCACGCCAATGAACGACCACCCCCTGCACTCCCCCCTCTTATGGCACGCCAGCCTAAAAAGGTTCGCCATCAGGGCCCAACAGCATGTCTGACCGATGGCCGTATGGCAGTAAATGAAACCGAATGTAGCTGTGGGTCAGGCCCCCAGGGGGAAAGGCCATTTTCTATCCTTGCCTGAAGCCCATCCTTGGGCTGAGATGTCATCCCATCCTTTCGATTCTTCCAGTTGTGTGGGTCCGTGGGTGTGCGCTGTGGTAGAAGTGAAACACCCAACCGTCTCTTGTGGGGTGCGCACACATTTCCCTCGGATTAATCTGGAACATCCTGTTCCTTAAAGCAAGACCAAGGGGATTACCAGTTGTTGGGTTTTTTTTAAAAAAGGGGGGCATTTGGGTTTTTTTTAAACACTTATTAAACATTTGCTCACCACACTATAAAAAAATGTGGAGACTCTAGATAAAGTGCAGAGAAGAGCAACCAGGATGATGCGGGGACTGGAGGCTCAAACATACAAAGAACAGATTTGGGAACTGGGCATTGGCTAGTCTAGTGAAGAGGAGAACCAGGAGAGACAGGAGAGCATCTTCCAATATTTGAGGGGCTGCCCCAGAGAGGAGGAAGGGGGGTCAAGCTATTCTCCAAAGCCCCCGAAGGCCAGACAAGGAAGAATGGATGGAAACTGACCAAGGAGAGAGATTCAACCTGGAATTAAGGAGGCATTTCCTCACAGGACAATTAATCAGTGGAACAGGTTGCCACCAGAAGACCCCAGAAAGAGCGCAGAGAAGAGCAACCAGGATGATTAGGGGGATGGAGGCTCAAACATGATGAATAGTTGCAGGAACTGGGCCTGACTAGTGAAGAGGAGGACCAGAGAGGAGTTCTGATAGCATCTTCCAAGATTTGAGAGGCAGGGGTCATCTGGAGATCCCCTGCTTCTCAGAGGCAGTGCGAACAGGTTACAGCAACGCTTGCGAGCCGGAAGCGCATGTGAACGACAGGCAGGAAGTGGGCATGGAGAAGAATGCAGTGAAACTGGATTGAAGCTCTGCCAAACCTCGGAGGAACGTTTGCTGCTGGTCGCAGGAAGCGATGAGGCAATGAGTCACACTACCAATGCTCCTGGTTGCTCCCTGGCTGGATTGGGACCGAATGATACGAAGCAAGCAATGCATAAGTTGCGCCATGGCGCATTGCTCATCGTTGCACTCTTACAGTAAGACTAACGTTGCATGAACCTAGCTTCGGAAAATAGGTCAGTGTGTTCTTTTGTAATTAGGCAGATCCCCGAATTCCTCAACGGGGTTGAGTTTAAGTCCACAATTCTGGGAAATGCTGGGTTCATGTCATAACTGTGGTTGGTTTAAAGCGGGCTTAGCCTGGGCCATTGTGAATTGTCATCCAAAGTTTATCAATTAGCATTCTGAGTCCAGCCAATCACATCTCCCCAGCCCCCCTACAATTCCAATTCTATGTTATTTGAATGGCTAGTATCAAATGTTAGAAGTATAAGGAAGGAATATAAGGTTGGCTTACATGGTCACAGTTAAAATAGATATAGTTATTTCTGAATCCTTACTGAACTTTTGCTAATACCAGGATTGAAATGATAATACTTTATAGTTTATGTAGATAAGAGATAAGATATGGGGAAAAGATCATTGTTGCAATTTAAGAGGAAGTGAAAATTATTAAAATTGCTTACACTTATTGTGATGAAGGTCAGAAGTTATTTATTTTTCTTTACTATATCCTTCCTTCCTTCCTTCCTTCCTTCCTTCCTTCCTTCCTTCCTTCCTTCCTTCCTTCCTTCCTTCCTTCCTTCCGTGATTTTTACTATTGCAATTATAATATTTCATGACATTATTTAAAAGAAAACCGAGCACCCTCCTGGATTAATCCCTGGTGCTTTGGAGAAAGTGGGGCAGAGGGCAGGCGGGCTGGGCGTTTGCCCCCCACCTGTTGACATGTGACAGGTTGAAAGCTTGTTCCCTTGTCAAGCCTGGGCAGCTTTTAAAAACAGCCAAGCAGGTTAACTCCTGCATGGCTAATATTCCACCTTTCTTCAAAGCCTAAGTCCTGCCATTGAGTTCGCTTTGTCGGCTAACCTTGCAACTTGCAGAAGGGGCTCCCGGGGGAGGGGGGGTGGAGGGAGAGATTGACCCATGGTGGAATGCTGAAGCTGGGCAAAACGAAAGGCACCTCCACCCCAGCAGCTCTTCAAGAGTTTAGCAGTCATTGAACTGCGTGGGACATTTTTTTGCAAACAACAGCTGAACTTGCAAAGGTTCACATTGGATTGGCCCCTGACTTTTTTCTCTTTATCTTGCCGACTCAGTCTAACATTTAGGTCAGTGCTTCTCAACCAGGGCCACTTTCAAAAAGTGTGTGGACTTCAACTCCCAGAATTCCCCAGCCATCATGCCAGTGAATTTTAAAATGTGTGAATTTCAACTCCCAGAATTCCCCAGCCATCATGCCAGTGAATTTTAAAATGTGTGAATTTCAACTCCCAGAATTCCCCAGCCATCATGCCAGTGAATTTTAAAATGTGTGAATTTCAACTCCCAGAATTCCCCAGCCATCATGCCAGTGAATTTTAAAATGTGTGAATTTCAACTCCCAGAATTCCCCAGCCATCATGCCAGTGAATTTTAAAATGTGTAAGACTTGTAAGTCCCAGAATTCCCCACCCGGCATGCCAATGAATTTTTAAGACGTGTAAGCAAGTCCCAGAATCCCCCAGCCACCGTGGCATTAGGCTTATCAGGTATTTCAATCAAGTAGTTTCTACCTGCTTGGAAGCCCACGCAGGTCAGAGTCACCTGGGCTGAAACGTTAAAAGTGTTGCTTGTCAGTCTGGGTAGGTGGGAGTGAATCTCCCGGAAACATTTTTGGGATCTAACAATAGGCAGTGGCTCTCATTATCCTTCCAAAAAGATGAGGAAGGGGGACAGGTGCCCGATGCAAACTGGGTTACTTCCTGGGACCAAAAGTTTATTCTTCCAAGTTTTGGGTCTGGTACTGGAGTACATCTTAAAAAACCCTTCTTTATCCTTCCTTCCTTCCTTCCTTCCTTCCTTCCTTCCTTCCTTCCTTCCTTCCTTCCTTCCTTCCTTCCTTCCTTCTATCTCTAATTTTTACTATTGCAATTATAATCTTTCATGACATTATTTAAAAGAAAACAATAATTTGTTTTGTGTGTGAGAAAGAGAATTCTGGAGAGAGAGAGAGAATCTAGAAAAATAAACTTCTCGTCCTGGTGACCGATTCGGATTGTATTCTGCAGTATTATCCAGGTATATTTGCCTTCATTTGCAAATACCAACCCAGTTTGCTGTCCCAAATGTATTTGCTCCTTAAATCAGCCTAGGATGCTAAAGAATATTCAGGCAGCTGCAAGATTTTCTGTCTCAATTCTACAAGAGAGGGGCAGGAAGCAGCTCCTCCCCCCACCCCCCTTGGCCATTCCTAAATCCAGCGCTAGAGAAAAAAAAGGCAGAATCAGAGCAAGTGGAAAATTTGACGCAAAAGTCAAATAATAGTAAAGGGGGAAGCTTCCCTCCCCCTTCAACCGCGAAGCCAGCCGGATCCGGCTTTTAACAGCCAGACAGCCCAAGCTGTTTGCAGCTGTTCCCCTGCCCCAAAGGCACGGCTTTCTTCCAGAATCAAGAGGGCTTCCTTGCCCCAGATCAGGGGTCTGCAAAGTCGGCTCTTTTAAGACTGGTGGACTTCAACTCCCAGAATTCCCCAGCCAGCTATGCTGGCTGGGGAACTCTGGGAGTTGAAGTCCACCAGTCTTAAAAGAGCCGACTTTGCAGACCCCTGGCCCAGATAATATTTTGAATTTTGGGTGTTTTTTTTAATAATTTGCAGAGTCTGAGCTTGCCGCCCCCTTGAAAAAGTAGAGTGAAAAAGGGGGATGAAATGGATGCAAAACACAGATTCTTTTGACCTCCTAAGGCAGGGGTTCCCAAACTTGGCAACTTTAAGACTTGTGGACTTCAACTCCCAGAATTGAAGTTGAAGTCCACAAGTCTTAAAGTTGCCAAGTTTGGGAACCCCTGTCATAAGGTCTGGGCATCTCTAAAGAAAAATGTGCCGTCTGATGTCAGAGACTTAGAATAGTCTGGACCGCAATCCGGTGGGTGACACAGGTAGTCCTCGACTTATAACAGTTCGTTTAATGACTGTTTGAAGCGACAATGTCGCAAAAAGTGATTTATGGCAGTTTTTCGCACGACCATTGCAACATCCCCTTGGTCAAAGACACTTGGCAACCGATTCGTACTTACGACAGTTGCAGTGTCCCGTGGTCCTTTTTTGCGACCTTCAGACCAGCAAAGTCAACGGGGAAACCAGGTTCACTTAACAACCAGGTGACTCACTTTAACGACTGCAGCCGTTCTCCTAAGAACTGTGGCGTAAAAGGGGGCCACAAACACACTTAGCCGAAGTCTTACTTAGTGACAGAACTTGTGGAGTTGCCTCCAACTTCTGAACCAGAGAAATTTCCATTTTCTGGGTTTTTCCCATGACCCCAGACATCAAATGGCTTCACACAATATGGATAGGCCCATCAAGACCTTGTTGGGAAAACGCAGCATGTGGATTTTGAACAGATCTGGTTAAGAACACTGCATTGTCTGCCTTCTTCGGAGCCTTGGACGTATCAGTGTGAGGACTTTGGTGTTCTCCGAGCTTGGTGGCTTTTTTTGAAGACGTTTCGTGACCCAACTGGGTAACGTCATCAGTTCTAGAAGGGAATGGAGATTATTTTTTATTTATTTTATTTTTATTTGTTGGATTTATATAACCGCACCCTCTCCCCAAAGGGACCCGGGGCGGTGCACAGGAAATTAAAAGACATAATATCACAAATATAAATAATTAAAACCAAATTGAATAAATTATCCCTGTGCTAAAAATTTAAAAATATTAAAACATGACCCCCTCTAAGACCCAATTAAAGCAATTTATGGTACAGGCTGTAGGCTGGGTAAATAGCTAGGCCAAACCGGTGTGATGAAACAAGAGTGTCTTTAATTTCTGGCGGAAGGTGCGGAGGTCCGTGGTTGTTCTAAGTTCGGGGGGAAGGTCGTTCCAGAGGGTCGGGCCCACCACAGAGAAGGCCCTTCCCATGGGCGTCGCCCGCTGGCATTGCCTGGTGGACGGCACCCGGAGAAGTCTCTGTGGGAGCGAATCGGCCGAAGGGATGGATGGGGCAGGATGTGGTCTCGCAGATAAGATTGCATGGAGGAGGAGGACTGTGGGGTCCTTAGAGTTCTCTGAGCTTGGTTTTTTTTTTTTTTGCAGACCTTTCATGACCCAACTAAGTAACATCATCAGTGGTAGAAGGGAAATCCCAATCCATATTAGCACTGATGATGTTACCTAGTTGGTTCATGAAACGCCTGCAAGAAAACCACCAAGCTCAGAGAACACCCGGGACCCCAGAGTCCTCTTCTACCTCCTCCTCTTCCTCCCCTTCCTCATTCTCCTCCTCCCCTCCTCTTCCCCACAACCCCCCTTTTCTTCTAGCACTGATGATGTTACCTAGTTGGGTCATGAAAGGTCTGCAAGAAAGCCCTCATTTCAACGCCGAGCTACAGGAAGTTCTCTTTTATCCATATCAGTGTGACTTTTGTTCATTTTCCCATCTACAAAATGGATGTGAGGATTGCAGTTGAGCTGACCAGTTCCTGACACAATGCATCTGAAGAGCTGGACAAAATAGCCACTTAGCTGTAATGTTTGCTTATGTATTTGTTCCATTTCTATGGCTACCCAGCTCAGCCAGAGGCTGCGCGTGGCTCACAATCTGGGCGGTTTACTTCATTCCTACTCTAGTTTTACAATTTCTGCACCTCGGACCCAAATGCCCACCTTGGCCTAAACTCTACCCTGAACACCCCTTCCAACCAGCTGCTTCTTGAAAACCACTAGAACTGCACACAATGCAACCAGATGATTGGGAAAAGCGACAGCAGAAATTGGACTTAAATTTGGACTGCTACGTGTTTTTTATTTCCCATCCAAGCTTTGATTCCAACCGGGGAATCCTTTAAGATTTGGAAATTTTAAAAAGGTAAGCAATTATTTTTCCCCTTTCTGGAGAGGAAGAAGGGAGGGATAAGCTGAAGCTGAAGAGCTGGCTAGCTTGCCTTCTTTTGCTGAGCAAACGGATGCCTGAGCAAGCATCTCGGGGTTATTAATTGCTGAGCAACCATAAATCCTGATCTGACACTCAGGAATGTTGCTGACAGCCATGGGTTCAAATGATAACTTTGCCCTCTTTTTCCTTTCCTGCAACTTTAAGAGTCTGGGAGCAAGGTCCTCTTCAATAGCCTTCCCTGGGTTTGAAAGTCTAGAGGTTTTCCAGCTTCCAGGTCAATGGTTTTTTCAGGAGGCAACTGGACTTCCTTGTTTTTTCTTTGAAGACGTTTCGCTTCTTATCCAAGCGGCTTCTTCAGCTCTGATAGGATAGTGGAGAATGGAGATATAAATCCTTCTGTTTTCCACTATCCTGTCAGAGCTGAAGAAGCTTCTTGGAACTTCACTGTGGTTTTTCTGTCCTTCCGCCCAATTGATCAATGAATCAATCTGAATACAGGCAGTCCTCGACTTACAACAGTTCATTTAGTGACCGAAGTTATAGCACCCCTGAAAAAAGTAACTTATGGCCATTTTTCACTCTTAAGGACCGTTCCGGCTTCCCCATGGTCACTTGATTTCCGGACTCACATCTATGATGGTTGCAGTATCGCCTTCTGACAAGCCAACGGGGAAGCCCCATTCACTGAATGCCAGCGTTACTCAGTTTAAGAACTGCAGTTATTCACTTAACAACGGTGACGAGAACAGCTGCAAAATAGGGCAAAGCTGCCTAAAACAGATTTATCACTTAGCAATGTACGTTTTGGGCTCCATTGTGGATGCCAAGTTGAGGCCTCCATACATTCAGAATTGTGTTTTCATTTGACATAACTCGTTGGTGGGCTGTGCTTCAGGGACGGTGAGATTTTGGGGGCCACGTGGAACCAGGTTCTGGGGTTGCTTTCTTTCCCAGCCTCAGCCCAAAAACTGGCATGGGGTAGAGTACATTCCAGCAGCAGCAGCACCAAACCAGGGGAACCCCAAAGGTGCTTTTTTCAAGAGGCAGCTGGTTTTTCTTTGAAGAGGTTTCGCTTCTCACCCAAGAAGCTTCTTCCGCTCTGACTGAAGGATTCCATTCCCCACCATTCAATCAGAGTTGAAGAAGCTTCTTGGACGAGAAGCGAAACCTCTTCAAAAGAAAAAACCCAGAAAGCCTCGTGAAAAAAGCACCTTTGGGACAACCATGAGCTGGAGGGCTGAGAATCTCCCTCAACAAGCCAGGGGAAGCTGTCGGGGAGGGGAAACAGGCCCTGGGGGGCCACGTCTCCCTCTGCATGGCTGGGATCCGTGGGAGACGCTCCTGAGCCCCTGCAATTAGGTGTAAAGTGATAGAGAGGCAGGCTGGATTCACACAACCCCCGCGCCAGCATGGGGTTAATGGGGTGGTTCTAGTGTTGCATTGACCCAGTTCATGTGGCTAAATTGGGGTTAGTGCATTGCATGAACTCCATAAGCCATCTTTTAGCCAGCATCGCCTTGCATGCAACTCCTTGGCCAAAGTTCAAGACAGCTCCCATGATCCTTTGCGGCTCAGAGGTCCTTGGACCAATCCCCGGGGAGGCTTGGCTCAGCACCAAGGCCTTTCCCATGAGCCTTTGCTTCTCCACCGCCTCGACGTTCAAGGAGGGAGGGAGGGCGGGGCTTCTCTTGGTTGAACGTTCAAGACGACCGTTGGAGAATCTCACCCGCCCTCCTCCTCCCAGTTTCTATTCTGGAACCGAGATTCTTATTGGTTCATAAGAAGAAGAGGGGCAGGGTTGGGGCCGAAGTCACGTCCACCAATTAAAATAAAGCTCGAGCGTTGCCGGTCCAATGGATTTCCAGAGAGAAGAGTGACGGGCATAAAAATCTGCCAATACGTTTAACTCCTTGGGGCGAACGCGTCTCCTTTATGGGACCCAATCAGGGCGTCCGTTTCAGATTTGGCGCAATCCGGTTTCGAACGGCTGAGATTGACCCTTCCTTGAGCCAATGGGATTTTAGGGTCAAACCGTAGCTTTTCAGGGGTCTCGACGGTTTTAATGAAGAAGGAGGAGGGAAGTTCATGAGGAGCAATGTGGTGGGGCGGGATGCCGCGAGGAGAGACGTCGCCTTGAGCCAATGAGTTTGAAGGAAGAGGGGACGGATGTTCCTGCTGGCCAACGGAAAAGGCGAAGACTTTTGATAAACGGATGCCAGAGCGAATCAAATCGGCAGGCGGGAGACAGTCGACCCTATGGCGGCGGAGGGCGGGACAAGGGTAGGTAAGGCACCGTCTCGACCCAATCAGAGCCCGGGCCGCCTTGAGCGACGTGGAGCCAGCCCAATAGAGGCGTGCCTGAGGTGGGAGCGAGGGTGGGCTGGGATAGTGTGGGCGCCATGTCGCGGCGGAGGTGGCGAGGTTCGCAGAGCGGCGAAGGCGGCGGCGGCGGCTCGGGACGCGGAGGGGACATGGTGAAGATGGCCGGCGGAGGCGGAGGCGGCTCCGGACGTTATTACGGGGGCGGCCCTGAAGGCGGGCGCGCCCCGAAGCGCCAGAAAACGGAGAACGCGGACCACGGGCCGGGGGGAGCGGCCGGCGGAGGCGGGGTGAGAGAGCGGCCGCCGGGCTGAGGGGGAAAAAACAGAAGAAAAGCTGCCGGGGCGTGGGGGGGGGGGGGGGAGAAGGGCGGCGTTTCCGGGCCGAGACGTCCCAGAGGCCTTCCAAACGCGCCTGGCGCTGGACTACAACTCCCATCGTCCCTCATATAAAGGGCGTGGGGAGGAAGCTGTTGAAGTTCCGTGGACTGCGTGGTGGCTTGGGAAGATGGGAGTTGTAGTCATGCCGCACGGGACGGCAGGGGCCCGGGTGGAGCCTCCACGGGTAGGCGCAGTCTACCGTTAGACTCCCGCCCCTCCCCCCCCCCCGCTTGAAGCTGCGGCCGCCTGGGTGGGAGGGGCCAAAGAGGGGGCGTTCCCCGAGGGTGGGGGTGGTCCTCAGGTTACGACCTCAGAGGTGGTCCTCGAGTTACGACCGCAACGGAGCCCAACGGTACTGCCGCTAAGTGGAAACATTGGCTCCAGGGAGCTTTGCCCCCGTTTTACGACCTTTCTTGCCACAGTGGTTGAGGGAATCCCTGCGGTTTAGTAGCACAGTTGTTAAGTGAATCGGGTTTCCCCCTCTTCTCCCCCTCCCTCCATTGACTTTGCTAGTCGGAAGGTCGCAAAAGGGGGAAGTCACATGACCTTGGGACCACCGTGACCGTCATAAAGATGAGCCACTTGCCAAGTGTCTGGATTTTGAATCACGTGACCCCCGGGAGAATGCTGCAACGGCCGTTAAGTCCTGAAGAAATGGTCCTCAGTTACCTTGGTCACTAAATGAACTGTTGTAAGTCAAGGACTTCCTGCAGAGCTTTTCCTTGACAGAAGCAGCCTGCTTGGCTGACGCCTTACTTGCTGTGATGCCTTAACGTGGGTGGGCCCCTAGGGCCCCTTTGCGACCTTGGGGACTACGACTCCCAGAATTCCAGGAAGGGATCCTGAGCCAGGAATTCTGGGACTTGAAGTCCCCAGGTTGGTGCCCATCCCTGCCTTAACATGACTGCATTGAGTGGTCCTTTGAAAGAGGACCCGGAGGCCCATAAGGAAGGGGTGGCCTTGACTAGCAGAGCCTTATGGATCCACAAAGTCGCCTCTGAGGCTCAGAGCCCAGGCAAGCCGTGGCTTTCACATCCCCTGCTGCAAATGTGAACGGAAAGGCGGGTGTATTTACCTTGTGAACAAAGCTCCTTAGATTTGGGAGGAGTGGTTTGTTTGCGTGCTTAATTACAATTTATCGCACTCTGATTCTGGTGCCCAAATTAAAGGTGAGGATCAGGATCAAAGCAACTCATTTCTGCAGCATCTAAGTCCGTCTGCAGGGAGAGACATTTAATCTTGTTTAAGGGTTGGGATGTGTGGCCGAGCCCTTTTTCCTTTTGGGGAAAAAAATTGTTTCTTACCTGCCTCCCCCACCCCACCCCCTCCAGTTTGGGTGTGTGCATCTTGCAGAGTTTTGGTAGCGGTTTCCTGAGTAGCGTGGTTTAACTGTAAAGCAAGAGTTGCTTTGCATAATGAGACGGGCCTTGTATAAATTCAATAAACCAATTACTGGATTTAACTGTTGAATCCCAGAACATCTAGATTGTGGGATCAAATTTACTGGAACGGTCAAAGGATACGTGGGATATATTTCTCTCTTGAACAATAAGCATTTGCATAGATTTAGGAGGCTATGTTGAGTATGAATTGGCCAAATAAATGTAACTGCTGATCTTTTAACATAAGCAGGGAGCAGAAAAGCCGCAGGAGCCAAGAATGATCTTTTCCTGGTTAATTTTCCTAGTCCCACTAAAAAAATAAAGCAGTAGCTTAATTACCTCTGATGACGGAGAAATTCCATTTGAACTGCATCCTGCTAAGTTATCCTCTGCCTAACAGAATCGTTTTGGGCTCCTTAGCGTTGCCTCAGCTGTTCCAGTTTGCAGCCCCCCAGAAACCCCTTTTGGTGAAAGGCTCCCCTCACTTTTCCCAGGCAAGTGTCCCATGACCTCCTCTTCTCTCGCAGGAGAACTATGATGATCCGCACAAGCCAGCTGCTTCTCCTGTGGTCCATATCCGGGGTCTGATTGATGGTGTGGTGGAAGCTGATCTGGTGGAGGCCTTGCAAGAATTTGGCCCCATCAGGTGAGGAAGGGGCAGCCAGAACATCCAGAGGGGTGGATATCATGACAGATCGTGCAGGTTCAGTGACTTAGTTCTTTTCTCTCTCTCTCCCCCCCCCCCCCCCCCCGCCCCCCAAGCTATGTGGTGGTGATGCCCAAAAAGAGGCAGGCTCTAGTAGAGTTTGAGGACATTCTCGGAGCATGCAATGCGGTGAATTACGCAGCGGACAATCAGATCTACATTGCTGGGCATCCGGCCTTCGTCAACTATTCTACCAGCCAGAAGATTTCACGGCCCGGGGACTCGGATGATTCGCGAGGAGTTAACAACGTCTTGCTCTTCACCATTCTGAACCCCATCTACTCCATTACGACGGTGCGTTTATGAGGCTGCTTTATTGCAGGGGACCCCAGTCTAGGACGCGGGCGGTCCTGGCTTGGGCCTCCAAGCTTGGTTTGGACCCAAGCAGGAAGAGCAGATAATGTCTGAATGGTTTGCGGGTCTGCCTCCTTCTCTCAATAAACTGGGCCTTGAAGTGTGTGGCAGGCAGGGCTGGTAGGAGACTCACAGGGGCCGCTCTTGTGAGGCCCTGCTGACTTTACAGTCTTTGTCTTGTAGGATGTCCTATATACCATCTGCAACCCGTGTGGTCCAGTCCAGCGCATTGTTATCTTTAGAAAAAATGGGGTCCAGGCTATGGTGGAATATCCTTTCTTTTTGATAGCTGAGAAGAGCGAAGCAGAACTGTCTGCCTTGGCATGGGCTGTGGGAGATGGAGCACTTTTTTTTGGGGGGGGGGGGCTAGAAAGCTGCTGGGGTAAAGGAAGAAGGAAGGCTCGTAGCTTGGAGAGCGTTGACTAGGAAACACCCAGCTAAGGTTTCCTTAATTCTGCAAACATTTGACTCTGTGCAAAGTGCTCAGAGAGCAAAAGCTTCTTTGAACGGGGCCGACATTTACTCTGGCTGCTGTACGCTGAAGATCGAATATGCCAAGGTGAGTGGGGGGGTTGCAGAAGAGAGGGCGGGCCCCTGTGTTGCACGGGAGGGTCTGCGGCCTTCCCCCCCCCCCCCCCCCAAATCAGCAAAAGCTTCTTTTCTGAATCAGAAGGGATTTGCAAACCGCCCCAACCAAATTGCTTCACCCAGATTCCCCCTAATTAGCTCCAAACCCTGGTCCCGAAGGTGACTGGCTCTTCCCAACCGGAGTCCTGATACCAAAGAACCTTCCGAAATGGTACAGTTGTAGCTGTTTGACGTTACTCCTTTGTGTAAGATAACCCTGCGAGTAGAGAAAAGGCATCTGTTATGGGTTGAAAAAATATGGGGAAACTGGTCTGGCATTTTTCTCTCTGTTAAGTTACAGAATGGCAGGAATTCCTACCAGTAGGGCAGCTAATCTGTAAAATACAGCTAGTCCTCAGTTAATGGGGATAATTGAGCCAGCCAGTTCAGGTTGTAAGTCTTCCCAGTTGGGTCATGACATGACCAACCTGATTTGACAATCTTTCGTGCAGTGGTCGTTAAGCAAACTCCAGGATTTCTGGTTTCCAGCAAAAATGTAAACGAGATGTTACAAAAGTTGTAGGTCCCGCATCCTTAATAGGAAGTGGATCAAGACTGAGCCCATAGCTTAATTTACTTTGGCTTTAATCACAGTTGTGCTAACTCATATATTATGGGCTAAACGGGAACAGATAATGAGGTACCTATGGTTATAAGCCAGTTAGGTCGCTGTTTTGTGACTGCTCCGCAGGCCCGTATAATCACACCAGGTGGCTTTGTTGCTCTCTTTCTCCAGCTGCCTCTCTTGATCTCCCTACATTGTTTTCTGAACGTTTGTGCTCTGTTTTAGCCCACTCGCCTGAACGTCTTCAAGAACGACCAGGATACCTGGGACTACACCAACCCCAACCTCAGCGGGCAAGGTAACCTTGATCGCCTGCTCTCAAGCTACACACAGACCCTTTCTTTTCCTGTTGAAGAGCACACTTCCTCCAGCTGAATTGTGTGATGTAATGCCATTTGCCTGCTGTCCAACATGGGGCCCGATTTGGGGAAGCCTGGAGGGCAAGGCAGCTTGGCTTCAGCACAGGAGGCTTCCTGAGCCTCCTAAGACTGGAAGCGTGGTGGGGGAGCGGGTCGAGAATAGCTGCGAGGGAATTGGGGGAGCTCCGTCTCCCTGTTTGCATCTGGTCAGGTATACCCCTTCCTGGTGTTGCATCTCTAGGGTGTGTGTGTGTGGATTGCAGCTACTAGGAAGGTTGGGGATGTAGTAGTGGAGAGGGGAGTTGAAAAGCAGGCTGTGCTCTGATTTTACGTTCTGGGGGAATCCTGGAATGGATGCTAGAGAGCTTTAACTCCTGGAAGTTCCAGAGATGACAATTCCCGTCAGTCTTAGGCCTTGCACAGCCTTTGGCCCTGGCCCTAATCTAGCCACCTCCCTTGTGGGTCTGGGGGCCTGTATTGCATTTCTTCCATTCCATGGCTGGAGGGTGAAGGGCGGAGGGAAAAGCGCTTTGCTCATGTTCAAGGGAAATGTTTTCCGCGTGCAGACTCTGGGGCTTGGGGGCTCAAGGGGGTCTCCAGTGCCATTTCCTTGAGGGGGACTCTGAGGAGGGGTGGTGGGGTCGCCATCTGCGTCAGCTCAGTCTAAAGCTAGTGGGAAGCCTTGCCTTGGCCTGCCTGCTTACTGCACGTGCGCAGGGGGAAAAAGCACCTTCCTTCTGTCAGGTGGGCAGTGTTGCCCCTCCAAGCATGACCACAGCTTAAAAACAGGCTGGGCTTTGACAGGAGGTGTTGCCTTCGGGCTTGGCAGTTGAGTTGGTTGGCTCCATGGACCAAACAAGTCTGGGGAAGCGGTCGGATGGCAGGGGGTGGGTGGGGGGAAGCAGGCGGGTGAGGCTTTAACAGAGGGCATTTTTGACCCCACCCTCCTGGCGAAGCAAGCAATGGCATTACATGACTTGACATGAACATGACTCACTTTCTCCTCCAAGGTACATACTTAGGCGCTGTGCAGATTGGCAGTGGCTTAAGTTGGCAGGGCTGGGCAGTTCAGAAGCTGCCTCCCGGCTCCCTGCCCTCTCCCTCGGGCTGGGCACAAGAGGAGGGGCGATAGATCTGGCCTTTCCCCAGCTCTGAACCGATTTCCCACATGACCCCTGGGGACCCGTGCGCAGCTGCCGTGGAAGTTCTGAATTGCCTGGGATCTGCCTTCTGCTAGACACTCTCTTTAACAACACTACACAGTGTAGGACCAAAAAAAAAACAGCTCAACTTTGCATTAGCTCTTCCTGGAGAAAACATGCAGCATCTTAAGTCTCACCCGAAAGGCAACAGATTGAGTTCATGTCCTCACATCAAGAACACAACACCGCCATCCGAGAGACATCTACAAGCACAGAGGGAGACAGAGAAAAAGAGAGAGACAGAGAGAGAGACAGAGAGAGGCTCACCAGGCCACGACATGCTTACAAAACAAAACAAAAAAAAAACAGACAAAAACCTTGAACCCAAGAAGGTAACACAGAAACTAGGAAAAACACCCGAGGGGTCTCAGACAAAGTGCGCCAGCGGTCTTAACGGAGAACGGAGTAGATCCCCGAGACCCTTCAAGACATAAGATGCTCTCCATATCAACTTGGTTTGGTTTGGGAGGGCCTTTTATTACTCTTTTCTTGCAGTCCTCGGCTGCCGACATTTTTATCAGCGCCAAGCGGAGACAGACAAACCCCAGACAAAAAACAAAAAAAAGCCAGAACCCCAAGTCCCCGAGAGCCCCCAGTTCCCTAGAGACTGGGGGGGTCTTTTCCGCTTCAGGGGCACTTGAGATCCAAGGCACACTCCATTAACAGAGGAGAGAGAGAGAGACACGCACATGGGAGAGACCTACACAGCCAGAAGCACCAAAAAAAACCAAAACCTGTTAACAGCACATGACAAAAAAAAAAAACATCAGGAGACGCAACACGGAAGGAACACGCATTTACACCTTTTGTCATGTCCTTTTTTTCCTTGATACCATCTGAAGACAAAAACAAAAACAAAACAAAAATCTGTGAGCCCTTTTTCATTTACATTTTTTTTAAAAAAATTGATTGTGTCAGTTTGGTGCCTTTTGACGTGACTTTGACTCTGAAACCATGTAACGCAGGGTCGCAGTGTATGTTTGATGGGACGCCATCTTTCAGAACTGTGCTTACACTGTTGAAGCGTCCAATGGTAAGAGAAATGCAGAATATATTTGTGACAAGGGACATTGTACTGTAAACTTCCTGCTGTAAGTAGCCCTTTTCAATCTTTGTAAATGCCTAATTGAAATAAACTGCGAAACTCTTTTTACTTTTTTATTTTTTTTAAAAACGAGAATTGTATGACTTGCTTTAAATCCTTCTGTCTTCGTATATCGATTTGTGTTTAAACTTGGACCATTTTTGCTTTGCTTTGCCATCTTCTGGGTCTTGTTTTGATCCTTTTAGCTCTGCTAGAGGTGGGGAGTGGGCTGGCAAAGACTTTCGTTTCCTCTTCTCCCCCCCCCCCCCTCCCCTGCTGCCCTAATGTTCCAATTGGTGGTGAAATGGACTTCTCTCGTGCCTTTTGTAGTTTTTTAAAGCCTTCCCTACCACGGAGCTAAATGTTTGGGAGGAAAGGGAGGCAGGCTTTAAGATAAGATGGAGAACCTTTGTTAGGCCAGAGAGGTGGTTGAGAGCAACGCTTGGCGCCCAAGAGAGTTCTAGTTCATCAGGTTTGCTGCTTAAATAAACGTCCGGAAGACACATCAGTTCGAGGTAGTATCAGGATCTGTCCCAAAGGGCCTCTTCCGGCACTTGCCTAACTGGGTGGACTGGGAGGAGAGGGGGGTTGTACAACGTGCCCCTGAAAAGGAAGTGTTGTTTTTAACTGCCCCCCCCCCCCCCTTCTCCCGTGGTGGAAAGAAAAGAGACATATTCTGAGGAATCTGGAGTTTTTAATATGGAGAATGCCTTGGGCCGGCTTTGTGGCCCCACCAAGGTCCCCCAACCCGGAGGTCAGCCCCAGAAATCAAGGCGACCGAGCCGTTTCCAGAAGCTTCTAACCTTGGTCTGCTTTTGACAGGGGAGCCGGGCGGGAATCCGAACAAGCGCCAGAGGCAGCCTCCTCTCCTCGGGGATCATCCTGCGGAATACGGTGAGGCCCGGTCGGTGGGTGGGGCAGCGCCGTCTCTGGCCTTCGTCCAGCTTTGCCCAGGCTGACTTTGGCTTCTTCCAGCAGGAGGACCTCACGGGGGCTACCACGGCCACTACCACGACGAAGGCTACGGCCCTCCTCCTCCTCATTACGAAGGGAGGCGGATGGGGCCGCCGGTGGGGGGCCGCCACAGAGGACCCAGCCGCTACGGGCCTCAGTACGGGCACCCCCCGCCTCCGCCACCCCCTCCGGAGTACGGCCCCCACGCCGACAGCCCCGTTTTGATGGTCTATGGCCTGGACCAGTCTAAGATGAACTGTGATCGTGTTTTCAACGTCTTCTGCCTGTATGGAAACGTGGAGAAGGTGAGCGGCTGAGGGAAGGGGCGGTCCTGGCGGTGGGAGAGCTTCTGGGGAGCCCAGTTTGGCCTCTGCAGAATCCCAGCCTTGAGCCCCTCCCTGTTAGCAGTGTCACACACACACACACACACACACACACACACACACACACACACACACACACAGAGTTTTGATTGCTTTGGAGGTCTTTGGCCAAGGTGCTGCTGAGATCCTCCCATTCATCCATGGCCAGACAGTGTCGGCTGGTGACACCCCATGGGGACAGCCTTCTCTGTGGGAGCGCCTTCCCTTTGGAATGAGCTTCCCCCGGAGATTCGCATGATTCCCGACCTCCTGTCCTTCCGGCGCGCCCTAAAAAGCTGGCTTTTCTAGCAAGCTGGCCTGGCCTGAACAAAATAACTTATTAATTTTAATGTATTTTAAATTTAACTGTCAATTGTTAATTTATTGTTATTAGAGTCTCTATTTGATCTTTTTTTTTTTTTAGCTTTTGTATTATGTATTTTTATGTTGTGTGCCGCCCTGAGTCCTTCGGGAGAAGGGCGGCGTATAAGTCCAGTAAACAGTAAACAACCATTGTTTGGAAAGCCCAGGGACCGTCTCTGGATCCCTACCTTTGGGCTCTTTGGCGGTTTGAATCCAGGAGTCCTGTTTTTTGTTTTAGGTGAAGTTCATGAAAAGCAAGCCAGGGGCAGCCATGGTGGAGATGGCCGACGGCTACGCGGTGGACCGAGCCATCACCCACCTCAACAATAACTTCATGTTTGATCAGAAGTTGAACGTCTGGTGAGTTCCCCCTGCGTTCCTCTCAGGCCCTCTTGAGGCTCAAAGCCAGGAGGGCGCGACTGAGCAAGCCTGCCTCGCTTTGCCCACAGCGTGTCCAAGCAACAGGCCATCATGCCCGGCCAGTCTTACGGTCTCGAGGACGGCTCCTGCAGCTACAAAGATTTCAGCGGCTCCCGGAACAATCGCTTCTCCACCCCAGAGCAAGCCGCCAAGAACCGAATCCAGCATCCCAGCAACGTGCTCCATTTCTTCAACGCGCCTCTGGAAGTGACGGAAGACAACTTCTACGAGGTGAGGATCTGGAGTTGGCCATAATTGGGGGGGAGGGTGGAATAATTCAGCCGTTTGCTTATTCGTTTATATTTTGTGTTTCTTAACCGCCCAGCCTCCCTTAGAGCAGGGGTCTCCAACCTTTGCAACTTTAAGTGTGAAGGACTACAGCTCCCAGAATTCTCCAGCCAGCAAAGCTGGCTGGAGAAGTCTGGGAGCTGAAGTCCTTCACACTTAAAGTTGCAAAGGTTGGAGACCCCTGCCTTAGAGGGTTTAGGAAGAATCAGAGGATAAGCAAAACTTGCTATCCTTAATGCATGACATGATGATGACTTTAATTCAGGGGTCGCCAACCTTGGCAACTTTAAGCCTGGAGGACTTAAATCCTAAAACGTACTTTGGAGGGATCATGGTAGTGGCTTAACGCTTCTATTACATATGTGGAATTTTTCTCTCCCGTCAGATTTGCGATGAGCTGGGGGTGAAGAGACCGGCTTCCGTCAAGGTGTTTTCAGGGAAGAGTAAGTATCCCTCTGTCTTGGGGACGCTGCTGCTTGGAAAGCAGGGACCGAGCGCCACGCAGAGTGGCTCAGGGCAGTTGGAACCGTAGTCCGTCCCTCGAGAGTTTGCCCGCCCGTGTTCCCAGGAGGTGGTGGCCCTGCTCCAGCTTAACCCGTGTCTTGCTTGAAACGCCCACAGGTGAAAGGAGCTCGTCGGGACTCCTGGAGTGGGAAACCAAAGGGGATGCGCTGGAGACTCTGGCTTTCCTCAACCATTATCAGATGAAAAACCCAAGTAAGCCCCTTTTGTTGCCTTTTGTAGGTGCTGGAGAAGGGGGGAGGGAGGCCTTGATGATAATGATGCTTGGGGGTCTCCCTGCTCTTTCCCCTTCCTCCGTTTCAGTGGGAGGGAAGGGAAGCTCATAGGTCTTAAAAACATTAACGGATTTTGACCGTCTTGGAGTCCTGCCCAAATGAATCGGTTGGAAGGAAAAAACAGCCACTGGCACATTCTGAACTGGGCCTCATCAGACCTTGGTAACTTTTAAGGGCCTATGGAGTTCATCTCCCAGATTCCCTTAACAGCCGTGTTACTAACTTCACGACGGCAGGCATTCATTTAACAACGGTGGCAAAAATGGTTGTAAAATGAAGCAAAACTCAATTGTCTTTGCTTTAGCCACAGTAATTTGAGGCTCAGTTGTGCTCATAAGTTGAGGATTACTTATAATAGCAATAGCCCTTAGACTTAAATGCCGCTTCAGGATGCTTTACATTCCTCTTTAAGCGGTTTATAGAGTCGGCCTAACAATCTATGGTTTCTACTTTAAATCCGAATTATATGAGAGGTTCATTTGTTTAGACACATTTCCTTGACTATTCAGCCCAAAATGGATCACCGTGGGAGACGTTGGGGAAAGCTGGAGAAATGTTTCTTTTCTGTGGATGATGACATTGCTTTGATTTTCGAGTAAATAGAGTTGAGACTCATAAACCTGTCTGGCTTCCTCCTAGATGGGCCCTATCCCTACACCCTGAAACTCTGCTTCTCAACCGCCCAACACGCTTCCTAATGGCTCGTCGCTTCCTGACCAAGAAGACTGCTCCGTTAACTTACTTGTGTGTGATCTATTTTTTTTTTTTTTGGGTTGTTGTTGTTTGGCAAAGCTCTGGTGTCCCTTTGTTTTTTTGTAAAAAAAAAACACAATTGAAAAAAAAAAAGCTTAATTAGAAGCTGCCTGCAGCTGGGTCAGCTGGGAAGAGAAAGCCCCCGTGGCCGTCTGAGGACATCGGATTTTAAAACGATCGTACCTGTGATATGTTTTCCCTCCCCATCCATACAATGTGTGCTGCCTGTGCTAGTTGGCACATTTAATAAAGCTGTTTGGACAATAAATTGTTGTAAAAAGTGAAGCTGGTAACGCCTCGGGAAGTTGTTGGGTTTTTTTTTTTTTTTGGTAGAAGAGGGTCTTTTTTTCTTCAAGGGAATGAAGTTGGTCTGGGTGCCCCTTGCCTTGTTTCCATGGAAGCCCAGGCTCAATTTAAAAAGAGAGGTACCGTTGAACCGTTGTGTTATGCAAACCTTTTCTTCTTTTCCCTTGCTTTCTTGTGTGCTGGGCGGCTTTATAATTTAAAGAAGGGAGCAGGGAGTTGTTACTAAATTTATGCCACACTACACAATACAATGTTCAGTGCTACTGCAGCCTTCATGCTTAGTTTTAGCTTCCCTGGGTTTCTAGGAACATTTAAGGCCAAGTCCCAAAGGTGCTTTTTCATCTTTGCTACCTTTAATTAAATGTAAATAATTTTAAAAAGAAAACCCTACGCTGGCTTCCTTCAACACCTGCATTTAAAACATTTTGGAAAACGCAAAAAACTCCTGAATGGCTGAGAGCCGCCAATGTTTGTGCTGAGGGGGAAGAGGGTAAAACTGCTCCCAAAGAGGCAGGGTGTGGTTGTGTGTCCCTGGCTGCCAATTCTGGACTTTTGTCTATAAACACTTTTGCAAGAAGGGAGGTTTTGTGTAAAGGCCTTTTCTACAAGGGAAGATTCCTCCCTTTTGCCTCCACGGAGCTTCCAGCGTTGGGTTAGATTTAAGCCAAATTTGAGGCAAGAGAAATAATTCCCAGCCTTCTGAGCGAGGGGATTCTGGGAATTAAGACCACACAGCTTAAAATCGCTGAGGCTCATGGGATAGAAGTCGGGGTCCCTTTGCATTTTTTTAAAAAACGGACTACAACTCCCAGCAGCCTCCCTTGCCAGAACCCTGCGGCGACCCGCACATCAATCCCCGGCTTTCCCATTTCGGCCACGAGGGGGCGGCCGAGGAGCGGCGCCTCACCTATCCGGCTACAGAGGCGGAGCGCGGAAGCGGCGCCTCCTTCCGGAAAGGCGACGAAGAGAAGAAGCCCGTCTAGCCTAGCCACTCACTGGTACGTCCGCCCCTTTGCCCTCACCTGCGGTAGGAGAGCCGAGAGCCATGGCTGCGGCGACGGCTTCGGGGGTCCTCGGGGGGCTGCTTCGGAGGCGTGAGTGGGCTGTCTCCCCGGTCCCTCCCCGCTCCTTCCCTCCGCTTTCAGCCCCTGCTCCTCCCTCCCCGGGGTCCCATTGCCCCCCCCCCCCCGCTTCTCTTGCTGACCCCTCCCGCCCCCGCCCCCCACTCAGCCTCCCCAGGACTTGGACCTCCGAGCCCATCATCCTCAGCCGCCCGGGGAGAAGCCAGCTTGTTCTAGAGGAGCCTCTGTACAGCTTGCCAGGAGGGGCAGTGGGAAGGGTGGGGGGGGGGGGGCGGTGTTCCTCAATTCTCTGCAAGCCACTTTTAACAGATGAACAGAGTGGAAAGGGACCTCGCAGATCATCTAGTCCAACCCCCTGCCCAAGCAGGAGACCCGACATCTGCGTCTACCTAGGATCGAACTCGCCACCTCCTGCTTGGGAGGCAAGAGCTCTAGCTGTAGGCCACAGCAGCTTGCTGGCTCATTCTCCCCCCCCCCCCCCCCAATACCCCAAAAAATAATAATCCCCAGCAGTTGTCTTTGAGCCACCCAGGAATTCCCCAGGGAAGAGTCCTCTCTCCAGGTAGTCCTCGACTTACGACAGTTCATTTAGTGACCGTTTTCCAGCACCACGGCACTGACGAAAAAGGGACACGGCCCTTTTAAAGACTTCTGATGGTTGCGACACCCCCATGGTCGACCTTCAGACTCCTGTTTAGGACGGTTGCAGTGTCCCGCGATCCCCTTTGGCGACTCTCCGACGAGCGAAGTCGAAGGATTCCCTTCCGTGTGGCTAGCTGAATAACTTCACTGATTCGCCTAACGATGGTGGCAAAGCGATTCGCTTAACGGCAGTGCCTCGTAAAACGGGGCGGAGCTCACTTCAACAAATGCCTTCAACAAATGCCTCGCTGAGCGACGGAATTGCTTGGCTTGGCTGTGGTCGTAAAAGTCAAGGGCCACCTGACCTTGCTGTCTGAACCCCTCTGAGTTGGCAGTCTTTTTGGAGCAGATGCCCCCCCCCCGCCCCCATGCAGCCCCCCTCCCTTTCAGGATCAGGCTGCTCTGTTGATCTCTTTTGCCTGCGGTGGAGTTGCAACACGGGAGAAGACAGGCAGGATGTTTTCCCTGCAGACCTCGGGCTGGGAGTGCGAGTGGGTGGGCTTAAGAGCGGTCAGGGTCCGCCCTTCCCTGGGATCTCCTTTGCCAGAAATTCTTCTTCTTCTGCAAAGGAAAGCCCCCCCCCCCCTCTCTTTCCTTCACAGCCAGGTTGCAGACCAGTGGTGGGCTTCAAAATTTTCTAGAACCTCTTCTGTAGGAGTAGCTTACCGGCCATGTGACTGGGTGAATGTGGCCAACTTGTAAAATGTGGTGAAACTCACTTAACAACACTCTTGCTTAGCAACCAAAATGTTGGCTCGGGAACTCTGGCGTTCAAAGCATGCAACTCTTAAAGCTGTCAAGTTAGCAGACCCTTCTAACACCCCTCACCCTTTAGGGAAAACACCCCCCCCCCCAGGGGTGAGTCAGGCCTCCTCCCACACTTCAGGGCTTCAGCCCCACTGGACTCACCAGGGAGTTAGTTTCTTGGTTTGTGATACAAGGAGAGAGCGCTGTTTGTTTCTCACCTTTGGCAGGTAGAAGATGCCAAACCTGTAAATCGGTCTTTCTTAACTTCTCAGCGATCTTCACAGTTGCCAAGGTTGAGAAACCGAGATTTAGAGGTTGCCTAAGTCTTAATTATTCCCAGGGGGTGAAATAATCCAGCGGTAGAAAAGAAGAAGTTGTCCCGAGGACAACGATATCAACGAAAGATCCATCGATCCATTCGAAGCTCAACCATCATTCTGACCCAGAGCCTGGGAGGAGAGCCAAGTCTTCAGGAAGGAGCTTCCTGAAGAATATGGGGTTTGAGCCCCTCTGGATCTCTGGGGTGAGGCCTTTCCAGAGGTCCCACTAGATCAGGGGCCCCTTTTGTGATTTGTGGACTTCAACTCCCAGGATTCCTGAGCCAGCCGCCAAGTTTTGTGTGTGTTTGTGTTTTCAACCCATCAGCAAGCATGGCTGGCTCTGGAATTCTGGGAGTTGAAGTCCACAAGTCGTAAAGTTGTCAAGGTTGGCTGGGGAATTCTGGGAGTTGAAGTCCACAAGTCGTAAAGTTGTCAAGGCTGGAGACCCCTGCACTAGATGACACTAGTTTATTGGGCAGCCAAAACTCGGCCTGACCCCACCGTTCTGCCTGCACGCATGGCATTTACACCTGAGCGCAGGTGGCTTCCTTGGACGACCTTCCTTTCAAGACGAGGCTCGGCCCTCTGCTGCTCACCGTTCATTTTCCCCCCGCTTCCCAGATCTCTCTGTTCGTCCTGCTTCCTGCCGCGGCTTCAGGATCATGGCCTCCAAGCCGCAGCAGCAAAGTGCGCCGCAGCAGACGGCCAATTCCTTGCCCACTTACGAGACCTTGAAGTTGGAACGGGTCCGCGAGAAAGTGCTGCACGTGGAGCTCAACCGCCCGGAGAAAAGGAACGCCATGAATGTCGCCTTTTGGAGGTGAGGGGAAGTCGGATTTCTTTGCGCCACTGACGGGAGTCGCGGGACCTGGGGAGGCACGGCGGGAGAAGCCTCGTGGGCGTCTGGCCTGGCTTTTAACCCGCCATCATTATCGTGCTCTGAGTAGCCGAACTGAAAACGAGACACAGGTGGTCCTCGACTTACGACTGCAATCGAGCCCAGAGTTTTATGTTGCTAAGCCAGAAATGTGTGACGTGAGGTTGGCCCCATTTTATGACTTCGTTTGCTGCAGTGGTTCAGCGAATCCCTGCGGGTTGTTAAATTAGTGACCCGGTCGTTAAGTGAACCCAGCTTACCCGTTGACTGTGCTTGTCAGAAGGTCGCAAAGATTCCGGTTTACAGCTTACAACCTTACATCAGGTGGCAGCTATTAAATCCTCAGTACCTGACATTATTAATTTTACAAGTGCAGCGATTCGCTTCACAAAAGCCGTAGGACGGGGCAAAACTCCCCTAACAGATTTCTCGCTCAGCAACAGAAATGTTGGGCTCACTTGTGGCAATCTATATTTGTGAAAAATCTAAGCCAGCCGTCAGCCCCCAAGGTTCTCGGTCCAATGTGATCTTCTCTTGTCCTAGAGAGATGGTCGAGTGCTTCAACAAGATTGGCCAGGACTCTGAGTTCCACGCCGTGGTGATATCGGGCGCTGGGAAAATGTTCACTTCAGGTAAGAAGGACAGGTGCATTACGGCCGAGCGAGTCCTTCTCCTCCTCTTTAGATCAGGAAAATCCAGCAAGGAGACCCCTGGGGTACACCTCTTGGGGTCTTTCTCTTGGAAAGGATTTCTGTCTGCAAGGAATAATTGTCTGCGAATTCTGCTCCTTCACATCCAGCAAAGTCTTTCGAGGGAGGATTTACGGTCACAGACCTTCTCTGGCCTGGAGAGCTGCCAGGCCGAGATCTGCAAAACTTGGCCAGGAGAGTCATGAACCACTTCAGCGAACTAATGGTCTCCTGCAAACTCCACTCCCCCTTCGCGCCTCTTTTATTTCCTCTGGGAGGGGCCATTCATCGTCCATCCCTGCCCTTCCACAGGCATCGACCTCATGGATATGGGCAGCGTTTTCCTGATGGCAGAAGGTGACGACGTGGCTCGGAAGGCTTGGAACGTACGCAAGAAGATCCGAGACTACCAAGAGTCCTTCACGGTCCTGGAGAAGGTGCCTGGGCTGAGGGACTGGGGTTGGTTGGGCAGGTGTTGCCAGAAAACGGCTTCCACCCGTACTTAATGGCTTCTCTGCATTGCAGTGTCCCAAACCCGTCATTGCGGCCGTTCACGGGGCCTGCATTGGAGGAGGTGAGCCCCCTACGTCATGCATGTGTGAACCTGGAACCTGAAATGGCTTCAGTTCCTGGAATTGGGTTGCAGGGGTGGGCTTCGGAAACAGCCAAACTCCAGATTCTGCACCGTTTGAATTACTGGAGGATTACTGGAGGATCTTGCTTTGCAGAAGGGTGCAAGTCTTAAACTGGCTGCCTAATTCAGAGTCTCTTAACTGTGGCCATTTTTAAAGACGCGCGGATTCGAATTCTGGGAGTTTGAAGTCCGCCGATCTTAAAAGTGGCCACGGTTGGGAAACACGGCTGTAATTGCACTATACTTCATTTATAAAGCCGCATCTCGTTATCTCTTTGTCAGGCTAAAACTAGGAGTGCTGTATGATTTTAGTGTCAGCCTGGCTGGAATTCTGCTTTCGTTTAATCTATGACTAAAAATGGAATTCTGGAAGGAAAAGGAGGTTTTTTTCCTGGCTGACGCATCAGCGATGTTGGGTTTGAAGAGGCATTTTATTTTTCCTGCTCATGGAAGAAAGGAACGGTGTCTCTTAGACACCCCCCTACCCAGTGGTGAAATTCATTTTTTTTAATACCAGTGGGCGTGGCTTGGTGGGCGTGGCAGGGGAAGGATACTGCAAAATCCCCATTCCCTCCTGATCAGCTGGGACGGGAGGCAGAGAATAGATGGGGGCGCGGCCAGCCAGAGGTGGTATTTACCAGTTCTCTGAACTACTCAAAATTTCCGCTACCGGTTCTCCAGAACCTGCTGAATTTCAGCCCTGCCTCTCCTTAGTCATGGATTTCGGCTGTTTAAAAGCAGTTTTCCAAAAGGCGAATGCCCTGCAACTCGGGCCCTTTCGATTCTGTAGGGCTACTGAGTCTTTTTCCGAGCTGTCGCCACACCTGACTCCCTGGGGGTAGCCAGAGGACAGGTGACGCCGGATCTTCCTGGAAGGTGGGCTGGGTGGGACCTGAGACAGGAGCCTGGCCCCTTCTTCGCTTTGTGTTGTCGTGGGGGGGGGGAGAAAGACGGGATAGAAAAGTGGAAAACGGACTCTTGTTCCTTTCAAGGTGTGGATCTCATTTCGGCCTGCGATATTCGCTACTGCACGCAAGACGCTTGGTTCCAGGTGAAGGTGGGTTTCCCGCAGACCCAGTTTTGCCCTAGAAACATCTGGTTAATAAGCACCAATGATGGCAACAAGGCCCAGATATACAGCCAGTCCTCAGCTTAAGACCACAGCTGAGCCCAGCATCTCCGTTCTTAAGTGAGATATTGGTGAAGCGAGTTTTGGCCCATTTGACAACCTTTCTTGCCGCAGTTGTTAAGGGAATCCCTGTGGTTGATAAGTTAATAACCCAGTCGTTAAGTGAATCTGGATTTCCCATTGTCTTAGCTCAGGGGTCTGCAAAGTCGGCTCTTTTAAGACTGGTGGACTTCAACTCCCAGAATTCCCCAGCCAGCATGGCTGGCTGGGTAATTCTGGGAGTTGAAGTCCACCAGTCTTAAAAGAGCCGACTTTGCAGACCCCTGTCTTAGCTCATCAGAAAGTAAATCAGCGGATGAATAACCTTCTCCTTGTGTCTCCTTTCTTCAGGAGGTGGATGTTGGGCTGGCAGCCGACGTTGGCACATTGCAGCGTTTGCCGCGCATCATTGGAAATCGGAGGTGAGGGCTTTGCTTCCTGCCGGCTCGGTGGTCTTCCGGGACTTGCTGGACAGGAACTGCGGCTTCCCCTACTTTGGAAAGTGGCCACTGGAATTTTTCTCTGGCGTAAAGGAGCCAGGCACATGAAGCGCATCGTTTGCTCAGATGATCTGCATCTGAGATTTGGGGTATTTTGGAAGCCCCCATGAACCGCCCCTCAACACATCAAGGGAAGTCCGCTACATGTGCTGGAAGTGGGGGTCAGAGGTCGATTCCCCAAATATAGTCTGGGGATGGGCCCCCACAACCGCCCCCCACGGTTCCTTCTGTCCAAAAAACCCGTGCCTGCTTGTGACTCAGGTCTCTCTCTCTCTCTCTCTCTGGTTTAACATTTTTTTTAGATTTAGATTTAGATTTAGATTTTTTAATTTTTATACCGCCCTACTCCCGAAGGACTCAGCCAAAAAATAACACAGATATATAAAAGTTAAAAACAATTGAAATTGAATATTAATAAAAAAACATATTAAATAATTTGGCCCATAATAAGATTAAAAACCAACAAACCCAATTAAGATTAATAAATAATAAAATTTGTATTTACGCCAGCCCGGCTTGTTGAAAAAGAAGAGTTTTAAGAGCACGGCGTAAGTTGCGTAGGTCAGGTTGAATTATAAAACATTACAAGATTCAAAATACAAATGTAAAGAGCACAAAGGTGGGGAGGAAGAGGGGAAAGAGAAGTGAAGGAGGATTAGAGAAAAGGAAAAAATTTAATTTTTAATTTGGTTTTAGCGCAGGTTTTATTAGAATAAGTTTTTTTTAAATTTTAGATATTTTGTATGTATTTTTAGTATTCCTGTGCGCCGCCCTGAGTCCGTTTGGAGAAGGGCGGGGTATAAATTTAATTAAAAAAAAAAAAAAGCAAAAAGCATTGACATCCGACTCTGTTGCAGTAAAATAAGACATTAAAGTCAAATCACAACTTTCTGCTTTTTCATAATAATCTGAACAAGCCATTTCTGTAACACTCTTATCAATCAGTAAAACCCAAAGTCAAAGTTCAGAAGTGGTTTCCAAAGCATGAAGTTCAGAAGTGGTTTCCATGTGTAAAGTATTTATGTTCTTCTCTTTAATCAAAGTGGTCAGTTTTGCCATCCATCCACTTCTGCAACCATTCGTCCATGTTAGGAATCGAAGTGTCCTTCCATTTTTGTGCATACAATGTCTTGCTGCTGTCAACATTTATAGTGTCAAAGTTCCAATTTTTTTTAATCTCCAGTTCTTTTTTTCCGTTAGACGGGACTGAGGTCTCTTTTAACCCCCTGTTGACCTTCTTTTTCCAGCCTAGTGAACGAGCTGGCTTTCACTGCCAGAAAGCTGATGGCTCCAGAAGCAGAGAGCTGTGGCCTTGTCAGGTGGGTCTGCCTTGAAGCTGAGTCTGGGGGCTGTGGACGTTTCTCAGTCTTGTGGTTCCCACTTGGAGAGCCCTTGTCAGAACCAGCTTCCTGATTTCTCATCTCGTTGAGGCAGAAAACTGGGAAATATCTTCTCCAATAGAATGACATTGAAACAGAAACAGAATAACAGAGTTGGAAGGGGCCTTGGAGGTCTTCTAGTCCAACCCGATTGCTCAGGCAGGAAACCCTACACCACTTCAGACAAATGGTTATCCAACAAATGGTTATTAAAAACCTCCAGTGTTGGAGCATTCACAACTTCTGGAGGGAAGTCGTTCCACTGGTTAATTGTTCTAGGTTGCTTTTCTCCTTGATTAGTTTCCAATTGGTTGGCCCCCAACTTTTGTAAAAAATGAAACCCTAAATATTACCTGAGTCTTCCTTGCCTGGTTGCAAAAGATCCTCACCTCCTCCCATGGAGCTCAATCCAGATGTTTTCACGGAAACGCCCCAACAGCTCCATGCTTTTCATTCTCCCACGATTGTCTAGCGTAGGGGTCGTCAACCTTTTTATACCTACCGCCCACTTTTGTATCTCTGTCAAATTCTCTAACCGCCCACCGGTTCCACAGGAATGGTGATTTATAAAGTAGGGAAGTCAATTAAATTGAAAAAAGGAAAGTGCTTCAGTATCGGACAAAACCCCTGCTGCCCACCATGAAAGCTGGAAGGCCCACTAGGGGGCGCTAGGGACCAGGTTGGCGACCACTGGTCTAGCATTTCCCGTAGCAGATTTCCTGGCTGTGGTTTGTTTGTTTGTTTCCATCCAGGAACTAAGCAGGCTTAGCTTTCAAGACCAGCCAAGGTTGAGTGAAGGCCATCTTCTTCTCAACATCTGCAACCAGGGGACGCATAATTAATTCCACCAGCTTTGCTGGCTGGGAAATTCTGGGAGTTGAAGTCCACCCCTCTTAAAAGTTGCCCAGTTTCAGAAACGGCGAGCTAAAGTAGATTCTCGAGCAAGATTGTAAGGTTTTTCTCCGACTTCCCTTGGACTGAAAAAGGAAAAGGAGGATTGGCAGCCATTCCCCACCTGGGGCCTTTAAAGTTCATTTGGACTATTCCCAAGGCTGGGGCTGGAGGAAGCTGTCAAGACCTCAGAGGTTCCTCTGCCTTCCTTCCACAGTCGCGTGTTCCGCGACCACGAGACGATGCTGCAGGGCGCCTTTGATTTGGCCACCGAAATTGCCAGCAAGAGCCCGGTCGCGGTGCAAGGGACAAAAATGAACCTGATTTACTCCAGAGACCACTCGGTGCCCGACAGCTTGAAATACATGGTGAGTGGTGGGCTGCCTTTATACGCGCAGCCGGTGGTCTGCATGTTGGAAGGTCTTGGGTGTTTGGGCCAGATAGTGGAGAACAGAAGAATAGAGTTGGAAGGGACCTCGGAGGTCTTCTAGTCCCTTCCAAATCTTCTGTTCTCCCTCACCCTGGGAGTTTCACCCTGGGAAAGCCACTTTCTCTGACTCCTGCCTGCCTTCTGACTCCCCACTTCAGGCCGCCTGGAATATGAGCATGCTTCAAACGGAGGACATCATCAAGTCTGGCCAAGCTGTGATGGAGAAGAAGACCCCCAAGGAGGTGGTCTTTTCGAAACTGTAGGTGACAACCTGTCCCGAAGCAAGGGGAGATGGGGGGAGGTGTCACACACGGTGGCTTTGCAGTCCTGGACACAAGCAAGACAGCAGCACGAAGTGCCTTTGAATCACACAGCGCCTACCTGCTCCCTTCTGGCTCACCGTCCGATTTCTTTTGGTGCTCTGCGAAGTGAGGACCCCCCACCCACTTTTGAAATGGGGGGGATTTGCTCAAGCACGCCGGTTAGCAGCCGAAGAGCAGATGAATGTAGACGCCGAAAAAGCCGATTTTAACAAAGATTAAATCCTGTTTTCATGATACGATGTGCCCTGTTTTGGCTTTTCATTTCACAGTGGCATTTCCTCCTCTCACTAAAGCGATTCTAATTTATCGCCATTTATCTGCTGCTGCTTTAGGGGCTAACTTTAGGAATGGAGCCCAGACCTACGGGGGCTACAATTGTGATTGTGAGAACAGAGTAAACGCCTGCAAGAGTTCAATGATTCCGTAGTTCAGTTTAAGAGAAATCTGGGGGCATTGGAGACATTGAGCCAGGGATGTCCAAACTTGGGAACTTTAAGACTTGTGGACATCAACTCCCAGAATTCCCCAGCCAGCTATGCTGGCTGGGGAATTCTGGGAGTTGAAGTCCACAAGTCTTAAAGTTCCCAAGTTTGGACATCCCTGCATTAAGCGCTTTGTAGCTGGGGGTGGACAGAGGCTGCTGCTTGCTGTATCCTCTCCCGTCTTGCCACATCCTCCTCTATGTCACCTGGGCACAGAAGTGGGCCAGAGTCCAACTGGCAGGGCGTAGTTGCAAACTCCATAGCATCTTTTTCGCTTCTCTGCCCCATCCTGACCTCTCTCCCAATTCAACCAAGCTGCCCAGCCCTCCGTCTCCCACGTTACGGTCCGTAAAACTGTCCGCGTGTTTAGTCAAGCGTATCCCCAACTCCACTGCAAACCCTATAAAGTTATTTGCTGACCGTTCCTTCCATGGCCGCTCCCTGCCTCGGCCTCTGCAAGCTGCAGAAGCTGCTCGTTAACCCCAACCGATGCCCCAGTTTGAGCTTTTTATGGGGCTGACTTCCTGCAGATCGGACCAACTGCGTAGGGCCCAGAGGTTTGCAGGGCCCACTAAATGGCTTTTTGCTTGGTAAAGTTCAGGAAGAAACCGTCCCAAAGGTGCTTTTTCAGGAGGCAATTGGACTTCCTCGTTTTTTTTTCTTTTGAAGGCATTTCCTCCAAGAAGTTTCTTCAGCTCTGACTGGATGGTGAGGAATGAGAAGATTTATACTCCTTGCAGACAGCTGGTCATTTGCATCTTTTTGGAGGGCCGCTGAGGCCCCTTGGAGGCTCATCTGTGTCCTCGGAGTCACCTGAGTGATGTAAATGGTTCCTGTGGTCTGCAATTATTTTCCTCGGGGAATCCATTCCTGCTCCCACGCCATTCCAAGTGTGTTCATCCCAAATTGTATAGCTAAAAGTCTGTGGAGATTCTCAGTCTTCCAGGTCAGGGTTGTCTCAGGGGCTTTTTCAGGAGGCAATTAGACTTTCTTATTATTTTTTCCATTGGAAGATGTTTTGCATCTCATCCAAGAAGGTACCTCTCCTACCTCTCTGGTCGGTCGCAATATGTGTTGACAGGGGGGCAGAGGTCGGCCTCGAGACCCCTCATATGTGGGGTTCCTCAGGGGTCGGTCCTCTCGCCCCTCCTATTCAACACATATATGAAGCCGCTGGGTGAGATCATCCGTGGTTTTGGGGTGGGATATCATCTGTACGCTGATGATACTCAGTTGTACTTATCCACCCCAGACCACCCCAACGATGCCGTCGAGGTTATGTCCCGGTGCTTGGAAGCCGTACGGATCTGGATGGGTGGTAACAAACTCAGGCTCAACCCGTCCAAGACTGAGTGGCTGTGGCTTCCGGCGCCTCGGTTCAGCCAGATTATTCCAACTCTGGCCATTGGGGGCGAAACACCGGCCCCCGTGGAGAGGGCGCGCAATTTGGGTGTCCTCCTGGATTCCCGGCTGTCTATGGAAGATCATGTGGCAGCCGTGGCCAGGGGGGCGTTTCATCAGGTTCGCCTGATGCGCCAATTGCGCCCCTTACTGGACCGGGGGGCCTTACGCACAGTCACTCAAGCACTCGTCACCTCTCGACTCGACTACTGTAATGCTCTCTACATGGGGCTTCCCTTGAGGTGCACCCGAAAGCTGCAGCTAGTCCAGAACGCAGCCGCGCGGGTGATTACGGGAGCGCCTAGACACTCCCACATAACACCTATCCTGCGCGAGCTGCACTGGCTTCCTGTGGTCTTTCGGGTGCGCTTCAAGGTTTTAACGACCATCTTTAAAGCGCTCCATGGCTCGGGGCCTAGTTATATGCGAGACCGCCTCCTGCCCCATACATCTCTTAGACCGATACGCTCCCACAGAGAGGGCCTCCTCAGGGTGCCGTCGGCTGGACAATGCCGACTAGCGACACCCAGGGGGAGAGCCTTCTCTGTGGCGGGCCCAGTCCTCTGGAACGACTTACCCCCTGAACTCCGCACCATCTCCGACCTCCGCCTCTTCCGCAAGTGTCTGAAGACACACCTATTTCACCTAGCCGGCCTAGCGTAACCTCCACACTGACCATTAGATAGTTTTTAAACTTGGGATTTTAATTTGGTTTTAGCGCAGGGTTTATTTATTAAAATAAGTATTTTAAATTTCATATATTTTATATTTTGTATGTATTTTAACATCCCTGTGCGCCGCCCTGGGTCCTAACAAGGAGAAGGGCGGGATATAAATTTAATAAAATAAAAAAATAAAAAATAAATAAATTCCTCAGCTCTGACTGGATGATGGAGGAGGGAAAGATTTATACTCCTTGCAGACAGAAATCCTTTCCAAGAGAAAGACACCCCCCCCCAAGAGGTGTACCCCCAGGTGGGTGTGGAGCCTTCGTGGTTGCATGGTTTCTGCCCCGTGTCCCTTTAAAAGAAAAAAAAGTCCAGTTGCCTCCTGAAAAAGCATCTTTGGGGACAACCATGCCCTGGAATGACAGAGAATCTCCGTAGACTTTCAGCAAGAAATGCAAGTGGTGCGAAAGTTGTCATTGAGCCTGGAGAAAAAGTCCTTGGTTGGTGGGAAAACTGGGATAGAATCCAAGAAGTAAGGCAACTCATCAACCCCACAAGATAGATCGAACGAAGACATCAATGCTCTTTACATTGAGTAAAATTATCTTAAAAAGGTGTAAGAGGAACTTGCACGTCTGAATTGGCTTCCTCCTCCCTTTATCTTTGCTGAACTAGGTGGGGTTTGTCTGAGATGCTTTTCCCATGACTTTCTGGGGTGAGGGGTTCAAGCCCCCTCTTCACTGACCATTGCCTTGGCATGGCTCTTCTGTAACAGTGTGGGCCTGATCCTGAGACACAGGAGGAAGGCCTGCAGACAAGTCCAGGGGCTTCCAACCTTGGCAACTTTAAGCCTGGCGGACTTCAACTCCCAGAATTCCCAGCCAGCGCACCCGAACCAGTAGTAAAAAAAATATTGGCAACCCACCACATATTTTCACAGCCCTCTTTTTGACTCGTGTAGTATACAGGTTTTAGATGGAAGGCGGGTTGGCAGCCATTGTTTTTTCTGCAGTTCTAATCATCCGTTGAAATCCGTGTCTGTCTTGTTGGGTTGCAGAGCCAAAACAGGCAGTGATGGAGGTGCAGATGACAAGACTCCCTCATTCCTCTGTAGAACAGAATCAGCAGCTCTTTGGGCAGTCTGAGCTTCCTGAGTTGGTGCAGAAAGAACATTGTTTGCGGTGCTTTTTTGATGACGTTTTTAACGTTAGGTGTCCATTTCAGGTGTTGAGATATGATAGAACCCAGAGACTTGAAGGTCTCCACTGTTGATACTGTGTTGTCTAGTACAGGAAAGGTCCATGAGACTTTTCCTGCCTCGCCCAGGACATGCTGAGCTACCACAGCAGTGGCTTCTTATTTGTCGGGACAGGTGAGCTGGGTACCACCTCCCCCATGCTCCACCCTTCCTTCTTTTATAAAAGCAGTAGTTACGGTTCTTATTTGGCCATTGATCTGAACCAGCGCCTTGAAATAGGATCAGCATGGCTTACTTCCCAGCACCCGGCTATATGCCCGTTTATAACCCGGTAAGTGTCTCGCCCACCTGGTCTTAACCTCACTATATATACCTTTGCAACAAAAATTAGTATACACCCAGATGGAGAAATGCTGAAAAATTGGAGCTATGGATAATAGAGGTGGTGGAACTGACCAGTCTGAATCAGGGATATAAAACGGTAAGTACCTTTTGTAAAAGGTGGGACGTCCGTTTTGGACTTTTTGCTGAAAACAGACGAAAGGAAAGGACGTCTGGATTTGCTAGTTGAAAAGTGGCTGGAATGTGGGATATTCTCACGTAATATTAAGGGAGGAGGAGAGAGAATAAATTTGTGGAGTTTTTGGTGGTTTCCTTCAAGCTGGGAGGGAGCCACGGAGTTGAGCTGAACCCTGAGCTACATATATTTTCTTCTCTTGGGATAGTAGGTTGGTTTGAAACTCCTATAGAAGGTGGGAAATCCCTTATTTAATCACCTTTTTCATATCTTTTTTGTCTGTCTTCTGCTCATTTTTTTCTTTTTTTGAATTTTCCTCACTTTTCTGTGCTTTTTCAGGTTTGTCTTGAAAAATAAGGGGACCATGGGCTAAAAGAAATGTGAGTTTGGGGTAGAAATGTAATGCAAGAAACCACCTGAGCCAAGACCCTTCCTCCTTCTTTAGTAGAAAAAAGGAAGGGAGGGGGAAGCGCATTCAGACTAGAAAGACGGAGGTCAGCCCTTCGAAGTAGACCAGACTAGGAAACCGAAGAAATACTACTTTTTATAGCAGGGGCTCCCCAAACTTGGCAACTTTAAGACTTGTGGACTTTAACTCCCAGAATTCTCCAGCCAGCATAGCTGCTTATAGCAGGGGCTCCCCAAACTTGCCAACTTTAAGACATGTGGACTTCAACTCCCAGAATTCTCCAGCCAGCATAGCTGCTTATAGCAGGGGCTCCCCAAACTTGGCAACTTTAAGACTTGTGGACTTTAACTCCCAGAATTCTCCAGCCAGCATAGCTGCTTATAGCAGGGGCTCCCCAAACTTGGCAACTTTAAGACATGTGGACTTCAACTCCCAGATTCTGGGAGTTGATAGTCCACAAGTCTTAAAGTTAAAATCTTAAAAGTTCCCAAGTTTGAAGAGCTCTGATCTAAGTGGAAAGATTGCAGAGGAAGGGATTACAAGAGAGTAAGTGATGCTGGCTGGAGAATTCTGGGAGTTGATAGTCCACCAGTCTTAAAGTTGCCAAGTTTGAAGAGCTCTGCCTGTATGGTGACACAACCTTGCTGGTCTTGCAAGGGGACATCAGCAAGCAAACTTCCCCAAGTTGAGACACTACCAAGAGCTCCACGGTTCAATCCTGAGCTTCAGACTTTCTTGTCTATCGGAGGAAATGAAAATCTTTGTCCGTTATTTCTCAAAATAAATTGGCCAGCCGTCCTAAAACTCTTTTGGGGTTCAACGCGCCTCCCTCTCTTCAATACAATCCTTTCCACCTACCGTTCACTGATGCAGTAGCCTCTCACTCACCTGTGGAACACAGCTCTGCTATAAAAAGCTCCCGAAACGCAGAGGAAAAGGCAAACACCAGCCTGACCCAGTTGGCACTTGCAATGTTTCTCTTTTCCTTAGGGGGTTCCTCCGATGCATGGAGAGATCTGATAAGAGGCTGGAACCAGCCAGTCTTGCTCGATCCAGTGATCACCCGTAGAGTTAAGGCAGGACTTGTCCATGGCTGCAGATCCTGGTGCTTCCTCCACGCCTTCCTTCCCCCTACCACCTTTGGGGGAATTAATCCTTAGCAGAGGGCTATCTATCCCAAGAGGTCTTTATTGGACTCGGGACCTCGTGGAAAAGCTGATACAACACACAAGTTGTGGTTGCCTGACTCAAAAGTCACAGCTGTGTTTTGCAATAAAGTACCCTGGTTTGGCTCATCGTTTTCTGTCTTCCAGACCCTCCCTTACCATCAACCTGTCCCTGGCGGACTCCATCAGGGGATGTCCGTATATGTGCAAGGCACGGTGCCCAAACATACCAACAGGTAATGTGCTTTGGGGTCTCACGGGAAAGGCAAAAAGTTACCTTACTCAAGATATATATATGTGTGTGTGTGTGTGTGTTAGGTTTTTGAGCTGATCAAAAAATAAATCAGGGAGACTAGGATAGATCTATTTCGAGCTATTTAGCTCTCATGAGGCAAGCATATACCTATCCTCTCTCAGCTGATCAGGATAAGAACCAGTAGTCTAGTGGCTATTACAACTGCCTCACATGTAATACTTCCCTGGCTCGAATCCCAGTAAGGGTATGGCTAGCTGATGAGAGCTAAATAGCTCGAAATAGATCTATCCTCGTCTCCCTGATTTATTTATTGATCAGCTCAAAAGCCTAACACACACATAAAAAAAAGTACACAACGGAATTCATGGCTTTCTGTCTAGATGGTCTCTGGTGATGAGCCAAAAGGCAGAAAAGGAAAGCAGTATGCTTCCTCCCTTAATTGGGGCAAAAATTATTTTGTTACGGAGAGTTTATACAATCCAAATTCGATACCAAGATTGTCCCAAAACTGTGGCACGGATGCATTTGGACACAAAGAAATGGGACATTTTCTGCTCACGTGACTCTGGGTCTTGGGAAAAGTTTTCATTCCCACCTTTCTTAATTCTTCACCTCGTTCCACTTCCTGGTTCTTCCGATTCCTAGGGGAGTTCCTAAGCCCTGAGGACTAGGAACCTGAGTCTTCTCTTCAGGCAGAAACTGGCTTTCTGTGGATTCTAGCTGCGTGGGAATGAAGGGCATAACTCTTGAGGTTCCTTCATTTTCATTCTCCCCCCCCCCTTCCCTCTCTACCAGATTCCGTTTGAACCTTGCCTGTGGCCAGCAAGAGGGGGCTGACATTCCCGTCCACTTCAACCCTCGCTTTGACGGGAAGGACAAAACTGTGCTCAACACGCGTCAGGGTGGCAAGTGGGGAAAGGAAGAGATTCACAAGATGCCCTTCCGGAAGGGCGAGCATTTTGAGGTCATCTTCGTCGTCCATGACGGCGGATACCAGGTTGGTACACCTGACCGAGGCTCCTTTGGGGCCGCAGGGGCCTCTTCCTTCCCTGCCCCCACCGGAATTCACCCTTTGCCTGGAATGACCTAAGCGTAGTACACAGAATTGTCTGGTACAACATCCAACCTGTCAATGACTCCTTCCACTTCAACTGCAATAATACACGGGCAAACAATCGGTACAAACTCAAGGTCAACCGCTCCAAACTCGACTGCAGAAAATACAACTTCAGCAACAGAGGGGTCAACGCCTGGAAGGCTCTCCCTGACTCCGTTGTTACATCCTTAAACCACGGGTGAAATTCAGCAGGTTTTGACAGGTTCTGGAGAACCGGTAGCGGAAATTTTGAGTAGTTCAGAGAACCAGCAAATACCACCTTTGGCTGGCCCCAGAGTGGGGTGGGAATGGGGGTTTTGCAGTATCCTTCCCCAGACGTGCAGAGGGAATGGGGATTTTGCAGTATCCTTCCCCTGGAGTGGGGAGGGAATGGAGATTTTGCTGTAACCTTCCCCAGAAGTGCAGAGGGAATGGAGATTTTGCTGTAACCTTCCCCAGAAGTGCAGAGGGAATGGGGATTTTGCAGTATCCTTCCCCTGGAGTGGGGAGGGAATGGGGATTTTGCAGTATCCTTCTGCCAGGAGTGCAGAGGGAATGGAGATTTTGCAGTATCCTTCCCCTGGAGTGCAGTGGGAATGGGGATTTTGCAGTGTCATTCCCCTGGAGTGGCAAGGGAATGGGGATTTTGCTGTAATCTTCTCCAGGAGTGCAGTGGGAATGGGGATTTTGCAGTATCCTTCCCCTGGAGTGGGGAGGGAATGGGGATTTAGAGCTGCATAAATAAAGAGCTGCACCTTTTAACATGTCCACATGTTGATTTTTTTAAAATCCCCTTTGGCGCCACTTTGCTCAGCTTTGGGGTGGGATGGGTTCCTGGCAAGAAGAAACAGGTTTTTTTTCCTTGCAAAGAAAATGGAGGATCCCAACTGGGCATTGATCCCTTTGGCTCTGCTCTCCGATTGGCAGGTCCTGGTGAACGGGAACCCCTTCTGTAGCTACGGGCACAGAATGCCCCCACAATGCGTGCAGGTCGTGAGCGCTGAGGGAGACCTGGAGCTGCAATCCCTCACCGTGTTGGGAGGATCGACGATGGGGAACATGGTAAGGGTTTTGGTATGGACGAAAATTGTCACCTTCGGATCCTTGATTAACCTCTGGAACAGCTTGCCTCCAGCAGTTGTGAATGCCCCAACCCTGGAAGTCTTTAAAAAGATGTTAGACAGCCATTTGTCTGAAATGGTATAAGGTTCCTGCCCATGCAGGGGGTTGGACTAGAAGACCTACAAGGTCCCTTCCAACTCTGCTATTGTATTATTGTATTATTATTGATCTCTTTTTGGGAATGGATTCTGGGTTGGTTGAAGCCCAGATGCTGTCACTCCTCCCCCGCACTCTCTGATCACTCTCACCCCTAGGAAAGGCTGCCCCTCTGGGTCTTGGAGTGGCTTACATCTCTGCATGCCAGAAGAAATAACTATGCAAGGCAGGGGTCTCCAACCTTGGCAACTTTAAGCCTGGTGGACTTCAACTCCCAGAATTCCCCCCTGGGGAATTCTGGGAGTTGAAGTCCACCAGGCTTAAAGTTGCCAAGGTTGGAGACCCCTGAGCCAAGAATGATGCTGGGGCCAGCAACTTGCCCCTGGGGAATTCTGGGAGTTGAAGTCCACCAGGCTTAAAGTTGCCAAGGTTGGAGACCCCTGAGCCAAGAATGATGCTGGGGCCAACAACTTGCCCCTGGGGAATTCTGGGAGTTGAAGTCCACCAGGCTTAAAGTTGCCAAGGTTGGAGACCCCTGAGCCAAGAATGATGCTGGGGCCAGCAACTTGCCCCTGGGGAATTCTGGGAGTTGAAGTCCACCAGGCTTAAAGTTGCCAAGGTTGGAGACCCCTGAGCCAAGAATGATGCTGGGGCCAGCAACTTGCCCCTGGGGAATTCTGGGAGTTGAAGTCCACCAGGCTTAAAGTTGCCAAGGTTGGAGACCCCTGAGCCAAGAATGATGCTGGGGCCAGCAACTTGCCCCTGGGGAATTCTGGGAGTTGAAGTCCACCAGGCTTAAAGTTGCCAAGGTTGGAGACCCCTGAGCCAAGAATGATGCTGGGGCCAGCAACTTGCCCCTGGGGAATTCTGGGAGTTGAAGTCCACCAGGCTTAAAGTTGCCAAGGTTGGAGACCCCTGAGCCAAGAATGATGCTGGGGCCAGCAACTTGCCCCTGGGGAATTCTGGGAGTTGAAGTCCACCAGGCTTAAAGTTGCCAAGGTTGGAGACCCCTGAGCCAAGAATGATGCTGGGGCCAGCAACTTGCACATGGAGCGGATTTCTCCAAGGTCCTGCGCTTCCCCCTTGCAGAGGTCCATAAAACGAGAATTTTCTCCCAACGTGGCTATTTTGCGTTGCGTGGTCTCCACTCCAAGACGATGCGGAGATGCCCGTGCATCGCTCCAGAACCCACCCAAGTCCAAAGTAACCTAGTTGACTCTCAAAGGGTACGAAAGGCAGCCCTGAAGGCCTCAGCTGACCCTGGGTGAACGGGTCACCCAAACTCACGCACCCTCTTGTCTTCCTATCCTTTAGAACATGATGCCAAATCCTGGATGTGGGGCATCGCAAAACCTTCCCGTAAGTACTAAGAAGAAGTGGAGGGTGGGGAAAGGGGGCAGCGGCACGCAAGGAAATTCAAGGCTGGGGATTTTAGGAGAAAAACACGGACTTAACAAAAACCTCTTTGGATTTCTCTCCCTCCAGATGATGCAGTCCCCTGCACTCTACCACCCAGTAAGTACCCAGCCTTTTCCACCAAGCCGGTCTAGCTTAGAGCTTAGAGTTCAGACGCGACGTAATCTTAGCTAACTAGCAAATGGATTTTAGAATCTTAATGGGAATATTTTTAGCACAGGTTCTTAATTTAATTCATTTTAAATATTATTATTGTATTTATTGTTATTTATTGGTGATTTTTAATCCCCTGTGCACCGCCCTGAGTCCATCTCGATGGAGAAAGGAGCGGTATATAAATTGAATATAAATAAATAAATAAATAAAATTTCTCCTTAACCTGAATTTGCAGGCTGGGACAGAAACCAGGAGGTGGGGAGTTAGTTGGTGCGTGCGTGCGTGCGTGCGTGTGTGTGTGTGTGTGTGTGTGTGTACAGGTGGTCCTCGACTTAACAACAGTTTGTTTAGTGACCCTTCAAAGTGAAAAAGGGGACCTATGACCATTTTTCACATTCAACAGCCATTGTAGCATCCCTACAATGTGGTTCCGTGGTCAAAATTCACTCCCTCGGCAGTTCACTCCTAGTTATGATGGTGGCAGTGTCCCGGGGTCATGTGATCGACTTTTGCGACAAGCAAACTCTGTGGGAGCCCCTGTCCTCTGGAACGAATGGCCCCCGGAATGAAGAACTATCCCTGACTTACGCACCTTCCGCCGTGCTCTCAAAACCATTTTTTTCCAACAAGCCGGGCTGGCATAAAAATGCATTTTTAAATATAAATTTTTATTAATATTTTTTTTTATTAATTTTAATCGGGGTTTGTTTGGTTTTTTTATTTTAAGCGAGGCCCAATTGTTTAATATGCTTTTAAAACTGTTTTTTAACTTTTATATATCTGTTTTACTTTGGCTGTACACAGCCCTGAGTCCTTCGGAAGTATGGGGAAGCCAGATTCACTTATAACCCTTGTGCTATATATTAACTTCACAATTGCAGTGATTCCCTTAACAACTGTGGCAAGAAAGGTCAAAGGGGCCAAATTAACTTCACAAATGTCTTGCTTGGCAACATCAATCTGTGGTTGTTAAGTTGAGGGCTGCCTGTGTTGAGGTGGGAATTGAAAGGAGGCTTGTATTTCCTGCTGTTTAGCTTGGAACACTGTCATAAAATTGGGCTCAAGCCACGCAAGATACAAGTTTTTCCAGCGTTTTTGTTATTTGGACAAAAAGCAAGGCAAGTGTGCAGTTAAACTTAATTAGTTCCTTTATATTTGTATACATACTTGTCTAATTTCAAAGTTATTGTACTACACTAGGCTGTGCCCAACAAAGCTAGTTAAATAACTCTGCCCAACAAGGGTATTCAGATCGCTATAAGTATTGTTGCCCAACAGGTTGGGCTTTGATGGCTGCCATCTTGGTTTATATAGTGACCTCACCCTGCTGAGCAAACAAACCATTTGAACATGCCTTACTTTTGAGACCAAAAATTGAAGGAAGATATACTTGAAACCACCGAGGAATGCAGGAAAAATCCATCCAAGACAAGATGCTGCACGCTGCCTTCTGTGCCATATGATGGATTGCAGCTACCTTGGTCCCCTGCTAGCAGGGCCAAGAGCCAGCTGGTCGGTTGTGGGGGGGGGCATTGATTGTAACCTGGATTTGTGTCTATTTCAGACGGTGCCCTACACAGGGAACATCTCTGGGGGTCTGGGAGCCAAGAGGACCATTGTCGTACAAGGCTCTGTTCCGATGAACTTCAACAGGTCTTGGCTCTCTTTTTGAGCGTCCATTTGGAGATTCAAATAAGACACCAGGGTTTTGCTTTGGCACAACAAAACACCAATGTTAGGGCCCCTCCCAGTTCATCTTCTGTCAGGGTTCCAAATAGCATCCAAAAGTAAATCAGAATCCAAGGCAAAGTATTCCTCAAAGTTCCCATTGATTCAGACCATGTTGGCATATCTGGGAAAACCCGAATCTGAAGGCTTCCTAGTTTCCCCCACCCAGTTGAAAATTCAAGATCTTCCCTTCCACACCCACCAGTCCATCCCATGGTCCAATCTCCCACTGCCATGCTGGCAGCTTCCACCCATCCAGTTCTGTTCAGGGGCAGAGGTGCAGAGGCAAAGGATGACCTTGGCTTTCTAGAAAGAATTTTGTTATGGCTACATGCCATCTAACTCCGTACAATCCCTCTCTCCCATTTTCCCACAATAGAAAATGCGTAGTATAATAGTAAAAAAATATGGCAGGCCAAAGATCAGAAAAGATGGCTGCAGGCCTGACAGCTCCTTTCTCTGATTTTTCCCATCTTCCCACTCCTGCAGGGCACAGCCCAGAGGAGAAGGAGACTAAGGGTAGTAAAAGCACAATTTCACACCTAGTCTGTGGACTTCATTGCCACAAGGAGAAGCAAGGGCTGCTAACTTATTTCAGGGTTCCCTACGCGGAGAACCTCAAACTTCATGAAGAGATAGACAAGCTGAAGATAGATAAAGCTGAAGAATTTGGGAGGCCCATTAAAGAACCATTAGATCCTGAACTGTCGTTAAGCAGGAATCGGCTGCTGTTTATTGGAAGAATGCTGTTCACTGCTTGACTGCTGCTAAATATGTAGGATTTCCCCCCTTATATTTGTGTGCTTTGTTTAGAGCCCACCAAGAGTTGATTTGGATGAGGCAGGAATAAATACCTAAAATGCTAAATAGCACTTACACATTCAGCAGCAGTCTACCGATAAATAATATTTATTATTTATAAATAAAATAAATAAATAATAAGGAGAACAAGAGCTGTTTTTCCCTTCATTTCATTCAATAGTCTTTATGCTCGCTTTTTTCCCCTCTCTCTTTCCAAGGTTCTGCATCAATCTTAAGGCTGGCCAGGATATCGCTCTGCACATCAATCCACGCATGCCAGAGAAAACCGTAGTGCGCAACAGTTTTCTGAATGGCAGCTGGGGTCCTGAGGAAAGGGAGGTGCCCTTTAACCCTTTCCAGCCTGGACAGTACTTTGAGGTGAGTTGGCTTTGATCCCAGGGGTCTCATCAAGCAGAGAGGTCAAAAAAGTCAATATGGCAGCCACAGCTAGGCCAATGATGCCTGGTTCCTATTTTACCTGGCACAGGGAGATATCTCTGGATTTCAGAAAAGAGCCACGCCAGCGAGAAGGCAGGCAGGCAATAGGGAGTGTAGAGAAGATCCAGTGGGATGCCATCTCCTATAATTCCCAGCAAGCACGAATATGAAGGATTAAAATTTGAACCTCTGGAAGATGTTGGAATGAATCACCCAATATAGTGCGGTTTTGCTCATCACACTATTAAAAAAATGCTGAGACTCTAGAAAGAGTGCAGAGAAGAACAACCAGGATGATGAGGGGACCAGAGGCTAAAACATATGATGAATGGCTGCAGGAACTGGGCTTGGCTGATTTAGTAAAGAGAAGGACCAGGGGAGGCAGGATAGCAGTCTTCCAATATTTGAGGGGCTGCACAGAGAGGAGGGAGGAGGTCAAGCTATTCTCCAAAGCACCTGCATGCCGGACAAGGAATAATGGGTGGAAACTGATCAAGGAGAGATTCAACCTAGAAAGGAGGAGAAATTTTCTGACAGTGGGAACCATCAAACAATAGAACAGAAGCTGCTTTCGGAAGTTGTGGGAGCTTCATCAATTGAAGCTTTCAAAAAGAAACCAGACTGCCATCTGTCAGAAATGGTGTATGGCTTCCTGCTTGGGCAGGGGATTGGACTAGATGACCTACAAGGTACCTTCCAACTCTGTTAATCTGTAATCTGTAATTGTGGACAGGAGTGGAACTGCCTCTCCAAAAAGCCATTCAGAATTTCTTTTTTCTTTATCTCCTGGGAAATTGTCCTTGCAGTTGCTCTTGGTGCATTAGGGGGAGAGGAGAAAAAAGGGAGGCAGTTGCAACCCCCCTATTAATAAGGCTCCATTCCTTATAGTGTTGTGGGTGTCTTCTGATTTTGATGCAGGCTCCAGGACCGAAGTTGACCCAGATGTGCTGTTTCAACCACACTAACTTCTTTCTTCTCTTGCCAGCTCTCAATCCGTTGCGGCAACCACCGATTCAAGGTTTATGTCAACGGCCAGCCTTTCTTCAACTACACCCATCGTTACCACAATTTTCCACAGATCAACACCCTGCAGATCGATGGAGACGTGGTCCTTTCTTATATCCAATGCTAAACATGGCGGGTGGAGTGGTGGTGGAGAGAGCAGCGCTGGCAGAGACCCTCCATTTCTCTCTCTCGAGGTCTGGCAGGAGCCCCCCCCCCCCCCCCCGAGCCCTGCTGGATTGGTGTACTCCACATAAAGATTTTAATAAAGATTTAAAAGCTTAAATTAATTTGGCTGTTTTGGATCAGCAGTTAACAAAGAAGCGACAAAATAAAAGAGCCAAGACGAGCACTGTTGTATCGTTCACACCAAGCCATGTTTCCCTGGCTGCCAGAATGGGCGACTTTATTTCATTGTGAAATGCATTCTTGAACTCTTGAAAACAAGGCTTTGCAAAAATGAGGCCCAGAGACTGTTTGACCCTATAATTTATTTATTTATTTATTTATTTATTTTATTTTATTCCCTCTAAAGCTGATGGGAACCAAATTTTGCATCAGCGACACAAGTGAAATTATAGCCTTATTTGCAGGTGTCTCAAAGCAAATGAGCACAACATCCCCTCACGCCTGGTATTTATACTGCTCGTAGGTGATGTCAGCAGTTTGTGATTGGTCGAATCCGTTTACCTCAGTTTTGGCGGGCTTTCTCTGTCTCCGAGCAGATTTTCCTCACTCCCTCAGAGGGCGCTTGGTGACCAGAGATGCCCAGTAGCCTTTTTGTGGTGCCTCAGTGTGGCAGTGCCCATCCACACTCACACCCACACCCACACTCTTCCCAGCTCCACAAGTCTTAACACACTTCAGAAGGGAATCCATGCCTCCCTCCTGGGCCTCTGCGAGTCCATCTGGGCTTCTCTTCCAATTGGGACCCCCAACCGAAACTCCCTTGGGGGCTTCAGGCAGAGGGAGGCCGTGTGACGCCAGCCCTGCGAGGCAGGCCAGGCAGGGGCACCAAAGTCTGCCTGTTAATGTTGCGTTCATGTGAAAGTTGTAGCCTCAGTTCTTGCCAGCCCGGCTGGACTTCCTTCCTTCATCTTTGGCGGCACCTGAGTCGCTCTGTGGCCGGACTGGGGTCTCTTTCTCTGACCTGACTTGCCTGGGGGGTGGCGGCTCCCCCTGCCCCTTCTGCTCCTTTCTGCTCCTTTCAGGGAGGAGCTGGAGACGTTGTGCAAGGAGTTGGACTAGATGACCTCCAAGGTCCCTTCCAACTCTGCTCTTGTATTGTTTTGTGGATGGGCTGAAGGCCCAAAGCAGCCATGGGGCACCCTTGATTTAACTACAGCCGAAAGCATGGCTTATATCCCTTACTGCCCTTTAAGGGGGGTCTCTGCTGGGACTCCCCCCCCCCCTGAAATCTGAAGCATCTCTGGGGCAGGAAACGGGTGCGAGACCGTTCTTATGGGGGGCACACCAGTTGTGTAAGTTCACTCCCAGCCTCCTCTTCCTCGTCTCTACCATCACCTGGCATTCCTCAGTTCCACCTTTGTAAACAGGAGGGTGTGAAATGGACGGAGAATTCTTCAGGGGTTTTGAGGAGCAGCGATCCAAGGGGATCGACAAGGCCTCCGGTTCCCTTTAGGATCTCAGATGCTGCTGAGCAAACGGTCCTTGGAGGTTTTGCAATTTGGAAACAGAGGAACTAAGAGTAGGGGAGAGGGGAAGAAAGAGGAGAGGGGAAGAAGAAAGGAGGAAGGAGAGGAAAGAAGGAGGCAGAGAAGGGAGGTTGAGAAGAGAGAAGGAATAAGGTTGTTGCAAAATAAGATGGAGGCACGGGGTGGCAAGAAAGTGACCCAAGCTGTATTATGTGTATATGTATCTATTTTCTATATAAATAAAAATGTAACAAGACTTTGTTCAAAACCGCTAATCTCCAAAAGTCCTGCACGGATCGCTTCCAAATTTTCACACAACGCTCCTTTCAAGTACGGCACCAATGATATATATATAGATTGTGTAGATGTCACACCTGTGCCAGGTACACGCAACGGAAATGTAAAAAAATGTAAAAAAAGGTAGGTAGATGGATATAGAGAGAGCAGTGGGGCACAGGTATTATGTCATCCTTTATGACATAAAATACTCTGAGGGAGAAATACAGTAGGTAGGTAGGTAGGGGGATAGAGAGAGGGAGAAATACGGTAGGTAGGTAGGGGGATGGAGAGAAATACAGTAGGTAGGTAGGTAGGTAGGTAGGTAGGTAGAGGGATAGAGAGAGGGAGAAATATGGTAGGTAGGTAGGGGGATGGAGAGAAATACAGTAGGTAGGTAGGTAGGGGGATAGAGGGAGAAATACGGTAGGTAGGTAGGGGGATGGAGAGAAATACAGTAGGTAGGTAGTTAGAGGGATAGAGAGAGGGAGAAATAGGGTAGGTAGGTAGGTTGGGGGTTATACGGTGGTTGTGTGCACATGTTTGTGTGTGCAGGTGTAGATCTACACACAGACTGGTTGGCCGTTTAACCAGACTGGGCCACAGCAACGCGCATGTATGTAAAAATCAGTATAGAGATTAATGATGAATACATAAATGTTAGATAGCAATTATAAGCATGTATATCTATGAATGAATTTGAAAGGGGGGAAAATTGCTTGGAAAGAGAGGAACCAGCCACAATCTCTTTTGAATGGGTGAACTTCCTTGCTTTTTCCTTGCAGACATTTCATGGGCTGTCTTGGGAATGAAGAAGAAAAGCAGGCTCAAAGGACCTAACAATTCAACCTAGACCTACACTATGAAAAATGATATGTCCCTGAAGCAGCCAGGAGTTCAGCTTAAGTAGCTGAAACACACCTCACTGTTTAGCATAATACCATAATACAGTGCGTGTCCACCCTACTCCTCTGCACACGTGCGTACGACCCCCTGCACCCCATTTTGGGCCTAGAAGGCCCCCCTAAAGTCTCCTTGGATCAAAAAAGGGGCATGGGGGCGTCTCCCCCCCCCCAATCCCGACTCCCCCCTTGCATGCCTAACACTGTTACAGGTATTATATTGGCCTTGTATGCAGCTTTATTCCTCTCTAGCATTTATCTCCATTGTTCAGTGATGCATTTCCTACCTCTCTAGGATTAACCTCTGTCTGCTCCTGTGAGGCACTTCCTGTTCCTGTTGGAGGCATGTAATTACATTCTCCATGGCTTGTATGGTGTTTTGCAGAAACCTGAAAGCACGTGCATGGTTGGTGGAGCTCAGCTGGGCGATGGCTCAAATGCACAAAGGACTCCATGTGCCACTTGTGGCACGCGTGCCATAGGTTCGCCATCACGAGTCTGTCCTGTCCATCTTCACTTAAACTTTCAGGGCAGGAAAAATGCACATATTACATTTAGTCATGCCCACTCTTGGAGGGAGGGGGCTTTCTCTATTTTTAGACAGACTGAAGTGTTAAATGTTGGAGTAGAATCAGGCGAGTAGGCACTTTCGGCCATGTAGTTTCCATAAGTGGCTTTGGCTCAATCGTTCTCAATCTATTTTGCATGTATGGAAAAATTGCAGGAAGGTGTGATACCTGAATAGTGTTAGGTCTTCCCAGAGGGTGCATTCTAGCTTCTGTTTGAGCATGGACGATAGAATAATAGTGCATGATGCAATGGAAGCTTAACATTTCCTTGTAAATAAAGTAACAATAAAGGCATTGGGTTTGGGCAATGAAGCCTAAGGATTAAGATATTAAAATGTGGCAGTGGAGCTGAATAAAGTCACTTAGAAGAACAGCAAGGACCAGAAGAGCTGAAGAGCAACAATGGCGATGCGCCTCCTTTTAATCTTTGCTTTGACTTTTGCACTTTCTGCACAGCAGGTAAGGCTCAATTTTGTGCGTTGCAATAGCCTTTCAGTTGGGGTGCCCGCAGAAATGAGTAACATTTTGTTGAGCTTCTTCCCACGCTTTTATTTGCACATTTCTTCATCAAGGGGTTGAAAATTCAGGCAGGGCAGCCTTTTAATCACTGGGAATTCAACTGCATCAGTGGTTCTGAATTCAGGTTGGCTTCCTGTTCTCTGCATTAGATGGTTCTATCTCGGGGTTCACCTTAGCATAAAAGTTAGAGTTGGATCTTATTGGACCTACTGAATTGGACCAATAAAGAAGGCTGAACATTTCTTTGGTTGGTATGAGATATTTGAGATGAATAGAAATAAAGAAGAGAGCAAAATTCAGAGCTTCATTGGACTTAAGCTGCATATCATATCTTGCTATATCTATATCTCTATCTCTCTATCTCCATCATCTATCTATTGATCTATCAATCTATCAGGCTGTGTGTGTGTGTGTGTGTGTGTGTGTGTGTGTGTGTGTGTGTTGCAACATAACTCTGGAATGCCTCAAGCAATTTCAACCAAACTTGGTACACAGATGACTTACTCTCTGGAAAAAATACTGTGGGGGTAAAATATTCCTAACACCCCTCAGGGTGTGTTTTCTCTTAAGATACATCCTGTTGTGCCTTAAAATGGCTTCTACTGTACTGCCATAATATGGTTTCTACAGTACAGCGCAGTGGAGTTGCCGTGGTAACAGCTTCACAGTACTCCACAAGGCGGCTCCCTCTGGTAAGGGGGAAAATGCAACATTAGAAATTACATCTGGTCCAGACATTTCCCCCCTATAAATAAATACTGGGACAATGCCAGGTTTTCTGCTACTTACCTATAAACATCTAAGGTGGTGAATCCTAACCGCAAAGGTTTTGTTGTTTGTTTTGTTTTCAGGATAACAAGAATGATGCTGATGCAGAGTCTATGGTAAGTAAGTTACTTCATCCTGTCTCAGAGCAAAGTTAATTCAAGTTTGGTTTTTTTTGGTCCTGTCACTCATACTCTTAGTAAGAAATAGCTTTTCTTATTTGGAGAATATAGCCATTCGTATGTGTGGGATGTAGTGATAAAACAACCAGAGAAGTAATATATGCTAGTAAGTGAGAATCAGACTGATACCTTTCATTTCCCTTGTAGGAAAATGGCAGAGAAATGATGAAAAAAGTTATAGTAAGTACAAAACAACAGAATTGGGAGGAAAGTCTTCAAGTCCAACTCCTTACTCAAGCAGATCCATTTTGGAGAAATGACTGACCTATTTACAATACAATACAATAGCAGAGTTGGAAGGGACCTTGTAGGTCTTCTAGTCCAACCCCCTGCGTGGGCAGGAACCTCATACCATTTCAGACAAATGGCTATTTCTTTTTAAAAGCCTGTGAAGAGGAAAGGGATCACTTTTGTCATGTAGGAAATGGCTCTGTTGGATAAGTCATATATGTTCCTGGGTGAGAAGGGAGTTGATGCCCTTTGTTTCCCTTGTAGAGTGGACTTGGTGAGGATGCTCTAGTAGAATTAATGGTAAGTAGCTCTGTCATCCTCTTCTTCCTTTCTTTGTTGTCTGTCTGTCTGTCTGTCTGTCTGTCTCTCTAATAACTCTCATCTATCTATCTATCTATCTATCTATCTATCTATCTATCTATCTATCTATCTATCTATCTATCTATCTATCTATCTATCAATCTATCAATCTATCCATCTATCCATCTATCATCTCTCTGTCTCTGTGTCTGTCTGGTCTGTCTATCTATCTATCTATCTATCTATCTATCTATCTATCTATCTATCTATCTATCTATCTATCTATCTATCTATCTATCTCTCATCTATCTCTCATCTCTGTGTGTCTGTGTGTCTGTGTGTCTGTCTATCTGTCTATCTGTCTATCTATCTATCTATCTATCTATCTATCTATCTATCTATCTATCTATCTATCTATCTATCTATCTATCTCTCATCTATCTCTCATCTCTGTGTGTCTGTGTGTCTGTGTGTCTGTCTATCTGTCTATCTGTCTATCTGTCTATCTGTCTATCTATCTATCTATCTATCTATCTATCTATCTATCTATCTATCTATCTATCTATCTATCTATCTATCTATCTATCTATCTATCTATCTATCTATCTATCATATATTGCACCACCCCATCTTGTCCAGAGATAACTCTGGGCGGCTTAAAAACATTAAAACTACTACACATTAAAATCGTAAAGAAAAAAAATAACGATAGTAAATACTATTAAAAGATGGGGAGGAGGGGAACGCGACATATCTAAGTTGGTAGCGATGGCACGGATAGAGAGGTCCTGGGTGTCTTCCTGTCAGAACCAAATTTGATGTGCTTTGATCCTTTGTAGAGAGCTTCGAATAGAGACTATCTGGACAAATTAACAGTAAGTAGCTCTTTCTTCATCTTCTTTTGAGTAATATAGTTCTTGCCTGCAATGAGGCTTCCTTGTGTTAGAACAACACTGTCCATTTTATGCAGTGCTATCCTGCTTAGAGAAGTCATATTTTGATGTCAGAATAGAAGTACAGTAATCCCTCGTTTTCCGCGGCTTCATTTTCCGCAGCTTCAGTGCTTCGCGGATTTTAAAAAAAAATGCATTGGTAGGAGGCAAGCGCCCCCTAGTGGTTGCTTTAAACATGTCCACCAATTCAAGTTTCCTAGCGAATCCTACCTCGCGGTTTTCACTTTTCGCGGAAGGTTGCGGTCCCGATTGACCGCGAAAAACGAGGGATTACTGTAATACTTTTTGTTTTCTCTGCAGGAATGTATACATAGTGTTTGTGAAATGAATGATTTTGTGGTAAGTACCTCTTTGTTCCTCCTCTGTTCTTTCCTTGTGAAATAGTCTCCTTCCGTGTAAGTCCCCCTTTTGTGAGTCTGCTCCAACTCAGCATCCCTCTCCATTGTTCCCAAAGCATCGAGAAAGAGGGAAAAGCTGGGGCCAGTTTTGATAAAGGAGCTTGAGCCACCTCAATATCCTCCATGTCTCCCAAAGGCTCACCAGTTAATTTTAATTGCCAGTAGCCCAGGCAAGCCCCACCCAGATGTTTCTATCACGCACTGGCAAAGCGTAACTCTGAAGGAATCCATAAAAGAGGATAATGGTTTTTTTTCTCCTTCCTTGCAGGACCTCATGCAGAAGATGTTATCTATTCTTAAGAGAATGCTTCAGGATGATATTCTGATATATATATCGATGGTAAGTTACAAATAGATCTATCCTAGTCTCCCTTGTTTGTTTATTTATCAACTCAAAACCTAACATACATACATACATTTCACAATACATGTATAAAAATGAAAAGAAATACTAGTATTGATATTGTATAAATAAATGCAATAAATAAAAAGAAGTAAAAATAAATAAAGTTTGAGAACACTTAATTTTTTTTTTTTTTGTAAAAACTTTTTATTTTTTAACATAAAAACAAATAGAAAACATTATTCATCTTGTGCTTTGCACAACATGTCGTTCGGGCAAATCAGAAACATATTTATCAATTATCCTTTCATTACATATATATCACCTTATTTTCCATATAGTAGCATTATTATTTATCAAGTCAGTCTTTTTCCATAGTCCTTGTTTTTCTTTTTTCCAACCATTGGTAAAACATATTCCATATTTCATAAAATTGTTCATTCTCCTGCTCTCTAATTTCAAATGTTAATCTGCTCATTTCTGCACATTCCATGATTGGAACACTATTAATTTGGATTTGGGTTTTTTGGCCCTAGTACTCCCTCTTGCGATAAGAAATATGTGGAGGGAAATAACAATTCGTGTATGTGATATCTAAGTTGGCAATGATAGTAGAGAGATCCTAGGTGTCCTGAAGCTTGATTTATGTATATTGTGGTTGTGCCAATGTGGAAGAATAATTGAAAAAAGGAAGGAAAGATTAAAAAAAATATCTCAGAACACTAATCATTCATGTTTGGGTTTTTTGGCCTTATCACTCCTGCTTATAGTAAGAAATATATGTGTTTCCTCTTTGGAGAAGGCAGTCATTTGTGTTGTGGCCCAGCTGGCTCAGGATGAGCTGCTGATGGATTCCTCTAGTGAGGAGTCCTATGAGTCTGCTCTAGAGGAGGAGGCCGAGAGTGAGAGAGCAGAGAGCCCGGCAAGGCCATCATGAGGCACCTGGGGGTTGGTGTAGTGGGGAGGAGGAAACCCAGTTTGTCCCTGATGTCAGGCTAAGAAGGATTGAGAGGAGGCAATGGCAATTAGCAGAACAATGCAGTTGGAGATATCAGTAGAAGCTGCCTAATTGACTGGCCTCTCCCAAGAGGCTTTAAAAGAAAGCCTTGGTACATCGAAAGGTTTGCAGGAAACAACGCAGAGAGGTTTTTCAGAGTCAGAGAGTTTTTCAGAGTTGGAGAGTTTGGATCGTGTTATCTTCTAGACAAGGTTAGTTCAGGCAAGGTGCCAAGTAGCAGTCAGTCTAGTCATTTGTCTTGTGTCAGGAGGGAGTCAGAACACATTTGTATGTCTGCTATCCAGAGATGGAGAAGTTGGAAAAGTTATATATGTTAATATGTAAGGATCAGACTGATACTGATACCCTACATTTCCCTTGTAGAAAAGCGGCAGTGGAATGATGGCAAAATTTACGGTAAGTAGTTCTTAGTTTCTCTTGTATTTTCCCCTTGGGTAATCCCAATCCAGAAGTGGTATCCAGCAGGTTCTGACCAGTTCTGGAGAACCAGTAGCGGAAATTTTAAATAGTTCGGACAACCGGTAAATGCCACCTCTGACTGGCCCCACCCCCATCTATTCTCTGCCTCCCAAGTCCCAGCTGATTGAGAGAAAATGGGGATTTTGCAGTATCCTTCCCCTGGAGCGAGGAGGGAATGGGGATTTTGCAGTATCCTTCCCCTGGAGTGTGGAGGGAATGAGGATTTTGCAGTATCCTTCCCCTAGAGTGGGGAGGGAATGGAGATTTTACAGTATCCTTCCCCTGCCATGCCCACCATGTCACGCCCACCAAGCCATGCCTTGCCCACAGAACTGGTAATTTTGAATCCCACCACTGTCCCCATTATTCAGGTTCCTGGAGGGTAAAAAGCAACTTATAATTAACCTATGGATTCTTATTTCCACCCACACTCAGCACACACCAATTCAATACTCACTGAATTCAAAGTTACTGATTGCGAGAGCATCTGACCAGAAGTGTGCATCTGAGTAAAAGTAAAGCTACTCTTTGTTTCCTTTTTAGAATGGAATTGGTGACGAAACGCTAACAAAAGTAATGGTAAGCATTTTTTGACCATCATCTCCCCTGTCCTTGGGATTTATTTATTCATTTAATTTTTACGCCACCTATCTGGTCCAGACATAACTCTGGGTGGCTTAAAAACAATAAAAGCAACTGCAAATTAAAATAACAAAGCAAAAAATAACAACAGTAAGAAAATAACATTAAAAGATGGGGAGAATGGGAAAATAAAGTCCCCAAAGTTTTGTGGAGTGGGAGTGGTATTTTGAGTACTTAAATAAGGGTTTTTAGACTCGGGAGAAATTAAATTGGAAAAGAGATTTTTAGATCTCAAAGATCTTCAAAGAGATTGAAAATAAAAGACGCGGAACATGGTTAATTCATTTTTGTTTTTTTAATCTTACGACTCCCTGTTATAATAACAAATTATAACAAAGGAGGAAAGCAGCAATTTATGTACGGCAAATTATTATTATTATTATTATTATTATTATTATTATTATTATTATTATTATTATTATTATTATTATTATTATTATTATTATTATTATTATTATTCACATTTGTAACCCGCACCCATCTCACCACAAAGGGACTCGGGGCGGCGAACAGAGATTTAAAATAAATATACATAAATACAAAATATTATTAAATAATAACTAAATTAAATCAATACCCTGCTTAAAATAAGTTTAAATTTAAAACCCATAAATTAAAATCACATTATTAAATTATATCAAAGATTGTAGTGATGGCATGGAGAGAGAAATCCTGGGTGTCTTCTGTTGGATAGAATTTGATGCGCTTCCTTCTTTTGTAGGAATCTTTGAATGAATCTGATCTTGACAAATTAACAGTAAGTAGCTCTTTCTTCATCTTCTGCCTTTTCTTTGAGTAATGTGCCTCTTGTCTGCAATGAAGCATCTCGTTCTTATAATAACACTGATCCCAAACCCAAACCCGCTTCAATTGGTTGTATGGATGGATGATTTTTCAAACAAACCCCCAAAATATAATGAAGCCTAAATGTTAGTCCACACTTTTAGTGTTGCACAAATTTCATGCTACAAACAGTCATAAATGTGGGCCAGCCAGTTCCTGGCTACTCAACAAGTGAGGAGGTGAAAGGAGGGTGGGGGTTGGGGCAGTTGTTGGAACTGAGTTGTAAGTACACCAGGAAGGTCTATTGCAACTTCACACAGTTGCAAAGCGATGGGTCATAAGTCAAGGACTACAAATATGGAATGTGGAGATTGAATTCCCGCACTGTTTAAACCTCTAACTGCTCTTTCTGTTAACAGCAAGCTTATCTTATCTTCTGAAAGAGAAATTCAGCACAAGGATTATTCCAGACTTTTGGTTGTGTAAAAGTGGAAGAATATTGAAAAGAGAACGAAAAAAATTATGTTCTCATGTGCCTTTTTCACTCTATCCGTTCTGATAAGAAATGCATACCCCTCATCTGTAGCATGGTGCGATTCCCATGTATGTTATCAAAGGCGGCATAGATCTTTCTAATAATGGCATGGTTATTTCTTGGTTTCAAAGACTTTTACAGTTGCCCATGTTATGAAGCAGAATCCATCTTAGAGAAGTCATGTGTGATGTCATGTCAGAATAGAAGTAAGATATTTGGTTTTCTTTGTAGGAATGTATACAAAGCGATTGTGAAGTGGATGATTTCCTGGTAAGCATCTCTTTGGTCATCCTCTGTTCTTCTCTTGTGAAATATTCTCCTTGGATGTAATCAACACACCATGGCATGGGAAGGGTCCCTACAAATTTTCTTTTCCCTGCTTTGTGATTTTTTTTATGTGCAAATGCCAAATGCTTTGTAACTTCCTTAATGATGTGAGGCCATTCACATCAATATCCTCTATGGCAGGGGTCTCCAACCTTTGCAACTTTAAGTCTGAAGGACTTCAGCTCCCAGACTTCTCCAGCCAGCAAAGCTGGCTGGAGAAGTCTGGGAGCTGAAGTCCTTCAGACTTAAAGTTGCAAAGGTTGGAGACCCCTGCTCTATGGCCCCCAACCAGTTTATTTTAATGGACTGCAGTGGCCGTATCCCGATGCTCCTACCATTCCCTGGAACAACATATAAGCTATGAAGGAATCCATAAAAGAGGATAATGGCTTGTCCCCTTCCTTGTAGAACCTCTTGGAGAAGATATTAAATGTTCTTAAGGGACTATCACATGGTGATAAACTGATATCTCAGTTGATGGTAAGTAGATACACACTTCATTACAATACAATACAATACAATACAATAGCAGAGTTGGAAGGGACCTTGTAGGTCTTCTAGTCCAACCCCCTGCATGGGCAGGAACCTTATACCATTTCAGACAAATGGCTGTCTAACATCTTTTTAAAGACTTCCAGGGTTGGGGCATTCACAACTGCTGGAGGCAAGATGTTCCAGAGGTTAATTGTTCTTACTGTTAGGAAATTTCTCCTTAGTTCTAAGTTGCTTCTCTCCTTGGTTAGTTTCCACCCATTGCTCCTTGTCCTGCCCCCAGGTGCCTTGGAGAAAAGTTTGACTCCGTCTTCTTTGTGGCACCCTCTGAGATATCGGAACACTGCTATCGTGTCTCCCCTGGTCCTTCTCTTCATCAAACTAGACATACCCAGCTCCTGCAGCCGTTCTTCATATGTCTTAGTCTCCAGTCCTCTAATCATCTTGGTTGCTCTTCTTTGCACTCTTTCCAGAGTCTCCACGTCTTTTCTACATCGTGGCGACCAAAACTGTATGCAGTATTCCAAGTGTGGCCTTACCAAGGCACTATACAGTGGCATTAACACTTCACGCGATCTAGATTCTATCCCTCTGTTGATGCAGCCTAGAACTGTGTTGGCTTTTTTGGCAGCTGCTGCCAAAAGCTGCTACTTCTATACCTTCTATGTATTCCTTCTTAAAAGGATATTTTCAGGACCAGCATACTTGAGCCTCTCTCATACTTGAGCCTCTCTCAAAGGATCTCTGGACATTTCAGGAAGAATTCCAGCAGGGAGCTATTAGCTCTTGGGAACATTGAAGGGGGCATCCTTTTGACTATTGTTGGAAGATAAAAGCTTCATAGGTCTTCCCTCTGGCTTAGGACAAAAGCTTAAAACAGGATATCAAGAAACCTTTATTTGTGTGTATATGTATTTTAGAATTTTAATGGGAATGTTTTAGCACAGGTTCAGAGTTTAATTCATTTTAGAAATTATTACTGTATTTATTGTTTATTTATTGATTTCAATTTCCTGTGCACCGCCCTGGGTCCATCTCGATGGGGAAGGAGCGGTTATACAAATCGAATAAATCTTAATCTTTAGAAGAGCTGCACAATCATGTCTTTTAAGAAAAAAAAATCGCCTAAAACTCTTCGCTTATAATAGCAAGTCTCAGAATGCTATTAATAATAATAATAATAATAATAATAATAATAATAATAATAATAATAATTAATAATAATAATAATAATAATAATAATAATAATAATAATAATAATAATAATAATAATAATAATAATAATACATTTTATTTCTAACCCGCTCTCTCTCCCCAAAGGGACTCGAGGCGGGGCACAGGTAAATTAAGAACAGTAACATAAAACAAAGTACAAAATTAAAATCACATTAAATTCATTCATGTGTCTTTTAGGCTTTATCACTCCATTTCTGATTAGAAAGGCACAGCTCCTACATGGAGAATGAAATATATAGGAGAATTGGTGTATGCTGTTGAAGTTATCTATGATGGTATAGAGCAGTGATGGGTTTCAAATTTTTTAGAACCTACTCTGTAGGTGTGGCCTATTTTGTGGGCGTGGCTTGGCAGTCATGTGACAGGGTGGGAGTGGCCACCTTTTAAAATGTGGTGAAACTCATTTAACAACGCTTTTGCTTAGCAACCAAAATTTTGGACTCAATTGTGATGATAAATTCTTTCTTTCTTTCTTTCTTTCTTTCTTTCTTTCTTTCTTTCTTTCTTTCTTTCTTTCTTTCTTTCTTTCTTTCTTTCTTTCTTTCTTTCTTTCTTCCTTCCTTCCTTCCTTCCTTCCTTCCTTCCTTCCTTCCTTCCTTCCTTCCTTTCCTTTCCTTTCCTTTCCTTTCCTTTCCTTCCCGTTGGGTCACTGGCAGCAGCAGGCCAGATTTACTTCCAGGTACGCCGGTGGAACCCCCTCTCACCGGCTCTCTAAATTTCACCAACCGGCTCTCGTGAGTAGGTGAGAGCCTGCAGAAACCCACCACTGGTATAGAGTTCGTGATAGTTATTAGAATAGAACTGATCCCTATTGTTTCCTTTGCAGAAGGCATTCATTGAACAAGGCGCTCTGGCTGAATTGGCAGTAAGTAGCCTTGATGTTTCTGGTTTCATTTCGCCCCGCTTCAGCTGAACCAGTAGTGGAAGTCAGGGCTGGGTCGCAGAACCAGCACAACCCAGGCCTGCCACGCCGTTTTGGATTTCGGTGACTGCGCGTGCACAGTTTACTGTAAATGGTTCCGCGCATGCCCACAGAACAATTTACATTGAACAGCGCACAGGCCTGACACACACAGGTTGAGGAGAGGTAGTATAACCAGTAGCCATCCACCCTGAGTAGCACTTAGACTTATATGCCGCTTTGCAGTGCTTTACAGTCCTATCTAAGTGGTTTACAGCGTCGGCCTCTTGCCCCCAACAATCTGGGCCCTCATTTGACCCACCTGGGAAGGATGGAAGCCTGATGAGAATTAAACTACCAAATTGCAGGAAGCAGTCAGCGGAAGGAGCCTGCAGTACTGCACTCTAACCTCTGCGCCTCCACGGCTTATTGGTAGCCTTAGAGTCTCCTGAATCAGAGTGCAAATTGGGTGTGGAACCTTCTTGGGACTGCTAAAAAGAGTGTAGACAGGAGATAGGTGGTGTCGTATCCCTTCCCCTCTGTTGAGAGAGAGTTGTTCAGTTTTAACATAGACGGCCTCTTTGACTTTTCTTTCAAACCAGTGGTCTTCTTTGTCCAGAAGGTGGACTTTGAAAGACTTTTTTAAAAATCCTTTTACGCTGCTGGAAGGCTGGGAAGAGCTTGCTCTGTCCCTGAGCACTGGGATAAGGTGAGGTTGGAGCCCAAAGATGGTCTGGATTGGAGAATGGTGGTGGCACCAGATTTTACTTGCTGCTATTTTATTGTTTTCATGGTGTTTTGATCTTGAACGGCTGCTGTGAGCCACACACCGTTGTATGCCTTAGGATGGGTGGCCATATTGGTCTCATAGTAACATCTTTAGTTAATTAACTAAGGAAATATCTTTAAAAATCCCTAATTCTTTATAAAAGCTGATTACTAATGTGTTTCCCCCCCCCCCCAAAGTTGCCCAAAGCTTTTGTTCATGAAAACAAAATCCAAACCCTCAAAGAAGAATCTTAATTAACGTGTGTTTATCCGGCCTTCATCACTCTATGTTACGATAAGAACAGCATGTTCCCTATCTGAGGTATAAAATAGAACTCTAAGTACCAATTTAAATTTATGATATGGTATATATAATGTTGAAGATGGCAATGACAGCATGGAGAGAGAAGTCGTGTGTGTTTGGATTATTGGATTATTGGAAAGTAGCCATTTCCTTGGATCACTGCAGTTGTGTTGTGTCTGTTGGTTGATGTTGTCTCTTCCTTTTGGTTGAAATGGCTTTATCGACTTGGCTCATCCCATCCCATTGACCTTAATACCCTCTGGGATGTTCACGGACTCTCGATTTGAGCAAAAAGCAGTGGCCCAGGCCAGAGGCACACAAATTCTGGTAGGGTACCCTGCCGTCCCCATAATGATAAAGGTCTTCTTTCCATTTTAGAGTATAATTTCCAATAATAGTAAAAAGGTAAGTAGCTTCTGTTCATGTTCTGCTTTCTTTCATGTTCTTCTTTAATCTGAACAATGGCCCCTCTTATCGTTGTTCCACTGGTTGGAAAATCAGTGTTGTTGTTTTGCAATCAAGTCATTGGCTTGATTCAGGGGTGGGCTTCAAAGATCTCAGCTCTCTGCCTGGCTGCTGGGTGGGCATGGCCATGGTGGGCTTGGCCTAGTCTGCCTCCTGCACCACAGGGGGGGGGGCATTTTCGCCTTCCCCAGACTCCGGAGGCTTTCCTCGACCCTCTGGGAGGGCGAAAACAGGCCCGTTTCTGGCCTTCTGGAACTTCCGGGAGACTCATTTCCCCTCCTCCCCCAGCTCCTATGCAGGCTCTGCACTTACCTCGCTCCAAAGTGGGCTGCGTGGAGGCTCCTGGGAGGGCTGGGGCGGAGTGGGAGGGGCGGGGTCGGTGGGGCCAGCCAGGGGTAGGATTTAGAGCAGTGATGGCGAACCTATGGCACGGGTGCCACAGGTGGCACGTGGAACCATTTCTTAGGGCACGCGAAGCGTTGCCCTGTCAGCACTAGTGTGCATGCGAGCGCTGGCCAGTTGATTTAGGCCTTCTTTTGAGTGCATTTTTCGCCCTCTGGAGGCTTCAGGGAAGCTCCTGGAGCCTCTGGAGGTGGGGAGGGGAAGCTGTTTTCACCCTCCCCAGGCTCCTAGAAAGCCTCTGGAGCCTGGGGAGGGCAAAAAAGAGCACCAAAAGCAGGGGGTCGCGCACGTAGCATTATGGGTGTGGCACACCCACGCACGACCCCCCTGCGCTCCCCCCGCTTTTGGCACGCGAGCCAATAAAGGTTAGCCATCCCTGATTTAGAGGTTCTCCGAACCAGCCGTGACATTAGCTACGGGTTCCCCCAAACCCAGGTAAACCCGTAGCAGCCGACCCCTGGTTTGATACAGCGTTTTCTGTCTTCCAGTCTGCTCTCCATTCCCATCATCCTGTCTCTGGTGGACTCCATCCTGGGATGTCTGTATATATACAAGCCGCCGTGCCCGAAGACAGCAGCAGGTAACGTTCCTTGGCGGGTTCACGGAGGACAAAGTGCTACCTTATTCAAAACAATAGTAGGAATATGTTTATAATAATAATAATAATAAATTTTATTTAGAAACCGCGTCCTCTCCCCGAAGGGACTCGGAGCGGTGCACAGGGAAAATTAAAAATACAATACAAAATACATAAATAGATAAAATAAGAATTAAATAAAGTTATCCCTGCGCTAAAACCACAATACTAAAATTAAACTATGATTCCCTAAACCCAGTTAAAAACAGCAGACTAACCTAGGCCTGCCAAGCAGAAGAAGTGTGTTTTCAATTTTTGACGGAAGGAGCGGAGGTCCGTAGTTGTTCTAATTTTGGGGGGAAGTTCGTTCCAGAGGGCTGGGTCTGCCACAGAGAAGGCCCTTCCCCTGGGCGTCGCCCGCTGGCATAGCCTAGTGGACGGCACCCAGAGAAGTCCCTCTCTGTGAGAGCGAATCGGCCGCAGGGATGTATGGGGCAGGATCCGATCCCGCAGATAACTACGTCCCGTGCCATGGAGCGCTTTAAAGATGATAACTAACACCTTGAAGCGCACCCGAAAGACGACAGGCAGCCAATGCAGCTCGCTCAACCTCGCTCTAGAGGTTCCCAGAATTGCTCGCGCGACTGCATTCTGGACAAGCTGAAGTCTTCGGGTGCACCTCAAGGGGAGCCCCATGTAGAGAGAATTGCAGTAGTCCAGTTGAGATGTCACGAGGGCATGAGTGACTGTGCAAAGGGAATCCCGATCCAATAGGGGACGCAACTGGCGTACCAGGCGAACCTGGTAAAACGCCCTCCTGGCCACGGCTGTCACTTGATCTTCCATGGACAGCCGGGAATCCAGGAGGACGCCCAAGTTGTGCGCCTCATCCACAGGGGTAAGATGTTCGTCCCCTATGGCCAGTGATGGAGTCAACTGGTTGTATCGGGATGCCGGAAACCACAGCCACTCGGTCTTGGACGGGTTGAGTCTGAGTCTGTTATGTTATTAAGGGTACCGTATTTTTCGGAGTATAAGATGCAGCAAGGTTTTGAAGAAGAAATTTAAAAAAAAAAAGTTTTTGCACTCTGCAAACCTCCCCCAAACTTCCCATTTTTCGCAAAAACAGGCCCGTCCCCCCCCCCCCAAAAGGGCATGAATAGCCCTCAGGAGGCTTGTAGAGTGCTCCTCGGGGGTGGGGGGCAAAAACGAGCGAAAAACAGCTCATTTTTCACAAAAATGGGCCCGTTTTTTTCTCAAAAAAAGGGCATGGATAGGAAGCTTATAGAGTGGTGCGGGGGGGGGGTGGCGTTTTTCACTCATTTCTGCCCTCCCCAGCCCCCAGGAGCTCTCCGAAAGTCTGCTAAAGGCCATGCATGGCCATTTTGGTGAAGGGGATGGGGTTTCGGGAGGCAAAAAATGCTTTATTCAGTGTAGAAGACGCACCCAAATTTTCAGCCTCTTTTTTGAAGGAAAAATACGGTAGTTTATAGAATCCAAAATCTATGCCAAGATTAAAACCTTTCCGAATTCTTTGGGCAGTTCCTCTTCCTACTTCTTCCAACTCCAACTAAGCCATGAGGGCTAGCAACAAGATTCTTCTCTTCAAGCAAAAAACCAGGAATCAAGCAAGCTTCAGGGCAAAGGAGAAGGGGGGGGGGCGTGACTCCCCTCTGAGACTCCTGCCCCTCCCATTTAATTTTCCTCTTCTTTTCTCTTCGCTCTCTTCCAGATTCGAGGTGGAGTTTGCCCGTAGCCAGCAAGATGAATCTGACAGACTTCTCTACATGAGTTCTCGCTTTAAGGAGGATTATATTCTGGTCGGTACAATTCTGGATCGAGAGGGAGAAGTAGTGAGACATGATCAGTCCTTACGAAAGAGCGAGCTTTTCGAGATGATCTTCTTTGTCAGTGGGGACGGATATCAGGTTGGTACACCTGACAGAGGCTCCTTTGGGAGACTGCAGATGCCTCTTTGTCATCCCCCGAATTTACCATTCGTCTGGAATGAACCACGAATAATAGTAACTTCCCCAACTTGATACACTATATTGCCAAAAGTATTTGCTCACCCATTCAAATAATCAGTCAGGTGTTCCAATCACTTCCATGGCCACAGGTGTATAGGCATGCAGACTCTTGTTACAAACATTTGTGAAAGAATGGGTCGGTCTCAGGAGCTCAGTGTGGAACTGGGATAGGAGGCCACCTGGGCAACAAATCCAGTCGTGAAATTTCTTCGCTCCTAAATATTCCACTGTCAGCTGTATTATAAGAACGTGGAAGTGTTTGGGAACGACAGCCACTGAGCCACAAAGGGGTAGGCCACGTCAACAGACGGAGCGGGATCAGCGAATGTTGAGGCACCTAGTGCGAAGAGGTCGCCAACGTCCTGCAGAGTCCATCGCTACAGACCTCCAAACTTCATGTGGCCTTCGGATTAGCTCAAGAACAGTGCGCAGTGGACCGACGTCCTATTGAACCCTATGGCTTAGGAATGGGATGTCACTTACTGTACGTTCATATGCAAGTCAAGGCAGGTGAGCGAATACTTTTGGCAAGACAGTGTATCTTCCAGATAAGGTTTAAGTAGTTCTTGTTTAGCGACCCACAACCGGGACCAGCAACTTAGTCACTAAATGAAGTGGTTGCAAAGAGAAACCGTGACCGTGTTTATGAATCGGACCTCAGCTTTTCTTTAAAGTCCTGTGAAGATTGTAAATGCCAGGATTGGTTGCAAAGTTACTATTTTGCTAGTCTCTTAAGGAGGACAACCGGTCGCTAAATGGAAAACATTTTGATCCAGGAGGCAAAAAACGTATTGGTGAAATGAACGCCTCTCCGTTTTTACATGTATACCAATCCCTACAGTTTGCCCTCTGACAGATCCTGCTGAACGGGAGCCTCTTATGCACCGTCAAGCACAAAATGCACCCACGATGGGTGCGGGACGTTTGCGTGGATGGAAATCTGAAGCTGCATTTTCTGACTGTGATGGGAGGACAGATGATGGGCCATTTGGTAAGAGAGGGCTTCCGTGTTGCTTAAGAGGCCGAACAATTTACAGGGAATAAAGAAACGTCAACAAAGGGGTGGTGCGGTGGCCTAGAGGTGGCGCTCTCACCTCACCATCAGGAGGCTGTGAGTTCGATCCCAGGTAGAGGCAGGTATTTCTCTCTCTGGAGACACTGAGAATATCTCTGCTGAACCAGACTCCGCATTGGCAACAGGTACAGCATCTGGCCATTAAAAAACACCCTGCTAGCTCCATTCAGTTGCCCAGATTCCACCCCACAAGGGATTATGGGGTCGTTAAATGAAGATGATGAAAGAAGGGTAAACAAAGCAGAGGCTTGCTAATAAAGTTGGCTTTGTGAATGGGGGCATACCGAAGAGCCATCCAGAGTCAGTCCAAGGTTTCAGAGCCAGATCAAAGTTCTCTGCCGGTCCCACAATCAAAAGTTCAAACAAAAATGTCATATGAGCCAGAGTGGGCAGCAAAACCATCTCAAAGGAATCTACTTCCAAATTGACCATTGAGCCAGATAGTGCTTGCTGAAAAATGTCGAAAGCACTAGTCATTTCCTCCCCGCTCACCCTCAGGATGTGAAGGTCAGAAGAGGATGGTTGAGCATCATCAATCATCCCACCTCTCCCTGGATAGATCCACATAGAATCTTGCATAGGTCCACCTTTCAACCAACTAAAGTGGATTCCTCTGCACCAGGAGCTTGGTCAGTTGTAATCTTTCAGGGAAAGGTTGTGCAAACTGCGGAACCGATTCAGTAAATCATTTTCTGTCTTCCAGGTTCCCCCTTACTATCATCCTGTCCCTGGTGGACTCCAACCTGGGACCTCTGTATATATGCAAGGCACAGTGCCCCAAAATGCCAAAAGGTAATGTTTCTTTGGGGGGCTCACAGGAAAGGGGAAAATGCTACCTTGCTCAAAACAATGTTGTTAGTTGGGAAGTCGTGTCCGACCCATCATGACTCCATGGAGCACGTTCCTCCAGGCCTTCCAGTCCTCTACCATCCTCTGGAGTCCATTGAAGCTCATGCCTACTGCTTTGGGGACTCCATCCAGCCCCCTCCTTCTCTGCCGTCCCCTTCTTCTTCTTCTGCCCTCCATCATTCCCAGCATGAGGCTCTTCTCCAGGGAGTCCTTCCTTCTTCTCATGAGGTGGCCAAAGGATTTGAGTCTCCTCTTCAGGATCTGGCCTTCTAAAGAGCAGCCAGGGTGGATCTCCTCTAGGACTGACCGGTTGGATGGCCTTGCAGTCCAAGGGACTCAATGCAGGAGTCTTCTTCTCCAGCACCAGAGCTCGAAGACCTCCATTTTTGGCGCTCAGCCTTCCTTACGGTCCAACTTTCACAGCCATCCATTGCCACTGGAAAAACTATCGCCTTGACTATGTGCACTTTTGATTGTTGTTTCTGCTTTTTAGTATGCTGTCTAGATTGGCCATAGCTTTCCTCCCCAGGAGCAAGTTCAAAACAATAGTAATAAGACTATTATGCTTTTAAGGGCAGTTTGTGAAATGCAAACTCTCTGCTAAGATTAAATCCTTTCTTAATTCTTCGGATAGTTCTACTTCATGCTCCTTCCAGCTCCAACTACTGAGCCATGAGGGCTAGGAATTTGATTCTTTTCTTCAAGCAAAACCCCAGCATTCTACAGATTCTAGCTTCAGGGCAAAAGAGAAAAGTGTGTGCAGTGAGAACTCTACTCTGAGATTCCCAAACCAACTATTTTAGTTTCCTCTCTCTCTCTTCCAGATTCCACGTGAACTTTGCCCATCGCCGGAATAAGAAGTCCGACATTGCCTTCCATTTCAACCCTCGCTTCGATTCTGGGAAACTTGTGCTCAACTCCTTTCAGGCCAGGCGGTGGGGATATGAAAAATGTTACGAGATGCCCTTGCAGAAGGGCAAGTATTTCGAGGCCATCTTCGTTGTCACAGAGAGCGGATACCAGGTTGGCACATGTCAGAGAAGCTCCTTGGGAACTACAGGTGGCTCTTTTGTTTCACCTCCAGTTTTCACCCTTTGTTTAGGTTTAGGTTTTATTGGTTTTTTATACCGCCCTACTCCCGAAGGACTCAGGGCGGTGTACAGCCAAAGTAAAACAGATATATAAAAGTTTTAAAAGTTTTTTAAAAACATATTAAACAATTTGGCCTCAAAATTAAAAAACCAAACAAATCCCGATTAAAGTTAATAAAAATTCATATTTAAAAATCCATTTTTATGCCAGCCCGGCTTGTTGGAAAAAAATGGTTTTGAGAGCATGGCGGAAGGTGCGTAAGTCAGGGATAGTTCTTAACTCCAGAGGCCATTCGTTCCAGAGGACAGGGGCTCCCACGGAGAAGGCTCTCCCCCTGGGTGTTGCCACTTGACATTGTTTAGCTGACGGCACCATGAGGAGACCCTCTCTATGGGAGCGTACTGGCCGGTGGGAGGCTCTGGGTGGCAGAAGGCGATCTCGTAAGTACCCAGGTCCTAAGCCATGAATGAACCACAAATGGTTCTGTACATTTGTACATGTATTTATATTGTAAATGTATACTGACTTTCCCACCTTGATATCTGCCAGAAAGAGTTTAACAGAAATGTACAGGTAGTCCTTGTTTAGCGACAACTGAGGCCAGCATCTTTTTCATTAAAGGATGCGGTCACTAAGTGAAGCCATGACTGTATTTATCATAAGACTTCATCTTTACTGCAATCTCGTGAAGGTTGTAAATGCTAGGATTGGTCACAATTTAGTATTTCATCCCTGTCCTCACTGCAAACAGTTGTTAAATGAGGACTACCTGTAGCTGAAGGGAAAACATTTTGATTCGGGGGGGTGGGGGAAAGTTTATTGGCCTCCCCTTATTTATATATACATATCTTGACCTCTTTGTCCCCCTTTATATCCACCCAGTCTTGGGGGTGAGATTCGTTCCTGGCAAGAATAAACTGTTTTTTTTCCTGCAAAAAAAGATGATTGAGAAAAATTGTGACTTGATCCCTCTGACAGATAATAGCGAACAAGAAGCCCGTTTGCAGCTTCCAGCACACAATGCCACTACAAAGAGTGAAAGTCATTTTGATTGGGGGAGATCTGGACCTACAATCTCTGACCATGACCGGAGGACCCTTGTTGGAGAACACAGTAAGTGTTTGTGTCAGGGTAGTGATTTAAGAGCTGACCAGCTGCTATGATGATGCAATGATGCACTGATGTAATGATGGGAAGGAGTCAGCAAGGTTTTTGGTTGTTATCCCTTTAAGAGCCTGTATAATAAGAAGAGGCCCTCTCTCTTTCTCTCCCTCTCTTGCCATGTGTTCTTCTGTGCTGTAATTTACTGATTGTTTGTCTTCTGCCTATAGTACGTGTATGTATAGTATATATTATTCTGTACATAAAAACCACTATTTATTACGAACTTCTGTTTCCTGTTATGGCTCCTGGGTTGTCACACGTAATAAAGCAGTGTGCACGTTGACAGTTTGTTATGGAGCAGTCAGGACCTTCTGATCTTGATCTCTCTTTGGGAAATGATTCTGGGTTGAGTCAGTCCCCAAGCTGCCACTTTCTCTGTCTCTCCTTCAGTCCTGGCCCCTAAGGATTGCTGACCCTCGGATGATCAGTGTTCTTGGCATATGGACTCTGCACACAAGAAGAAATAGGTGTATAAGGTCCAGCATCTCAATAGGGAACAAATTTACCCCAGGCCAAGGTCCTGCTCTTCCCCTTGAAGAGCCCCCTCCCCCGGAGGTCTTTATCCAACTTGGAAGCCATATAGAAAGGCTGATACAAGGCAGGCCAGGAGTTGTGGTTGGCTGGTTCAAAAGTCAGAATTGTGTTTTGCAATAAAGTCACTGGTTTGGTTTATCATTTTCTGTTTTCCAGACTCTCCCTTACTATCATCCTGTCCCTGGTGGACTCCATCCTGGGATGGCTGTATACATGCAGGGCATGGTGCCTGAACACAGCAACAGGTAGCATGCATTTGGGGGGCTTACATGAAGGACAAGATGCTACCTTACTCAAAACAGTCATAAGATTATAATGCTTTTAAAGGTAGTTTATATAATACAAATTCTATGCCAGGATTAAAGCCCTTCTTAATTCTTCAGAAAGTTCCACTTCTCACTTCTTCCAACTCCAACTAAGCCATGAGGGCTAAGACCTTGATTCTTCTCTTCAAGCAAAAATGCAGGAACCTACAGATTCTAGCTTCAGGGCAAAGGAAAAATAAAAGGAACTGGGGGGCAGGGGGGCAGGGTAGAATTCTACTCTGTGATTTCTGTACTTCTCATTTAATTTTCCTCCTTTCCCCCCTTTTCTACATGGGGCTGCCCCTGAGGTGCACCCGGAGGCTTCAGCTAGTCCAGAATGCAGCCGCGCGGGCAATTATGGGGACCGCAAGGTCTACCCATGTAACACCGCTCCTGCGCGAGCTGCACTGGCTGCCTGTCGTCTTCCGGGTGCGCTTCAAGGTGCTAGTCATCATCTTCAAAGCGCTCCATGGCTCGGGACCTAGCTATCTGCAGGATCGGATCCTGCCTCATACGTCCTCACGGCCGATTCGCTCCCACAGAGAGGGGCTTCTCCGGGTGCCGTCCACTAGACTGTGTCAGCGGGCGACACCCAGGGGAAGGGCGCTCTCTGTGGCGGGCCCGGCCCTCTGGAACGACCTTCCCCCCGACATTAGGACAACTACGGACCTCCGCTCCTTCCGTCTTAAATTGAAAACTTACTTTTTCCGTCTGGCCGGCCTGGGATAGCCTCCTTGCCTTGGGATTTTATAGAATAGGTTTTAGTTTAATCGGGATTTTAGCACAGGGTTTATTTAATTGGTTTTTAAATTTTGTTGTTTATTTATTGTTGTTGTTATTTATTGTTTTTATGCTACCTGTGCACTGCCCCGAGTCCCCGTGGGGAGAGGGGGCGGTATAGAAATAATAAATTATTATTATTATTATTATTATTTTCTGTCTTCCAGATCCTCAATGAACTTCAGTGTGGACATTGCATGCGGCCAACATAAGGGGGCCCACGTTCCCCTCCACTTCAGGCCTGACATTAATGACAGAACAGTTGTTCTCAATACGTTTCAGGTTAACGGGTGGGAAAAGGATGAGAGACACCAGAGTCCCTTCCAGAAGGGTGAACATTTCGAGGCCATCTTCATTGTCACTGAGGCCGGATACCAGGTTGGTACATGTAACGGAGGCTCCTTTGGGACTGCAGGGGCCCCTAGAATTCACCATTGGTCTGGAACGAAACACAAATGTGCTTAATGTCAACCTTCCCAATTTGATACCTTCCAGATAGGGCTTAAGTGATGTTCAGTTGGCGTTGGTTAGTGACAACTGGGGTCATCATCTTTGTCATTAAGTGATGCAGTGAAACTGTGATTGTGTTTATGATCAGAATTCCGCTTTTTTTTTTTTTTTGCTCTTTAGACCTGTGAAAGTTGTAAATGCCCAGACTGGTCGTAAAATTACTATTTCATCACAATCCTAATCGCAAACAGTCACTAAATGAGGACGGCCTGCTGCTGAAGGGAAAACAATTTGGTTCAGGGGGAATAAAATGAGTATCAGTGATGAAATAAAAACCTTTTCGTTTTTAAATGTGCACGTTTTGACTCTCTCTGTGGCCTCCCTGCTCAGCTTTGGGGTGGGATGTGTTCCTGACCAAGACAAACAGGTTTTCCCTGTGAAGAAAATTAAGATGGTTCTAATTGAGGCTTTGCTTTCTGTCAGATCTTGGTGAACGGGAACCACTTATGCAGCTTCAAGCACAGAATGCCACCGGAAAGTGTGCAGGACATCATTGCCAATGGGGACCTGAAGCTGCAATCTCTGATGGTGATGAGAGGACCAACGATGGGGAACATGGTGAGTATTTGTTATGGAAAAATTGGCGCATCCTGATCGTTGATCTCTCTCTGGCAATTCATTCTGAGCTGATTCAATCACCAAACTGCTGCTTTCTTTCCCCCCCCTCCAGTTGTTCTTCTTGTACACCTTTCTTGCCCCTTAAGAATGGCTGCAAAGATAACCATCCAAGGGTGATACTAGGACCAACAACTGAAAAGAGAGTGAATCTACCCCAGGCCAAGATCCTGCGCTTCCCCCTTGCAGATGTCTGTAAAGTAGACATCTGCAACATCTCAACCTGGCGATTTTAAGATGTGGAGCCTCAACTCCCAGAATGGCCTGGCAGACACCCACACCACCTTATTAGCAAAGGGGGATGCCAGAGGTGTGTAGTGGCTGAATATAGCAACCAGCCTCTTCAGCCGCAACGCTAGCAGTTTGTTGTTTTCTGCACTGCAAAGCCAGACTCCGAGACATGAGATGGTAACCCATGAGAGAAAGGAAAATGTTTGTCACTTGTTTCACAAAATAAATTGGTCAAAGTTCCTACACTTATTTTGGATTTGATTCCCCTCCTTTTGAATATAATTCCTCGCACCCAGTGTGCACAGTTGCAACAGCCACCCCTCCCACCTATAGACGAACGACCGTTCTCCCTATAAAAGCTCCAGAAATCCAGAACCTCTTGGTCTCACCCAGCCTGTCCCTCACACTTGCAAGATTTCTCCTTTCCTTAGGGATTCCTCCAGTGCATGGAGAGATCTGATAAGAGGCTGGCACTCAGCCATTCTTAGTCTTACTCAGATTTAAAGTAGGATCTGTCAGTGGCTGTAGTTCTGGTGCTTCCTCCACGCCTTCCTTCCCCTGCCACGTTGAGGGGGGGAGGATTAATCCTTAGCAGAGGCCCTCCCAGGAGGTCTTGGTTTGACTCCAAAGCTCCATGGAATGGTTGATACAAGGCAGAAGTTGTGGTTGGTTAGTTTGAAGGTCAGTGTTGTGTTTTGCAATAAAGTACCCTGGTTTGGTTCACCATTTTCTGTCTTCCAGACTCTCCCTTACCATCATTCTGTCCCTGGTGGGCTCCGTCCTGGGATGGCTGTGTACCTGCATGGCACAGTGCCCAAAAGCATCAAAAGGTAACATGCTTTTAGGGGTTCACTGGAAAGGGAGATGCTACCTGACTAAAAAAAAAGTGTTCTAAGAGTAGGGTATATAATCCCAATTCTTTGCCAAGATTAAAGCCTTTATTAATTCTTTTGATTGTTCCACTTCCTGCTTCTTTCAACTCTAGCTAAGCTACGAGGACTAGGAACTTGATTTTTCTCTCCGAGCAAAATATGAATATTGTACATATTCTAGCTTCAAGGAAAAGGAGGGGGAGGAGGAGGCAAAACTATACTCTGAGATTCCTGCAGCTCCCATTTAATTTCCCTTTTCCTTTTCCCTCTCTCTCTCTGTCTTCCAGTTTCTCAGTGAACTTCCAGGTGGAGTTTGCCTGTGGCCAGCATAAGGGGGCTGACATTCCCTTCCACTTCAAGCCTCAATTTATTATGAACAATGTTTTTCTCAACACGTTTCAGTCTGGCAAGTGGAGAAAGGAAAAGAAATACAAGATGCCCTTCCAAAAGGGCGAGCATTTTGAGATCATCTTCATTGTCAATGAGGCCAAATACCAGGTTGGTAAGCAAGACAGACTCCCCTTTTCGAAGGCAGGTGCCCATTCATTTCACCCCCAGAATTCACCCTTTGTCTGTAATCCCAAAGGTGCTGTTCAAAAGGCAGCTGGACTTTCTTGTTATTTTCCCTCCCTGAAAACATTTCACTTCTCGTCCAAGAAGCTTTTTCAGTTCCTTCTGCAGAACTGAAGAAGCTTCTTGGATGATAAGTGAAATGTTTTCAAGAAAAACAAGAAAGTCCAGGTTGTTGTTTTTTTTGAAAAAGCATCTTTGGGACAACTGTGACCCGGATGACTGAGCATCTCTGTAGACGTTTATCTAAAAATTAAACACAAATGTATTTTCCAGCTTGATATCTTCCAGATAGGATTTAAGTGGTATACAGGTGGTCCTTGTTTAACAATAACTAGTACCTGCAACATAGTCATTAAGTGATGGGGTCATTAAGTGAAGCCATGACTTCACTTAACCTCTACCTTTTTCCTTGAACATATTTTGATTTTTTTGACCCCTTGTATGGGCACTCAGTTCTGGGATGGGATGTGCTCCTGGCAAGAATAAATAGTTTTTATTTCCTGCAAACAAAATGAATGATCCCAACGGAGACTTGATCCCTCTGACAGATCCTGGTGAACGGGAACCTCTTCTGTACCTACGAGCACAGAATTCCACCCCAAAGCATCCAGGTCATCAGAGCTAGTGGACACCTGGAGCTGCAGTCTCTGATTGTGATGGGCAGACCAGTGATGGAGAACCCAGTAAGTGTTAGCTCCTCACAAGTCATCACCTCCGGATCCTTGATCTTCTCTTTGGGAATGGATTTTGGGTTGGTTCAGTCCCCAGGTTGCCACTTTCTCTTTCTCCCCTGCAGTCGCTCTTCTTATAAAACTTTCTTCATCCCTAAGAATGGCTGCCCTTCTTGGTTTACAACTATCCGAGGGTGACACCTGGATGGGCAACTGAACAAGAAGCAAATTTACCACATCTTTCCCTTGCGGATGTCCAGAAAGCAGAGTTTCTCTACCTGGCAATTTTAAGAAGTGTGCCCTCAAGTTAGGAGATGCCCATGCATCCTTATTAACAAAGGAGAACTCCAGATAGTGTGTAGTTGCTGAACATGGCCACCTTCCTTTTCAGTTACAAGATTAGAAGTATTAGAACTATTCTCCAAGGCCCCTGAGGGCAGGACAAGAAGCAATGGGTGGAAACTAATCAAGGAGAGAAGCAACTTAGAACTGAGGAAAAAATTCCTGACAGTTAGAACAATTGATCAGTGAAAACGGTTTGTCTGAAACGGTATAGAGTTTACTGCCTAGGCAAAGGGTTGGACTAGAGGACCTCCAAGGTCCCTTCCAGTTCTGCTATGGTATTGCATTAAGTCTGCCACATGTGTTTTTTTTCAACTGAAAAGCCAGATTCTGAGGTGATAACCTTCTGTGAACCATCCACAAAAAAATGGTTGGGCCAAGGCCACGGTGGAATATTTGACTTGGCACAAATACCTTTCTATGTTTATGTAGAACAAAGGTGGCAATCCCCAATTGAGTCTTAAGTGTTCAGTTGTTGTCTGTTTGCAGACACAGACAAAGACACACAACAAAGACACACATACACAGAGATAATGAGAGAGAGAAGGAGAGGGAGAGGGAGTTTCCTGGCCGATGCTCAGTTTACTAGGATGCTAAAGAATTTATGGTGAACAAAGCAATGTATACAAAGGGGGGGGGGGGGCTTGCCTGCACAGTTGACTTCATGAATGGGAGCATGACGAAGAGTCGTCCAAAATTTTCACACGTTTCAGAGCCACATCAAAGTTGTCAACCAGTCCAAAATTCAAAAGTCCCAAAAGCAGAATCCACACACAAGTGTGACATGAGCCAGCAAAGGCAACAGGGCAGATCAAGCCTCTTCTATAGGCTTGTCATTCATTGGGAAGTCTACTCCTTTGCTTGCGAGGAGACTAATAGTCTTTCTCTGTCTGCTTCCTTTTCTATTAATCTTGTGTCCTCCATTCACACAATAGAATGTGTCTCAACAGGCTCTAAGCCAGGGGTTCCCAAACTTGGCAACTTTAAGACTTGTGGACTTCAACTCCCAGAATTCTGCTGGCTGGAGAATTCTGGGAGTTGAAGTCCACAAGTCTTAAAGTTGCCAAGTTTGGGAACCCCTGCTCTAAGCTACCTCTCCAAAACTAACCCAGATGAAAACTAACCACCCTGGGTAAATGTTACAAAGGCAGTCATGAAGTCTTCAAGTGACCTAGTTTATGCGCCACACAAACTCAGCAACTGTTGCCTTCCTATCCTTTAGGGCACGTTGCTGAATCCTTTATGTGGGGCACCACAAAATCTCAGAAGGGGGAAAAAATGGTGGTGGTGGTGGGGGGGGGGTGCAGCAGGCAAGGATATCCAGGGCAAGGGATTTTAGGAGGAAAACATGGAGTTTGTAACAGCCTCTTTGGATTTCTCTCCCACCAGATGATGGCAAACCCTGCCTTCTACTCCCCGGTAAGTATCAAGAAACGTGTTAGCTGGGCCTGTCACTCCTGCTTAAAGTTTGCTTTGGTTCACCCAGCCTCTAAAAATGACACAGAAAGGGGAAAAGGGAATGGGATAATTAAGGGAAAGCTAGCTTCTTTATGGTTAAGGAGGGGGTTAATATTTAACCCCTTCCCCGCTATTAAAACCTGCCCTTTTCTAGCAGTGACAAGAGCCACACAGTCAGAAGGGGGTGCTAAGCATAACCTGGATTCTTGTCTATTTTAGCTGGTGCCCTACACAGGCAACATTCCTGGAGGTCTGGGAGCCAACAAGACCATCATAATGCGAGGCTTTATTCCAAAGAACGCTACCAGGTCTTGGGTCTCTCTCTTTTTTGCGTGCATTTTGGGATTCAGGCGGAGAAATGAAATTATAACCATTGGGCATAGCTGCCTTTCTACTGTCAGGGCCACAGTTCTTACCTTGCTAGCATCTCCCTGGCATTTCAGCCCATCTTTCCCTCTGCTCACAAGTACGACTTCGGGACTCTGGTTTGGCTTTGCACCGCAAAATGCCAATCTTAGGGCCCCTTTCCCGGTTCATCTCCTTTCTCTGATTCCCATCACATCCACAAGGAAAGCCCAGAGGACAAGGAGGGGAAGGGGAGCGACAGCACAGAATAAACGCAGTCTGTGGAGCTCATTGCCACAAGAAGAAGCAAGGGCTGTTAGCTTAGGATAGGTTTGCCCAGAATGAGGAATCAGAGATTTGATGAAAGGATTGATGAAGAGTTTGGGGAATTCTGGCTTAGGAGGTGGATTTAAAGAATGAGTGAGACTTGATCCACCCATTAAACAAGATCAGCTGTTCATTATCAGAATACGAATCACTGCTAGACTGTGGCTGAATGTTTGTTTTTTTAAATGTGTTTGTCTGATTTATAACTCTCTGAGAATTGGTTTGATCGTGGCAGGGTGTTAAGTGCAATGAATAAATGCCTAAAATGCTAAATAGCATTCAGTCACAGTCTACCAATAAATAATATTTGCAAAGAGGAAGAAGATCTGCTTTTTTTCCTTTAGCCTTCACCCAAGGAAGGAGGTCAGGGAGGATTCAGACTTCCTTTTATTTATTCCAGTCTTCTTCGGTGCCTACTTTTTTTTCTCCTTCCAAGGTTTGAAATCAGTCTTATGGCTGGCCGAGAACTTGCTCTAAACATTAATCCACGCATGCAGCCATGGAGATGTGTGGCGCGCAACAGTTTACTGAATAACCAGTGGGGAACCGAGGAATATAACCTATCCTTTAACCCTCTCCAACCTGGGAAGTACTTTGAGGTCAGTTTTCTCTGATTTCAGCAGCGAGGAGGTCAAAAAAAAAATCAACAGGGCAGCTACCACTGTTCAATGGATGTATCACTTCTCTTTTACTAACTTGCATGGACATCTGTGGTTTCCAGCAAAGAGCTTGGGTAGCTGGCTGATGAGAAGGCAAGCAGGCAGTGGGGAGTGGAGAGAAGATCCAGCTGGTCCCTTCCAGAGGTGTAAGACTCCATCTCCCATAATTCCCAGCCAGCACAGCTTTTGAGGAATTGAAATCTGAACCTCTGGATTTTATTTAAATAGCACATTGCATCTATAGAGGTCATGCGATCACTGATATACAAACATAAGTTTAAGTACAACATTAGCATGTGTGTGTAATGAATGTAATGTATGTAGATGTATAGATACGCAAACACGTTATGTGGACAATACAATCTGAGATAAAATATAAAATTAAGATAAAACACCATAAGAAAAATCCCCATAATATGGTGCCATAGAGTTGCAAGATGCGAAGTATAAATGAGCCTCTGGAAGGCTGGTGGAAGAAATACCCTCTCTAATGGCCAAAAGTTCAAACTGACCACCAGAAAGCCATTCAGAATCCCGTTCTTAGCTCCCTTCTGGAAAATTGTCCTTGCATTGCCTTTGAAGGTTTTTTGATGGTGTGTGTGTTTGTGTGTGTGTGTGTGTGTGTGTGTGTGAGAGAGAGAGAGAGAGAGAGAGAGAAACCCCCAATGAAGCCTCACTCCTTATGAATGGGCCGTGCTTTTTTATTTTTGATGTTGTGGATTGTGGCTCCTCCTCCCTGGAAGACCAGAGGTGATCCAGATGTGCTGATTTGCCACACTTTAACATCCTTCCTCTCTTCCCAGCTCTCGATCCATTGTGACAACCACAAGTTCAAGGTTTATACCAACGGCCATCACTTGTTCGACTTCACCTATCGCTATGTCCCTACTGAACACATCCAAACTATCAAGATCACAGGAGACGTGGCCCTTTCCTACATCAAGTACTAAGCAAGGGAAGGATGGTAGGGGGGAACGCCAATATTAGCATAGATCCTTCTTCTATCTTCCTCAGTCTGCCAGTACATTTGGGATCCTGCTGAATTTGAGGAGTCTACACGCTCCAATCAATCAATCAATCAATCAATCAATCAATCAATCAATCAGTCAGTCAGTCAGTCAAAGAATTGAGAACAATTGAGAACATTAAGCAGCATTTTCAATAAAGCATCTTGACCCCTCAATGCAACAGGACTACTTTTCTGCCTAAATTTGATCTGTGGGTGATACAAACCATTTTTTAGTTTACAGTTTGTGCCCTCCAGTTGGGTGGGAATAATGTTTCTCCAACTTGGCAACTTTACGATGTGTAGATTTCAACCCCCAGAAATTCACCCGTTTTTAAATTTTATTTCTATGCTAACGCCTTTCCATCTGGCACATTTTATTGAAACAAAATTCCTTGGAAGGAAATGTGCTCCACTACTTGGAAAACTTGGCACTATTTGCTTTCTGATTTTTGAGCTTCGGCTCATGAAAACGTTTTGCTTTTCAATAAGATTTTCGGATCACAACCCATGCTATGGGAGTCCTCTTGACGGTTGTTTTTTTCCTGTCTGAAATGGGAAAGAATAGGGCTTTCCCATTTTCCCTTCCTTTTCTGGGTTTCTTTCCATCACCTTTTAAATTCGTAATCAAACTCTTAAAAAAAGTGGGGGAGGGGGTTGGCTATAAGCAACTGTCACTCCAAGCCCTCACCAGACTAAGCCAGAGTGAGCTGTTTTATTTCATTGTTAAATGCGTTATTTAACTCCTGAAAATAAGGCTGCAAAAAATGGGGCCTGGGAACTATTTGACCCTAGAATTGCCTCCAAAACTGATGGGATCAAATTTTGCACCCCATTTTGGTATTTATTGCCTGGAAAACCGGTATTAATGCAGCTCATAGGTGACGTCAGCAGCCTGTGATTGGTCGACTCCATTTACCTCAGTTTTGGCGGGCTTTCTCTGTCTCTGTTCCTCACTCCCTCAGGGGGCGCCTGGTGACTTGGGACCTCCAACTGCCTCTTGGGGGGCTTCATTTTGACTGACCACACACACACACACACACACACACACGTTCACACACACAGACACACACACACACGTTCACACACATTCGCACCCACAGCTAGCCAGCCAGCCCAGCTCTATCTATTTAACTCGGCCTGACCCATGTCTGTCTGTCTGCGTGTCTGTCTCTCTCTTACACACACACACACACACACACACACACACACACACACACACACACACTTGTACCCACAGCCAGCCAGCCCAGCTCTATCTATTTAACTCGGCCTGGCCATGTCACACCCACAGCCACACACCCCATGTATGTCTTTTATATGCCTTCCATTCACTCTTGGGAGGAGGGGGATTTCTCTGTTTTTAGACACTGAGTATCATCCTGTGTGGTAGTTTCAGTTACCTGAAGTACTAGGAGGACTATATGACTGGCTTCACCTTATTGGGGGCTTTTCAGGTGTGGCAGTTAAGCAGAGACTATTTGAAAATTTCGCACCCTCTGTTACAAGGCTGAGCACCAGAACGTGGATAGAGTCCTTAAACTAATGTGCTGTATTGTGGTCGTTTAATAATGGAATTGTCCATGCCTTGTAGAGGTTCAAACCCCATTTAATAATAAATGGCTACCATATAAATGATAACAGATTAACAGAGTTGGAAGGGACCTCACAGGTCATCTAGTCCAACGCCCTGTCCAAGCAGGAGACCCTACATCTCTGCCTCTACCTAGGACTGAACTCACAACCTCCTGATTGGGAGGCGAGAGCTCCACATCTTCAAAAAGCACCTGTGGGACAACTATGACCTGGAGGACTGAGAATCCCCATAGACTTTCAGCCCTGTAGTTTCCATGTATGACTTTGGCTCAATCATTCTTTTAGCTGATTTGGTAGGGAAAAATTGCAGGAAGATGTGTTACCTGTATGATGATAAGATTTCACAGAGGGCAGAGACACAGGTTCTGCTTCTTAGTTTCACTTTAAGCATGGACGATGGAATAATAGTGCATGATGCAATGGAAGCTTAACATTTCCTTGTAAATAAAGTAACAATAAAGGCATTGGGTTTGGGCAATGAAGCCTAAGGATTAAGATGTTAAAACGTGGCAGTGGAGCTGAATAAAGTCACTTAGAAGAATAGCAAAGAATAGAAGAGCTGAAGAGCAACAATGGCGATGTGCCTCCTTTTAATCTTTGCTTTGAGTTTTACTCTTTCTGCAAAGCAGGTAGGGCTAACTTTTTGAAATAGCTTTTCAGCTGGGCTGTTTGCAAATGAAACAAGTAAGCTTTTTGTTGTGCTTGTCCCCATGCTTTAAATACTATTTCTTGATCAAGGGGTTGAAAATGCAGGCAGAGGTCTTTGAGTACTTAGTTTTTTAATCCAAAGAAAAATGCAGAGGTTCATTGCTACTTTAACTGTATTTGATAGGGATATGTGGCTATATTACCTATAAACATATAAGGAAGCTAACCCCAAGCCCTAAAGTTTTCTTGTTTTCTTTTCAGGATAACAAGAATAATGCCGTTGAAGAGTCTACGGTAAATAAGTTACAATATGCTGGATGTCCTGATTGTATTCTTTTGCCTTTTGGAAAATATCTATCCCCCTATTGAAGAAAAAAGAAAGATAAAAAGGTCTCACAAGACTATTAATTCCAGTTTGGGGTTTTTGGCCCTGTCGCTCGCTCCCTCCCTCTTGTAGTGAGAAATATGTGTTTCCTATGTGTGCTATCTAGTGATGGAACAGTTGGAGAAGTCATATACGTGTGTTGTTATAAGAGCATCAGACTGATACCCTTCATTTCCCTTGCAGGAAAGTGGCAATGCAATGATGAATAAAGTTCTAGTAAGTACAGAATACAGAAAACCAGAGTTGGAAGGGACCTTGGAAGTCTTCTAGTCCAATCCCCTGTCCATGGCAGGAGACCTTATCATTTCAGACAAATTACTGTCCAATCTCTTCTTAAAAGCTTCTAGTGATGGAGCAACCACTATTTCTGAAGGCACGTTTTTCCACTGATTGTTCTCACTGTCATGAAATTTTTCCTTATCTCGATCTCTTTTCTTTGAGTAATCTCAGACCTCAATTATTGAATTTCCTGGCTAAATAGCAACTGTCATCAACCTATTGATTCATTGTTTCACCCACACTCACCAAACATCAATTCATAGTTACTGCAATGAATTTCAGCTCTTTCATCTTTAAGATAAAGTTATACCACTTCCCTGCTTAATTGATCAGCTTCAGAAAAATAGCACAAAGGGAGCCACAGACTGCGAGGAAAACTGCATCCCACGCCCCATTCCATCATGTCCCCCAAAGGCCTCCTTCATCCAGATAGGCAGAGGGCTTCCCCATTGACTGCCGGTGCCCCCTGGCCAGTCCCACCTCAGCCGGCATCTCCTAGCCAGCCCTGATTTCAAATTTTGCCCTTTGTTCCAAAGCAGACAATGGCCTCTAGCCCATCAGCCTTGCTGCCAGCTGATTGGGCACAGGGGCCAGAGGGAGGTGGGAAAAACATCAGAGACAGGTCCCTCTTTCTTCCTTTATGCCACAAAACCTATGGGCTTTGGAAAGTGTATGGGAAGGTATCTAAAGGAAGAAGGAATTTTATGATATATGAAATGGCAGAGATAATATGGTTGGAGAGTCATGTATATATACTCATGTGAAAGCTGATCTAATACAATTTGTTTCCATTGTAGGATGCGCTGAGTGAGAAACATACAATGGAAATAATTGTAAGTAACTCTGGTCATCTTTTTCCCTTTCATTGTGAAATATCTCTCTTGCATGCAATCAAGGGACCCTTTTGGGGATTCTGCCCCACCAAAACTTAGCAGATATATACAAAGAAGTGAACCATGGCAAGGTTATATATTTAGGAGGACAGTTTATTGATGAAAGCTATGATACCAATATTTAATCATGAGTATATTTCACATTTGAACCTACTTGGAGGAGGAAGAGGCAAGGGAGGTAGAAGGGGGATGTAAATGAAGGGTGATGTAAATAAAAAACAACATTCCATCATAAAGATGTCTTACCTGTATAGGTTGATAACTAATGTGAATCTCAATTAAGGAATGGAATGTGGACATGTAGGGCAATGTTCCCAAAGGAGCATCGACCCCCAAGTGCTATGACTGGTATAGCTTCTTATTCCCAGTCTTATCTGTTTCAACCATTATTCCTCAGGTTTCTCAAGGCATTGATTATGTAAAAGTCGAAGAAAATTCAAAAGAGCAGAAAAAGGAAAAAGAACCCTCACAACACCATTAATTAAAATTGTTTTTAGAATCACTTCTTGTTTTATTATGGAAAGTATATTTCCTATGTGGAGCGAAGTACAAATTCATGTACATGATAGCTAGGATGGTAGAGATGACATGGATTAGAAATATCCTGGGTACTTTCATTGTGACAAACTTTGATGTGCTTGATTCTTTTATAGAATGCTTTAAATAATAACGATATTGAAAAATTAACGGTAAGTATCTGTTTCTTCATTTTCTGCTCCACCCCCTTTCTTTGAGTAATATACTTCTTGCCAGCAATGAAGCATCCCAGTGTTATAAGAACACTGAGGCGCAAACCAAATTCATTTAGTTGTATGTCTTTTCAGAACTGCCCCCAAGGAATCTTTGCCTTTGGGGAAGATTGTCCTGGACAATTTCTTTCTCTCCCTGTAATTTCTGTCCCTTTTTGGTGTGACTCACCTGTGTGGTCCAATTGTCATTTTGTTGGTCAGTTGGTGCATTTCCTCATCTCCTGTTCCAGCCTCTGTTTCACCAGAAAATGTGGAAAGGAGAAATTTTTTTTATTTTTTTATTTTATTAAATTTATACCCCGCCCTTCTCCTTGTTAGGACCCAGGAAATAGGGATTTTTCTAATGATCCCAAAAATTATAACAAAGTCTAAATCTTTATCTGGGTTACTTAGTTCACACTCTTAGTGTTGTATAAATTTCATGCAACTCTCTTCTGTTGTCTACAAATTCAAGTGAATTTCTGAGGTTTGCATAATATATTATACACTTAAAACTATCTAAATTTAGGAAGTTGTGCTGATGCAATTGCTATGTTACTCTTTTGTCCTAGGATCACATGCTGTGTAGAACAGATAGACCTTGACTTATGACTTATGACTCAATATAGCCTGCCCATAATGGGCATAAGTTGTGATAACCATAAATTGGGTCATCCGTGTGATTGACCTGGTTTTATGACCTTTTTTGTGATGGTTGTCAAGAAATGTCTCTGTCATTAGGCCTTTGTCTAAAGTGGAATGCAGTTTCCTACAAAACTGTCATAAATCAGGTACATGTCAAAGCAATATCTTTTGTTTTATTTGTAGGACTGTATGGAAGACGGCGAGTGTAAAATGGCAGATTTTGTGGTAAATCCCCCTTTGTTCCTCATCTGTTCTTTCCTTCTGAAATACGCTCCTTCCATGTGATCAAGGACCCCTTTTGTGATTCCACTCCCACCCCAGCAACCATCATCACTGTCCCAGGGCCTAAGAAAGAAGGCAAGGCTAAAATCTCAGGCCAGTTTTGATAAAGCAACTTCAGGAACCATTTTACTCCTTAAAACGCACGCAGCATTGCACACCTTTAAAGCAGGGTGCCCTAAAAGGAGGAAGGCTTGGTGCGATTATTCATTATTGTTATTGTTGCTGCCATTATCAGTCTCAGTGAACTATTTACTTTGCTGTATGTGTCATCAGGGGCCTATAGAAATTATCCCCAGGAGAAATATTTTACCATTGGAAGGGTCCCCACAAAATTTCTTTTCCTTACCTGTGGTTTTTCTCTCTGCAAAATGTGAAATGCTTTTAACTCAACAATGTAGTCAAAATTGCACTCAAATTGAAGACTGGGTGGTAAAAAGAGGGTTTCAATATTCAGGTTGGGATATGGCTTTTAGGAAAAATCAACTCTGGCCTTGAGAAAGGGAAGGAGAAGAAAATGGTCGTTCAGCTCTGTGTAAGTAGAAGGGATGCAAAAGGGAGTCAGACTAGCCCCAAATCGACTTTCTTGTCCTTAAAAAGAAGTAGTGAAGACTTTGGATGGACTGTCAAGATTCTGCCACTAAATCTGACAACAACATAGCAGCTTTCCTGGAATCCGTGCCATGGCTTTCCTTGACCTTGGTAATTTGGTTGCTTCAAAGAGTTGATGTGGCTTTACGTATTGTCTCTGCTGATGTGAGGTCTTTCACATCAATATCCTCCATGGCCCTCCCCAGTTCATTTTAATGGACTGCAGTGGCCCAGGTAAGGCCCACCCAGATGCTCATATATCATGTACTGGCACAGATTGTTATGAAGGAGTCCATAAAGGAGGATAAAGATTTTTCTGGTTTCTTGTAGGACCTCCTGGAGAAGATATTATACTTTTTTAAGGAAACATCACATGATGATAAACCAATATATGACTTGATGGTAAGTAGATGTTTACTTACATTATCTCATTTCTTCTTTGTGTCCTGTTATCCTTCTTAAACATAACCTGATCAGACCTCTTGCGCTCACGCCCACCAAATTATCTCCAGACATTTCAGGAAGAATTCCAGCAGGAAGTGCTAAGCTTCCCTGTGGCTTAGGAGAAAGGTTTAAACGAGGGTATGAGGAAACCTTTAGAAAAGCTGCACAATAATGAGCCCTTTAAGAAAAAAAATCATAAAAACTATTTTCTCACAACATTAACAAGTCGCACAATGCTATTAATTCATGTGACTTTTAGGCTTTATCACTCCATCTGTGATTAGAAAGACACGGCTTCTATCTGGAGAATGCAATATATAGATGACAATGATATATGGCATTGAAGTTACCTGTGATGTTATAGTAATAATTATTGATAGTTATCAGAATAGAACTGATCCTTTTGGTTTCCTTTGTAGAAGGCACTTGCCAAACATGATCCTCTGGCTGAATTGGTAGTAAGTAGCTTTGATTTGTCTTCTTCTCTTTCTTTAACTTCTTGCATGTGAACAAGCATCTCTCCCATTTTTCTTCCCCCAGTACTTAGAGCATTGCAACAGTGGCGGATATCTGTAGCTCAGGTGTAGGATGAGGGTAAAGGTTCATTCTCTGAGCTTGTGGGTTGGTTTCCGAAGATTTCATTACCAGGCTAGGAAACATCTTCAGCAGGGGTTTAGGGGATGTCAGTATTCTGTTTATAAGGGCTTCGGGTGTGGGTATGTTAAGTGAAGGTTTTGGGACATGTTTTGTGATGAGTCAACTGTGCATCTCCATAATCTTGAGAACACAAACCCAGCAGGTAGAATGAAAACATTTGCCTTGTTTTTACTTTTGTTTTTTTAAACAGCTTAAGGCAAACTTTGTTTCCATTGCAGAATGAACTGAGTGAGAAACATATATTGGAAATAATTGTAAGTGTCTCTTTGACCATTTTCTCCTTTTTCATGGGAAATATCTTCTTGGCATGCAATCGTACCTTTTTTAAAAATCCCCACCTCCAACAGTCCCCAAACCTTAAGGAGGAATGGTTTGAGTGGTGAAATACAGCTTTAGGATTCAGGGTGATCTAAAGCATTTTGGGATTTTTTTTTTCTGGTAGGAAAATGCTCTGAATCTCAGTTGACATTCTTGTAGCAGTTAAAGAGGATATATGATACTATTGTGGGATTTCAGAAGCCCATTTCCCCCAGAAATCTGCATGTCTTATGTCTATATTTTACATGTGAACTTATTTGGAGGAGGAAGAAGCAGAGGAAGTAGAAGAGAGGTACATGAAGCGGAATAAAATAACCACAACATCCATCATAAGGATATCTTAGATGTGTAGGTAAATAACAAATGTGAAGAAAATGGAAAAGTGGAACAAAAGGAAAAAGACTTTCTGAGAACTCTATTAATTTAAACATGCTTTTTAGACCAAGCATTCCCTGTTGTGATAAGAAAAGTATGTTTCCTAAGTTGAGGGAAGCAGCAATGCCTGTAAATGATATCTAAGAAGGTAGTGATGTCAGGGATAGAGAGGTCCTGGGGATCTTTGAGTCAGAATAGAATTTGACATGCTTCTTTCCTTTGTAGGATGCTTTGACCGCAAAAGAAATTGGAAAATTAATGGTAAATAGCTCTTTCTTCATCTTCTGCCTTTTCTTTGAGCAATATACTTCTTGCTTGCTTCTGTATTATGACAACACTGACCCAAACCCAAACTCACTTCATTTGGTTGTATGGGTGTACAAGGCCCTCAAGAATGTTTTGCCCTGAGGAAGATTGTATTGAAAAGACAATGAAAGGAAGTGTTTCAGAACACAGTTCACCCACGTGTGCCTTTTTGGCTCTGTCGATCCCTTTTCTTTTTTCTTTTTTTTCCAAAAGTAATTATTCCACTTTATTTTGTCTTTTATAAATAATTTTATTTATTCTTATAAAAAAAATCATACAAACATAATCCCTGTTTTGATAACAAATGCATGTATCTCGTCTGTAGAATGAAGCAATTCATATATATGACATCAAAGAGATGCCATAACTGGAGAAATCGTGTGTGATGTTTTTTCAAAATAAAAGTGTTATCTTTTTTCCCCCTTATAGAATATAGGCAAAGGTCCAATTAATATTTTTGTGTTAATTGTAAGTATACTTTTCTTCATAATTTCTTACTTTTTCTGAAAGCATCTTCAGAGACCCCAGAGCAGAAAAGGGGAAGGCAGGGCCAAAACATTTCATCTGTTTTAACTTTTCTCTTTAAAGCAGCTTCAAATAGCACTGCACCAAGTAGCCAAGGGAGAAACTTATATTTTGGAATTGTTGCAAGGGACACTTATTGGAATGGGAGGGTTTCTCCAATTTTCCTAGTGAGACATGTTTCCTCATTTCCCTTCCCAGGATCAGTTTTATCAGAATTTGTTTTGGGAAGCCAGCTTGTCTTTGTTCTCCTTGAAAAGGAATAATGAAGTTTCAAAATTCTATTAATATATATTATGATACTTTCCCTGCAATCCCTGTTGTAACCTCCCTGATTCTGCTTACCTCAAAGATTGATGTGGTTCTACATTCCTAGCAGTGGTGGGTTCCTAACCGGTTTACTCCCAGTTTGCTGAGAGGGCATTTTGCTCCTCATGCGCAGAAACATGTCGGCCACGGCAGAAGAGACCGGAGAATCGGTTTGGGGGGGTATGGCAGGCCTGGGTCGCTGCTGGTTCCAGTGACCCAGGCCGCCATACCACTGCCGGTTTGGCCGAACTGGTCCAAAGTGGTAGGAACCCACCGCTGGTTCCTTGACTGATGTTGTGAGGCCAATCACATCAGTATCCTCTGTGGCCTTCAAGGGTTCACCAGTTTATTGTACTGGACTGCAGTGGCCCAGGCAAGGTCCACACGTATCATGCATTTGCCCAACTTATGATGGGAACCATAATGGTTTTTCTTCTTCCTTTTAGTCAATTGGAAGAAAGATAGTACCTATTATCAAGAAAGTCAATGGTGGCAAAGGAGTGTCTAAACTGATAGTAAGTAGATACACACTTAATTTGTCTCACGTTTTCTACGTTGTCTTTCTTAGATGTGACCATAATAACTCTTTGGAGAATCCCCCCCCCCCAACCTAATAGGATACATTGCCACACGTAATTATAAAGGTATGCTTTTGTTCCCATTTTAGAGGATATTCACCGCTGGTGGAGATGGAAACACAGTAAGTACGTTTAATTCATTTTCTTTCCTTCATATTCTCCTTTGAACTAAACAAGCACCAATTTTATCTTTATTCCACCACGTACAATACTGAGCTGTCTCACTTTTAGTAAGAACTATGGGTTTTCTATTTGGAACGGTTAAAAAGCCATTCACGTGTCTACTAGTATTCAGAGATAGAACAGTTGGAGAAGTCATTTTGTTATCATGAAGTTATCAGGTGAAGCTCAGACTCATACCCTCCATTTTCTTTGTAGGAAAATAGCAATCAGAAGTTGGAAAAAATTATGGTAAGTAGTTTGCTGTTTATCTTATGCTCTTTCCTGGAGTATCTTAGTCCTTATTATTCAGTTTTCTGGAGGGTAAAAGCAACTATATATCAACCTGTGGATTGTTATTTGCACCAATATTAACCAAACACCAATTCATAGATGCTGCCATGAATTTCAGCTCTTTGAATCAAACTGATATCCTTTCTGAATAGAGGAAGGGGCCTATGGAGAGCTTTCTTTTTTAGTGAAGTGTTTCTTATCCTCAGCAACCTTAAAATGTGTGGACTACAATACCTGAATTCCCCAGCCAATAAAGAAAAATTATTAGAGCCTAGACATCTTAAAGTATGCAGTCTGGGGAATTCTGGGAGTTGAAGTCCACATAGCTTAAAGTTGCCAAGGGTGAGAGATATATGTGGGAGTTTCTATCCCTAACAGTTGTGACTTATCTAACATTCCTGGCATCAGATGCAATTTTGCTGGTAAAATGGATTTCATTCCCTAATTTTCAATAGATTATTTTATTGAGTCATGTTTGCAAATCCAGGATGAGAGATTTGTTTCAAACAATCCAATCCAAATTCTTTCATGAAGTCACAGTCTTTAACCCCAAGAGACACGCATGTGTATTAAAGGTCTCGGTGCACAGGGAAGGGATTACTTTTTATATGAAATTGCAGAGGTAGCACTATTGGAGAAGTCATATATGTTGTCAGGTGAGAATTGAACTGACTCCCTTTGTTTCCATTGTAGAATGCACTGAGTGAAGAACATACAATGAAAATGGTTGTAAGTAGCTCTTTGACCATCTTCTCTTTTTTCCATGGGAAATATCTTTCTTCCGTGCATTGAAGATGACTGTTTCAGAACTTAAATAAGGGTTTTAGGACTCAGAATGCTCTAAATCTATTTTTAACCTTTTTCCTATCAGAAAGTGCTCTGAATCTGAGCTGACATTCTTGTAGCCATTAGAAGAAGATATGAGATGCTATTGAGGGACTTCAGTTGCCCCTTTTTCCTCATGTGGCTACACTGAAAATCAAGAAGAGCAGTATAGGTGGAGACACAAATACATTACACCTTTGAACTTACTTGGAGGAGGAAAAGAAAGAGGGGGAGACTAGAGGAAACGGAATTAAAAAACATTCCATCAAAAAGATACCTTGAATCTACAGGTAGTCCTCAATGTATGACCACAATTGAGCCCAAAATTTATGTTGTTAAGTGAGAAATTTGTTAAGTGAGTTTTCCTTCATTTTATGACTTTTCTTACCATATTTGTTAAGTGAATGACTGCAGTTATTAAATTAATAACAAGGTAGTTAACTGGATCTGGTTTATCAATTGACTTTGCTTGTCAGAATGTCACAAAAGACGATCACATGACACAGGGACACTGCAACCGTCATAACTATGAATCAGTTGCCAAACGTCTGAATTTTTATCAAGTGACCACAGGGATACTGCAATTGTCGTAAGTGTGAAAAATGGTCATAAATCACTTTTTCCAGTGATGTTGTAACTTGAAACGGCCACTAAATGAACTGTTCTAAGTTGAGGACTCCCTGTATAGGTCTATAACTAAAGTAAATCTAGAGTAAGGGATGAAATGTGGACATGTAGGGCAATGTTCTGAAAAGGGTGTTGAACTCCAAGTGCCTTGTTGTTAAATGGTTTTTTAGAATTCAAATTCAATTCAAATTCTTTTTTAGATTCACTTTCTGAAAAAAGGATGGTTGTTTCCTAAGCGGAAGAGAGCAGCAATTTATGTAAATGGCCCCTAAGATGGAAATGAGGGCATGGATGGAAAGGTCCTTGGTGTCTTCTATTAGAATAGAATTTGATGTGCTTTTTTCTTTTGTAGAACGCCTTGAATGCACAGGAAGTCGAAAAATTAACGGTAAGTAGCTCTTTCTTCATCTTCTGCCTTTTCTTTGAATCATATTCTTCTTTCCTGCAATGAAACATCCAAGCATTACAACAACACTGGCCCCAGACCCAACCCCACTTCTTTCGGTTGTATGTATGGATAAGGACTTTTCAGAACTGTCCCCAAGGAGCATTTTTCCACTGGAGAAGACTGATCTGAACAGTTTCTTTGTCCCCTCTTAATTTCTGACCCTTTTTGGTGTGACACGTCTGTGTGATCCAAATGAATATTTTTTTTATTTTTATTTTTTGCATTTATTGACCGCACCCTCTCCCCACAGGGACTCGGGGCGGTGCACAGGGAAATTAAAAAACGAAAAATATACAAAATACATACAAATTAAAACGAATTAAACTCAATCAATCCTGTGCTAAAATCCCCTTAACTAAAAACATCCAATAAATATAGTATACATTTAAAAACCCATAGACAGAGAGACTACCCTAGGCCGGCCAGGCGGAAAAGATGAGTCTTCAATTTCAGGCGGAAGGAGCGGAGGTCCGTGGTTGTTCTAATATCGGGGGGAAGGTCGTTCCAGAGGGCCGGGCCCGCCACAGAGAGAGCCCTTCCCCTGGGCGTCGCCCGCTGACAGAGTCTAGTGGACGGCACCCAGAGCAGTCCCTCTCTGTGGGAGCGAATCGGCCGTGAGGATGTATGAGGCAGAAATGAAGTTTTGTTGCTCAGGTGGTGTAAATTGACTGCCCAGGTTTTATGATTTTTTTGGTGTGATTGTCATTAAGAGATGCCTCAGTCAGTAGGACCAGTTCTGCCATAAACTGAAATTCAGTTTTCAGCAAAATTGTTGAAAACGCAGTTGTAGAATTCATATCTGTTGACTTCTTGAAAGTATCAGTGAAAGTATCAGTGATTCCTTTTGTTTTCTTTGTAGGACTGTCTAGAAGACGCGTGTTCAATGGCTGATTCTGTGGTAAATTCCTCTTTGTTTATCCTCTGTTCTTCCTCGTGAAATATTCTTGCTTCAAAATGTTGATTTGGCTTTACGTACCTTCTCTGGTGATGTGAGACCATTCACATCAATATCCCCTGTGGCCCTCAAGACCTCAGCAGTTTATTTTAATGGCCTACAGTGGCCCAGGCGAGAGCTACCCAGATATTTATGTCATGCATTGGCACAACATAGGTATGTAGGAATCCATAAAAGAGGATAATATTTTTCTCCTTCCTTGTAGAAACTCTTGGAGAAGATGTTAAATGTTCTTAAGGGACTATCACATGGTGATAAACTGATATATAACTTGATAGTAAGTAGATACACACTTACGCTCTCTCATTTGTTGTATGTCTTCTTTGTTATCCTTAGATATAATCTGATCAGCCCTCTTGAGCTTCACACCCTCCAAAGGATCTTTAGAATTTCAGGAAAAATTCTAGCAGGAAACTATAAGCTCTTGGGAACGTTTAAAGAAAGGCATTGTTTTGACCATTGTCAAAAGTTGAAAGAGTCAAGGCCTTCCCAGACCTTCCCTGTGGCTTACAAGAAAGGCTTAAATAAGGATATCAGGAAACTTTTAGAAGACCTGACAATAATGTGTCTTTTAAGAAAAAAACCCCACAAAATGCTTCGCTCACAATAACAGATTGCTGTTGATTCATGTGTCTTTTAGGCTTCATCACTCAATCTGTAATTAGAAAGGACCAGCTCCTCTCTGGAGAATAAAAGATATAGATGAGATTGATGTATGGTATTGAAGTTATCTGTGGTGGTCTAGTTATAGTTAATATTAGTAATCGGAATAAAACTGATCCAGGAGTGAAATCCAGCAGGTTCTGACAGGTTCTGGAGAACTGGTAGCAGAAATTTTCAGTAGTTTGGAGAACTGACAAATACCACCTCTGGCTGGCCCCAGGAGTTGGGAGGGAATGGAGATTTTGCAGTATTCTTCCCCTACCAAGCCTCATCCACAGAAGGATAGGGAAAAAAAATGAATTTCACGACTGAATGGATCCCCTTTGTTTCCTTTGTAGAAAGAACTCTTCAAACATGGTCCTCTGGCTGAATTGGTGGTAAGTAGTTTTTATTTATAAAGAAATTCATTTTTATGGCATATGAAATGGTAGAGATAGCATGATAGGAGGAGTCCTATATCTTCTCATGCCAGAATAGAGTTTTGGTACACTTTGTCTCTATTACAGAATGAACTGAGTGAGGAATATACATTGGAAATAATTGTAAGTAGCTTTTTGACCATCTTCTCCCTTTTCCATGTGAAGTATCTTTCTTTCTTGCATGCAACCATACTTTTTAAAAATTTCCCACCTTCAAGCGTCCCAGTGGCATGGGTTGAGTTGTAAAAGAAGAGCTTTAGGACTAAGGATGGCCTAAATCTTTTTGGGATTTTTTTTTTGCAGATTTGTGTGAAAAGGGGCTACTGAAATTCCCTTTAATTATAAAATTATATATATATATATAAAAATAAATAAATAAATATATATATATATATATATATATATATATATATATATATATGTAGATTTTGGTTTATTCGGGTCTTTTCCCGTGTAAAATTAAAGGTGTTTTTGCAACGTTTCGATGGGATCACCCCCATCATCATCAGGCTTTGGCTTCTGCCTTTTGCAAATGAACTGCATTTGAAATGGCAGTTTTTCTGTAAGTGGAGGTGGGAGGGGTTGGAATGTTGGCTCTGCTACTTTTAAACCGATTGGTTGGCTGATTTGCCACATCCTGATTGGTAGCTGGAGTTTGTTGAGAGTGATTGATGATGGTGTCAGTGTTTGTGGCCGGGACTTGTTTAGTGGCTGGGACTCGTTTAGTGGCCAGGGTTTGTTTAGTGGCCGGGACTCGTTTAGTGGCCAGAGCTGGTTTCCAGATGTCTGGCAGGCGGGAGGCATCATCGCGTCTGTTCATATTTTGGGGATGTTTTTCTATTTCAATAGCTTCCATAATCATTCTCCTGTTGGAGTGTTCAGTCCTGGAGAGCAATTTGGTTTTTTCAAAGTCAATTTGATGACCTGTTGCTTGGAAGTGCTGGAAGAGGGAGGAAGTATTTACTTGTCTTTTAACAGAATTCTTATGCTCTGAGATACGTGCACTAATTCTCCTATTAGTTTGTCCAATGTATGTGGACGAGCAGACTTTGCATGGTATTTCATAGACTCCTTGGTTTTCTAGCTGGATTTTGTCTTTGGGGTTCCTTAAAATGTTGGCAATTTTTTGGTTAGTGTCGAAGGATGTCTTTATATTGTGTTTGTGGAGAATTTTACTGATTTTATCAGTGGTACCTTTAATATAGGGGAGGAGAGCGATGCCATTGTCTTGTTCTGTGTTTTGGATCTTGGGGGGTGTCTGCTTTTGGATTAGTTTGGTGATTGTGTTTCTTTGGAAACCATTAGAGATTAATATCTTTGTGAGGGTTTGTAATTCATTTTTCAGGTGGTCTTTGTCAGCTAGGCGTTTGGTTCTGGAGATGAGGGTCTTGGCTACAGAGTTGATCTGTGCAGGGTGGTGATGTGATTGTGCGTTTAGGTAGCGGTTTGTGTGTGTTTTTTTCCGGTAGATGGTGTGTCCTAGGGAGCCATTGGGTTTTTTGTAGATTAGGACATCCAGAAAGGGAAGTTGGTTGTTATCTTCTATTTCCATAGTGAATTGTATTTTGGGGTGTAGGCTGTTGAGGTGTGTGAGGAAGTTGTGTAGTTTTTCTTTTCCGTGTGGCCAAATTACAAAAGTGTCATCCACATATCTAAGCCAGAGTTTGGGTTTGTGTTCCGATTTGTCTAGGGCATTCGTTTCAAAGTGTTCCATGAAAAGGTTTGCGATGACTGGTGAGAGTGGTGACCCCATAGGCGCTCCTTCTATTTGTTTGTACCTTTGTCCATTGTGAATGAAGTATGTGTTAGTTAGACAGTGGTTGGTTAGATCCAGGATGTATTTGGGGGGGTTGTATTTCTTCTGGATAGCTGTCAAGGTTTCTTTTATAGGCACTTGGGTGAAGAGGGATACGACATCAAAACTCACGAGTAGATCGCTGGGCTGTAGATTTTGTTTCTGGATCATCTCTACGAACTGGAATGAGTTTAGTACATGTGATTTGATAGATTCTGCATAGGGTTGTAATTTTTTTGCAAGAAACTTGGCAAGATTTTGTAGAGGTGAGCCTATGGAGCTGACTATGGGCCTGAGTGGTGTTCCTTCTTTGTGTATCTTGGGGAGGCCATAGAGCTTGGGGCATCTGGATGATTTTTCTCTGGGGATGATTTTTTGCTGGATTTCTTTGCTGATGGGAGAGGCTTTTATTTTGGATTTGGTGGTTTTTTCCAGGTAGGTGGTAGGATCTGTGTTTAGAAGTTTGTAAGCAGGGTCTTGGAGTAGGTTGGATAGCTTAGCCTGGTAGTCAGATGTATTCATTACCACTGTGGCGTTGCCTTTGTCTGCTGGGAGAATAATTATGTTGTTGTCTTTCTTCAAGTTGATGAGTGCTCTTATTTCTTCTTTCTCTAAATTGCTTTTGGGTGGCTTATTGGAGCATAGGATATTGGTAACTTCGAGTCTGATTTTGTTGGCTTCATCTGCATTGATTTTGGTGAGTGAAGCTTCAACTCCACATATTATGTTTTCTGTGGGGATGTGTTTGGGGGTGACAGCAAAGTTAAATCCTTTGGAAAGGACCTTGGTTTCTGCTATGGTGAGGGTCCTGTTTGATATATTATGTACTGTTTTTTTAATGAATTGTTTAGGAGGGGGTTTGGGTTTCTGGTATTTTTCAAGTTTGCGGATTTTGTTGGTGTGTTTTTCTGTTTTGTGAGAGGTTTCTGTTTCGGCCATCCAGAAGGCTAGTTGTTTTAGCTTGTCCCAGAGTGCTGGGTGTATTTTGTTGCTAAGTTTGAGGTGAAGAGTGAATAGATCTTTATTGGTTTGGTCTAATAGGAATCTTTTCATGTGGAGTTCATTTCTGATTAAGGCTAATTCAGTTCTTTTCAGGATCCTTTCAGTGGCTGAGGTTTTTGAGTGAAATTTTAGTTGGAAGCATGTGGGAATCAGGTTTTTATCTCGGCAGTTGCGTAGGAATGTGAGATCACATAAGATGGTGGCTCTTCGGACTTCGAGTTTTTCGTACGTCCTGGTTAGCCAGAAGGTTTCCTCCCCGTAGAGGTAGGATATTTGTTTTCGTAGGTTTTCACGGGTATAGGTATGTAGATTTTGGTTTATTCGGGTCTTTTCCCGTTTTTCACATTCCTACGCAACTGCCGAGATAAAAACCACATCCAAATCCAAAATAAAAGCCTCTCCCATCAGCAAAGAAATCCAGCAAAAAATCATCCCCAGAGAAAAATCATCCAGATGCCCCAAGCTCTATGGCCTCCCCAAGATACACAAAGAAGGAACACCACTCAGGCCCATAGTCAGCTCCATAGGCTCACCTCTACAAAATCTTGCCAAGTTTCTTGCAAAAAAATTACAACCCTATGCAGAATCTATCAAATCACATGTACTAAACTCATTCCAGTTCGTAGAGATGATCCAGAAACAAAATCTACAGCCCAGCGATCTACTCGTGAGTTTTGATGTCGTATCCCTCTTCACCCAAGTGCCTATAAAAGAAACCTTGACAGCTATCCAGAAGAAATACAACCCCCCCAAATACATCCTGGATCTAACCAACCACTGTCTAACTAACACATACTTCATTCACAATGGACAAAGGTACAAACAAATAGAAGGAGCGCCTATGGGGTCACCACTCTCACCAGTCATCGCAAACCTTTTCATGGAACACTTTGAAACGAATGCCCTAGACAAATCGGAACACAAACCCAAACTCTGGCTTAGATATGTGGATGACACTTTTGTAATTTGGCCACACGGAAAAGAAAAACTACACAACTTCCTCACACACCTCAACAGCCTACACCCCAAAATACAATTCACTATGGAAATAGAAGATAACAACCAACTTCCCTTTCTGGATGTCCTAATCTACAAAAAACCCAATGGCTCCCTAGGACACACCATCTACCGGAAAAAAACACACACAAACCGCTACCTAAACGCACAATCACATCACCACCCTGCACAGATCAACTCTGTAGCCAAGACCCTCATCTCCAGAACCAAACGCCTAGCTGACAAAGACCACCTGAAAAATGAATTACAAACCCTCACAAAGATATTAATCTCTAATGGTTTCCAAAGAAACACAATCACCAAACTAATCCAAAAGCAGACACCCCCCAAGATCCAAAACACAGAACAAGACAATGGCATCGCTCTCCTCCCCTATATTAAAGGTACCACTGATAAAATCAGTAAAATTCTCTACAAACACAATATAAAGACATCCTTCGACACTAACCAAAAAATTGCCAACATTTTAAGGAACCCCAAAGACAAAATCCAGCTAGAAAACCAAGGAGTCTATGAAATACCATGCAAAGTCTGCTCGTCCACATACATTGGACAAACTAATAGGAGAATTAGTGCACGTATCTCAGAGCATAAGAATTCTGTTAAAAGACAAGTAAATACTTCCTCCCTCTTCCAGCACTTCCAAGCAACAGGTCATCAAATTGACTTTGAAAAAACCAAATTGCTCTCCAGGACTGAACACTCCAACAGGAGAATGATTATGGAAGCTATTGAAATAGAAAAACATCCCCAAAATATGAACAGACGCGATGATGCCTCCCGCCTGCCAGACATCTGGAAACCAGCTCTGGCCACTAAACGAGTCCCGGCCACTAAACAAACCCTGGCCACTAAACGAGTCCCAGCCACTAAACAAGTCCCGGCCACAAACACTGACACCATCATCAATCACTCTCAACAAACTCCAGCTACCAATCAGGATGTGGCAAATCAGCCAACCAATCGGTTTAAAAGTAGCAGAGCCAACATTCCAACCCCTCCCACCTCCACTTACAGAAAAACTGCCATTTCAAATGCAGTTCATTTGCAAAAGGCAGAAGCCAAAGCCTGATGATGATGGGGGTGATCCCATCGAAACGTTGCAAAAACACCTTTAATTTTACACGGGAAAAGACCCGAATAAACCAAAATCTACATACCTATACCCGTGAAAACCTACGAAAACATATATATATATGTTAAATTACTTTAAGGGATGATTAATAATAATTTAACACATATCTAAAAAGACAGCAGCAATTTAATAGGTCTCTGTCTGGATGGTCTCTAGGTTGAGTCGAAGGACAGAGAAGGATGACAAGTTTGTCTCCTCCCTTGAATAGGCCTAACAGGAAGCTGTAACAATATATCCACTTCATATATGAAGTGGATATATTGTTACAGCTTCCTGTTAGGCCTATTCAAGGTAGGAGACAAACTTGTCATCCTTCTCTGTCCTTCGACTCAACCTAGAGACCATCCAGACAGAGACCTATTAAATTGCTGCTGTCTTTTTAGATATATATATATATATATATATATTTCACATTTCAACTTACTTGGAGAGGAAGTAGAAGGGGGGTTACATGAAGCAGAATAAAAATAATAAACACTCCATCGTAAGGATGAGTTACCTATAATGATGTGAAACTAATGTGAATCTAAATTCAGGCCAAGAAATGTGGATATGTAGGGCAATGTTCTCAAAGGAGTGTTGTCTCCCAAGTGCCATGTCTGACTTCTCCTTTTTAAGCAATCTTCTATCTGTTCATGCAACCTTTATTAGGTTTAGGCATATTTTGAGTGTTGAAGAAAATTGAAAACAGAAAGAAAAAGTTAAAGAAGCCTCAGAACTTAATTCAAATGTGATTTTTGGACTAAGCATTATCTGTTGTGATAAGAAATGTGTGTTTCCTAACTGGAGGGAAACAGTGATTCCTGTAAATGATATCGAAGATGGTAGTGATGACATGGATAGAGCGGTCCTGGGGGTCTTTGAGTCAGAATAGAAATTGACGTGTTTGTTTGCTTTGTAGAATGCTTTGAATGGAAAAGACATTGATAAATTAATGGTAAGTAGCTCTTTCTCCGTCTTCTGCCTTATTGTTGGGTGATATTTTTCTCTGTTCTAATGCATCACTATATTATTCACCTGTTTTAAGATTACACAAAAGTAGTCCTTGATTTATGATCACAGTGGAGCTGCCCATCCTGGACATAGATTGTGACAGTCACACACGTGACTGACCCAATTTTATGTCCTTTTTTATGGGTTCTTGAAAAGTCATTAAAAGTATTTTGCTTATTTGGGTCCATGGGATGCTGTAAATGACTACGCCTGTGAGCTGGTTCCTGATTTTCTGACATACACGCACGGAGACACATGGGGATGGTGGCACTGGAACTTTTGAATGGAGTCATAAATACCTCCAAGGCACAGCCATAACTTCAAATGGGTGCTTGAAAAGTCATAAGTTGAGGACTATAAATATGGAGTGTAGAGATTTAATGTCAGGTTTCCAAACAACTTGAATTCCAACTGCCCATTTTATGAACAGACCTCAGCAAACATCTTATCTTTTGAGACAGAAATTCAATATAACGTTATTCCATTGGATTCTCTGTGCAGATTTGGGTTGAGAGAAAGTGGAAGAATATTGAATGGATTCTGAAACCAAGTATCGGTGTGTGCCTTTTTGGCCCTATCAGAATCTGTTCTGATAAGAAAGGTGGCATCAATCCCATCTGTCGATATGATATCAAAGATTGCAGTGATGGCAGAGTTGGAGAAATCATGTGTTGTATCTTTCCAAAATAAAAGTAATGCCTTTTGTTTCCTTTACAGAATATAGGTAAAGGTCAAGTTAAACAATCTGAGATAATAGTAAGTAGATTTTTTTCCCATATGCCATGATTTTTTTGTGTAATATTCTTCTTGCATGCCATAAAATATGCCTTTTGTTATTCATGCCTGCTCAAATTCCATCTTCTTTCACCATCTTCAGAGACTCTGGAGCAGAAACCGAGCAGGCAGGGCCAAAATATTTTCATGTGAAGCAGCTTCAAATACCTATTATACCACCTAAAAAACACTGACTCCTTAACTGGAGTGATGGCTCCCCTGGGTTCTGAATAGCAAAGGGAGAAGCATAATTTTGGAATTGTCCCCAAGGGACACTTTGGGGATGGGGAGTGTTTCCCCAAAGTTTTTCTTTTACCAACTTGTAGTTCTTCTCTTTGCAAAAAGGTAGATTGTTGGCTCAAACGGTCTTTCTGTCGGATGCAATTTTGCTAGTGAGATGCCTTTCCTCATTTTGCTTCTCAGGATTAATTTTATCAGAGTTTGCTTTGGAAACCAGCTTCACTTCGTTCTCCAAGAAAAAGAATAATGATTTTTTGGATAGGCTTCTAAGATTTTGCTAATATATATTATGGTATTTTCCCTGCAATCCCAACAATTTCCCTGACTTAGCCTGCCTCGAAGGGCTGATGTGGCTTTACGTACTCTTCTCTGGTGTTGTGAGGCCATTCACACCAATATCCTCCGAGGCCTTCAAGGGCTCACCAATTTATTTTAGTGGGCTGTAGTGACCCAGGCAAGACCCACATGTCTCGTGCACTGGAACAACTTCTAAAGGAGTCCATAATGGTTTTGGTTCTTCTTCTTCCTCTTGCGCGAGCTGCACTGGCTACCTGTCGTCTTCCGGGTGCGCTTCAAGGTGTTAGTTATCATCTTCAAAGTGCTCCATGGCTCGGGACCTAGCTATCTGCGGGATCGGATCCTGCCCCATACATCCTCACGGCCGATCCGCTCCCACAGAGAGGGACTTCTCCGGGTGCCGTCCACTAGACTCTGTCAGCGGGCGACTCCCAGGGGAAGGGCTCTCTCTGTGGCGGGCCCGGCCCTCTGGAACGACCTTCCCCCCGATATCAGGATGACCACTGACCTCCGCTCCTTCCGTCTCAAGCTAAAAACACACTTCTTCTGTCTGGCCGGCCTAGGATAGTCTCTCTGTCTTTGGGGTTTTTTAATGGGGTAGCACATTTTTAGCGAATTTTTAGCACAGGGTTGGTTTAATTGTTTTTTATGAAATGTATGTATTTTTTGACTGTTTTTATTCTGCCTGTGCACCGCCCCGGGTCCCTGTGGGGAGAGGGTGCGGTTTAAAAATAAAATTATTATTATTATTATTATTATAGTCAATCGGAAAAAAGATAATACCTATTATCAAGAAAGCTAAGGATGACAAAGGAGTGTATAAACTGATGGTAAGTTAACTTGTCTAATTTCTTCTATGTTTTCAATGTTATCCATCTGAGATAGGACCATAGTAATCCTCTGGAGATTGCTGGAGACATCCACCCCCCGTCCCCCTCCAAAGGATTTACAGACATTTCAGGAACAATTCCAACAGGAAACTAAAAACTCTTGGTTATATTTAAAGGAGGGTATTATTATCACTATTGTCAAGACAAGACTTGAGAGATTCATAGGTTTTCCCATGGGAAAAAATCAAGAGACTCCATCGATATTTGTACTTTTCTTGAAGGTGTCTGTTTGGCTCCAATCACTCTATGTTATGATAAGAAATGATTGTTTCCTATCTGAGTAATGAACTTATAATTATAAAAATATGATATGTATATCTAATATTGAAATAGGCAATGATAGCGAGAGGATTTAGGATTTAGGATTTATTAAGTTTTTAGACCGCCCTTCTCCCTTGCGGGACTCAGGGCGGTGTACAGGCAATAATAAGATCAATAATATAGAGCATAAAATACAATTAAAAATACAATTAAAAATATATTAAATAGATTGGAGAGAAGCCATGTGTTTGTAGATCAAGGATGTCAAAGTTGATTTCATTGAGGGCCACATCAGAGTTTTGTTTGACCTCAGTGGGCTGGTTGGGTGTGGCCAGCTCAATGTCACTTGTGTGAGGGGTGCCTGTGTCGGCCTGAGTACTTTGCCAGCAAAAATATGCAGCTCTCTGTTCTGTTTTCGCTGGCAGTGCTGATGGCAGGATGCTCCTGGATGCTTCTGCGCATGCAGAGGTGGGTTTCTTCCAGTTTGCCCACAGAAGCTTCACATGAGCGCACAAGTGAACTGGTAGTAAAATAAATTGCAACCCCCCCCACTGGCCATCTCAGCCGAAAATGGAACTCAGGGGAGCATATGCAGCCCTTCTGACCTACGTTTTCACTGGAAGAGGCCCTGTGGGCCAATCCTTCGCGGTTTCCAGGGTGGCCCCATGAGCCGGATCTGGCCTGTGGGCTTTGGATTTGACACCGCTGTTTTATATTATTGGATTATTGGAAAGGAGCCATTTTCTTGGATCACAGCAGATATTAAGTGCTGCATCTTTGTTGATATTGTCTATTTGTCTTGGTTGGAATGGCTTTATCTACTCTGCTCAAACCGTCCCATTGACATTAATACCCTCTGTTGTACTCATGGACCCACTCTTGATTTGAACAAAGAGCAGTGGCCCAGGCCTGATGCACACAAATCCTCACAGGTTTCACAGCCACATCATAATTATAAAGGTATCCTTTTGTTCCATTTTAGAGTATATTTTCTGATGATGAAGATGGAGAAACTGTAAGTAGCTGCTGTTTATTTTCTGTCCTTGATTTCTTTCATATTCTTCTTTGACCTGAAGAAGCTCCACTCTTATCTTTATTCCACCTAAGCCAAAAGCATCTCATGACTCCCCAGAGCATCCTCACAACAGGAAGAGCCAAAATATTTATCCAAAGCAGTGGCAACCCAGCCCTGCCAATCCCCCGAACCGGTTCCCCGGTCACCGCTGCCACCGCCATCTTGTTTTTGAGTTCTGTGCATGCGCAGAACAATTTTAATTGAACTGCGCAAAGTGCATGGACAAGCGAACGGGCAGTAAAGCCGTCAGGAACCCATCCCTGGTCCAAAGGCATCTATAACACAGGATGACTGTTTTTTCTCCTTCTTGTAAAAGCAGAACTGGGGCAGGGCTGCAATTCTGGTGCTTCCTCCATACCTTCCTTCCCCTGCCATGTTGGGGGGATTATCCTCAGCAGAGGCCGAAGCCACTTGGAAAGGCTTCTACAAGGCATAGGTTGCGGTTGGCTGATTTGAAAGTCAGTGTTGTGTTTTGCAGTAAAGTCATTGGCTGAGTTCATCATTTTCTGTCTTCCAGGATCTCTCTTACTATCAACTTGTCCCTGGTGGACTCCATCCTGGGATGTCTGTATATATACAAGGCACAATGGCCGGACACAGCAACAGGTAAGGTTTCTCTGGGGGCTCAGAGAAGGGCAAGAGCTTCCTCACTGAAAATAATAGTGATGGGTTTATTATGTTTAGACTAGATTATATTATCCAATTGCATGCCAAGATTAAACCCTTTTTAAATTTTTTGGATAGTTCCTCTTCCTGCTTTTTCTAACTCCAAGTAAGCCACAAGAGCTAGGAACCTGATTCTTCTCTTAAAGCAACAAGCCAGTCTCCTACAGATACTAGCTTCAAGACAAAGGAGAGGAGGGGGCAGAACTCTTTCCTACACCTCCCATTTAATTTTCTGCTTCTCTCTCTCTCTCTCTCTCTCCCTCCCCCTCCCCCTCCCCTCCCTCCCTCCCTCCCTCCCTCCCTCCCTCCCTCTCTCTCTCTCTCTCTCTCTTCCAGAACCTGGGTGAACTTCCAGGTGGACTTTACCTGTGCCCAGCATAAGGAGGCTGATGTTCCCCTCCACTTCAGATCTCACATTAATGCAAAGTCAGTTGGGCTCAACACATTTCAGGCTGGCCGGTGGGGAAAGGAAGAGAAATACATGACTCTCTTCCAAAAAAGCGAGCAAATCGAGGTCATGTTGATTGTCCATGATTTTGGATACCAGGTTGGTACATGTGGCTGAGGCTACTTTGGGGCTTCAGGTGCCTCTTTGCTTCCCCTTCAGAATTCACCCTTTGCCTGGAATGAGCCACAAATGTATTTAATACCAACTTCCCCAACTTCATATCTTCCACGTAGGGTTCGAGTGATGTATAAATAGTTCTCGTTTAGTAACAACTGAGTAATTGATGCAGTTGTTAAGTGAAATCATGTCTGTGTTTCTGATCAAACATTGCAGTCCTGCAAAGGCTGTCAATGTAAGCATTGGTTGCAAAGTTACAATTTCGTCAGTGTCCTAACTGCAAACAGTCACTGTTTAAACAGTGTTTAAAAACACACCTCTTTCATCAAGCCGGCCTAACATAACCTCCGCTGGGACTAATGTAGATAGTTTTAATTGGGGATTTTAATTGGTTTTAGCGCAGGACTGATATTTAATAGGTTTTTTAATTTTTTTGTATTATTTTGTATGTATTTTAAATTCCTGTGCGCCGCCCTGGGTCCTTTTGAAGAAGGGCTGGATATAAATCAAATAAATAATAAAATAAATAAATAAACTTAATGAGGATGACCTTTAACTGAAGAGAAAACCTTTTGATCTGAAGGAGGAAATGGTATTCAAGAGCCTATGGTGCAGTGGTTAGAGTGCAGTACTGCCGGTTACTTCGGCTGACTGCCGGCTGACTGCAATTTGGCAGTTCAAATCCCACCAGGTTCCAGGTTGACTCAGCCTTCCATCCTTCTGAGGTGGGTAAAATGGGGATCCTGATTGTTGGGGGCAAGAACCCCTTAGAAAGGGCTGTAAAGCATTGTAAAGTGGTATATGTTTACTGCTATTGCTATCATTGAAATAAAGGCCTCTCCCTTTTTACATGCACGTAGTTTGACCTTTTTGACTCCCTCTAGGGGCTCCCTTGCTCAGCTTTGGGGCGGGATGTGTTTCTGGGCAGAATAAACGGGTATTTTTGCAAAGAAAATGGATGATCCCAACTGAGACTTGATCCTTTTGCCTTTGCCCTCTGACAGGTCCTGATAAACAGGAAAGACTTATGCAACTATCACCACAGAATCCCCCCACAAAACGTCCGGGTCATTAGGATTGATGGAGATCTGGAACTGCAATCTGTCTCTGTAATGGGAGGACCAATGATGGTAAGTATTTGTATTGAGATGTCGGCACCTCCTGATCCTTGATCTCTCTTTGGGGATTGACTCTTTGAGGAGTGATTCCCCAAGCTATCGCTTTCTCTTTGTCCTCTCCAGTCATTCTTCTCATACACCTTTCTTCATCCCTACAAATCATGGCCCTTTTGGGTCCGCAGTTGTGTTGGCTTATGACTCTGCATGCTAGCAAAAATATCCATCCTGGAGTGATGCTCGAACCAGCATTTGAACAGGGAGAAAATTTATCCCAGGCCAAGGTCCTGTTTTACCTCTTGTAGATGAATATAAAGAAGTGTTTCTCAACTTAACAATGTTAAAATGTGTAGCCTCAACTCCTAGAATGACTTAGCAGATACCCACACATTCTTATTGACAAATACAAGCACCAAGAATAATGTGATCATCTTCAGTCACAAGGAAGCTTTGATGTGGCACAATGATTAGAATGCAATATTGTAGTCTGACTCTGTCCACTTCCAGGAGTTCAATCCTGAGTGGCTCAAGGTTGACTCAGTCTTCCATCTTTCCGAGGTCAGTAAAATGAGGAGCCAGATTGTTAGGGGCAATAGACTGACTCTGTAAGCAGCTTAGAGAAGGTCTAGTCACGTGGGAGTTAGTTAGAGTTGGTTTTGCTTTTATGCTGTGCTAAAATGATGTACTCAATAAAGTTTTGCATTAAGAGATTGGATCATCTTAACTTTGCTATCTTGATTGAGTTTGCCAGTCAGAACTTTGACACAAAGTTTGTTTTGCAATAGTTATTAGTTTTGTTTATCATTTTCTGTCTTCTAGACTATCCCTTACAGTCATCCTGTCTCTGATGGACTCCATCCTGGAATGTCTGTATATGTGCAAGGCAAAGTGCCCAGAAATGGCCACAAGTAACGTTCCTTTGGGGGTTCACGGGAAGGGCAAGATTACTCAAAACAGTAGTGATAAGATTAACATGTTGTTAATTCTATGCCAAGATTAAAGTCTTCCTTAATTCTTTGGATAGTTTTACTTCCTGCTTCTTCCAACTACAACAAAGCATGATGGCTAGGAAGTTGATTCTTCTCTTCAAGCAAAAACCGGCTTCCTATAGATTCTAGTTTGAAGGCAAAGGAGAAAGGGAGAATGAGACCTCTATTGTGAGATTCCCGCCTCTCCCATTTAATATCCTTCTTCCCTTTTCCTCTCTTCTTTCCAGTTTCAGGGTGGACATTGCCTGTAGCAAATTTGAGGAGGGTGACATTCTCTTCCACTTCAACCCTCGCATTGGTCATGGGGCTGTTGTGCTCAACTCATATGAGTCTCACAGTTGGCGAAATGAAGAGATACACAAGAATCCCTTCCAGAGGGGCGAGAATTTTGAGATCATCATCATTGTCAATGAGGCTGAATACCAGGTTGGTACGAGGCTCCTTTGGGACTGCAGGGGCCTCTTCATTCCCCCCCTCCTAAATTAACTGTTTGTCTAGAATGAACCAAAAAATGTATTTAATACTGACTTTCTCAACATCATATCTTCCAGATAAGGTTTAAATGATGGGTAATCCCAATTGAGACTTGATCCTTTCAACTTCTTGATCCTTTCCACTTCCCTCTGACAGGTTCTGGTGAATGGAAGCCCCCTCTGCAAGTTCAGGCACAGAATCTCACCCCAACTTGTAAAGTTCATTAACTTTCATGGACACCTGACCTTTCAATCTCTGATCATGGTGAGAGGACAAATAGTGGGGAACATGGTAAGTGTTTTTGATCAACCCCTGATCACTTTTGGGGAATAAATACTGAGTTGGTTCAACCCCCAAGCTGTCATTTCCTCTTTCTCCCCTCCAGTCATTCTTTTTGTACATTTTTCTTTACCATTAAGAATTGGTCCTTTGTTGCCTTGGCTTACAATTCTACAAGCAAGCAAAAATACAATAAAAATCCTATAGCGAGACTAGGACCAGCAACTGCACAGGAAGCAGTTTTACCCCAGGCCAAGGTCCTGCTTTCCCCTTTGCAACTGTCCATGAAGCAGAGTTTCTCAGCCTGGCAACTTTAAGATGTGGGGCCTTAACTCCCACAATGGCTTAGGAGATGCCCACATATCCTTATTAACAAACACCAACAGCCAAGAAGTGTGCAATGGTTGAACACAGTTTTTAACATCTTCTTTGTGTTTCTCCTCCCATCAGCTGTTGACAGGCTCTGCAGTCCACTACCCAGTAAGTATCGAAAGACTTGCTAATTCAGCCTGTCTCACCTGCTTAATATTTCATTTGGTTCAACAAGACTATAAAATTACACAGAAAGGAGAGAGGGGAGCAACAGTGACTGGGATATTTAAGGGAACATTAGCTTCTTTATGGTTAAGAAGTTCGTCCATTAGTCCATTTGCCCCTGTTACAATCTGCACAAGGAAACCAGCTCTTAGAACCAAGGTTTATGGCTTGATCTATAAATTTAGTCGGATGTGATGTCATAAAGCAGGAGCTTTCACAGGTTTGATAAATAAAACTGAGCAGCAATGCCAATCCCACCACAACCCTATCTCTTATTTTGTGCTCATTGACGTTGCTTTGGTGGTTCTGTCCATGCTTCCATCTTGACTGTTTTGACCACAGCCTGTGGACAGACTACTGAGCAAACAAAAGCTTGAACCCAGCTAGTGTCTTACTTTTGAAGCCAAAAATTACTTGACTGGTTAAAGGCAGAGATGCTTGTAACACAAGGAATGCAGGAAAAGATAAGATCTGAAATAAGATCTCACAGGCTGCCTTCTGCCATGTTGTGGGTCTCCCACTTGGCAACTCAAGACCCACTGGACTGCCACTACCTTGACCCCCAGCTAGCCTGGACAAGAGCTGCATGGCTGGACAAGGGGCGCTAAATGTAACGTGGATTCTTGTCTATTTTAGCTGGTGCCCTACACGGGCAACATTCCTGGAGGTCTGGGAACCAACACGACCATCACAGTGCGAGGCTTTATTCCAAAGGACTCTAAAAGGTTTTGGATCTCTCTCTCTCTCTCTTTTTTTCCAGGGCTGGTTTGGATTTGGCACAGCAAAATGTCAGTGTTAGGGCCTGTTGCAGATCTTTCCTGGTTGATCTCCTTTCTCTGACTCTCCCATCTCCTCTGAACATCCGCAGGGTCAACCCAGAGGCCAAGGAGGTTAAGGAGAGTGGAAGCAAAATTCCACATGTAGTCTTTGGAACTCACTTCCACAAGAAGCAGCAAGGATGGTTAGCTATAGGCAGAGTTCCCCAAAAGGGGACATCTGAAATGTCATGAAAGGATTGACAAATTGTTTAGGGGACTCTAGCTAAAGAGGCTGTAAAAAATGATTAGGACCAGGATAGTCCATTAAGCAAGATCAGCTGTTCTTCATTAGAAGACTGTTGCTGAATATGTATTCTTTTTTCATATGTCTCATTTATTGCTCACAAAAAGTTGGTTTGATTGTGGCAGAACATAAATGCAATGAATAAATGCCTAAAATGATAAAATATTCAGCAACAGTCTACCAATAGATAATATTTACAAAGAGGAAAAAGAGCTGTTTTTTTTCTCTTTTAGTCTTCTCCCATGGAGGGATCTGTCAGACTGCTATTGGATTGGGGGGGTGGGGGATCAGATTGCCTTTTATTTAGTCCAAGATCTAGTCTTCAACACCTGCTTTTTTTCTCTCTTTCCAAGCTTTGCAGTCGATTTAAAGGCTGGACAGTATATTGCTCTGCACCTTAATCCATGCATGAAACCAAGGAGATATGTGGTGCGCAACACTTGTCTGAAGGGCGGATGGGGAGATGAGGAAAATGAATTGCCCTTTAACCCTTTCCAATTTGGGAAATACTTTGAGGTGAGTTGGACAATTCCAGCGGGAAGGGGTATCAACAGAGAGGAGGTCAAAAAGGTCAAGATGGCAGCCACAGCTATTCAAGTAATGCTATCGCCCCTATTTTACCTGACTTGGTGGACAGCTCTGGATCCCATCAAATAGCTTATTTTGATTGGCCAACAAGTAGGCAAGCAGTGGGGAGAGGAGAGAAGACCCAGCAGGTGCTTTCCAGGTGTGTAAGACTTCATCCCCCATAATTCCCTAGCTAGCACAGCTTTCAGGAATTGTAACCTGAACCTCTGGTGGAGAAGAGTGGAATTGCCTCCTCAGAAGGGCATTCAGAACCATGAGTCAACATTCCAATTAACAAACCCAACCAAAGCAAGCACAGCCAAGACGATGCCATCTCTTAATGCAAAACTTTATTGAGTACAACGTTTTGGCAAAGATGAGGGAGAAACCAGATCTAACCATTTCCCGCACAAACCCATATAGTTAAAGTTTAGATTCTCCTTTCCCCTGTTAGATCAGGTCACATTGTCCAAGGGAGTCTCCTGGTATTGTTGTGAGAAAGTCTTTTGGCTCTGATAAACTGCTGTCAAAGTGTCCTTGGTTCTCACAGCTGGTTCTTGATGTCTGGAGCCTGCATTTCACCTCCCTCTTCCTTCCCTACTGGTTTCGTTGGCAAGCTGAGAAATGATAATAGTTGTAGCAGCTAAAACACAATTTCAAAGCATGACATCATGATTTTAGCTCTTCCCTGGAAAATTGTCCTTGCATTTGGGGGTTTTCGGGAGGGGGAGAAAACAGTGTGGCAGTTGCAATCAGTGCAACTCATTGTTGTGTGGCAGTGTTTTGATTTTGATGCAGGCTGTGGATGGCATGGGTGGCAGTCCCTCCTGCCTGGAGGATCAGAAGTGGTCCAGATATTCTGATTTGCCAGAAAAATATTCTTCCTCTCTTTCCAGATCTCAATCTGCTGTGACAAACATAAGTTCAAGGTTTATACCAGCGGCCGTCACCTGTTCAACTTTGCCCATCGTTATGCCACTATTGAACACATCCGCACACTCGAGATCAAAGGAGACGTGACCCTTTCCTATATCAAGTATTAAGCAATGGCAGAGGGAGAGACATCAGTAGCAGCACAGACACCACCACCCCTCTTTTCTCTCTCTCAGTCTGCCAGTACACTTCGAAGTCTGTTGAATTTGAGTGGTCTACAAGCTCCAGTAAATAAATCAGTCAATCAATCAATGAATCAATCAGAGATTCAATAACAATATTAAGCAGCATTTTCAACAAAGCATCTTGATGAAGGAATGCAACAGGCTTACTTTTCCACCTTCTGAATTTGATCTGTAGAAGATACAAAACATTCCAGTTGTGTGGCAACAACATTTCTCAAAGTTGGCAAATTTAAGATGTGTGGATTTCTACCCCCAGAAATCCCACCCCCTATTGGGCCCTGATGCATTTTATAGCTTTGTATAGTCTACAGATTGCAGGGTGCATGGATTGAGAATGGAACGTTTTCAAAGGGGCCAACAAATTCCCAACTTCCCTAAAGCCTAGGGTGCCCATAACTGGATCAATTAAAGACCAAGTATCTCCATTCACACAGCTTGTTTTAACCCTGGTCATCTTGGGGGGTGGGGGACTTAATGTGAACTCAACTCATGTGGTAAATTTACCATTCATTCTCCAAAATGTGTGAATTCAGTAGCCTACTCAATGTGAAACCAATGCAAGTAGTTGATCCAATCAAAGGGAATGCTGCTGAGGTATCCTTTTCTTCAGAATGAGGCCTTCCAGAATCCCCTGGCCCAATTATACAGCATGTGCTGTAGGAGTGAAAAATTGAGATGACTAGGGGTACACAATGTTTCTAGTCCTCTTGAGGAGAAAACAGTGTCTTTACAATTCAAACACCTTTTTGTAGGCCAGAATTATTAGTCTCGAGCTTAAAAATATGGCTTCAAATTGAATGTTGGACTACTATCTATAAGCTATTTAAGTACCAGCTGTGAGAGAATGCAAGGCTTGCTTGCTTTGAGACACTTAGAACATAGAATAATAGGGTTGGAAGGAACCTTGGAGATCTTCTAGTCCAACCATGTGTCTGTGGTAGGAGATCCTATACCATTCTGGATAAATGGCTGTCTAGTCCCTTCTTCTGAATTATATTGTGGTTTGGAATATGGGGGTTGAAAGCGGGTTAGTGTTCCTGACAATAATAATAATAATAATAATAATAATAATAATAATAATAATAATAATAATAATAATTTAATATTTGTAAACCGCTCCCTCTCCCCATAGGGACTCGGGGCGGTGCACAGGAAGAATAAAAAAACAATAAATATATGCAAACATTTCTTTAAAAACAAATTAAACCTATACCTATGCTAAAATTCCCCATTAAAACTAAGCTAAACTAAAATAGCATTCCCAATAGTTAAATATAATAATAATAATACCCAAAGACAGAGAGACTATCCTAGGCCGGCCAGACAGAAAAGATGTGTTTTTAATTTAAGACGGAAGGAGCGGAGGTCCGTGGTCCTAATGTCGGGGGAAAGGTCGTTCCAGAGGGCCGGGCCCGCCACAGAGAGAGCCCTTCCCCTGGGTGTCGCCCGCTGACAAAGTCTAGTGGACGGCACCCGGAGAAGTCCCTCTCTGTGGGAGCGAATCGGCCGTGAGGATGTATGAGGCAGGATCCGATCCCGCAGATAGCTAGGTCCCGAGCCATGGAGCGCTTTAAAGATGATAACTAACACCTTGAAGCGCACCCGGAAGACGACAGGCAGCCAGTGCAGCTCGCGCAAGAGCGGTGTTACATGGGTAAACCTTGCGGTTCCCATAAATGCTCGCGCGGCTGCGTTCTGGACTAGCTGAAGTCTCCGGGTGCACCTCAAGGGGAGCCCCATGTAGAGAGAGTTACAATAGTCCAGTCGGGATGTCACGAGCGCATGAGTGACTGTGCGAAGGGTGTCCCGATCCAATAGGGGGCGCAATTGGCGAACCAGGCGAACCTGGTAAAACGCCCTCCTGGCCACGGCTGTCACTTGATCTTCCATGGACAGCCGGGCATCCAGGAGGACACCCAAATTGCGCGCCCCATCCACAGGGCAAGATGTTCGCCCCCTATGGCCAGCGATGGAGTGAGCTGGTTGAATCGGGCAGCCGGAAACCACAGCCACTCGGTCTTGGTCGGGTTGAGCCTGAGTCCGTTACTTCCCATCCAGATCCGCACGGCTTCCAGGCACTGGCACATCACCGCTACGGCATCGTTGGGGTGGTTTGGGGTAGATATATACAGCTGAGTGTCATCAGCGTAGAGATGGTACTCTACCCCAAAACCACGGATGATCTCACCCAGCGACTTCATATATGTGTTAAACAGGAGAGGCGAGAGGACCGACCCCTGAGGCACCCCACATGTGAGGGGTCTCGAGGTCGACCTCTGCTCTCCTGCCAACACAAATTGTGATCGGCCAGAGAGGTAGGAGGAGAACCACTGTAAAACGGTGCCTCCCACCCCCAACCCCCCCAGCCGATGCAATAGGATACCATGGTCGATGGTATCGAAAGCCGCCGAGAGGTCTAATAGGACCAGGATGGAAGAGCAACCCCCACCTCTGGCCCTCCAGAGATCATCAACCAACGCAACCAATGCCGTCTCGGTGCTATGCCCGGGCCGAAAGCCGGACTGGCGCGGGTCTAGATATGGGTGCTTTGGGCATTGATGGGTTTGGATTTTCTGGAAAGACATAACACAGATGAAAACAGGTTAAGTACCATGACTAAAACTTTTGTTGTTAGTTGTAAAGTAGTGTCCGACCCAGCATGGCCCCATGGACATCATTCCTCCAGGCCCTCTTGTCCTCTACCATCCCCCAGAGTCCATTTAAGGTCACGCCTGCTGCTTCAGTGACTCCATCCAGCTACCTCCTTCTCTGTCGTCCTCTTCTTTCCCCCTAAATCGTTCCCAGCATTAAACTCTTCTCCTGGGATTCCTAAAACTTGTCACCTCCAAAGTACAGGTAGTGTCGCCTTACAACCACAATAGAGCCCAAAGTTTATGTTCACATTTGTGAAGTGAATTTTGCGCCATTTTACAACCTTTCTTGCCTCAGTTGTTAAATGAATCACTGCAGTTTATAAATTAGTAACCCGTTTCTTAAGTGAATCTGGCTTCCTCACGGACTTTGCTTGTCAGAATGGCACAAAGGGGGAATCACGTAATCCCAGGACACTGAAACTGTCATAAATTCAAACCAGTTGCCAAGCATCTGAACTTTGATCACAGGAACATGCAGATGTTGCAAAGGCCATAACTCTGAAAAACGGTTGTAAGTCATTTTTTTCCAGTGCTGTTGTAACTTTGAACAGTCACTAAATGAACTGTTGTAAGTCGAGGACTACCTGTAATGCATTGTAAAGAAATGCAACAAGACCTGAAACCTGTTCTTTTCCTTCGGTTTATCCAGGATTATTTGTTTTTGCCACATCTCTGTGCAATTTTTGTTACTTTCTCCGATTCTGGTTTAGTGCCATTTTAGAACCATTTGTGCTCCGTTGTCTAAGATTACAGCAGGTACAATCACATCATGGAACTTGTGGGGCCACTCTTTCTTTATCTCTATGATGTTGTCAATATTAGATATTTTGTTGTGTAGTTTCCTTGTATTCATACAGCCAATCAATTAAGCCAACACACACTGTTTTCCATCCAAATAATTTTTGCTGCTTTTGGAAGTCTTTCAGAATGGATTAACTTCTTGTTTGGAAAAAGTGAGTTAGCCCCTGATAAAAGATTATAAAAAGACATCTGATAAAAAGAGCATCGCAGTTACATAAAGCCACTTGGTGAAGGTTGATGAATCAAAATATCAGGGTTTTGGCACCAGAAACAAAGCACAAAAAGGGAGCTATGAAATGCCTCTCCTTTTGGAAGAAATATTCCTCAAGAGGAGCCTAGATAGATTCAATTCACAGGGAAGAGAATGAGTTGGAATGGAGGAATTAGAGAAAGATACATTACCTGTATAAAGTTATAACTTCATACAGAGCAGAGATAATTTCAATTTGAGCATGGATGATGGAATTGTGCATGATGCAATGGAAGCTCAACATTTCCTTGTAAATCAAGTCACAATAGAGTCATTGGGTTTGGGCAATGAGGCCTATAGATTAAGATATTAAAATGTGGCAGAAGAGGTGAATAAAATCACTTAGAAGAACAACAAGGACCAGAAGAGCTGAAGAGCAACCATGGAGATACGTCTCTTTTTAATCTTTACTGTGACTTTTACTCTTTCTGCAAAGCAGGTAAGGCTAAATTTTGTGGGTCACAACAACTTTTCATCTGGGTTGCCTGCAGATCAAATTAGCACGCATTTGTTTGAGCCTATCCCCACTTTTTAATTTACATATTTCTTCATGAAGGGATAGAAAAATCAGGCAGAGGGCTTTGAGTACTCAGTCTTTGAATGATCAGGAATTCAACTACTTCAGTGGTTCTGGATTCAGGTTGGCATCCTGTTCTCTACATTGGCTCCCTCGGTATTCACATTATGATAGTCAAATTTGTTGGACCTACTGAGTTGGACCAATATAAAATGCTGAAAATTTATTTGGTTGGAAAGTTATAAGTTAACTGTGCAAGCTATAGCAATAGGATAGCAATAGGATACCATCGACCATGGTATCCTATTGCACCGACTGGGGGGGTTGGGGTTGAGAGGCACCGTTTTGCGGTGGTTCTCATCCTACCTCTCTGGTCGGTCGCAATATGTGTTGACGGGAGGGCAGAGGTCGACCTCGAGGCCTCTCTTATGTGGGGTTCCTCAGGGGTCGGTCCTCTCGCCCCTCCTTTTCAACACATATATGAAGCCGCTGGGTGAGATCATCCGTGGTTTTGGGGTGGAGTACCATCTGTACGCTGATGACACCCAGCTGTACATATCCACCCCAAACCACCCCAACGATGCCGCCGAAGTGCTGTCCCGGTGTTTGGAGGCCGTACGGATCTGGATGGGTGGTAACAAACTCAGGCTCAACCCTGCCAAGACTGAGTGGCTGTGGTTTCCGGCACCCCGGTTCAGCCAGATTACACCAACTCTGGCCATTGGGGGTGAAACACTGGCCCCCGTGGAGAGGGCGCGCAATTTGGGTGTCCTCCTGGATTCCCGGCTGTCCATGGAGGACTATGTGGCGGCCGTGGCCAGGGGGGCGTTTCATCAGGTACGCCTGATGCGCCAATTGCGCCCCTTACTGGACCGGGCTGCCCTTCGCACAGTCACTCAAGCTCTCGTGACGTCCCGACTCGACTACTGTAATGCTCTCTACATGGGGCTTCCCTTGAGGTGCACTCGAAAGCTACAGCTAGTCCAAAACGCAGCCGCGCGGGTGATTATGGGAGCCACTAGATGCTCCCACATAACACCGATCCTGCGCGAGCTGCATTGGCTTCCTGTGGTTTTTCGAGTGCGCTTCAAGGTTCTGACAACTATCTTTAAAGCGCTCCATGGCTCGGGGCCTAGTTATATGCGAGACCGCCTCCTGCCCCATACATCCCTTAGACCGATACGCTCCCACAGAGAGGGCCTTCTCAGGGTGCCGTCGGCCGGACAATGCCAACTGGCGACACCCAGGGGAAGAGCCTTCTCTGTGGCGGGCCCAGCCCTTTGGAATGACCTACCCCCTGAATTACGTACCATCACCGACCTCCGCCTCTTCCGCCAATGTCTTAAGACATATTTGTTTCAACAAGCCGGCCTAGCCTAACCTCCCATGGGGACTTTTAGGTAGTTTTAAATTGGGTTTTTAAAATTTGGTTTTAGCGCAGGATAGGTTATTTAATAGTTTTTTAAATTATATTTATTGTATTTTGTATGTTTTTTAAATTTTCCTGTGCGCCGCCCTGGGTCCTTCGTGGAGAAGGGCGGGATATAAATTTAAATAAATAAATATAGGAAGAGTTTAAGATGAATAAAAATAAGGGACAGGGCAAAGTCACAGCATCATTAGCAGCTAAGCTGCATATTGTATGTGATTTATATTACCTGAAAACTTCTAAGGAAACTTAATGTTTGACATATAGTTGACCTATAGTGTCAAGGCTTATTTGTGGTTGGGTAAATGTGGAAGAATATTGAAAAGAGAAAGAGGTCGCAGGACTTTATTAATTCAAGTTTGGGGGTTTAGCCCACTTTCAATAATAAAAAAAAGTTTTCTATCTAGAGAAATGCAGTCATTCATATGTGTTCTATTTATTGATGGAACAGTTGGAGGAATCATATGTTATGTAAGGATCAGACTGATGCCCTTCATTTTCCTTGTAGGAAAGCGGCAATGAAATGATGAAAAAAGTTATGGTAAGTAGTTCTTCATACATCTTGTGCTCTTTCCTTGGGTAATCCACTCTCTGGGCGGTTTACAATGTCAGCATATTGTCAGCCCTCAACAGTCTGGCTCCTCATTTTACCAACCTTGGAAGTATGGAAAGCTGAGTCAATCTCGAGCCCTAACTGCATTAAACTTCAGGCTGTGGGCAGAATTTGTCTGCAGTCCTATATTCTAATCACTAAGCCATCGGGGCTCTATCATTAAAGTCTGGATTCTTAATTCCACCTACACTCATAAAATATCATTTCATATATGCTGCCATGAATTTTAGCTCTTTCACTTTTAAATTAAGCTTATCCCAGCTTCATTGATCAATTCCACTTCAGAAAGATACCATGAAGGCAGTCACGCACTACAAGGAAAACTGCGCCCCTCTTCCCATTGTGGCATGTCCCATGCCCCCTTCCTTACAGGTGGACATAGGGCTCCCCCGTGGACTGCTGATGAAGGTGAATGGATCTGAAGAAGGAAGGAATTCATTGTTATCATGTATGATATAGCACAGATGGCATGGTTGGAGAGTCATATATGTTTTCATGTGATAAACCCTTTGTTTCCATTGTAGAATGAAATTGGTGAGGAAGGTCGAGAAAACGTAATCGTAAGTAGCTCTATGGCCATCTTCTCCTCTTTCCTAGTGGAAAATATGCAATCAAGCAGCCCTTTTAGGGATTCCACACATGCACACACACACCCTCTCTCAAAATTTAGCAGTTTATATTCCCAGGTTATAAATTTATGAGGATGGTTGCCTTTTTTATGATTAAAGCTTTAATTCTCATTCTTTAAAAGAAATTGCATACTTCCATCTACCTCCACAATTTGGGGAGTAGGCGGAGTTCTTTTGAGTTCTCAAATAAGGGTTCTAACACTTAGAATAGCTTAAATCTTTTCCACAACTTTTTCTGACCAGAAAGTGCTCTGAATCTGAACTGACATTCTTGTAGCATTTGGAAGAGGAAGTGAGGTCCTATTACGGTATTTCAATAGCTCCTTTTGCTCACAGGACTACCCAGAAAAAAAGAACACAAATAGGTGGACACACAAAACTGCATATTTCATATACTGTGTATATTTCATCTTTGAATTTACTTGGAGGAGGAATAGGCAAAGAGGGAGGAAGAGGGAGGCCTATGTGGAGTAAAGAAACAGCATTCTGCCATAAGGATGCCTTTCTTATCTGTATAGGTGTACAGTATAACTAATGCAAATCTAGATTTGAATGAAAAATATGGACATGTAGAGACATATTCTTGAAAGAGTGTTGTGTCTGTCCGTCCCCCAAGTGCCATGTCTTTTAAAGCTCTTTTCTAAGCAATCATCTTATATGCTGGTGAATAAGGTACAAGCATTACTCCTCAGATTTCTCGATCCATAATACTGTATACTTCCATGAATGTGAAAGACCATTGGAAAGAGAAAGGAAAGGGGGGAAAAAAATCCCCTGAACATTATTAATTTGTTCTTTAGTCTTACCACTCCCTGTTTTTATAATGTCCATTTCTTAATTGGAGGTGATGGTCAAATCCAGATTGTCCCTTGGCATGCTCCCTCCAACAAGCAACTAAGTCAGAAGATTATTAGATTACTATAATAAAGAGGGGTGTCTCTATGAAAGTGGAGAGAGAACCTGGAGAAATGGCTTACGTTTACTTTTATAATTAGCACAACAAAGAAATTTCCGTTTACAAAGAAACAGCTGTCCAGTGACATTATTAGGACTAAAACATCCAATATTATGTGAGCATAGCCGTAGAAAAGATCACTGTACTCTGGATTAAAGTGAAATAAACATTTGCAAGGGAAAAAACTCAAACGGGTATGGGTAAGATACCTTTGCAATGCTTCCCCACCCAGAGCTTGAATAATTGCTTTGTTCATGGAGGCTTGGGAACAGCTGGGAACTACAATGGTTTATCTACAATGCATTGAGTACTCCTGCCAGTCCTAGTTTTTTTTAAAGGGAGGGGTTTTTTACATTTTTTTTTGAAAATGAAGGCTTATGACAAATTATTAGCAATACATTTGAAAAAAGCGAATTGAAAATACACAAGAAGTCACATGCTAGTTGGCCAGTGCAACTACAAAATTGCCAATGCAATTCTACAAAATTGCAAATATTACAATTTCCATTTCATATGGCCCACAGAGGGAAGCGGCAATTCATGTAAATGGTGTCTAAGATGGTAGTGATAGAGAGGTCCAGGGAGGTCTTCGGTTAGAATAGAATTTAACCTGCTTCTTTCCTTTGTAGAGTTCTTTGAATGAAGACGATCTTCAAAAATTAATGGTAAGTAGCTCTTTCTCCATATTCTGCCTTTTTAAAAATAATAGACTTCCTGCCTGCAATGAAGCTTCTCTGTGTTATTCTAACAACCCTGACCCCAAACTCAACCCTACTTCATTTAGTTGTATGTGTGCGCAAGGCCTTTTTAAGAACTGTCCCCAAGGAACTTTTGCACTGGGGAAGATTGTCCTGGACAATTTCTTTCTCTCGCTATAATTCCTGCTCCTTTCTGGTGTGACTGATCTGCGTGGTTCAAATGTAGTTTGGATCAAATGATCCCAAAAATTATAAGGAAGCCTAAATCTTTGTCCTGGTTACCTAGTCTACACTTTGAGTGTTGTAAAAATTTCATGCAACCCTCTTATCTTGGCTATATTTCTGGAATTTGCATAATGTAGTAAATACTAAGGTGACCAAATAGCCTGAATTTCCACAATCCAGTAACCCAACCTCCAAAATTAACCAAAAATAAAATTATCGTGTTTAAGAATTTATGCTAATGCAGTCGCTATGCTACTCCCTCGTCCTAGGGATCTTACACTTATGTCTCCAATGAAGCTTGCCAATCACTGGAGTCAGTCACGACGGTCATAAATCAGGTCACCCACATGACTGACCCGATTTTAGTGGTGGTTAAGAAACTCTGCTTTCATTAAAGACTGGTCAATTTTTGCTGAAAATCGGAATGCAGTTTTCAGCAAAACTTGTAAAATGCAGTCACATAATCACACAGGGCTACAAACTGCCATAAATATGGGCCCATTGCCAAGTTCCTGACATGTAGGGAGGTGACAGCAGGAGAGAGGGGCTCAGCTGTTGGAACTGGTTGTAAGTACTCTCAGGGAGGTCGCTCATAACTTCTCACAGTCGCAAAGGAGCCAATCATAAGTGGAGGACTATAAATATGGACTGTAAAGATTTAATGCTAGATGGCAAAAGAGCTTGAACTCCAAATACCCCTTCTGTTAATGGACCTCTTTTGTCAAGAAGCATCTTAGCTTTTGAGGTGGATATTCAACACAATATTATTCCACAGATTCTCTGGGCAGAGACTGGTTATGCGAAAGTGGAATGTTGAAAAGAGAGTGAAATAAAATGTTTCAGAACATCATCCACCTGTTCTGATAACAAATGCTTGTATCTCATCTGCAGAATGAAGCATTTTGCACATAATGATATCAAAGATGCTAGTAATGGCAGAGTATTTCTTTAGTTCAAAAAATTATATAGCTGCCCATCTTATAAAGCAGAATCTAAGTGAGAGAAGTAATCTGTGAGGTCATGTCAGAATGGGAGGAATGCCTTTTTTTTTCTTTGCAGGATTGTGTAGAAAATGTGTGTGAAATGGCTGATTTCAGGGTAAGTAACTCTTTGTTCATCCTCTGTTCTTTCCTTATGTAATATTCTCCTTGCATGTGATCATGTCTCCTATGGCCTTTCTCCCCAAAGCTTCAGGAAAAAAGGCATGGCTGAAATCTTGATAAAGCTTCTTGAGGCACCCCTTTCACCCTATAAAATGCACTCACCACCTGCACTGCCCTAAAGCAGGGTGCCCTAAAATAGCAATAGCCCTCAGACTTCTATGCCACTTTACGGCCCCCTCTAAGCGGTTTACAGAGTCAGCATCTTTGTCCCCAACAATCTGGGTCCTCATGAGGAAGGGTTGTTGGGATTATCTGTTATTATTGGTTTTTGTAGTAACTGAGCAGGCAGAGCCAAACTATTTCATTTATTTTGACTCTCCTTTTCAAAGCAGCTTCAAATAGCTCTACACCTTTTCAAACAAGAATGATTCCCAAATTGGAACGATGGTTCCCCTGGGTAGTGAGTAGCCAAGGGAGAAACTTATATTTTGGAACTAACCCCACGGAACGCTTTTGAGAGGGGGAGGGTTTCTCCAAAAGCACTTTTCTCTGCTTGTGATTTTTCTCTCTGCAAAATGGCAAATTCTTGGCTCAAATGGTCTTTCTGTCAGATGCAATTTTGATGCCTTTCCTCATTTCCCTTCCCAGGATTAATTTTATCAGAACTTGTTTCGGAAACACAGCTTGACTTTGTTCTTCTTGAAAAAGAGTAATGAAGTTTTGGATAGGCGTTCAGGTTTCTGCTAATAAACCCAACGACGTTGTAGTGGTTTTCCACAAATCCCTGCCATGGCTTTCCTTGACTTTGCCTACCTCAAAGAACCGATATAGCATTAAGTTCCTACTCTGGTGTTGTGAGGCCATTCACATCAATATCCTCCGTGGCCCTCAAGGGCTCACCAGTTTATTTTAGTGGACTGCAGTGGTCCAGACAAGATCCATACATACCATGCGCTGGCTCAACTAATGAAAGAATCGGTAATGATTTTTCTTTTTCTTCTTTATAGGCAATGATAAAAAAGATAATACCTATTATCAAGAGAACTAAGGGTGCCAAAGGAGTGTCTAAACTAATGGTAAGTAGAAAAATACTTACAGTAATTTGTCTCATTTCGTGTATGTTTTCAGTGTTGACTTTCTTTTGCTAGTAGCCCTCTTGAGACTAAATCCCCCCCCCCCCCCCAAAGGATTTACAGACATTTCAGGAACAATTCCAGCAGGAAACTCTTGGGAATATTTAAAGGAGAGCATCATGATGACTATTAGCAGAATTTGAGAGATCACCAGGTCTTAGAAGAAAGATTTAAAAGAGAAGGTCAGGAAACTCCATAACTATTTATATTTTTCCTGAAGGTCTCTACCCATCCCACCTGATTGGATAAAGTAGATATGCTTTAAAGTCCCTTCCCATAAAGGTTTCCATCTAGGGCAGTGTTTTTCACATGAGTGAACTTCAACTCCCAGAAGCCCCCAGCTTGTATGCTGACTATGGGATTCTGGGTGTTGAAGATCACACTTTCCTAAAGTTGCCATGTTTGAAAAACACTGGTGTAATGGGGCCGAGAATTCCATTTCCATAATAGCCCCCATCCATTGGGTCACTTTTCCTTCTGGGATCCAGCAGGTCTCCTGGAATCCACTTTTTTAACCCTCCAGAAGGCTGTGAAGTGCTGGTGGGAGAAAGAGAGGGTGGAGCCTGAATATGGTGGCAAGGTCTGGGTTGGAGAATGGTGGCGGCAGATTTTTCTTGCTTTTCTTGTTTTTACAGTGTTTTGGTTTTGTACCAGAGCTGTAAACCCACCAGAGGTGTCTTGCTTTAAGTTGGGTAGCCATATCAGTTTTTAAAAGCAATTAATTAAGACACACATATTTTTAAAGAGCCAGGTCTTTACAAAAATGGCTTGTTCTTGAAAGAAAAATTCCCCCAAACCTTTTGCTCCTGAAAACAAAATAAAACCCTCAAAGAACACTTAATTAATGTGCCTCTTTGATCCCAATCAGTCTATGCTCTGATAAGAAAGTCATCTTTCAAACTGAGGAATGAAATACAAATGCAATTATCACTAGGAATATACGATATGGATATATAATATTGATGGCAATGACAGAATAGTGAGAGAAGACCTGTATTTTAAATTATCGGGTAATTACAATGCAGTCATTTCCTTGGATCACTGCAGTTGTTAAGTGTTGTGTCTGTTGATGTTGCCTATTCCTTTTGGTTGGAATGGCTTTATCTTCTCTGCTCATACCATCCCATTGACATTAATACCCTCTGTGGTACTCATGGACCCGTTCTTGATTTGAACAAACTAGATGCTTACAAAATCCTCACAGGATTTGATCTGCCCTATCATGATTTTAAAGATATCCTTTTGTTTCCACTTTAGAGTATGTTTATCGGGGATGAAAATGTAAAAGAGGTAAGTAGTTGGAAAGAGAAAACATGAAAGGGCATCTAAGAGTGATTCTTGCCTCGTTCATCAGAGGGTCACAGAGAGGGAAGGGAAAATCTAATCAGCATTGAGGTTCTTGGTGTAGCAAAACTGTGCACCTCACTTTTTAACATCATGTCGTTTGCCCTGTGAATATCACCTGTGGATCTGCAGGCTCATAATTTCTTCATTCCTTCAAGAGAATTCCACTATTTCCCTAGCATATTTAGATGAAGACACACATTATGATGAGCAGGGGGTTGGACTAGAAGATCTCCATGGTCCCTTCCAACCTTCTTTTTCCATGTCTGTGTTCAGAATGGCCTAGGTCCCTTTTGGATTGTTTTCTGACTAGCAAAAATCTGAAAATCGAGTTGAAATTTTATTAGAAATTAGAAGAGGACAGGGGAATCTTCTTTTGAGTATCAGAGTCCAGTTGCTTCCTATACAGTAGCTGCACAGGAAATCCTACCTACAAAGGAGATCTTGATGGATAGAGAAATCTTTATCAACAACCATGTCTCTCTTTTCCTTTTGTAACTTACTTTGGAGTAAAAGGAGATGGGGTGCAGGAGGCCTAGAAGAGAGAGGGCCCCAACATTTCTTCCCATTAGATATACCTTTGCACGGAATGGATTTCAGATATAATAGATTCTCTCTCACTTCCTTTTATTTAACATGGAAATTTTGTGATACCCAAAAAAGGAAATTTTCAACTCATCTGAAATATTTAACAAAGTAGAAGTCTACTTTAACAACCTGGTCTACTACTTTGTGTTACCAAAGCACATGCAACACACTTATTCTGGCTATTAATCTAACCCTCTTTCTGCAGATCAACTAGCTTGCATTCACACTACGTAATAATCCATAGAACAATTTAAAGAAAACTCATCAAGATGAAAGATATTCAGGCTTGAAATTGTTGTGTCAGTGCAGCCGGTAGGCTTTCCTTCACTTGGTTCTATAACTAACCTGAACTCAAATTCACATATGAAATGTGATCATGTTGTGCAAGGTCCCTGAAAGAGCTTTAACCCCAGGGCTAGGTCTGTTAAAGGCCCTCCGTTCTCAGCAACAAACTCCATGCATCAAGGCATGAATCCATGCAGGCATTTTTCTCTGTGCACATCATGGATGTGTGAATTTGGAAGGAGGTTGAAAAGAAAGTCTCTCCCAACAGTTAATACTAATGGGTGTGTTTTACCAAATATCATTCTGTGTTGTGTGAAATAATGCATGTTTTTTAATCTGGACGATGAAGATATTAATGTATTTGATGCTGAAGGCGGTGGTGATGGCACAGTTTGAGAAGTCACAAGTATCACCACATCAGAGTAGAATGTTACTTTTTGTTTCCCTTTAGAGCTGGAACGAGGGTGGTAAGGGTGCAGTGATAGTAAGTAGCCTTTTGTTTATTTTCTGCCATTGCTTTCTTTCCCATTCTTCTTCCATCTGAATAAGCAACCTGCTTCATTCTTCTACCTAAAGTCCTAAACCAAAAGCATCTTCTGGCTCTACCCCCGCCCCCCAGTATAATCACAACAGGAAGAGCCCAAATATTTGGCTTGTTTTTACCCTCTTTTCCAATTGATCCCTTAAAAATTGGGCCAAATCTCCCATACCTGTGTGGGGCTTGATTCCCCCCCCCCTCACTTTAACACAATTCTTCCCTGCCAGTTGCAGGGGCCACCCCACCCATCCACAGATGAAACACAATTCTCTTACAAAGGCTCCAGAAATGCAAAGAAAAACATGGGTGCTCTCTTGGCCCCACCAGCCTGACCCAGTTGGCACTTGCAATGTTTCTCTTTTCCTTAGGGGTTCCTCTGGTGCAGGGAGAGATCTGATAAGAGGCTGCATCCAACCAGTCTTGCTCAATCCACTGATCACCCATAGAGTTAAAGCAGCACTGGTCCATATCTGCACTTCTGATGCTTCCTTCCCCTGCCTCGTTGGGGGATTAATCCTTAGCAGAGGCCCTCCCAGGAGGTCTTTATTTGACTCAGAAGCCATATAGAAAGGTTTCTACAAGGCACAGGTTGTGATTGGCTGCTTTGAAAGTCAAAGTTGTGTTTGCAAAGTCACTGGTTTGGTTCATCATTTTCTGTCTTCCAGACTCTCCCTTACCATCACCCTGTCCCTGGTGGACTCCGTCCTGGGATGGCTGTATATGTTCAAGGCACAGTGCCCAAAGACAGCAATGGGTAAAGTTCCTTTGTGGGCTCACAGGAAGGGCAAGATGCAACCTTATTCAAAATAATAGTAATAAAACTATTATGTTGTTAAGGATAGCTTGCATAATCCAAATTCTGCCTTTCTTAATTTTCTTGTTTCTTCCAACTAACTAAGCTATGAGGGTTAGAAATTTTGAGTTTTCTCTGAAAGCAAAACAAAATTATCCTACAGATTGTAGTTTCAGAGCAATGGAGAAGAGAGGGGGGGAGCAGAACTTTCCTCTGAGATTGCGGTAACCCCCCCCCCCTTCCTCATTTTATTTTCCGTTTCTTCTCTCCTTCTTTGCTCCAGATTTGGTGTGGACTTTACCATTGCAAAGCATCAGGGAGCCGATATCGCCTTTCACTTCAACCCTCGCTTCAAGTGGGGGGATCAAGTTGTGTTCAACACGTTTGAGTCTCACAGGTGGCAAAAGGAAGAGAAACGGAAGATGCCCTTCCGGAAGGGCAAGCATTTTGAGGCCATCTTCATTGTCACTGAGGTCGGATACCAGGTTGGTACCTGGGACAGAGGCCCCTTTGGGACTGCAGGGGCCTCTTGATTCCCCCTCCAGAATTTGCTATTTGTCTGGAATGACCCATAAATATATTGTATCACTAAGTTAATATTTCATGACTGTCGTAATGCAGTCACTAAAGGAGGACGACCTGTAGCTGAATGGAAAACATTTGGGTCCAGGGGGGGAGAAGGTGGTTATCAGTGGAAAAAAAGGCTTCTCCTTTATTACATTTATTTATTTATGACTTTTTTGACCCCTTCTGTGGCCACTCTGCTCAGCTTTCGGCTGGGATGTGTTTGTGCCAAGAATAAACCGATGGTTCCTGCAAATAAAATGGACGTTCCCAAATGAGACTTGATCCCTTTTGGTTTGTCCTCTGTCAGGTCCTGGTGAATGGGAAGCAGTACTATATCTTCAGGCACAGAATTCCACCACAAAGTGTGCAGTTTATTAAGGTTGTTGGAGACCTGGAGCTGCAGTCAGTGAATGTGACGGCAGGACCAATGGTAGGGAACATGTTAAGTATTTGCTATTGACAAGTTGGCACCTCCTGATCCTTGATCGATCTTTGGGAATGGATTCTGGGTTGGTTCAATCCTCATTCTGCCACTTTCTCTTTCTTCCCCCCAGTTGCTCTTCTCACACACCTTTCTTGACCCCAAAGAATGGATGCCACTCTGGGTCCTCATTGGACATGGCTTACATCAATGCATGCTAACAAAAATAACCATCCAAGGGTGATCCTGGGGTCAGCAACTGCACAGGGAGAAAATTTACTTGAGGCCAAGGTCCTTCTCTCCACCTTGCAGATGTCCATAAAGTAGAGTTTCTCAACCTTGGCAAATGTCTATGGAGATTCTCAGTCATCCAGGCTGTGGTTGTCCCAAAGGTGCTTTTTCAGGAAACAACTGGGCTTTTTTGTTTTTGTTTGAAGATGTTTCACTTCTCATTCGAGAAGCTTCTTCAGCTCTGACTGGATGATGGAGAATTGGAGGATTTATATTCCTTGCATTCTTTTAGAGAGTCTCAATCACTCATCTGAAGACAGCATCCACATTTTGGACAGAGAGGACCTCTGGTTTGAAAGAGAGATCAAAGAGGCCACCTATGTCAAAATTGAGGATCCCTCTCTCAACCGAGGGGGTGGGGGATACGATACCGTTTATCTCCAATCTACAAAACAGTCCTTTCTGCACTTCCAAGAAGGCTCCACCCCCATTTGTACCACTCAAGTGACAGAGAGAGAGAGAGAGAGAGAGAGAGAGAGAGAGAGAGAGAGAGAGAGAGAGAGAGAGAGAGAGAGAGAGAGAGAGAGAGAGAGAGAGAGAGAGAGAGAGAGAGAGAGAGAGATGGGTCACCACTAAATCTTCCTGTAAATACTCAAAAGGGAAAAAAATGGGGGTAAAGGGGGCAAGGACATCCAGGGCTAGAGATTTGGGGAGGAAAAACATGGGGTTGATAACAGCCTGTTTGGGTTTCTCTCCCACCAGATAACGACCTCTCCTGAAATCTACCACTTAGTAAGTACCAAGAGATTTGCTAACCCAGCCTGTCTCTCTTTAAAACTGATACTTCAGCTGACTCAGAAGCCACATGGAAAGGCCAATACAAGGCAGGAGTTGCGGTTGGCTGTTTCGAAAGTCAGGGTTGTGTTTTGCAGTTGTTGTTGGTTTGGCTCATTTTTTTCGTCTCTTCCAGGCTCTCCCTCATGAACAAACTGTCCTTGGTGGACTCCATCCTGGGATGTCTATATATATGAATGGCACAGTGCCCGAAGACAGCGATGGGTAATGTTCCTTTGGAGGCTCACAGGAAGGGCAAGATGCTACCTGACTCAAAATAATAGTCATAGGATTATTATGTTGTTAATGATAGGCATAATCCAAATTCTATGCCAAGATTAAAGCATTTCTTAATTCTTCGGCTAGTTCTACTTCCCGCTTCTTTCAAGTCCAACTAAGTCATGAGGGTTAGGATCTTGATTCTTCTCTTCAAGCACCAAACCAGAGCAAAGGAGAAGGAAGGGGCAGTACTCCGAAATGCCTGTACCTCTCATTTAATTTTCCTCTCTTTCCTCTAGCTTCTCAGTGGACTTTGCCTATTGCCAGCATAGGGAGGCTGACGTTCCCTTCCACTTCAACCCTCGCTTTTTTCAGGAGGCTCTTGCTCTCAACACATTTCAATCTCACAAGTGGGGAAAGGAAGAGAAACTCCAGAACCCCTTCCAGAAGAGCAAGCCTTTTGAGATCACCTTCACTGTCACTGAGGCCGAATACCAGGTTAGCACATGCGACAGAGGCTCCTTTGGGACTGCAGAGGCCCCTTCATTCCCCCCCCCTCAAATTCACCATTTGTTTGGAATGACCCACAAATGTATTTGGATTGCAAGGTTAGTATTTCATCACTGTCATAAAGCAAACAGTTACTAAAGGAGAACGACCTGTAGCTGAAAAGAAAATATTTTGGTCCAGGGGGGAGAAAACCCAGGTGTCAATGAAATATAAGGCCGGCCTCTTTTTATATGTACTTATTTTGACATTTTTGAGTCTCTTTCTGACCATCCTGCTCTGCTTTGGGGTATTCTTTGCACTCCTGGTAAGAATAAACATTTTCCCCCTGCAAAGACATTGGATGATCCCAAATGAGACGTGATTCCTGCTGCTTTGCCCCCTGACAGGTCCTGGTGAACGGGAACCCCTTCTGCAACTATAGCCACAGATTTCCACCACAAGGTGTGCAGCTCATTAGGGTTGGTGGAGACCTGGATCTGCAGTCCCTGAATGTGACGGCAGGGCCAAAGATGGGGAACACAGTAAGTGGTTGCTATTGACAAGTCAGCACCTCCTGACCTTGACCTGTTTTGGGGAATGGATTCTGGGTTGGTTCAATCCCCAGGCTGCCACTTTCTTTTCCTCCCCTCCAGCTGCTCTTCTCATACATCTTTCTTGACCCCTAAGAATGGCTGCCCCACTGGGTCAAATCTGCATGCTAGCAAAAATAACCATCCTAGGATGATACCAGGGTCAGCAACTGAACAGGGAGCCAAGGTCCCCCAGGCCAAGGTCCTGCTCTCCCCTTTGCAGACGTCCATGAAGCAGCGTTTCTCAACCTGGCAGCTTTAAGATGCATGGCCTGAACTTCCATAATGGTTTAGCAGACAACTGCATGCCCTAATTAACAAACACTAGCAGCCAAGAAGTGTGCAATGTTGTTTTCCTATCCTTTAGAATATTATGATGAATGCTGGATTTTCCTGTAAATACTCAAAAGGAGAAAAACGAGGGGGGAGGGGGCAAGATCACTAATCCCTAAAACCACTAGCTTCCAGAGCTAGTGATTTTAGAGGAAAACATGGAGTTGCTAATAGTCAGTTTGGATTTCTCTCCCACCAGATAATGACGTCCCCTGCAATCTACCACCCAGTGAGTACCCAGCATGTCTCTCCTTACTTTTCCCAAATTTTCAGGTATGGGACAGAAACCAGGAGGTGGGGAGTCTGTCTGTGTGCATTCAGGTAGAATTCAAGGAGCCTAGTTTTTCCTAGTGTTTGGCTTTGATCATGCTTACCGTGAACAACAAGGACTAGAAACTGGAAATTTACTAAGTAATCTTCCAAATGCTTCACCAAGCCTCTAAAATCAGATGGAAGGAAGAAAAAGGAACAACGAATGGGATATTTAAGGGGAAATTAGCTTAAGGGGAGGATGAATAATGGTCCCTTTCCCGCATGTCAAAGGCTACTGGTTCCCCACCACTCAGAAAATCTCTAGTTGCACAAGAGAAGTTGGGATGGAAGAAGGCTGTTGGGTCATTGTGGGGCAGAGTAGAAAGAAAGACCTATATGTTGCACCAGGAAACCAGCTCATAGAACCAAGGGTGATGATTTCGTCTATAAACTCAAGTCTTTTGTGATGCAGGGTCTTTCCCAGCCTGTGATTCCAAAAGGCAACACAACAGCCACACCAGCAACATCACCTCCCCACCTATTTTCTGTGTTCATTGCACGTGAAACAATAGCCTGGGCTTTGTTGGCTCCATCCAGGCTTCCGCCTTGAATATTTTGACCGCGCACTGCAGGCAGCTCTTCTGAGCAAACAAAACACTTGAACACAGCCAATGCCTGAGTTGCCTGGTTAAAGGAAGAGATGCTTGTAACCACATAAGATCCTGCAAGCTGCCTCCCGCCCATGTTGTGGGTCTCCCATTTGGCACCCCAAGACCTACTGGAGTGCAACTACCTTGATCTCTAACTAGCAGGGATGAGAGCCACATGGGTGGATTGGAGAGTGTTAAGTGTAACCTGGGTTCTTGCCTATTTCAGCCGGTGCCCTACACAGGCGACATCCCTGGAGGTCTGGGAGATGAGAGGACCATCACAGTGCGAGGCACTATTCCGAACAACGCTAAGAGGTCTCAAATCTCTTTTTTTTTTTTGACATGCATTTGGGGATTCAGGCATCACACATTTCAGCCCAACTTGCCACCTGGCCCAAGAGTTAGACTGGGACTCTGGTTGGCACAGCAAAGCACCAGTGTTAGGGCCTCTTGTAGTCCTTTCCCAGTTCATCTCCTTTCTCTGACTCTCCCGTCTCTACCCACCCACAGATTCGACCCAGAGGACAAGGAGATTAAGGGGAGTGGAAGCACAATTCTGCACAGTATAAACACAGTCCGTGGAACTCATTGCCACAAGAAGCAAGGGCTGTTAGCTTAAGGCAGGGTCCCCCAAAGTGGGGAATCAGAAATTTGATGGAAGTTTGGACAAGGAAAGAGTTTGGGGAATTCTGGTTTAGGATGTGGATTTGAAGAAAGATTTGGAGCCAAATTGTCATATAAAAGTGATCAGCTGCTCTTCATCAGAAGAATGCTAGTCACTGCTAGACGGCTGCTGAATATATATTTATTTTAGCAACATCAATAGCATTTAAACTTATACACTATCCTATAGTGATTTACAGCATTCTCTGAGGGGTTTACAATGTCAGAATATTGCCTCCAATAATCTGGACTCTTATTTTACTGACCTTGGAATCGGATTTCCTGTTATTTACTTCAAAGACCTCGTCTAATATGCCTGCTTTTTTCTCTCTTTCCAAGGTTTGAAATCAATTTTATGGCTGGCCAAGATATTGCTCTGCATATTGACCTCCGCATGAAACCGTGGAAAGCTGTAGTACGCAATAGTTTTTTGAATGGCAACTGGGGAATTGAGGAACGGAACGTGACCTTTAACCCTTTCCAGCCTGGACAGTCCTTTAAGGTGAGTTGGCTTTGATTCCAGCAGGGAGGGGTGTCCACAGGAGGAGGTCAAAAAAGTCAATATGGCTGCCATTGCTATGAAATCGATATATTGGCCATATTTTACCTGGCTTATGCGGACACCCCTGATTCCAGCAAAGAGCTTGGTGGTTGCCAGCAAGAAGGCAGGGCGGGCAAGCAGTGGGAACTGGAGAGAAGATCCAGCTGGTGTCTTCCAATTATGTAAGACACACCCCATCTTCCATAATTCCCAGCTAGCACAATTTAAATCTGAACAGTTGGAAGGCTGATGTGATGAATGCTCCCTCTAGTGGAGATGAGTGGAATTGCCTCACCAGAATGCCTCATTCAGAATCATGGCAGTTGTGAACCCCCCCCCCCCACCTAAAGTCCCCATCCCTTATATATAGGGGATGCTTTTTGATTTTGATGCAAGCTATGGCTGGTGTGGACTGTGTACCCTCCTGCGTTGAGGGCTTTAGGTGATCCAGATGTGATAGTTCAGCCATGTTAACATTCTTCCTCTCTTCCCAGCTCTCAATCCACTGTGACAACCGTGAATTCAAGTTTTATGTCAACGACCAGCCCTTCTTCAACTACACCCATCGTTATGTCCCTATCAAACAAATCCGCACCCTGGAGATCGATGGAGACGTGACCCTTTCCTACATTAAATACTAAGCAATGGGGGGGGGGGGAGAGATCAGTAGTAGGATAGACACCCCACCCCCCTCTTCTGTCTCTCAGTCTGCCAGTAGATTTAGAATTATTTTGAATTTGAGTGGTCTACCAGTTTCAATTAATCAATCAATCAGACACTCAAGAATAATTTAGAATATTAAGCAACATTTTCAATAAAGCATTTGATCAAGGAATGCTGCAGGCTTACTTTTCTGCCTTCTGAATTTGATATGTAGATGATACAATTTCTTTTTTAAAGTTGGTGCCCTCCTGATGTGTGGGAACAATCTTTCTCAAACTTTTTAAGTTTAAGATGTGTAGATTTTAACCTGCAGATATCCCCATGTCATACTGGATACTGATTCATCTTATGGCTTTGTGTAATTCACAAATTGCAGGGTGGATGGATTGAGAATGGAGCTTTTTCGAAAGGACAAACAAATTCCCTAAAGCCTAGGATGCCCATAACTGTTAAAGACCAGGAGCTCCATTCACGCATCTTGTTTGAACCTTGGTTAGAGTAAACTCAACCCCTATGGCAAATTGTCCATCCATTCCCCCAAATGTGGAAATGCAGTAGCCAATTAAATGTGTCGTGTGAACCTAACCCAGGTAGTCTCTGTAGGGATTGGTGCTGAGTTGCCATTTGCTTTGCTTCCAAATGAGACTTTCCAGCATCACCCAGGAATCCACCTCTAAGCCCTACAGGACAACCTATTGTACAACATGCGCTGCGGGAGAGAAAAATCAAAGTGACTAATGGGGCACAATGTTTCTAGTCCTCTTGAGGACAGAACAGTGTTTTTACTCTTTGAAAGGCCCAGCAGTTCAAACACCTCTTTAGACCAGAATTATTTGTGTGTAGTCCAAAATATGGCTTCAAATTGCTGAGAAGAATCTACAGAATCCTCATGGAGCCTGAAAAACAAAAGAGAGTGGACGGATCCTGAGAACTATCAGCACGTTTCTACAACTTGCTAAGCACTTATACCCAGTTTAACTAAAATGTCTCTATTCATATAATTGCAACTCTCGAAGAAATCATATTACATTTTAGCATAGGGACTCCAGAAACCCATTTAGCCTACTTTTTATTGGAATCCTGTCAATCCTGATGGATGGTTTACAAATAGTTTACTTAATGGTTTACCAAAGCCATTAAGACAGATCCCCTTGCAGTCTTATACAGCTAGTCCTTATTTAATGACTATTGGGACCAGCAACTCTCTTACTGAGCAATGTGATCATTAAGCAGCACATTACATGACTGAGATTTGTAATTGCACTACCAGCTTCTCCACTGATTTTGCTTGTTGGAAGCTGGCTGTAATATGTGAAAATGGTGATCACGTGACCACAAGACATTGTGATGATGATAAATACAAGGACCAGTCATAAAGTTACTTCTTCAATGCCACTGTAACTTTCAACTGTCACTAAGAGAGGTAGTTGGTAAAGCAAGTTTTACTTTTAATGGATTATATTGATTTACGAAATGATATGGTGGGTATTGGATGGTTCTTTTGATGGTACCTGGGAAAGCAAGCCAGTCAGAAGTAAGTGAAACAGTATCTCAGCTTGAGCAAAGAAGTAAATAAAGTACAGTTCTGGACTGAATTGAATTTGGCTCTGTCCAAGTCTCTACCCCTCGTTCATTCTTCCTTTTAATTTTCCAGTTGATATTCAGACTTCTTGTTGGCTCCAAACTGTCAAAAGAGTCTCGGAGATTTCTGGGGCTTGCATCAAAATGTTTGCAACTCTTACTTGAACTGTGGGGTCCTTTGGTTCCTCTGAGCTTGGTGGATTTTTTAATAGACATTTCCTTACTAAACCAGGCAACATCATCAGTGCACAGCCATTGAAGACCTTGCAATTTGGAAAGAGAGCCATGATCAGCCATGATCTTTTGAAAGAGAGGAATGAGCCCTTCACTTTTTTGCACCAGCCCTCAAGGTAGACAATATCATGTTAACATCAACCTTCTGCAATGGTAGAAATAGAGGTGAGTTAGAGAAATTTTATTGGCAGATACAGAGATTCTCTCCTATTGGTACAACTGTTCACTCAGCAGTATCTGAGATCCTAAAAAAAAAGCTACCCCCTTATTGATCTAGCACCCAAAACCTCTGATACACCCTTCTCAAATCCCCCAAATCATTGTTTTCACTTCCGCGTGTATACATAGGTGAATGACAGGTGATGGTAGAGACGAAGAAGGGGAGGGAGACCTGGCTGTGAGTGAAAGGCAACGTGCCCCAATTAAAATGGTCTTGCACCTGCCCTCTCTTCTTTGGGGAAGCCCCTGAGATATTGGAACACTGCTATCATATCACTCCTAGTCCTTCTTTTCATTAAATTAGCCATACCCAGTTCCTGCGGTGCAACCATTACCTGTATGTTGTCAGGACTTCGCAAAGGTCACAAGGTCTTCACAGGACACAAGCCCTGCATTATAACTTCAATTTGAGCATGGATGATGGAATAATTGTGCATGATGCAATGGAAGCTTAACATTTCCTTGAAAATAAGGTAACAGTAGAGGCATTGAGTTTGGGCAATGAGGCCTGAGGATTTAGGTATTAAAATGTGACAGTGGAACGGAAGAAAATCATTTAGAAGAAGAGCAAAGACTAGAAGAATTGAAGAGCAACAAAAGAGATGCGCCTCCTTTTAATCTTTGCTTTGACTTTTGCACTTTCTGCACAGCAGGTAAAGCTAAATTTTGTGGTTTGCAATAGCCTGGCATCCTGCAGATGAAATGAGTACATAGTTTGTTGAGCGTGTCCCCATATTTTAATTGAAATGAGTGGATCTTTCTGAGCTTGTCCCCACTCTTTAATTTACACATTTCTTCATGAAGGGATTGGAAAATCAGGCAGAGGGCTTTGAGTAAGTCTTTTAATCATTGGGAATTCGTCAATGGTTTTGAATTCAGGGTGGTATCCTGTTCTCTGCATTAGTTTTTTCAGTGTCCACATTAGCATGACAGTCAGAGATAAACTCTTGTTGGACCAATAAAAAAGGCTGAAAATTTCTTTGGTTGGAAACATATCATTAACTATGCAAGGTATGGAAAGAGTTTGAGATGAATAAAAATAAGGGATTGAGCAAAATTCAAAGATTGACTGGCAGCTAAGCTGCATACTGTTTCTAAGGAGCTCAATGTTTGGCATTTAATTGACATGGTGTCAAGGTTTATTGGAACAGCTTGCCTTCAGAAGTTGTAGGTACTCATCTCTGGAGGTTTTTAAGAAGAGACTGGACAGCCAAATGAGTCCCATTTGGGAGAGAGGGCGGTATAAAAGTACGAACAAATGAATGAATAAATAAATAAATAAAATAAAATGGTATAGGGTGTCCTGCTTGAGTAAGGGCCTGAATTTGAAGACCTCCAAGGTCCCTTCCAGCTCTATTCTGATTAGAATGGATTGGATACCTAAAAGGTTTTATATAGTTATTAAATATTGGGGGCGGTTAGATGCTTTTCCCCCCCCAGTGGGTTCTGATTGACGGAGTTGATTATAGCAATAGGATTTATCGATTTTCTCAATAACTACTGGATTTATTTCCCCAGTGTACCTGATCCAAATTACTTGGATTGGCCCTTTTTTTTTGTTGAAGAAAGAAACTGAAAGAGAGTTTAGTGAAGGAAAGGGTTATCTTAGTTTTATTGATATGTGCTAATAATATACTGATCCTGCACAGATAAATTAAATCTCAAGTTCTTAGAGAAATAGGATATTCTGAGCATATCATGTGATGATATCTGTGTAACACATGCATAGGGGTAATCCTCAATTTATAACCACTTGTTAAACCATGGTGTGAAATTTACAGCAGTGCTGAAACAAATGATTTAGGACCTGTCTTCAAAGTTATGAGTGATGCATTGCATCATCCATGCAGTCATGTGATTGCAATTTGGGTGAAATGATCATAAAATCAGGTCTAGTCATATAATGACTCATTTAAGGATCACATCTCTTATGCAGTCCCAATTGTGGTTGTATGTTGGCAAGAAAATTGTGCAGGAAATCTCTAGGAATTTGAAATTACCTGATTTAGAAGTGAAGACTGGGAGAAGAACTATAAATAATTTGAGATATGAGATGATTCAACATTATTGGCTGAAAATAAAGAAGATCTGGAAAAAAATGATCTGAAAAATCAAGGATGAAAATGAAAAAAATAGGATTGAGTCTTCACCTAAGAAAAACAAAGACAACAGCTGCAAGATGGATGTGAGGTGTTTAAAATCAATGAGAGAATATAAGTTTGAGAATTTATCTTCCTTGGTTCAAAAATCGTTCATGATAGCAATTCTACACCTGAAATCAAATGCAGGATAACTTTAGGCTGCGCTGCAATAGTTAACATGAATAAGACCAGGAAAAACAGAGAAATTGATATAAATAAAAAACAGGGTAATTAGAGCAATAGTGTTTCCTCTAATGGTTTATAGGGTATGAGAGTTGAACAGTGAATAGGTAATTGAAGAAAGTTTATGCCTTTGAATTTTGTTGCTGGCATCAATTATTGCATATAGCATGGATAGCTGGAGCAATCAATGGAGAGGTGCTGAATCATATACTGTAAACCAGACACATCACTAGAAGCTCAAATCACAAGACTACGTCTAATTTACTTTTGTCATGTTACGCTTGCAAATTCCTTGGGGAAGTCATTGATGCTAGGAATATTTAGTGGACTAGGAATGTCTTGATACTATCAAAACTGATACAAAGATAAACACCCAACAATTGAAAGAAGCTGTGCTTGACAGGATAGCATGGAGAGCACTATAAAGTTGCTAAGAGTTGGACATGACCAAACAGTTAAAGAAACAACAACCAGATCTGGCTTCAAGACTGGACAATCCCTGGCGCAATCCCAATTTTGACTGCCATTTAAGTAGTCATGTGGTTTTATGCAGCTCAGCTCTGCTAATCCTAAAAAGTCCATCTGAGTATTACTCTCATGATGTTAGAACTTCACTATGGACATAACCTCTGACTTTTAGTTTCAATTGGATCACAGGTGACGGGATAATTATGCATGATGCAATGGAAGCCTAACATTTCCTTATAAATGAAAGGACAATAGAAGCATTGATTTTGGGCAATGAGGATTTTGGGATGAGATTATAAAACTTGGAACTAGAAGTGAATAAGGTCTCTTGGAATAACAGCAAGGATCAGAAGAGTTCAAGGGCAGCAAAGACACACACCTTCTTTTAAACTTTGCTGTGTTTTTTGCTACATCTGCATAAAGAAAAAGTCTATATATTATTAGTTGCAAATAGCCTTTCAGAAGGGGTGCCTGCTGGTATCTATGTCGAATATAACATCTTTGCCTTCGTTTTCTGTTTGACATATGTATATGCATCCTAAACAAATTCATGGATTTCCTACCACCATAACGTCGTTCTGTTCAGTGGTATCCCCTATAGAATGGGTCATGCAAAAAGGAGCAACTGGAAAAATGCCATGTTAAACCTTCTCCTTTCCTTACTCCCATTCTAACTAGAGCTGATTTTTTCCCTGGATGGGGCAGAACCAAGATAAAGAAAATTGCTGTTGTCACTGGCTGGTATCTTCTGAAGTAGATGTCGGTCCATAGGAGATGAAAAGTCCTTATCTGGGGGTGGGACAGGAAGAAGGAGAAGGAAAGAGAAAGACTATTAATTCATGTTTGGGTTTTGGGGTCCTGTCACTTCCAATTTTAGTAAGAAATATGTGCTGTCTATGTGGAGAAATGCAGTCATTCATGTGTGTTCTATTTAGTGATGGAACAGTTGGGGAAGTCATATATGTTATCATGTGAGGATCAGATTGATATCCTTCATTTCACTTGTAGGAAAACCACAATGAAATGATGGCAAAAGTTATGGTAAGTTGTTTGTTTATTGTTTAATTAATTGTAAGAATTGCTTATCTTATTCTCTTTTCTTGGGTAATCTTGATCCTTGAATATTCAATTTCCAGGAGGGTAAAAAGCTATCGCAGGCCTGTGGATTTTTATTTCCATCCATCAATCACCACAAAACACCAATCCATAAATTCTGCCATGAACTGTAGCTCTTACATTTTGAAATTAAACTTACATTTTTAGTTCTATGCTCACTTGATAAACACCAGAAAAGCACAACAAAGGGAGCAATAGACCACGAAGAAAACTGTTTGGTTCACAGAGCCTCCCAACTCCTGCAATTCACAAAATGCAGCTGCTGCCTTCAGATAACCTGCTAAACATTTTCTCCTTTGAGGTCTGTGTTGGCAAAGTCATTTTGGAGCTTTCCCAGGGAACCCTTTCTGAATAGAGGACGGGGCCTATGGAGAGGATTCTCTTGGGCGAAGCCTTTCTCAGCCTCAGCAAATTTAATCTTTCTTAAAATCTTTCTTAAGATAATTTAGATAGATACTTAGTGTTATGGAGCTCATGGAATGTACACATCCTGGCTATTAATTTAATCCTCTTTCTCTTGTTTGCATAATAAAATAAATGCTAAAATGATGAAATAACCTGCACTCAACTCAACTCAGTAAACCATAAAACAATGTACAAAAATCCAACCCATATTTTAGGATGTTCTGCCAATGCAACTATAATGGTTTGTATTGACATGGTTAGATATCTAAGAGGTTTGCATATGAAATGAAGTCATGGGGTGCATATTCACAGAACAGCTTTAATCCCAAGTGATAGTGATGTGTTTATCTGAAGAGCGAAGGTATTCAGTGTTATCATATAGGAGATGGCAGAGATGTTCCCATATGAGAATAGAGTTGATAAACCCTTTGTTTCTATTGTAGAATGCAATTGGTGAGGAAGGTCGAAATCAAGTAATTGTAAGTAGCTTTTTGACCATCTTTTCCTCTTTCCTTGTGAAATACCGTCGTTGCATGCAGTCAAGCAAGAAAGCAGCCTTTTTGGAATTCCAATTTCAGGAGTGGGTGAGAGTGTCTTGAGTACTTAAATAAGGGTTTTAGGACTCAGGACGACCTAAATTGTTTTGAATCTTTTTCTGACCTGAAAATGTTCTGAATCTGAGCTGGCCTTCTGATAGCAGTCAGAAGAGGAAATGAGATGCTATTATGGGATTTCAGCAGCCGCCTCACAGGCAGTGGCGTAGCGTGGGTTGTCAGCACCCGGGGCAAGGCAAGTAATTTGCGCCCCCTAACCCCTGGATTTTAGCACTCGAGTCTCTTCCACTCCATCGCCCGCCGCAGGGCTCCCGCCCGCCGCCGCCCCCTCCTCGGCAGCGGCTGTGGCACCCGGCGGCGAGGCAACCCCTTCGCTCATCCTTCTCGGTGCCTTTCTAGCCCTCCCCCGGGGGAAGCAGCGGCATCGAGGACGGGGAGGGCGCAGCATGCGGAGCGGCGGGGAAGCGAGAAACGGGAAGGGGGGAGAGGAGGGGTGCAGGAAGATCCGACGGCAGCGGGGTAGGGGAGGCAGCCGCAGCCGGCAGGTACCCGAAAGAGCTGGCCTCCCTTCGATCCGGAGAGCGGGACGCCTCTCCCGCCCTGTCAGCTACATCTCAGCGCATTCACAAGACCTCTGCTGAATCAGCTGGAACGCGCGAGCTCTCCCCACCTTCCGCCCGCCGAGCTCTCTTCCTTTTCCCTGCGATTTCCCGCCCCCTCCCGGTTTCCTGGATTCCGGATCCCCCCTCCCCCGCCCGAGAAATAATACTAATAAAAATATGAAAAATCCCCTAAGATCCTTTCCCCAAGGAAGAAGACGGGGCGACGGGGAGAAAACGCCTCCTCTTGCAGCCGCTCTTGCTTCGGGCGACGCTTCTCCGGTCCCTGCGGCGGTGGCCACATTCCCCGGCTGCCGCTGTTCCTGCCTTACTCGATCCCCTTTCCCGAAGCGACGGGGAGGCCGGGGGAGCTGCGAGTGCGAGCGTGCCCCCCCAGATGTTGCGCCCGGTGCGGCCCGCACCCCCTGCACCCCCCACGCTACGCCACTGCTCACAGGGCTACACTGAAAATCAGCCAGAGCACATATAGGTAGATATACAAATCTGCATATGAATATATATTGAACTTACTTGGAGGAAGAAGAGACAGAGGAGATAGAAGAGAGGGGAGCTAGATGAAGCAGATTTTTTTTAAAAAAAAAAACCATTATAAGATGTTTTATGTGTATAGTAATTGGGGATACAAAATGTGGACATGTAGGGCAATATTCTCAAAAGGGTGCTATTTCTCCAAGTGCCACGTTTCTTAATGTTCCTCTTTTCTAAGCAATCCTAAGAATTTGACTTACTTCTTTCCTTCATAGAATTCTTTGAATGAAAATGATCTTGAAAAATTAACAGTAAGTAGTTCTTTTCTCCATCTTCTGCCTTTTCTTTGAGTAATGTGCTTCTTGTCTGCAATGAAGCATCTCTCTCTCACAACAACACTGACTCCAGACCTACTTCATTTGTTTGCATGTGTGGACAAGCAGTAATGTAGTGTAGGTAGTCCTCAACTTGCAACCATTCGTTCAGTGGCCATTTGAAGTTACAATGGCACTGGAAAAAGTGACATGACCACTTTTCACACTTCTGATCATTGCACCATGGTCACCTGACATTTGGATGCTTGACAACTTGTATTTATGATGGTTGCAGTGTCTGGGGATCATGTGATCACCTTTTGCGATCTACTAGCAATCATAGTCGATGGGGAAGCTACATTCACTTAACAATCCTGTTACTAATTTAACAACTGCAGTGATTCATTTAGAACTGTGGCAAGAATGGTCATCAAATGGGCCAAAACCCACTTCACAGCTGTCTGGCTTAGCAACAGAAATTTTGGGCTCAGTTGTGGTCATAAGTTGAGGATTACTTGTAATGGCATGATTATTTCTTTGTTTCAAAGTTTTATACAGCAGCCCATCTTATGCAGCAGAACCTGGGTTAGAGAAGTCATATGTGACATCATGTCAGAATAGATGAAATACCGTTTGTTTTCTTTGCAGAAATGTCTAGACACCGAATGTGGAATGGCTGATTTCCTGGTAAGTACCTCTTTGTTTATCTTGTTTTTTCCTTGAGCTTTAAATTGCTTGGAAATGGCCTTATAACTCTTCCCAGATTGATGGGCAGCAACCGTTGCTTCTCTAAGATAATTGTTGATGTCTCTTTGGCATTGTGTTAATAAACACCTCAATGCTGGAGACCATCAAACTCCTAAAACTTTGGCTTTTATAGAGGGAGTCACACTTGCTGCTGATCAATTAATCAAGGGCACTTAACCTCTTCATATACGTTTTGAAGCAGTAAGGGTGTACTTATTTTTTCACACATGGCTTCTCCATTTTGGCTTTCTTTTTGTAAAATAAATGATGACGTGGGGAAATATGTCAGGTATACAGTACTTACTTTTTCATATGACTGTAGCTCCAGGTTGCCTTTGTTGTCCTAAAAAAAAGTGGTAATGAAAGCTTTGATTGGGCTTTTGAGATTCTGCTACTGGATCCAACAATATAGTTCAATTCCTGGAATCTTTACCATGGCTTTCCTTGACCTTGTCTTCCTCAAAGGGTTGATGTGGCTTTATGTACCCTCTCTGGTAATGTGAGCAGCTTCACATCAATATCCTCCATGGCCCTCAAGGGCTCACCAGTTTATTTTAATGGACTGCAGTGGCCCAGACAAGACCCACCCAGATATTTTGTCATGCATTGGCATAACGTAAGTATGTAGGAATCCATAAAAAAGGATAATGTTTTTCTCCTTCCTTGTAGAACATCAAGGAGAAGATATTAAATATTCTTAAGAGAACATCACATGGCGATAAACTGATATGTAATTTGATGGTAAGTATACAGCCAGCTTCTTCTGTGTTATCCTCCTTAGATATGATCAGAAAAGCCCTCTTGAGCCTCACTCCCCTCAAAGGATCTCCAGACATTTCAGAAAGAAGTTATAAGGTTCTGAGAACTTTGAACGTAGGGCATTGCTTTAACTATTGTCAGAATTTGAAAGAGTCTGGCTTCACAGATCTTCTCTGTGGCTTAGGCTCAAATGAGATGTCAGGAAACCTTTAGAAGAGCTGTACAATAATGTCTCTTTTATGACAAAAATCACAAAAACTCTTTGCTCATAATGACAACAAATCTCAGAATACTATTCATTCATGTGTCTCTTAGGCTTTATCACTCCATTTGTGATTAGAAAGGCACAACTCTTATCTGGAGAATGAAAGATGGAGATGAAATCGATATATGGTACTGAAGTTACCTGTGATGCTATAGTTATTGATAGTTATCATTTCAGAATAGAACTAATCCCATTCTTTTCCTTTGTAGAAGGCACTCCTCAAAGATGGTCCTCTGGCTGAATTGATAGTGAGTGGCTTTGATTTATCTTCTTCTCTTTCTTTCTTTAATTTCTTCTTGCATCTGAACAAGGCTTTCCTTCGTTTTTCTTCACCCAGCACTTAGAGCCTCTCCAGAGTCTGGAGAGCCCAAACCCAGCAAATAGGATGCAAACATTTGCCTTATCTGTACATTTGTTGTTTAAGCAACTTAAAGCAACCAATTGACCCCCTTCAAAACAGACCAAAAGCCACCATCTAAATTGGACAGACGTTTCCCTTTAAGGGCTGATTATGAAAGAAAAAAGATTTTGATCTCTGAGTTGGATGCCCTTGTGTGGAAGGGATCACATGTGCAAAATGATGTCACACTGCAATTGTGAGTAGTATCAGCAACAAAGTACTTGCAGCCCTTATGTGATGATGTCACATCACACACCATCATTTTATATCATGCGTTGAGAACAAATCATCTGCTTGACTTGCTATAGCACAGGATGGACCCTCATTTTCTCATACCTATTTTTTATAATAGACCAAATTTCCTACCATTCACTAATATAATTTAGTGGCATGAAATAAATATCAAGATATGTATAGGAAAGATAGATGCTCTTTTTTCCATTCATGTCAACAGGCAGAATAATTTCCCCCCTGAATCATGTTCGTTTTTCCATTAGTCTTTACTTGGTTCTTCCATTATCACCACTTGACTGACAACTTGCCCTTGAAGTTACACCCATCAAACCACTCCAGTAATGTTAGATATTATAACGGTTTACACCAGGGATGTCCAAACTTGGGAACTTTAAGACTTGTGGACTTCAACTCCCAGAATTCCCCAGCCAGCTAAGTCCACAAGTCTTAAAGTTCCCAAGTTTGGACATCCCTGGTTTACACCAAGGTCCTCCGTTACAGCAGGAACAGAGATTCAATCTGATTGGTCAAAAGTCTGACAGCTCCCTATAAAAGGGCTGCTGTCAGACAGAGCATGGCTGATTTGTACATAGTTGATCTGAACTAATAAAGAGCTGTTGTTGCTGGAAGCCTGAGTCTGCCTCATCCATTCGTCCTATCTAACACTGGCGACGAAGGTGGGATTGGAAGGCAACGAGGCATCAAAAAGAGCAAATACAATCAGCAAGTCAAATCCAGCCTGGAGCTCGGCGCGGCATCAAGCGGCAAATTCAAACGCGCTCAGACACAAGATGACAACACACGCCCCACCGACTCCGTACGACCCAGCCAACAAACACTGGGAATCCTACATGATGAGATTCGATTGCTTCCTCGAAGCCAATGACTTCATGGGCCTTTCTGAAGGCCGCAAGAAAAACGAGAGGTGTTCGAGACGGCAAAGGACTTGTCTGAGCCAACGCCATTCCAGTCGGTCGCTTGGTCGGTTCTACAACAGACGCTGAGGACACACTACTCAAACTGTTGTAAGTTAATCTGTATATGAAATGGCAAAGAAAGCATGGTTGGAGAAGTCATAGATGTTCTCATGTGAGACTAGAACTGGTGCACTTTGTTTCCATTGTAGAAAACAATTGGCGAGGAACGTACAGCAAAAATAATTGTAAGTAGCTCTTTGATCATCCTCTCCTTTTTCTATGGGAAATATTTTTCGTGCATGGAATCAAGCAGCTCTTTTCGGGTTCTACCCCCCCCACTTCCCAAAGTTTAGTAGTTTATATATAAGCACTGAGATATAACCAAGTTATATGTTTAGGAGGATAGTTGCTTAGTTTTATGATGAAAGCTATGATACTCTTTTTTTTTTAAATGTCCACCTCCAACAATCCTGTAACCTGGGTGGGTGAGGATGGGCTAAGGGGTAAAAGTAATGACTTTAGGATGGCCTAAATCTTTCTGGGACCTTTTTCTGATCAGAAAATGCTCTGAATCTGAGCTGACCTTCTTGTAGCAGTTAGTAGAGGATATGAGATGCTATTATGGGATTTCAGAAGCCTCTTTTCATCACAGGGCTACACTGAAAATTTAAGTATACATATAGATGGAAACACAAATCTGCGTCTTCAATATAGTTCATGTTTAAATGTGCTTAGAGGAGGCAGAGAGCATAGAAGAAGCCTAGGTGAAGCAGAATAAAAAAAACAACATTCCCTCATAAGGATATATTTCTTACCTGTAAAGGTATATACAGTAACTAATGTGAATCTTTCAGGCATGAAATGTGGATATGTAATGTTCTCAAAAGGGTGTTATTTCCTCAAGCGCCAAGTCTGTTAAAGTTCCTTTTTTCTCAGCAATCATCTTGTGTGCTGATAAATAGGATACAACCATTACTGGTCAGGTTTCTCAAGGCATATTAGACTCCCATAAATATGAAGAACATTGAAAAGAGAAAGGAAAGGAAAAAGAAGTCTCAGAAATGTCAACTGCCCCATTCAGACAGCTAGCAAAGAAATGTCAGGTTGTCAGCTCAACATTAGCACTATTAATTCAAATTTGTGTCTTTTAGTCTTAGAACTCCAATGTTGTGATAAGAAATGTGTGCTTCCTAAGTGGAGGGAAGCAGCAATGCATGTAAATGAGATCTAAGGTGGTAGTGATGGGATGGGCAGAGAGGTCCTGAGCGTCTTCATGCCAGAATAGAATTTGATGCTCTCGTTTCCTTTGCAGAATCTTTTGACTGCAAAAGAAATAGGAGAATTAATGGTAAGTAGCTCTTTTTTCATCTTTTGCCTTTTTGTTGAGCGATAGTTTTCTTGCATTTTGATGAAGCTTCCCTTTCGTGATTCTGCCCCTTCCAGAAAGCATCTCCAAAGTCCCCAGAGCATAAGCAGAGCAGGCAAGGCCAAACTTGTTATCTCTTTTCTTTTTTTTTTGTTTAAATAATTCATCCTTTAAAAAAACCTCCCACAGCCAGGCAAAGTTTCCCCTGGGACTGAGTAGCAAAAGCAGGGATCAGGTCTCAGTCATAAGTGCACCTGTGGGAAATAGGACCAATCCATGCCATGTGTGTCAGCCTGCAAATATTGCAATTTGTGTCACCTGTTGAAATACAGATAGATAATGGCAGCTTTCTTGTGATGTTATCGTGCCATACATATCATCATTTAAGTGTCATCCTAAGTCTCTTGTGAGCTAGGTTGAGGGAGGAGAGGACTACAATACATTTTATCACATCATGTCATTTGCCAAAGCATTTTCCTCAAGGCCCCATATACTCTGATTCCTCCCACAGCATCTCCCCGAGTCCCTTCGGGGAGAGAGAGCGGGTTATAAATTAAAATTATTATTATTATTATTATTATTATTATCTCATCTGGTAGTAAAAATGAAAATGTTCATCACTTTTACACTATCCAGAGTTGCTGATGATCCTCCCTGATCTGGGATGGCACAGAGCTGTGTCACTTTCTGTCACATCAGTCTGTTTGCCGTTGCATCCTTTGGGGATCTAACCAAGATGAATACTATCCGGGTTTAGGAAGTTGTGCTAATGTAGATGCTATGTTTATCATTTTCCTGTCCTTGACTTATGACCGTAATGGTGCCTGTCTGTCATGGTCATAATTTATAAATTGGGCGACCCATGCGACCAACCTAATTTTACGACTTTTCTTGTGGCAGTTAAGCAATTGCTGGTCCAGAATATTGAAAAGGGAATGAAACAAATGTTCATCCATGTGTGCCTTTTGGGCCCCATCAGTCCCTGCTCTGATAAGAAACGGCTTCTCATTGGTAGAATAAAGCAATGAACATGTATGATATGAAAGATGGTAGTGATGGCAGAGTTGGAGAAATCATGTGTGATATCCTTTCAGAATAAAAGAATTATCTTTTGCTTCCCTTACAGAACATGAATAATGGTCAAAATAGTATTTCTGAATTTATGGTAAGTATCTGTTCGTTCATATTCTGTCCTTTCTTTGAGTACTATTCTTCCTGCATGCAATATTGTCCCCATGGGCACTTCTTGAATGGGAAGTTTCCCCCCAAAGTTTTTCTTTCGCCTGCTTGTGGTTTTTTTCACTGCAAAATGGTAAATTGTTGGCACAAATGGTCTTTCAATCAGATGCAATTTTGCTAGGGAGATGACTTTCTTCAGGATTAATTTTATCAATATCCGCCATGGACCTCAAGGGCTTATGAGTTTATTTTAGTGGGCTGCAGTGGCCCTGGGAAGGCCCACACATCATGCACTGACACATATTAGGAAGGAATCCATAATGGTTTTTCTTCTTCCTTTTAGTCATTCGGAGAAAAGATAATACCTATTATCAAGAAAGCCAATGGTGGCAAAGGACTGCCTGAACTGATAGTAAGTGGATACTCAATTGGTTTCATTTCTTCTGTTTTCTATGTTATCCTTCTTAGATGTAACTATAATAGCTCTCTGGAGACTCACATTTCAGGAACAATTCCATCAGGAAACTATAAGCTTTTGGGAATATTTTAAAGAAGAGCATAATTATGACTACGGTCAGAATTTGAGAGATTCTGGCTTCCCAGGTCTTCCCTGTGCTTAGAAGAAAGGCTTAAAGGAAAAGGAAACTCCACAAATATTTGCACTTTTCCTGAAACTGCCTTGTCATTCTATACAATTGGATAAAGTAGGTATGCTTTAAACTCCCTTCCCATAAAGATTGCCCTCTAGTGCAATATTTTTCAGATGTGTGGACTTCAATTCCTTTTTAACCTTCTGGAACCCAGAGCTGTGTGCCTTGCATACAATCAACACAGCAATCCATAGAACAATATAAAGAAATCCAACTGAGATGAAACAAGGTTTGAGGCTGTCGTGTCAGTACAGCTGGTACTGTCTTTGACTTGGTTCAGTAACTAACAGGAATTTGAATTCACATATGAAATGTGATTAAGTTGTGAAGGTTCTGAAAGAGCTTAAATTCCAGAGCGTTGTCTGTTAAAGGCCCTCTGATCTCAGCAATGAACCTCATGCATCAAGGGATAAACTCAGTGCAACTATTTTTCTCCTTGTACCTTGTAGTTGTGCGAATTTGAAAAAATATTGGAAAAAAACTCCTCCAAATAATTAATGATAAGAAGTAAAGTGTTACCTTTTTTTTCTTTTAGAACTTGAAAGGTGGTGATGGAGATGGAATTATGGTAAGTTGCTTTCTTTGATATTATTCTTCTGCCCAAACAGGACCCATTTTAGCTTTCTTTTGACTACATCACTGCATCTCTAGACTCCGCAGAGCATCATCACAACAGAAAAAGCCACAATATTTACCATAGTTTACTTTTAACTTCCATTCCAAACACTGAGCCCTTAAAATAAACCCAGTACCACATTGGGGTGAAGATTCCCTATGGGGATTGAGAAGCAAATGGGAGGATTTAGATCTTAGCCAAGGTTGTCCATCTGGGGAAGATGGCAAGGGATGAGATCTGCATGATGATGTCTGCTGATTTGTGGTGAATTGTACCAGCAAGGAAGTAAGTTCAGAATTTATGTGATTATATGCATGTCTTTGCTTTTCAATTTTTGGATTTAAATTTCAAAGGAATCAGTCTATGTTAGCAAAAGAAAGGCAGATTCTCACCTGGCAAACGAAAGATATAAATGAAATTGGTGTACAATGTTGTTAACGAGAGTGATCATATAATTATAATTAGTGATGCATATCATTTCAGCTTAGAACTGATTCTTTCTATATTTGTCAGATGTGAAACATTAGATCCATGCATGAAAATCCAATTAAACTGATTTATTGCTATTCATGCCTACGCACAAGAATATTCTCAACTAAAAGTTAGCACCTGCTAGACGTTACATAAGCTCAGGGGAATTCAAGGGGATTGGACTCAAGGGGATTGGACATAGTTTTACCTTTGTTTTAAACATTGTTAAATAAAATTGTGTATTAAAAAGGTATAAAAAGAATCTTGCGTGTCTGAATTTGCTGGTGGAAGGACTTGCCTCCAGAGTCATGGGTGCTCCAACAGTGGAGGGTTTAAGAAGAGACTTGACAGCCACTTGCCTGAAATGGTACAGGGGTTCCTGTTTGAGCAGGGAGTTGGACTAGAAGATCTCCAAGTGCCCTTCCCCTCTATCTTTTATTCTGTTCTATTATTCCTCTCCCTGCCTTTATCTTTGGTGAACTAGGTGGGACTTGCCTGACGCTTTTCTCATGACTTTCTTGGGTGGGGTTCAAGCCTGTCTTCACTGACCATTGCCTTGGCAGTGGCTCTTCTGTAATGGTCCAGGACTCCAGAGTTCAGCCATGAGCTAAATATATTTTCTTTTGTGGGAAAGTAAGTTGGTTTGTAACTGCTGTAGAAGAAGAAGATCTGAAGTCATTTCTTAAATCATCAATATCTCTTGTTTTTCCATTTCTATTGTTCTCTGGCTGCATCCAACCAGTCCTGCTCAATCCAGTGATCAACTGCTAAAGACTTAAAGCAGAGCCATCCATGGCTGCAATTCTGGTGCTTACTCCATGCCTTCCTTCCCCTGCCATGTTGAGGGATTAATCCTTAGCAGGGTCTCAGTCAGGAAGCCTTTGTTTGATCCAGAAAGGTTTTCTGGATCAAAAGTCAAAGTTGTGTTTTGCAGTAGAGTCATTGGTTTGGTTCCTCATTTTCTGTCTTCCAGACTCTACCTTACCATAAGTCTGTCCCTGGTGGACTCCGTCCTGGGATGTCCATATATGTGCAAGGCACGGTACCAAAACATACCAACAGGTAATATTCTTAGGATGTTTACAGGAAGGGCAAGATGCTACCTTACTCGAAGTAATAGTTATAAGATTATTATGTTCTAAGAGTAAATTACATAATCCAAATTCTATGCCAAGATGAAATTGTTTCTTAATTCTTTGGATAGCTCCACTTCCTGCTTCTTCCAACTCCAACTAAGCCACGAGGGCCAGGAATTTCACTTTTCTCTTCAAGCAAATTTTGCAAGCATCCAACAAAGCCTACCTTCAGGACAAAAAAGAAGGAGGGGCACAACTCAGCTCTGATATTTGGTCACCTCCATGTAATTTTCCTTCCCCCCCCCTGTTTCAGATTCCAGGTGGACTTTGCCCATTGCCAGCACGAGGGGGCCAACATTCCTCTCCACTTCAGCCCTCACTTTGATAGAAATAAGAAAATTGTGTTCAACACATTTCAGAATGAGAAGTGGGGAAAGGAAATACGTCAGAGGATGCCCCTCCGGAAGGGTGAGCGTTTCGAGATCATCTTCATTGTCACTGAGGCTGGATATGAGGTTAGTATATGCGACAGAGGCTCCTTTGGAACTGTAGGTGATCTTCATTTCTGCCCCTGAACCTGTAGAGGAACAGGGGAACCAGCCACAAAGAAAACTGGGATGTTTGGAAATCACTAAACAGACAGTGCCCGAGTGCATCTGCTTGAGCAGGTGGTTGGGCTAGACAAGGGGTGTCAAACTCAATTTCATTGAGGGCTGCATCAGGGCTGAGGTTGACCTCAGGGGGAGGGGAGGGTCAGAGTGGGCGTGGCCATAGTGGGCATGGCCAGCTTGGCATCATTCGTGCGTGTGTGTGCCAAGGGCTCTGCCAGAGAAAACAAAGCTCCGTTTTCAATTGCGATGTCCTCCTGCCAGCGAAAATGGAGGCCACGTGTTTTCTCTGGCAGAGATCCCATGGACCAGATCTAAGCGCTCCACAGGCCGGATCTGGCCCCCCGGGCCTTGAGCTCGACACCCCTGCTATAGAGGAACTGGCACCTGGCCACAAGTACAGCAAGATGAAGAGATACCCTGAATAAATGGGGATACTTGGTGACTTCCTGCCAACTGCAAATATGGAGGTCTGCAATCCTCAACTTACAACCACAATTGAATCCAACATTTGTTAAGTCAGTTTTGCCCCGTTTTACAACTTTTCTTTCCACAGTTATTAATTGAATGACTGCAGCTGTCAAGCTAGTAACACGATTGTTAAGTGAATCTGGCTTCCCCATTGCCTTTGCTTGTCAGAAAACTGCAAAATCTGATCACATGACCCCAGGACACAGCCATAAATATGACTCGGTGGCCAAGTGGTTCGCACAACAGAATGAAATTGAGGTTGCACACTTCTTAGCTGCCTAAATAGCCTTTTATATATTTTAAACTTTATGTTTTCATGTTGGTGCTTATACCTACACATACAATGTTTAATAATGATGCTTCTGACACAAATAAATGTTTCTGCCCCAGAATTTACATTTCTTTGAAATGAAGCACAAATGTGTTTAGTACCAACTTTGCCAACTTCATATCCTTCAGAGAAGGTAGAAGGGATGAACAGTGTGTCCAGTGACAACTGGAACCAGCAATTTAGTCAGTAAGTGACACAATTGCTAAGCGAAACTGTCACTGCAATTGGATTTCAGCTTTACTTTGCTTTATAGTCCTGTGAAGATTGTAAATGCCAGGATTGGTTCCAAAGTTACTAGTTCATCATTATTATAACTGCAAACGGTCACTAAAGAAGGACAACTGGTAGCTGAAGGGAAAATATTTTTGTTCAGGAGGAAACAAAAGGGTGTCAGTGAAATAAAGACCCCTTCCCTTTTTACATGTACACAATTTGACCTTTGTGAACCCCATTATGTTCACATTGCTCAGCTTTGGGGGTGGGATGTGTTCTTGGCAAAAATGATCAGGGTTTTTTCCCCTGCAAAGAAAATGTATGATCCCAATTGAGACTTTTATCCTTTCAACTTTATCCTCTGACAGATCCTGGTGAACAGGAATGCCTTCTACACCTACAAGCACAGAATTGCACCACAAAGTGTGTGGGATGTCAGTTTTGAAGGATTTGTGGAGCTTGAATCTCTGACTGTGATGGGAGGACCAACGATGGAGAACATAGTGAGTGTTTGCGATTGGCGAGTCAGCGTCTCCTGATACTTCATCTGTCTTTGGAATCGGTTCTGGGTTGGCTCCCAAGTTGCCACTTTCTCCTTTCCAGTCGCTCTCCTTGTAACACAATTGTAGCAGCCACTGCAACATGGTTCTCCTATAAAAGTTCCAAAAACACAGAGGAACATCAGACACTCTCTTGGTTCCACCACCCAGACCCAGTTGGCATTTGCAATACTTCTACTTTCCTCAGATGTTCCTCTTGTGCAATGGTTCTCAACCTGTGGGTCAGGACCCCTTTGGGGGGTCAAACGACCCTTTCACAGGGGTCGTCTAAGACCATTGGAAAACACATATTTTTTGATGGTCTTAGGAACCGACACCAATGTTATACTTGGAGGTCACCACAACATGAGGAACTGTATTAAAGGGTCGCGGCATTGGGAAGGTTGAGAACCACTGCTCTAGTGCATGCAGAGATCGGATGTGACGCTGGCATCCAGCCACCCTTGCTCAATCCACTGATCAGCCCGCAGACTTAAAGCAGAACTGTTCCATGTCTGCAGTTGTGGTCCTTCCTCCATGCCTTCTTTCCCCTGCCTCCTTGGGGCTATTGATCCTTAGTAGAGGCCCTCCCAGGAGGCCTTCCATAGAACAACTGATGCAAGGCAGGAGCTGTGTTTGGCTGGTTTGAAAGTCAAAGTTGTGTTTTGCAATAAAGTTATTGGTTTCGTTCATCATTTTCCGTTTTCTAGGCAATCCCTTACCATCAACCTGTCCCTGGTGGACTCCATCCTGGGATGTCCGTATATGTGCAAGGCAAAGCGTCCATGACCTGTGAGAGGTAATGTTTCATTGGGGCTTCACAGGAAGGGTGAAATGCTACCTTACACAAAATAACAGTAATGACATTTTTATGTTGTTAAGGGTAGTTTATATAGTCCAAATTCTATGCCAAGATTAAAGCCTTTCTTAATGCTTCAGTTATTTATTCATCAAATGTATTGGCCAACCATCTTAGCACAGGATTACTCTGGGTGGCTAGATTGTTCCACTTCCTGCTTCTTCCAAATCTAACTGCCATGAGGGCTAGGAACATAATTCTTCTCTTCAAGGAAAAAACAAGCATCTTATAAATGTTGCCTTCAGAGCAAAGGAGAAGAGGAAGGGGCAGAACTGAACTCTGAGATTCACGCACTTCCCGTTTAATCTTACTCTTCTTTTTTCTTCTCTCTCTCTTCCAGTTTCCGGGTGGATTTTGCCTGTGGCCTACACAAGCAGGCCATAATACCCTTCCACTTCAGGCCTTACTTTAATAGGAAGACAATTGGGCTCAACACATTTAATGGTAGCAAGTGGGTAAAGGAAGTCTTTCACAACATGGTCTTCCAAAGGGGCCAGGATTTCGAGTTCATCTTCATGGTCAATGAGGCTGGATACGAGGTTGGTACACGTCACAGAGGCTCCTTTGGGGCTGCGGGTGCCTCTTTGTTTCTCCCCCCCACCCCAAAATCTCGCCTTTTCTCTGCAATGAACCACAAATGCATTTAATACCTGCTTTCCCAATTCCCTATCATCCAGAGAGGGTTTAAGTTAGGGGTGGGCTCCGGCTGCTGCTACTGATGGTTCACTCAGGGATGCATTGCGTATGCGCGCATGTGCAGTACAACAAAAATTGCTGTACGCATGCGCAGAAGGCAAAAACAAGATGGCGCCGCCTATGGCGCCACCGAGAGAACCGGTTTGGGGCATGGCGAGCCTGGGTTGCTGTCGGTTCCAGCAACCCAGGCTGCCAAGTTACTTCCAGTTCTGCCGAACCGGTCCGAACTGGTAGGAACCCACCTCTGGTTTAAGTGATGTTCAGGTATTCCTCATTTAATGACAACTGATACCAGCAACGTAAGTCATTATGTGATGTGGCCACTAAGTGAAACCATACCTATATTTATGATCGGATTTCTGTTTTTTATTGCTTTACAGTTGTTTAGGTTGTAAATGTCAGGATTGGTTGTAAAGTTACTATTTTATCACTATCCAAATTGTAGGCAGTCACTAAATGAGGATGATCTGTAGCTGAAGGAAAAACCTGTTGGTTTAGCGGGAAATGGGTATCTATCAAATAAAGGCCACTCCCTTTTTATTTCTACATGTTTTGATCTTTTTCACCCACTCTTTGGCCACCCGGCTCAACTTTGGGGTGGGATGTGTTCCTGGCAAGAATAAACAAAGAAAATGGATGTTCCAACTGAGAATGAATCCCTGGCTTTGCTCTCTGACAGGTCCTGGTGAACAAGAAGCCCTTCTGTAGTTACAGTCATCAATATCCACCAGAAAATGTGCGGGACGTCAGTGTCAGTATCTTCCATGCCCAGGACATCGTGGAACTGAAATCTGTAATCGTGGTAGGAGGACCAATGCTAAGGAACATGGTAAGGATTTGCTATTGCAAGTTGGCACACCTGGCAATTTTATGATGTGTAGCCTCAACCCTTACAATGGCTTAGCAGACAGCTGTACATTAACAAACACCAATAGCCAAGAAGTGTGCAATTGCTGAACAGAGCAGCCTGCCTCTTTTGTCACAATGCTCGAAGTCTGTCTCCATGTGCTTTCTCTTCTGAAAAGCCAGACTGTGAAACATCCACAAAAGATGGTCAGGCCTAGGTCATTATGTAATTTTCTCTTTGGTGCCAATCCCTCAATCCATTCACACAATAGAGTGATTTGCAGTAGGCAAAGCTACCTCTCCAAAACAACCCAGGTTAAAATTAACTGAGTTGAGCAAGTTTTTACAAAAGCTAAGACGAAGGCCTCAACAAACTCAGCACCTGTTGTCTTACTACCCTTTAGAGTACAATGCCAAAGCTTGGATATGGGACACTGCAAATTCTCCCTGTAAGTATTCCAAAGAAAAAAGGGGGGAAGCAGGCAACAACTTCCAGGGCTGGGGATTATAGGAGAAAAACATGGAGTTGTTAACAGCCTGTTTGAATTTCTCTCCCACCAGATAATAGCAGGTTCTGCAATCTACTACCCAGTAAGTATCCAGAGACTTGCTTACCTACGCTTTATCTAGCCCAGATTTTCTGGATGGAGCAGAAATAAGGAGGTGGGGATTCTGTCTGTGGGCATTCAGATGGAATTCAAGGAGACTTGTATTTCCTAGTGTTAGATAATGCTCTCAGTGAACAACAAGCACTCGAAACTTTAAATTTTAGTAACTTATCTGCCAAGTGTTTCATATTTGGTTTGGTTCAGCAACCCTCTAAAATCACATGGAAGGGGTGGAAAAGAACAATGAATGAAATATTTAAGGAAAAATTAACTTCTTAATGGTTAAGGAGAAGGTTAATATTAGTTCATTTCCCCTATGTTAAAAGCTGCCGCCTCCCCATGGCAAATGTGGGACGGACCAAAAAGAAAGACCTACACAACTTGACCAAGGCAAAGCAATAAATGCAATTGACATAGACTTCTGTAAAGCCTTTCATTCAGTGGTACACGAGAAACTACTTTTAAAACTAAAATCTTATGGCATCTCTGGACCCCTGCATAATTGGATAACTGTGTTCCTGTCAAACAGGCAACAAGTGGTCAAAATAGGGAGGCCCTTTCAAATCTTGCCCCTGTTAACAGCAGTGTTCCCCAAGGCAACGTTTTAGGACCAACGCTCTTTATACTTTACATAAATAACCTTTGCAATTATATTATATGCAACTGTGTTCTCTTCATTGATGGTGTAAAACTATTCAACACCATCGACAATACTGCTTCCTTCAAAAAGATTTTGACTATGTGTCAGAATGGTCAAACAATTGGCAACCTCAAATCTCAACCAACAAATGCTCTGTCTTAACACATCGACAAAAAAAATAAAAATAAATCAGAACATAAAATATAAGCTGGCCTGATATGACCTCGTAGATGACCCCCACTCTGTCACTCTTGGAGTACTCATCTCTAATGATCTAAGTGCCAGGGCCCACTGTAACAACATAGCCAAAAAGATACTAAGATTTGTTACCCTAATCCAGTGTAGCTTCTTCACTGGTAACACTGTACTACTAACCAGAGCATACAAACATTTGCTAGACCAATTCTCGAATATAGCTCATCTGCCTGGAACCCGCACTGCATATTGGGCATTAATACAACTGAGCAAGTCCAGAGATATTCCATGAGAAGAGTCCTCTGCTCCTCTGATCGCAATAGAATACCTTATGCTCCCAGACTTGAAATGTTGGGCTTAGACAATTTAGAACTATGCCGCCTTTGTTCTTATATAAGTGTAGTACATAAAATTATCTCCTACAATGTTCTACCTGTCAATGACTACTTCAGCTTCAACCATAGCAACACACTATAGATGTGGTAAAGGTAAGCTGCTCCAGACTCGATAGCAGAAAATATGACTTCAGCAACAGAGTGATCAATGCCTGAAATGCGTTACATGACTCAGTGATTTCTTCCCCAAACCCCCAAAACGTTAACCTTAGACTGTCTACTTTTGACCTCACTCTAGTCCTAAGAGGTCTTTAAGAGCACCAACGTGCCTACCATCCCTGTCCTAATAACCCCATAATTTTTAACAATTTCATGTATTGATAATCTTGTATATACCTACATCTATTATCTTATACATGGTTGACAAAACAAACAAACTAATAAATAACGCAACAGGAAACCAGTTCTTAGAACCAAACTTAATATTCTGATCTATAAACTCACTCTTTTGTGATGCCATAAACCAGGGTCCTTCGTGGGGATCAACCAAGTCAACTCAACAGCCATGCCGACACCATCACAATGTGCTCATTGCTCATGAAACAGTAGGTGGGGCATTGGTGGCTCTTCCCAGACTGCCATCTTGACCATTTTGACCACACCCTGAGGACAGCTCTGCTAAGCAAACAAACTGCAGAACCCAGCCAGTGGGTTCTTCAGAGGGGAAAAAAATTACTTGCCTGGTTGAAGGAAGAGTTGCTTGTAACCACTAAGGAATGCAGGGAAAATCCATCTGAAACAAGATCTCACAAGCTGCGTGCCACCCTTGTAGTGGGTCTCCCTCTAGACTTAATGTTACCTCGATGGTAAAATGGGCTGTCAACAAATCAATAAATGTAGAAATGAATGCTGGAATGCAACTGCCTTGAGCCCCAGCTAGCAGGGACAAGAGCCACACCGTCAGAGGGGTGTGTGTGTGTCTTAAATGTAACCTGGATTCTTGTCTATTTCAGCCGGTGCCCTTCATGGGCAACATCCCTGGAGGTCTGGGAGTTGACAAGACCATCACAATGCGAGGCTTTGTTCCGAAGGATGCTAAAAGGTCTCAAGTCCCTCTCTCTGTCTCTCTGGGTCTCTGTCTGTTCCCTCTGTCTCTCTCTCTCCCCCCCCCTCCCTTCTCTCTCTCACACACACACTTTGTGCATTTTGGTATTCAAGCAGAGGAATGATATTGTAACCATTGTGCATTGCTGCCTTTCTGCAGTCAGGGTCACAAGTCCCACCATGACAGTATCTCTCTGGCATCACACATTTCAGCTCAACTTGCCCACTGCCCAGGAGTTTGATGCCAGGGCTTTGGCTTTGGCACAACAAAATGCCAATGTTAGGGCCTATCGTAGACTTTTCCTGATTCGTCTCTTTTCTCTGAGTCTCCCATCTCCTCTGCACATCTTCAGGCTCAGCCCAGAGGACAAGGAGGACAAAGGGAGTGGAAGCATAATTCCATACATAGTCTGTGGAACACACTGCCACAAGAAGAAGAAAGGGCTGTTGAGTTAGGACTAGGTACCCCAAAGTGGGAATCTGAAATTTGATGAAGCTATCAATAGAGTCTGTCTTAGGAGGGGGAGTTAAAAATGATTAGGACTCAAACCATCATTAAACAGGGATCACCTGTTCTTTATCAGAAGAATGCTATTTGGTGCTAGACAGCTGCTGGATATTTTTTTTTTAATATGTTTGTCTCACTTTTAGCTCACTGACAGCTGATTTGATTGTGGCAGGATGTAAATGCAATGAATTAATACCTAAAAACCTAAATAGAACTTACACATTCAGCAGCAAAGAGGAACAAGAGCTGTTTTTTTCTCCTTTAGCCTTCACCCATGGAGGGATCTGTCAGGCTTCTATTGGATTAAGGGGCAGGGAGGGAATCGGATTTCCTGTTATTCATTCCAAAGGGCTCCTCTTCGATGCCTGGTTTTTTTCTCTTTTTCCAAGGTTCCATATTGATTTTATGGCTGGCCAGGACATCGCTATGCGCATTAATCCAGACATGGAAGAGAGAACCGTGGTGTGCAACAGTTTTCTGAATGGCAACTGGGGAATTGAGGAAAGCGACTTGCCCTTTGACCCTTTTCAACCTGGGCAATTCTTTGAAGTGAGTCGGCGTGATTGCAGCAGGGAGGTGGGTCACAACAGTCCAAATGGCAGCCCCATTTTCCCTGCCTCATGTGAGCAGCCCTGCAGTCCAGTAAAGCGCTTACTTAGCTGGCTAGCTATTGAGAAGGCAGACAAGCAGTGGAGAGAGAAGGTCCAGCTGGTTCCTTCCCGAGATGTAAGACTCCACATCCCATGATTCCCAGCCAGAACAGCCTGGAGGAATTGAAATCTGAATCTCAGAAGGCTGGTGGGATAAGGGCCCCCTCTAGTGGAGAGGAGTGGAAGTGCCTGTCCAAAAGGCCATTCAGAATCCAATTTTTACCTGTCTCTTGGGAAATTGTCCTTTCATTTCATTTCATTTATTAAATTTATAAACCGCGCCACTCTCCCCAAAGGGACTCGACTTAATCCTGGGTTTTTTTTTGGGGGGGGAGGGCATAATACAGGGGGGGACCCACAAAATCGAAGCCACACATCTTATATATTGGGGATGCTTTTTGATTTTGATGCAATCTGAGGATGGTACAGATTGTGGACCCTGCTCTCTGGAGGATTGCCGATGATCCAGATGTGCTGATTTGCCAGGCTAACATCCTTCCTTTCTTCCCAGCTCTCGATCCACTGTGGCAATCATGAGTTCAAGGTTGATGCCAATGGCCAGCCCTTCTTCAACTATGCCCATCACTATGATCCTCTTGAACACATCCGCACTGTTGAGATCAAAGGAGACGTGACCCTTTCCTACGTCAAGTACTAAGCAAGAGAGGGGGGAGAGATCAGTAGTGGCACAGACCCCCCTCTTCTCTCTCTCTCAGTCTGCCAGTACATTTAGAATCCTGATGAATATGAGTGGTCTAAAAGATCCAGTCAATCAATCAATCAATCAATCAATCGAGAATAATTGAGAATAGTAATCAGTATCCTCAATCAAACTTCTTGATCAAGCAATGCAACAGGCTTACTTTTCTGCCTTCTGAATTTTATTTGCAGATAATAAAAATATTTTATTTTAGGTTGGTGCCATCCAGATGTGTGGGAACAATGTTTCTGAAACTTGGCAACTAAGATGTCTGGACTTTAAACCTCACACATTTCCAGCCCCAAATGGGTCCTGATCCAACTAATTGCTTTGTATAATCTACAAATTGCAAGGTGGATGGATTGAGAATGGAAATTTTTCAAAGGTGCAAACAAATTCTCAACTTCCCTAAACCTAGGATGCTCATATCTGGATCAGTTCAATATCAAGCAGCTATATTCACACAATCTATTTAAACTTGGTTACCTTGAGGGGAAACTCAGAGTGAATTCCACCCATGTGGAAAATTTACCATTCATTCCCCCAAACATGGGAATTCAGTGGCCATTAAATGTGCAATGAGAACCTAAATTCAAAGGAATTGGTGCTGAGTTACCCTTTGCTTTGCTTCAGAATGCGGCCTTCCAGCATCACCCAGGAGTCCACATCCAAGCGCCATAAGACAGCCCAAATGTACAGCATGTGCTGCAGGAGAAAAAAAATCACATTATATACTAGTGGTGTACAATGTTTCTAGTCCTCTTGAAGACAAACAAGTCTTCAAGAGGACTAGAAGGCTGAACTACTTCTAGTTCAGCCTTCTAGTCCTCTTGAAGACTTGTTTGTCTACTTTGAACTACTTGAGGCTAAAGGGAGGAGTTTCTGGCTGTGTGGAGGGGGGAAAGAGAAAGGTAAAAGAAATAACACATTCTAGATTTGTGCGCTTAAGACTGTGATTGTATTTTATTTCAAAATGACTGGCTTAGTTCAATGTAATAACTGTTTTGCACCTGTCTTCCGCAGTACTCTTTTCAAATTTGGATACTGTCCCCCTTGCAGACAAATTAATAGATTACATAGACACATAACATATCTTGAATCTGTAATTTGTGACCTCCAGGCAGAAATTAAGTGTCCAATTCGGCCACTCCACCCTGTGGAGATGCCACACTACCAGCCTCCCCTACCGCAAAGATCCCACAGAAGAAGAGCAGCCTGGACAACTGTGGGATCTGGCAGGGTGAGAGCTGTGACCCACAAACACAAAACTTTTGCTGTGTCCCAGCATAACAGATATAGCGCCCTTGCTGATCTTAATGGGGACACTAAAGTGACAGGTCAAGGTAATAATGACGACTCAAATAAGCAGCGGATTGTGGTCCAAAGTGAAGAACCTACTTCAGAAATGCAAAAGTGTGAACCAGGGATCATGCATCAGTCACACAACAAGAGCAAGGTACCCAAAAAGAGAAGTCACCTCCTGATTGGTGACTCAATCGTAAGAGATGTAAACTTAGGTAAGGATATGGAGGTTTTGAAAGATGTCAGATGTTTACCGGGTGCTACAGCCAGCAGAGACAAGAGGCGTATTCTTAAGATAGTCAAGAATGCAAGTAAGGACTGTAAAGTTGATGCTATTATACATCTTGGCACAAATGATCTGTCCCATAAAGATGTAGGTTCTGTGCAGAATGATTTCCAGAGTTTGGGGTACGAACTTAGTAGTACAGGTTGTAGGCTTATCTTCTCAGAGGTTATACCAGTATACAAGGAACAAAAAGGAAAGGGCCAGCGCATAGCAGAGTTTAATGTGTGGCTAAAGGAGTGGTGTAAAAAGGAAGGCTTTGGTCTTATTAGTCATGATGCCTGCAGCTGGTCCAATGATAAACTGTACAAAAGAGATGGTTTGCACCCATCCAAGAAAGGGACTGAGTTACTTGGCACTAAATTCACAGATTTCCTGGCTAAACATTTAAACTGAATAGTGGGGACAGAGAATCAATAGATAAAGAATATTTCTGTCCCCAGCAAACTAAAATTCATAGGGTTATCAGTGCGTGTAACATGGATAATTGTGCAGGTAATATTATCAACACTGCTGTCAAGCAAAACCAAACAATTAACAGTGGGTGCCATACCATGTACATGAACCATACAAGTGGCAAAGAAATAGGGGCAAAGAGAACCATAGTCAGGCATAACACAGGTTTCGTAGACAGAAAACACAGGGTCAATCAAAATGGACTCAAATGTCTATACACCAATGCACAGAGTATGAGGAATAAACAGGGTGAATTAGAAATTCAAGTAAATGAGGGCAGATACGATATTGTTGCCATTACAGAAACTTGGTGGGATGAAACCCACAAATGGAACATACAGCTAGAAGGATTTAAATTATTTAAAAGAAATAGACCAAATAAAAGAGGAGGTGGAGTTGCACTATATATAAGAAATAATTACATCTCTACAGAAATAAGCACAACAATGATGAGAACTATCTTGAATGTATTTGGGTCAATATTAAAGGTTGGGGGGGGGGAATGATATTGTCATAGGTCTATACTACAGGCCACCCAACCAAGCAGAGGAAGTGGATGTACTTTTTGCTAACCAGCTAACTAAGGTATGTAGGAAGCACACTGCAATAGTAATGGGAGATTTTAACTACCCTGACATCAATTGGGAAACAAACTCTGCACCAAGTGGAAGATCCAACAGGTTCCTAACAAATCTAGCAGACAACTTTGTTTCCCAAAAGGTAGAGAAGGGAACAAGGGGATCAGCAATATTGGACTTAATTCTCACTAACAGAGAGGAAATGATAGAAGGTGTAGAAGCTACAGGAACTTTGGGGGCAAGCGATCATGAAATACTGGAATTCAACATTATGCAAACAAAAGTAGTTGAACAAAGTCAAACTAGAGTCTTAGACTTCAAGAGAGCTAATTTCAATAAACTCAGAGAGAGCTTGGGAAGGATTCCATGGATGAGAATCCTCAAGGGGAAAACAACTCAAGAAGCTTGGGAAATTTTGAAAAATGAGATTATAAAAGCCCAGTCCAGCGCAATACCAATGAAGAAGAAAAATAACAGTTCCCAAAAGAAGCCAGCATGGCTGCATAAAGAACTCTCTGACAAATTGAAAGACAAAAAGGATAAATATAAAAAGTGGAAAAAGGGGGACATAACCAAGGCAAAATATCAGCAAATAGCCCGAGCCTGTAAAGATGAAGTGAGGAAAGCTAAGGCTCACAATGAAGAAAGGCTTGCCAAAAAAGTAAAAAATAACAAAAAAAGCTTCTTCCAACAAGTTAAAAATAAGAAAAAAGTTAAGGAAACAATTGGTCCACTGCTGGGAGAAAATGGCAAGAAGATGATAAGCAACAGGGAGAAAGCAGAACTATTTAACTCTTTTTTTGCATCTGTCTTTACACAAAGGGATAAAACAGTCCAATCAATCAAAAACAGCACCACAAATATCAGATTAGGAACACAAGTTGAAATAGGGAAGAAAATGGTAAGTGAGCACCTGTCTGCCCTGGACGAGTTCAAATCACCAGGACCGGATGGATTACACCCCAGGGTTCTGAAGGAACTGGCAGACGAGATCTCAGAACCACTGAACTATATCTTTCAGAGATTCTGGAGCACCGGGGAACTGCCAGAAGACTGGAAAAGAGCAGAAGTGGTTCCCATCTTCAAAAAAGGAAAAAAAACAGATCCAGGAAACTATAGACCCATCAGCCTGACCTCAATACCAGGAAAGATTCTGGAAAAGATAATTAAACAACAAATAAGTGAACACCTAGAAGCAAACAAAGTAATAGCCAAAAGCCAACATGGGTTTGTCAAAAACAGATCATGCCAGACGAATCTAATTGCATTCTTTGACAAAGTAACAAAATCAGTGGACCAGAGGAATGCTGTTGATATAATTTACCTGGACTTCAGTAAGGCATTTGATAAAGTAGACCATAACCTACTATTAGATAAAGTAGAAAATTGTGGGTTAGACAGCAGCACCACCAAATGGATTCGTAACTGGCTGACCAACCGCACTCAACGTGTAGTCCTCAATGGAACTGCATCTACATGGAAGGAAGTATGCAGTGGAGTCCCCCAAGGCTCTGTTTTAGGCCCAGTACTCTTTAACATCTTCATCAACGATTTGGATGAGGGGATAAATGGGGAACTCATCAAATTCGCAGACGACACCAAGCTGGCAGGAATAGCCAACACTCCAGAAGATAGGCTTAAGATACAGAAGGATCTAGACAAACTTGAACATTGGGCACTGTCTAATAAAATGAAATTCAATTGTGAAAAAAGTAAGGTCCTACATATAGGCAAGAAAAACCAAATGCACAAGTACAGTATAGGTGGTACCTTGCTCAATACTAGCAACTGTGAGAGGGATCTCGGAATCCTAGTGGACAACCATTTAAATATGAGCCAGCAGTGTGCAGCAGCTGCCAAAAAAGCCAACACAGTTCTAGGCTGCATCAACAGAGGGATAGAATCTAGATCGCGTGAAGTGTTAATGCCACTGTATAGTGCCTTGGTAAGGCCACACTTGGAATACTGCATACAGTTTTGGTCGCCACGATGTAGAAAAGACGTGGAGACTCTGGAAAGAGTGCAAAGAAGAGCAACCAAGATGATTAGAGGACTGGAGACTAAGACATATGAAGAACGGCTGCAGGAGCTGGGTATGTCTAGTTTGATGAAGAGAAGGACCAGGGGAGACACGATAGCAGTGTTCCGATATCTCAGAGGGTGCCACAAAGAAGAGGGAGTCAAACTTTTCTCCAAGGCACCTGGGGGCAGGACAAGGAGCAATGGGTGGAAACTAACCAAGGAGAGAAGCAACTTAGAACTAAGGAGAAATTTCCTAACAGTAAGAACAATTAACCTCTGGAACAGCTTGCCTCCAGCAGTTGTGAATGCCCCAACCCTGGAAGTCTTTAAAAAGATGTTAGACAGCCATTTGTCTGAAATGGTATAAGGTTCCTGCCCATGCAGGGGGTTGGACTAGAAGACCTACAAGGTCCCTTCCAACTCTGCTATTGTATTGTATTGTATTGTATTGTATTGTTCATAAGTGTGTTTACTCTTAGAACCCAACAGTTCAAACACCTCTAAAGTCCAGAATTATTGGTCTGAGGCTTGAAAATATGGTTCCAAATTGCTGGGGAGAGATCTACAGAATCCCCATGGAGTCTGAGAGACAAAAGAGACTGTATGGGTCTGGATTTCTATTGGCAGTTTCTGCAACCTGCTAAACACTTATACTCACTTTAGCTGTTCATATAATCTGCAGTTCCCAAAGAAATTGCATGACGGTTTAGCACAGAGGCTTCAAAGCTTCATTTAGCCTAGGTTGTTATGGAATGAAGTCACATACAGATAGTCCTTGCTTAATAATTATCATCGGGACCGGCAATGATAATTAAGAAAGACATCATGTGATCTAACCTGTGATTATACTGCCAGCTTCTCCATCGACTTTGTTGTTGGAAGCCAATTGTGAGGCATACAAATGACAACAACAGGACTGTGGGATGCTGCAACTGTCAAAAGTGCAAGAACTGGCCATTAAGTTACATCTTCAGCACTGCTGTAACTTTGAACGGTCACTAAGTGAGGCACTTGCTAAGCAATGTCTACCTCTAGTGGATTGTGCTGATTTATAAAATAATATAATAGGTATGATGAGGTAGCCCAACCTACCAAAAACGTATATAAAAAGACAGACTAGAAATTAAAATTAAAATAAGCAAGAAAATGCTAAGAGAATACGTGTCTGATGTAACCCTAAGTTGGTTTTTCCCCCATATGGGATAAATACTTTTTATTTCCTGCAAACAAAATGAATGATCCCAACGGAGACTTGATCCCTCAGACAGATCCTGGTGAACGGGAACCTCTCCTTTACCTACAAGACCAGAATTCCACCCCAAAGCATCCAGGGCATCAGTGCTAGTGGACACCTGGAGCTGCAGTCTCTGATTGTGATGGGCAGAGCAGTGATGGAGAACCTACTACTTTTTTGCTTAAATTTGATCTGTAGTGATAAAAATCATTTTTTAGTTTAGTTTGTGCCCTCCAGTTGGATGGGAATAATGTTTCTCCGACTTGACAACTTTAAGATGTGTGGATTTCAACCCCCAGAAATAGGCTCATTTTTTAATTTTATTTCTATGCTAACGCCTTTCCACCTGGCACATCTTATTGAAACAAAATTCCTTGGAAGGAAATGTGCTCCACTACTTGGAAAACTTGCCACTATTTGCTTTCTGATTTTTGAGCTTCGGCTCATGAAAACGTTTTGCTTTTCAATAACATTTTCGGATCACAACCCATGCTATGGGAGTCCTCTTTTTTTATATTGAAAAAGTTTTATTGGTTTTTACAATTTTCCAAAAGGGTAGGGTAAGGGATACAGAAACATTTTAAGAACTTTCGCGTCGGGATCATTGGCCCTTCCAGGGCTTCATAATAAAACATTAAAAAAAAAACATTTTTCAAAAATACTACAAGGTGAAAACAAGTACATGTTTCCTAAATTCTCAATTCTATGCTGGCAGTTGTGTGCAAACATCCAGATATAAAGGTTATACAATGTTAATAAAAAAGCAAAGTTATTTTTTCGATCTAAGTCTCTTGGCAATTGTATCTTCTTTTTCTCCTTCCTGGCCCCCAGCGGGCGGGGCCGTGGCCCCCCCTGCCCCCCCTGAATCGTCCTCCAGGACAGAGGAATGTTTTTTAAGAAAGGCTTCCGCCTCAACAACTGTTTTAATCCTTACTCTTCCTTCATCCCAGAACACCAACATCCCTTCCGGCATCGCCCACTTAAACCAAATCCCGTGGTCAAACAATTTTTTGGATAAGAAGGAATACCTGCTTCTCATCTCTCTAATCTTTTTTGGGATCTGCTTCAAGATGGCGACTTCCTTTTGTTGGTAAATTAACGGTCCCCCTCTCTGCGCCTTCAAAATTCCCTCTCTGGTAGACCTTCTAACAAATTTAATATGTATCTCTCTGGGTACTTCATTTATCCTGGCATATGTCGAATTTATTCTGTAGACTAGGTCAATGTCCCCCCTGATCTCATCTTTAGGTTTATGTAAATAGTCTGCTAAAATTGTACTCATGAGTTCAGGAAGACATTCACCAGATTCTTCAAAAATGTTCTGAAATCTTAAAAAATATGACATCCTTTCAAAATCCATCCTAGACATATGCCCAGTCATTTCTCCAACCTCACTACTAACATTTTTAAGCTCTCCCTTTGCCCCAACCAGCCCCCCTTCCAGCTCCTCAGTCTTCTGTGTGTTCTCCAGCACTTGCTTCCGTGTTTCCAAAAGATCCTTCTTGAAGCTGCTATTATCTTCTCTCAAAGCTTTAATTTCCTGCACCAAAGCTTGTAACACTGATTCCATAGATGTCATTCTTTGTTCCAATCCTGCCAATTCTGATTTTGATGCCATGGTAAGCTGTTAGTGCCACTAAGATGGCGTTTTCTGGGTGGGGCCGTTGAAGCAGATCAGGAGAAAAGTTCAAATAAGAGTTGTAAAAAGTTCAAGACCCAGAAGAGAAACACTTTTCACAGTCATTAATTATAGCAGAGAAGGCACTCCAGGGAAGGAATCAATTAATCCAGAAATTTCTTCATTAGTAGAGAGAGGGAGTCCAAATCACAAAGAGATGTTGGTAATTTTCCATAAGTAAAAATAATCATTCAGGAACAAGGGGGAGCCATCCTCCACCGCCCAGTCTGAGAGCCAGCAGGAGAAAGTAACAAAAGAAAAATTGTTTCAAGCCAGCCGGACTTAGATACATTGTAAAGAAACAAGCCGCAAAACACTTTCACTTGCATTCAAAGCAGTCCGGATGCGAAATGTTATGGGACTCCTCTTGACGGTTGTTTTTTTTCCTGTCTGAAATGGGAAAGAATATTGATTTCCCATTTTCCCTTCCTTTTCTGGGTTTCTTTCCATCACCTTTCAAATTTGTAATCAAACTCTTAAAAAAAGTGGGGGAGGGGGTTGGCTGTAAGCAACTGTCACTCCAAGCCCTCACCAGACTAAGCCAGAGTGAGCTGTTTTATTTCATTGTTAAATGCGTTCTTTAACTCCTGAAAACGAGGCTGCAAAAATGGGGCCTGGGGACTATTTGACCTTGGAATTCGTTCCAAAACTGATGGGATCAAATTTTGCACCCCATTTTGGTATTCATTGGACTCAGCAGCAGGAGCAAAACTGCCTGACAACAGGTATTAATGCAGCTCATAGGTGACGTCAGCAGCCTGTGATTGGTCGACTCCATTTACCTCAGTTTTGGCGGGCTTTCTCTGTCTCTGGGCAGATTTTCCTCACTCCCTCAGGGGGCGCCTGGTGACTTGGGACCTCCAACTGCCTCTTGGGGGGCTTCATTGTGACTGACCACACACACACACACACACACACGTTCACACCCACGTTCACACACACACACGTTCACACCCATATTCGCACCCACAACCAGCCAGCCCAGCTCTATCTATTTAACTTGGCCTGGCCCATGTCTCTCTCTCTCTCTCTCTCTCACACACACACACACATGTTCACACATGTTCACACACACACACTCACACACACACGTTCACACACACACTCACATCCACATTCGCACCCACAGCCAGCCAGCCCAGCTCTATCTATTTAACTTGGCCTGGCCCATGTCTCTCTCTCTCTCTCTCTCTCTCTCTCTCTCTCACACACACACACACACACACACACACACACACACACACACTCTCTCTCTCTCTCTCTCTCTCTCGCACCCACAGCCAGCCAGCCCAGCTCTATCTATTTAACTCGGCCTGGCCATGTCACACCCACAGCCACACACCCCATGTATGTCTTTTATATGCTTTCCATTCACTCTTGGAAGGAGGGGATTTCTCTGTTTTTAGACACTGAGTATCATCTTGTGTGGTAGTTTCAGTTACCTGAAGTACTAGGAGGGCTATATGACTGGCTTCACCTTATTGGGGGCTTTTCAGGTGTGGCAGTTAAGCAGAGGCTATTTGAAAATTTCGCACTCTCTGTTACAAGGCTGAGCACCAGAACGTGGATAGAGTCCTTAAACTAATGTGCTGTATTGTGGTCGTTTAATAATGCAATTGTCCATGCCTTGTAGAGGTTCAAACCCCATTTAATAATAAATGGCTACCAGAATCCCCCTAGAATAAATCTGAAGTGCCCTACTGATGGTCAGTGTAACTCTTCTTGGTCTTATCATTTTCTGTGGAGAGCTTTGAGGGAACATTTTCCTCTCTTCCTAGCCAGAAGATACAAGTGGAAAGATTAGATCTGCTTGGCTTTAAAAATATAAATTGCACCAAATTTGCCACTTGGGGAAGATGAGGCCTCTTCCAATGCTTTGTAGACATGGAGTGAGTCACCTCAGTCGGGCAAAACACTGAAACAAGGTGATCAACTGTGATTCCATGCTGGGCTGATTAATTATTTTTACTTGATTGGCCTCAGAACCAGAATTGCATACAAGGTACAATAAAAATAACCAGGCAAGGTGTTAAATGTCAGAGTAGGATCAGGCAGACACAGGTCATGGGGCACTTTCAGCATGGACGATGGAATAATAGTGCATGATGCAACGGAAGCTTAACATTTCCTTGTAAATAAAGTAACAATAAAGGCATTGGGTTTGGGCAATGAAGCCTAAGAATTAAGATGTTAAAACGTGGCAGTGGAGCTGAATAAAGTCACTTAGAAGAACAGCAAGGACCAGAAGAGCTGAAGAGCAACAATGGAGATGCGCCTCCTTTTAATCTTTGCTTTGAGTTTTACTCTTTCTGCAAAGCAGGTAAGGCTAAATTTTGTGCGTTGCAATAGCCTTTCAGCTGGGATGCTTTCAGATGAAACGAGTAAGGTTTTTGTTGAGTTTGTCCCCATGCTTTAAATAATATTTCTTGATCAATGGGGTTAAAATGCAAGCAGAGGGCTTTGAGCACTTAGTCTTTAATCCAAAGAAAAATTCATTGGTACTTAAAGCTGTATATCATATGGATATGTGGCTGTATTACCTGTAAGCATCTAAGGTAGCTAACTCTAACCCTAAAGTTTTCTTGTTTTCTTTTCAGGATAACAAGAATAATGCTGATGAAGAGTCTACGGTAAGTACGTTACAATATGATGGATGTCCTGATTATGTTCTTTTGCTTTTGGAAAATATCTATCCCCTATTGAAGAAAAAAGAAAGATAAAAAGGTCTCACAAGACTATTAATTCCAGTTTGGGGGTTTTGGCCCTGTTGCTCGCTTCCTCCCTCTTGTAGTGAGAAATATGTGTTTCCTATGTGTTCTATCTAGTGATGGAACAGTTGGAGAAGTCATATATGTATGTTGTTATGAGAGCATCAGACTGATACCCTTCATTTCCCTTGTAGGAAAGTGGCAATGCAATGATGAATAAAGCTCTAGTAAGTACAGAATACAGAATAACAGGGTTGGAAGGGACCTTGGAAGTCTTCTAGTCCAATCCCCTGTCCATGGCAGGAGACCTTACCATTTCAGACAAATTATTGTCCAATCTCTTCTTAAAAGCTTCTAGTGATGGAGCAACCACTATTTCTGAAGGCACGTTTTTCCATTGATTGTTCTCACTGTCAGGAAATTTTTCCTTTATCTCAATCTCTTTTCTTTGAGTAATCTCAGACCTCAATTATTGAATTTCCTGGAGGCTAAATAGCAACTGTCATCAACCTATGGATTCATTGTTTCACCCACACTCACCAAACATCAATTCATAGTTACTGCAATGAATTTCAGCTCTTTCATCTTTAAGATAAACTTATACCTCTTCCCTGCTTAATTGATCAACTTCAGAAAAATAGCACAAAGGGAGCCACAGACTGCGAGGAAAACTGCATCCCACGCCCCATTCCATCATGTCCCCCAAAGGCCTCCTTCATCCAGATAGGCAGAGGGCTTCCCCATTGACTGCCGGTGCCCCCTGGCCAGTCCCACCTCAGCCGGCATCTCCTAGCCAGCCCTGATTTCAAATTTTGCCCTTTGTTCCAAAGCAGACAATGGCCTCTAGCCCATCAGCCTTGCTGCCAGCTGATTGGGCACAGGGGCCAGAGGGAGGTGGGAAAAACATCAGAGACAGGTCCCTCTTTCTTCCTTTATGCCACAAAACCTATGGGCTTTGGAAAGTGTATGGGAAGGTATCTAAAGGAAGAAGGAATTTTATGATATATGAAATGGCAGAGATAATATGGTTGGAGAGTCATGTATATATACTCATGTGAAAGCTGATCTAATACAATTTGTTTCCATTGTAGGATGCGCTGAGTGAGAAACATACAATGGAAATAATTGTAAGTAACTCTGGTCATCTTTTTCCCTTTCATTGTGAAATATCTCTCTTGCATGCAATCAAGGGACCCTTTTGGGGATTCTGCCCCACCAAAACTTAGCAGATATATACAAAGAAGTGAACCATGGCAAGGTTATATATTTAGAAAGGCAGTTATCTTGTTTTATGATGAAAGCTATGATACCCATTCTTAATAAAGATTGCACACTTCCACCCACTGCCAAAGTTTTGAGAATAGCTTGGGGTGTGTTGGGTTTTATGACTCAGGATGGCCTAAATCTTTTTTGAACCTTTTTCTGGACAGAAAATGCTCTGAAACTGAGCGACCTTCTTGTAGCATTTGAAAGAGGAATAAAGATGTTATTGAGGGATTTCAGCAGCTCCTTTTCCTCACATGGCTACACTGAAAATCAAGTAGAGCACATGTACAGAGAGACACAAACCTGCATATTTAATCATGAGTATATTTCATGTTTGAACCTACTTGGAGGAGGAAGAGGCAGGGGAGGTAGAAGGGGGGGGGTAAATGAAGGGGTACATAAAAAACAACATTCCATCATAAAGATGTCTTACCTGTATAGGTTGATAACTAATGTGAATCTCAATTAAGGAATGGAACGTGGACATGTAGGGCAATGTTCCCAAAGGAGCATCGATGACATGGATTATAAATATCCTGGGTATTTTCATTGTGACAAACTTTGATGTGCTTGATTCTTTTATAGAATGCTTTAAATAATAACGATATTGAAAAATTAACGGTAAGTATCTGTTTCTTCATTTTCTGCTCCACCCCCCTTCTTTGAGTAATATACTTCTTGCCAGCAATGAAGCATCCCAGTGTTATAAGAACACCAAATCCCAAAACAAATTCATTTAGTTGTATGTCTTTTCAGAGCTGCCCCCAAGGAATCTTTGCCTTTGGGGAAGATTGTCCTGAACAATTTCTTTCTCTCCCTGTAATTTCTGTCCCTTTTTGGGACCTGTGTGGTCCAATTAATAATAATTAATAATAATAATAATAATTTTAATTTTATATCCCGCTCTCTCTCCCCAAAGGGACTCGAGGCGGGGCACAGGCAATTAAAAATACAGCTAAAACCACAGACAGAATACAAAATTAAAAATGAATTAAATTAGTCCTGCGCTAAAAACCCATAAACTAAAACTACCTCTAAAACCCCTAACCTTAAAAGAGACTACCCAAGGCCGGCCAGGCGAAAAAAATGTGTCTTTAATTTTAAACGGAAGGAGCGGAGGTCCGTAGTTGTCCTAATATCGGGGGGAAGGTCGTTCCAGAGGGCTGGGCCCGCCACAGAGAAGGCCCTTCTCCTGGGCGTCGCCCGCTGACAAAGTCTAGTGGATGGCACCCGGAGAAGTCCCTCTCTGTGGGAGCGAATCGGCCGTGAGGATGTATGGGGCAGGATCCGATCCCGCAGATAGCTAGGTCCCGAGCCATGGAGCGCTTTGAAGATGATGACTAACACCTTGAAGCGCACCCGAAAGACGACAGGTAGCCAGTGCAGCTCGCGCAAGAGCGGTGTTACGTGGGTAAACCTAGAGGTCCCCATAATTGCTCGCGCGGCTGCATTCTGGACCAACTGAAGCCTCCGGGTGCACCTCAAGGGGAGCCCCATGTAGAGAGAGTTACAATAGTCCAGTCGGGATGTCACGAGAGCATGAGTGACTGTGCAAAGGGCGTCCCGATCCAATAGGGGGCGCAACTGGCGTACCAGGCGAACCTGGTAAAACGCCCTCCTGGCCACGGCTGTCAAAATTGTCATTTTGTTGGTCAGTTGGTGCATTTCCTCATCTCCTATTCCAGCCTCTGTTTCACCAGGAAATGTGGAAAGGAGAAATAGGGATTTTTCTAATGATCCCAAAAATTATAACAAAGTCTAAATCTTTCTCTGGGTTACTTAGTTCACACTCTTTTGTCCTAGGATCACATGCTGTGTAGAACAGATAGACCTTGACTTATGACTTATGACCTCAATATAACCTGCCCATAATGGGCATAAGTTGTGATAACCATAAATTGGGTCATCCATGTGACTGACCCAGTTTTATGACCTTTTTTGTGATGGTTGTCAAGAAATGTCGCTGTTATTAGGCCTTTGTCTAAAGTGGAATGCAGTTTCCTGCAAAACTGTCATAAATCAGGTATATGTCAGAATACAAGCAATATCTTGTTTTAATTACAGGACTGTGCGGAAGATGGAGAGTGTAAAATGGCCGATTTTGTGGTAAATGCCTCTTTATTCCTCCTCTGTTCTTTTCTTCTGAAATACGCTCCTTCCATGTGATCAAGGACCCCTTTTGCAATTTCACTCCCAACCCAACAACCATCACCATTGTCCCCAGGGCCTAAGAAAGAAGGCAAGGCTAAAACCTCGCGCCAGTTTTGATAAAGCAACTTCAGGAACCGTTTTACTCCTTAAAACGCACCCAGCATTGCACTCCTTGAAAGCAGGGTACCCTAAATTGAGGAAGGCTTGGCTTGGTGTAATTATTTATTATTGTTGTTGCTGCCATTATCAGTCTCGGTGATTCTAAATCTTTAACTTTAACTAAATCTTTAACTTTAACTTTAATATGTGTGGATTTCAACTATCAGAAGTCCTCAGCCAGCATGTAGTTGGAGAATTCTGGGAGTTATTGCTGTTATTAACTATATAACTCTGGCTCCAAATCCTAATACCTATTTACTTTGCTGTATGTGTCATTAAGGCCCGGTAGAAATTATCCCCAGGAGAAATGTTTTACCATTGGAAGGGTCCCTAAAAAAATTCTTTTCCTTACTTGTGGTTTTTCTCTCTGCAATGTGAAATGCTTTTAACTCAACAATGTAGTCAAAATTGCACTCAAATTGAAGACTGGGTGGTAAAAAGAGGGTTTCAATATTCAGGTTGGGATATGGCTTTTAGGAAAAATCAGCTCTGGCCTTGAGAAAGGGAAGGAGAAGAAAATGGTTGTTCAGCTCTGTGTAAGTAGAAGGGATGCAAAAGGGAGTCAGACTAGCCCCAAATCGACTTTCTTGTCCTTAAAAAGAAGTAATGAAGACTTTGGATGGACTGTCAAGATTCTGCTACTAAATCTGACAACAACATAGCAGCTTTCCTGGAATCCGTGCCATGGCTTTCCTTGACCTTGGTAATTTGGTTGCTTCAAAGAGTTGATGTGGCTTTACATACTTTCTCTGCTGATGTGAGGTCTTTCACATCAATATCCTCCATGGCCCTCCCCAGTTTATTTTAATGGACTGCAGTGGCCCAGGTAAGGCCCACCCAGATGCTCATATATCATGTACTGGCACAGGTTGTTATGAAGGAGTCCATAAAGGAGGATAAAGATTTTTCTGGTTTCTTGTAGGACCTCCTGGAGAAGATATTATACTTTTTTAAGGAAACATCACATGATGATAAACCAATATATGATTTGATAGTAAGTAGATGTACACTTACATTATCTCATTTCTTCTTTGTGTCCTGTTATCCTTCTCAGACATAACCTGATCAGACCTCTTGCGCTCACGCCCACCAAATTATCTCCAGACATTTCAGGAAGAATTCCAGTAGGAAGTGCTAAACTCTTGAGAACATTGAAAGGAAGGCGTTGCTTTGACTATTGTCTGAAGTTGAAAGAATCTGGCTTCACAGGTCTTCCTTTTGGCTTAAACGAGGGTATCAGGAAACCTTTAGAAAAGCTGCACTATAATGAGACTTTTAAGAAAAAACATCATAAAAACTGTTTTCTCACAACATTAACAAGTCTCACAATGCTATTAATTCATGTGACTTTTAGGCTTTATCACTCCATCTGTGATTAGAAACACACGGCTTCTATCTGGAGAATGCAATATATTGATGACATTGATATATTTATTTATTTTATTTTATTAAATTTATACTCCGCCCTTCTTTAAACGGACCCAGGGCGGCACTGAAGTTACCTGTGATGTTATAGTAATAATTATTGATAGTTATCAGAATAGAACTAATCCTTTTGGTTGCCTTTGCAGAAGGCACTTATCAAACATGGTCCTCTGGCTGAATTGGTAGTAAGTAGCTTTGATTTGTCGTCTTCTCTTTAACTTCTTGCATGTGAAAAAGCATCTCTCCCATTTTTCTTCCCCCAGTACTTAGAGCATTGCAACAGTTGCGGATATCTGTAGCTCAGGTGTAGGATGAGGGTAAAGGTTCATTCTCCGAGCTTGTGGGTTGATTTCCGAAGGTTTCATTACCAGGCTAGGAAACATCTTCAGCTGGGGTTTAGGGGATGTCAGTATTCTGTTTATAAGGGCTTCGGGTGTGGGTATGTTAAGTGAAGGTTTTGGGACATGTTTTGTGATGAGTCAACTGTGCATCTCCATAATCTTGAGAACACAAACCCAGCAGGTAGAATGAAAACATTTGCCTTGTTTTTACTTTTGTTTTTTTAAACAGCTTAAGGCAAACTTTGTTTCCATTGCAGAATGAACTGAGTGAGAAACATATATTGGAAATAATTGTAAGTGTCTCTTTGACCATTTTCTCCTTTTCCATGGGAAATATCTTCCTGGCATGCAATCGGACCTTTTAAAAAAATTTCCACCTCCAACAGTCCCCTTAAGGGGGGGATGGTTTTAGTGGTAAAATACAGCTTTAGGACTCAGGATGATCTATTTTATTTTATTTTTTTATTTTATTTAGACTTATAAACCGCCCCCTCTCCCCGAAGGGACTCGGGGAGGTGTACAGGGAAAAAATTAAAAACCATATAAACAGACAATATATAACAAAGCTAAAAACGAATTAAATTACCTGTACTAGAATTTTAAAATATTAAAATAGGAACCCTCCTAAGCTAAAATTCCCTAAATCTAAAATCCATTTATGTCCTTGACAGAAGTTATGTTATAAAATCAATACAATTTACGCAATCTAAAGCATTTTGGGATTTTTTTTCTGGTAGGAAAATGCTCTGAATCTCAGTTGACATTCTTGTAGCAGTTAAAGAGGATATATGATGCTATTGGGGATTTCAAAAGCCCATTTTCCCAGAAATCTGAATGTTTTATGTCTATATTTCATATTTGAACTTATTTAGAGGAGGAAGAAGCAGAGGAAGTAGAAGAGAGGTACATGAAGCGGAATAAAATAACAACAACATCCATCATACCTTAGATATATAGGTGAATAACAAATGTGAAGAAAATGGAAAAGTGGAACAAAAGAAAAAATACTTTCTGAGAACTTTATAAACTTTAATACATTAATAAATTTACATGTGCTTTTTAGACCAAGCATTCCCTGTTGTGATAAGAAAAGTATGTTTCCTAAGTTGAGGGAAGCAGCAATGCCTGTAAATGATATCTAAGAAGTTAGTGATGTCAGGGATAGAGAGGTCCTGGGGATCTTTGAGTCAGAATAGAATTTGACATGCTTCTTTCCTTTGTAGGATGCTTTGACCTTAAAAGAAATTGGAAAATTAATGGTAAGTAGCTCTTTCTTCATCTTCTGCCTTTTCTTTGAGTAATATACTTCTTGCTTGCAATGAAGCCTCTCTGTATTATGACAACACTGACCCAAACCCAAACTCACTTCATTTGGTTGTATGGGTGGACAAGGCCCTCAAGAATGTTTTGCCCTGAGGAAGATTGTATTGAAAAGGCAATGAAAGGAAGTGTTTCAGAACACAGTTCACCCACGTGTGCCTTTTTGGCTCTGTCTGCCCCTATTCTGATAACAAATTGATGTGTCTCATCTGTAGAATGAAGCAATTTATATATATGACATCAAAGAGATGCCATAACTGGAGAAATCGGTGTGATGTTTTTTCAAAATAAAAGTGTTATCTTTTTTCCCCCTTATAGAATATAGGCAAAGGTCCAATTAATATTTTTGTGTTAATTGTAAGTATACTTTTCTTCATAATTCCTGACTTTTTCTGAAAGCATCTTCAGAGACCCCAGAGCAGAAAAGGGGAAGGCAGGGCCAAAACATTTCATCTGTTTTAACTTTTCTCTTTAAAGCAGCTTCAAATAGCACTGCACCAAGTAGCCAAGGGAGAAACTATATTTTGGAATTGTTGCAAGGGACACTTATTGGAATGGGAGGGTTTCTCCAATTTTCCTAGTGAGACATGTTTCCTCGTTTCCCTTCCCTGGATCAGTTTTATCAGAGTTTGTTTTGGGAAGCCAGCTTGACTTTGTTCTCCTTGAAAAGGAATAATGAAGTTTCAAAATTCTATTAATATATATTATGATACTTTCCCTGCAATCCCTGTTGTAACCTCCCTGATTCTGCTTACCTCAAAGGTTGATGTGGCTCTACATTCCTAGCAGTGGTGGGTTCCTAACCGGTTTACTCCCAGTTTGCTGAGAGGGCATTTTGCTCCTCATGCGCAGAAACATGTCGGCCACGGCAGAAGAGACCGGAGAATCGGTTTGGGGGGGTATGGCAGGCCTGGGTCGCTGCTGGTTTCAGTGACCCAGGCTGCCATACCACTACCGGTTTGGCCGAACTGGTCTGAACCGGTAGGAACCCACCGCTGGTTCCTTGACTGATGTTGTGAGGCCAATCACATCAGTATCATCCGTGGCCTTCAAGGGTTCACCAGTTTATTGTAGTGGACTGCAGTGGCCCAGGCAAGGTCCACACGTATCATGCATTTGCCCAACTTATGATGGAATCTGTAATGGTTTTTCTTTTTAGTCAATCGGAGAAAAGATAGTACCTATTATCAAGAAAGCCAATGGTGGCAAAGGAGTGTCTAAACTGATAGTAAGTAGATACACACTTAATTTGTCTCACGTTTTCTACGTTGTCTTTCTTAGATGTGACCATAATAACTCTTTGGAGAACCCCCCCCCCCCAATAGGATACATTGCCACACGTAATTATAAAGGTATGCTTTTGTTCCCATTTTAGAGGATATTCACCGCTGGTGGAGATGGAAACACAGTAAGTATGTTTAATTCATTTTCTTTCCTTCATATTCTCCTTTGAACTGAACAAGCACCAATTTTATCTTTATCCCACCACCTAAAACACTGAGCTGTCTCACTTTTAGTAAGAACTATGGGTTTTCTATTTGGAACGGTTAAAAAGCCATTCACGTGTCTACTAGTATTCAGAGACGGAACAGTTGGAGAAGTCATCTTGTTATCATGAAGTTATCAGGTGAAGCTCAGACTCATTTCCTCCATCTCCTTTATAGGAAAATAGCAATCAGAAGTTGGAAAAAATTATGGTAAGTAGTTTGCTCTTTATCTTGTGCTCTTTCCTGGGATAATCCTAGCCCTTATTATGCAGTTTTCTGGAGGGTAAAAGCAAATATATATCAACCTGTGGATTGTTATTTGCACCAACACTCACCAAACACCAATTCATAGATGGTGCCATGAATTTGAGCTCTTTGAATCAAACTGATATCCTTTCTGAATAGAGGAAGGGGCCTATGGAGGGCTTTCTTTTTTAGTGAAGTGTTTCTTAACCTCAGCAACCTTAAAATGTGTGGACTACAATACCTGAATTCCCCAGCCAATAAAGAAAAATTATTAGAGCCTAGACATCTTAAAGTATGCAGTCTGGGGAATTCTGGGAGTTGAAGTCCACATAGCTTAAAGTTGCCAAGGGTGAGAGATATATGTGGGAGTTTCTATCCCTAACAGTTGTGACTTATCTAACGTTCCTGGCATCAGATGCAATTTTGCTGGTAAAATGGATTTTATTCCCTAATTTTCAATAGATTATTTTATTGAGTCATGTTTGCAAATCCAGGATGAGAGATTTGTTTCAAACAATCCAATCCAAATTCTTTCATGAAGTCATTAACCCCAAGAGACATGCATGTCTATTAAAGCAAGGGTCCCCAACCCCCGGGCCGTGGACCGATGCCAGTCCATGGCTTGATAGGAACCGGGCCGCAGGGCCAGAGAGGAGGAGGAGAGAGGAGGGGGCAGCCCCCTGGGCAGAGCACGCGCTGGAGGCGGAAGAGCACAGGCACGGCCGCTCACGCTGTTGGGGGCCGAGAGGGGCGAGTAAGCCGACTCACCCTCCCGCGCGCGCAGGCGCTGCCTGTTCCCCCTCCCTCCCCGCTCCCCCTCTACGCCGGCCGAGCCATGCCGACCGGTCCGCGGAATTTTCTTTAAAATGAAACCGGTCCCTGGTGCCAAAAAGGTTGGGGACCCCTGTATTAAAGGACTCTGTGCACAGGGAAGGGATTACTTTTTATATGAAATTGCAGAGGTAGCACTATTGGAGAAGTCATATATGTTGTCAGGTGAGAATTGAAGTGACGCCCTTTGTTTCCATTGTAGAATGCACTGAGTGAAGAACATACAATGAAAATCATTGTAAGTAGTTCTTTGACCATCTTCTCTTTTTTCCATGGGAAATATCTTTCTTCTGTGTGTTTAAGATGACTGTTTCATATTCAATCCCCCCTAAATTTAGTTGATATACCAAGGTTTCATATTTAGGAAAACTTTATCATGGAAGCTCTGATACTCTCTGTTCAAAAATATTGCACACTTCCACCCACCTCCAAAATCCGGGGAGTGTCTAGAGGTGTGTGCAGAACTTAAATAAGGGTTTTAAGACTCAGGATGGCCTAAATCTATTTTTAACCTTTTTCCTAGCAGAAAATGCTCTGAAACTGAGCTGACATTCTTGTAGCCTTTAGAAGAGGATATGAGATGCTATTGAGGGACTTCAGTAGCCCCTTTTTCCTCATGTGGCTACACTGAAAATCAAGAAGAGCAGTATAGGTGGAGACACAAATACATTACACCTTTGAACTTACTTGGAGGAGGAAAAGACAGAGAGGGGGCCTAGATGAAGCAGAATAAAAAACATTCTATAAAAAAATATCTTGCATCTACAGGTAGTCCTCAACGTATGACCACCATTGAGCCCCAAATTTATGTTGTTAAGTGAGAAATTTGTTGAGTTTTACCGCGTTTTACGACTTTTCTTGCCATATTTGTTAAGTGAATGATTGCAGTTATTAAATTAATAACAAGGTAGTTAAGTGGATCTGGTTTATCAATTGACTTTGCTTGTCAGAATGTCACAAAAGACGATCACATGACCCAGGGACACTGCAATTATCATAACTATGAAAGTTGCCAAACGTCTGAATTTTCATGTCATGACCACATGAACGGCCACTAAATGAACTGTTGTAAGTTAAGGACTCCCTCTATAGGTGTATAACTAAAGTAAATCTAGAGTAAGGGATGAAATGTGGACATGTAGGGCAATGTTCTGAAAAGGGTGTTGAACTCCAAGTTAAATGTTTTTTTAGAATTCAAATTCAATTCAAATTCTTTTTTAGATTCACTTTCTGAAAAAAGGATGGTTGTTTCCTAAGTGGAAGAGGGCATCAATTTATGTAAATGGCCCCTAAGATGGAAATGAGGGCATGGATGGAAAGGTCCTTGGTGTCTTCTATTAGGATAGAATTTGATGTGCTTTTTTCCTTTGTAGAACACTTTGAATGCACAGGAAGTCGAAAAATTAACAGTAAGTAGCTCTTTCTTCATCTTCTGCCTTTTCTTTGAGTCATATTCTTCTTTCCTGCAATGAAACATCCAAGCATTACAACAACACTGGCCCCAGACCCAACCCCACTTCTTTCGGTTGTATGTATGGACAAGGCCTTTTCAGAACTGTCCCCAAGGAGCATTTTTCCACTGGAGAAGACTGATCTGAACAGTTTCTTTCTCCCCTCTTAATTTCTGACCCTTTTTGATGTGACACATTTGTGTGGTCTTGTTGGAAGAAATGTCCTTCCGGGTTGAGCTCCAAATGGGGAAAAAGACACTGTAAAAAATGGATGCTGCTTGGAAATATGGTTTAATGGTGAAAAGGACCACATGGCTTGAGGTCCTGGGGGGAAAGGTGATCACATGCTTCAAGATGTTGGCTGAAGAAGAAAAGAGAGAGAAGGGCTGAAAGTTCCTGGCTTTATACTCTCTGTTTGGCCCCACCTTTCTGTTTCCTGTTTCTGTATAAGAAATATATTCTGATTAGTTGTCAGACTCCCTTGGGGCCATGCAGGCTGTGCAATTCTAGGCTGTGTTTTGAGTCCAAGTTTGGTTGAGCATTGCTTCTTCCCAGATGCCATGTGATGAGTTTCTGTAGAAAGCTAATCCTATCTTTGTTATGTAGAGTAAACTAGTTTAGGGACAATTATGGCCCATTGAGAAAGGTGGGGGCTACTAGGAATGAGCCTGTTTCCTGCGTAAAAACATGTTTCTCCATTTCTGAACCAGGGAAATATATATATATATATATACACACACACACACACACATACATACATACATACATAATATTCTGTTGTTTCAATATTTCCCAGAATATTTCATTATTCTAGGAGAGGGATGGGTGCTAGCTTCCTATAGTCCAAATGAAGGTTTGTTGCTCAGGTGGTGTAAATTGAGCCACCCACATGACTGCCCAGGTTTTATTTATTTTTTTGGGTGTGATTGTCATTAAGAGATGCCTCAGTCAGTAGGACCAGTTCTGCCATAAACTGGAATTCAGTTTTCAGCAAAATTGTTGAAAATGTCGTTGTAGAAGTCTTATCTGTTGTGATATGAAAATAGCAGTGATTCCTTTCGTTTTGTTTGTAGGACTGTCTAGAAGACGCGTGTTCAATGGCTGATTCTGTGGTAAATACCTCTTTGTTTATCCTCTGTTCTTCCTCGTGAAATACTCTTGCTTCAAAATGTTGATGTGGTTTTACGTACCTTCTCTGGTGATGTGAGACCATTCACATCAATATCCCCTGTGGCCCTCAAGGCCTCACCAGTTTATTTTAATGGCCTGCAGTGGCCCAGGTGAGAGCCACCCAGATATTTATGTCATGCATTGGCACAACATAGGTATGTAGGAATCCATAAAAGAGGATAATATTTTTCTCCTTCCTTGTAGAATATCTTGGAGAAGATATTAGATATTCTTAAGGGACTGTCACATGGTGATAAACTGATATATAACTTGATAGTAAGTAGATACACACTTATGTTCTCTCATTTCTTCTATATCTTCTTTGTTACCCTTCTTAAACATTGTTTTGACTATTGTAGGAAGTTGAAAGAGTCAAGGCCTTCCTTGTAGCTTAAGAGAAAGGCTTAAACAAGGATATCGGGAAACTTTTAGAAGATATGACAATAATGTGTCTTTTAAGAAAAAAAACACAAAATGCTTTGTTCACAATAACAGATTGCTGTTGATTCATGCGTCTTTTATGCTTTATCTCTCAATCTGTAATTAGAAAGGCACAACTCCTGTCTGGAGAACAAAAGATATAGATGAAATTAATGTATGGTATTGAAGTTATCCCTGATGGTCTAGTTATAGTTAATAATAGTTATGAGAAGAGAACTGATCCAGGGGTGAAATTCAGCAGGTTCTGACAGGTTCTAGAGAACCGGTAACGGAAATTTTGAGTAATTTCGAGAACTGGCAAATACCACCTCTGGCTGGCCCCAGAAATGGGGAGGGAATGGAGATTTTGCAGTATCCTTCCCCTGCAAAGCTCACCAAGCCTTGTCCACAGAAGGGTAGAAAACAAAATTGAATTTCATGACTGAACTGATCCCCTTTGTTTCCTTTGAAGAAAGAACTCTTCAAACATGGTCCTCTGGCTGAATTGGTGGTAAGTAGTTTTTATTTATAAAGCAATTCATTTTTATGGCATATGAAATGGTAGAGATAGCATGATAGGAGGAGTCCTATATCTTCTCATGTCAGAATAGAGTTTTGGTACACTTTGTCTCCATTACAGAATGAACTGAGTGAGGAATATACATTGAGAATAATTGTAAGTAGCTTTTTGACTATCTTCTCCCTTTTCCATGTGAAATATCTTTCTTTCTTGCATGCAACCATACTTTTAAAAAATTTCCCACCTCCAACCATCCCAGTTGAAGTTGTAAAAGAAGGGCTTTAGGAAAGGGGCTACTGAAGCCTCCTTTAATTATAACATTATATGAATATTTTTTTTCATATTTCAACTTACTTGAAGGAGGAACAAGCAGAGTATGTAGAAGGGGGGGGGGGTGTTACATGAAGTAGAATTAAAAAAACAACATTCCATCATAACGATGTCTTACCTTTAACAGTGTTGAACTAATGTGAATCTAAATTCAGGCAAAAAAGGTGGATATGTAGGGCAATGTTCTCAAAAGAGTGTTATTTCCCAAGTATCATGTCTGGCTTCACTTTTTTAAGCAATCTTCTATCTGTTCGTGATTAGGTACAACCTTTATTAGGTTTAGGTTTGTCAATGCATATTTTGAGTGTTGAAGAAAATTGAAAAGAGAAAAAAAAAGTTGAAGAAGCCTCAGAACTTAATTCAAATGTGATTTTTGGACTAAGTATTCCCTGTTGTGATAAGAAATGTGTGTTTCCTAGCTGGAGGGAAACAGCGATTCCTGTAAATGTTATCGAAGATGGTAGTGATGACACGGATAGAGTGGTCCTGGGTGTCTTTGAGTCAGAATAGAAATTGACGTGTTTGTTTGCTTTGTAGAATGTTTTGAATGGAAAAGACATTGATAAATTAATGGTAAGTAGCTCTAAAAGCACTATTTGCTTATTCGGCTCCATGGGATGCTGTAAATGACTACGCCTGTGAGCTGGTTCCTGATTTCCTGACATAGACGCATGGGGACACATGGGGATGGTGGCACTGGAACTTTTGAACTGAGTCATAAATACCTCCAAGGCATAGCCATAACTTCAAATGGGTGCTTGAAAAGTTATAAGTTGAGGACTAAAAATATGGAGTGTAGAGATTTAATGTCAGGTTTCCAAACAACTTGAATTCCAACTGACCTCAGCAAACATCTTATCTTTTGAGACAGATTTGGGTTGAGAGAAAGTGGAAGAATATTGAATGGATTCTGAAACCAAGTATCGTGTGTGCCTATAAGAATCTGTTCTGATAAGAAAGGCGGCATCAATCCCATCTGTCAAACGAAGCGATTCACATATATGATATCAAAGATTGCAGTGATGGCATAGTTGGAGAAATCATGTGTTGTATCTTTCCAAAATAAAAGTAATGCCTTTTGTTTTCTTTACAGAATATAGGTAAAGAAATATACCTATCAGAGATAATAGTAAGTCGATTTTTTTCATATGCCATGGTTTTTTTGTATAACATTCTTCTTGCATGCCATAAAATATGCCTTTTATTATTCATACCTCCTCGAATTCCATCTTCTTTCACCATCTTCAGAGACTCTGGAACAGAAACTGAGCAGGCAGGGCCAAAATATTTTCATGTGAAGCAGCTTCAAATACCTATTATACCACCTAAAAAACACTGACTCCTTAGCTGGAGTGATGGCTCCCCTGGGTTTTGAATAGCAAAGGGAGAAGCATAATTTTGGAATTGTCCCCAAGGGACACTTTGGGGATGGGGAGTGTTTACCCAAAGTTTTTCTTTTACCAACTTGTAGTTCTTCTCTTTGCAAAAAGGTAGATTGTTGGCTCAAACGGTCTTTCTGTCGGATGCAATTTTGCTAGTGAGATGCCTTTCCTCATTTTGCTTCTCAGGATTAATTTTATCAGAGTTTGCTTTGGAAACCAGCTTCACTTTGTTCTCCAAGAAAAAGAATAATGAATTTTTGGATAGGCTTCTAAGATTTTGCTAATATATATTATGGTATTTTCCCTGCAATCCCAACAATTTCCCTGACTTAGCCTGCCTCGAAGGGCTGGTGTGGCTTTACGTACCCTTCTCTGGTGTTGTGAGGCCATTCACACCAATATCCTCCGTGGCCTTCAAGGGCTCACCAATTTATTTTAATGGGCTGTAGTGACCCAGGCAAGGCCGACATGTATGGTGCACTGGAACAACTTCTAAAGGAGTCCATAATGGTTTTGGTTCTTCTTCTTCCTTATAGTCAATCGGAAAAAAGATAAAACCTATTATCAAGAAAGCCAAGGATGACAAAGGAGTGTCTAAACTGATGGTAAGTTAACTTGTCTAATTTCTTCTACGTTTTCAATGTTATCCATCTGAGATAGGACCATAGTAATCCTCTGGAGATTGCGGAACAAAGAGCAATGGCCCAGGCCTGATGCAAATCCTCACAGGTTTCACAGCCACATCATAATTATAAAGGTATCCTTTTGTTCCATTTTAGAGTATATTTTCTGATGATGAAGATGGAGAAACTGTAAGTAGCTGCTGTTTATTTTCTGTCCTTGATTTCTTTCATATTCTTCTTTGGCCTGAAGAAGCTCCACTCTTATCTTTATTCCACCTAAGCCAAAAGCATCTCATGACTCCCCAGAGCATCCTCACAACAGGAAGAGCCAAAATATTCATCCAAAGCAGTGGCAACCCAGCCCTGCCAATCCCCCGAACCGGTTCCCCAGTCACCGCTGCCACCGCCATCTTGTTTTTGAGTTCTGTGCATGCGCAGAACAATTTTAATTGAACTGCGCAAAGCGCATGGACAAGCGAACGGGCAGTAAAGCCGTCAGGAAACCCCCACTGGTCCAAAGGCATCTATAACACAGGATGACTGTTTTTTCTCCTTCTTGTAAAAGCAGAACTGGGGCAGGGCTGCAATTCTGGTGCTTCCTCCACACCTTCCTTCCCCTGCCATGTCGGGGGGATTATCCTCAGCAGAGGCCGAAGCCACTTGGAAAGGCTTCTACAAGGCATAGGTTGCGGTTGGCTGATTTGAAGGTCAGTGTTGTGTTTTGCAGTAAAGTCATTGGCTGAGTTCATCATTTTCTGTCTTCCAGGATCTCTCTTACTATCAACTTGTCCCTGGTGGACTCCATCCTGGGATGTCTGTATATATACAAGGCACAATGGCCGGACACAGCAACAGGTAAGGTTTCTCTGGGGGCTCAGAGAAGGGCAAGAGCTTCCTCACTGAAAATAATAGTGATGGGTTTATTATGTCGACTAGATTATATTATCCAATTGCATGCCAAGATTAAACCCTTTCTTAATTTTTTTCTCTCTCTCTCTTCCAGAACCTGGGTGAACTTCCAGGTGGACTTTACATGTGGCCAGCATAAGGAGGCTGATGTTCCCCTCCACTTCAGTCCTCACATTAATGCAGAGACAGTTGGGCTCAACACATTTCAGGCTGGCCGGTGGGGAAAGGAAGAGAAATACATGACTCTCTTCCCAAAAAGCGAGCAAATCGAGGTCATGTTGATTGTCCATGATTTTGGATACCAGGTTGGTACATGTGGCTGAGGCTACTTTGGGGCTTCAGGTGCCTCTTTGCTTCCCCTTCAGAATTCACCCTTTGCCTGGAATGAGCACAAATGTATTTAATACCAACTTCCCCAACTTCATATCTTCCACGTAGGGTTCAAGTGATGTATAAATAGTTCTCGTTTAGTAACAACTGAGTAATTGATGCAGTTGTTAAGTGAAACCATGTTGTGTTTCTGATCAAACGTTAGCTTTTCTTTGGTTTGCAGTCCTGCAAAGGTTGTAAATGTAAGCATTGGTTGCAAAGTTACAATTTTCTCAGTGTCATAACTTCAAACAGTCACTAAATGAGGACGACCTGTAACTGAAGGGAAAACCTTTTGATCTGGAAATAAAAATGGTATTCAAGAGCCTATGGTGCAGTGGTGAGAGTGCAGTACTGCAGGTTACTTCGGCTGACTGCCGGCTGACTGCAATTTGGCAATTCAAATCCCACCAGGCTCCAGGTTGACTCAGCCTTCCATCCTTCTGAGGTGGGTAAATTGAGAAGCATGATTGCTGGGGGCAATATGGTGACTCTTTAAACCACTTAGAAAGGGCTTAGAAAGGGCTGTAAAGCATTGTAAAGTGGTATGTAAGTTTACTGCTATTGCTATCATTGAAATAAAGGCATCTCCCTTTTTACATGCACATATTTTGACCTTTTTGACCCCCCTCTTTGGATCCCTTTCTCAGCTTTGGGGTGGGATGTGTTTCTGGGCAGAAGAAACAGGTTGGGGTTTTTTGCAAAAAAAAAAAGGATGATCCCAACTGAGACTTGATCCTTTTGACAGGTCCTGATAAACAGGAACGACATATGCAACTATCACCACAGAATCCCCCCCCAAAATGTCCGGGTCATTAGGATTGATGGAGACCTGGAGCTGCAATCTCTCTCTGTAATGGGAGGACCAATGATGGTAAGTATTTGTATTGAAATGTCAGCACCTCCTGATCCTTGATCTCTCTTTGGGGATTGATTCCCCAAGCTATCGTTTCTCTTTGTCCTCTCCAGTCATTCTTCTCATACACCTTTCTTCATCCCTACAAACCGTGGCCCTTTTGGGTCCACAGTTGTGTTGGCTTATGATGCTTGAACCAGCATTTGAACAGGGAGGAAATTTATCCCAGGCCAAGATCCTGTTTTACCTCTTGTAGATGAATATAAAGAAGTGTTTCTCAACTTAACAATGTTAAGATGGTTGGCCTCAACTCCTAGAATGACTTAGCAGATACCCACACATTCTTATTGACAAATACAAGCAACAAGAATAATGTGATGGCTGAATATGGCGGCCTGTGTCTTCAGTCACAAGGAAGCTGTGATGTGGCACAATGGTTAGAATGCAATATTGCAGTCTGACTCTGTCCACTGCTAGGAGTTCAATCCTGAGTGACGCAGCCTTCCATCCTTCCAAGGTCAGTAAAACGAGGAGCCAGATTGTTAGGGGCAATAGGCTGACTGCAAACAGCTTAAAGAGGGGCCTCGTTTGTGCCCCTCAAGTGCCACTTCCTGCCTCAACCTTTACAGGCAGCACAGCCACCTCTTACCCTAAATCAGTGCTTCTCAAATAGTGGGGTGCGCCCCCCAGGGGGGTGCGAGGCTCCGTAAAGGGGGGCGCGTTTGACCTCGGCAAACACTGTCATAACAAGCTAAGCCCCGTGTTTATGTCTCTGTATCCAATCAGATGCTCGCATCTGATTGGCTGTCCCAAACCCTTGTGACACGAGCCTGTCAGAGCCATCTTTAGTGTGGGACGTCCGTCCACACTTACTTTGTTGCCCGACGGATGTGCGCCCAATTGATATTCAAATGACTGACAAGGACCTTCTCCTGTGAAACATAACGCTGCGGGGGGCGCGAAATGTTTTCTTCTTCCTAGGGGGGCATGACAGAAAATAATTGAGAAGCACTGCCCTAAATGATGCCCTAGTTAGAATTTTTATGATGTTCATTTCCTGCTGCTGATTGGACCAACTTGCAGGATTCAGATGTTTGCTAGGCAGTTCTCCTGGTTGTTCCTTGGGAAAGTTCAGGGGAAACGCAAGGGGTGAGAAGGACATTGTCTGTTCTGTTATTAGAACTCCCATCATCCTGTATGTGATCTGGGCTTGTAAAAAACCTAAGTGTCAACATGTTGGAAGCATGAGATTAGCCTGGGTGGGATGTTGTCCAGGGGAGGTGGCCCATGAGACTTCCAGGAGATGTTGATGTCTCAGTACAGTTGGTGAATAGTTTGGCCTCTACCTGTCCCCCATCAAGCTAAAGCAGAACTGGTCCATGGCTGCAGTTCTGGTGTTTCCTCCAGCCTTCCTTCCCTGCCACGGTGAGGGAATTAATCCTTGCAGAGGCTCCCCCAGGAGGTCTTTGGTTGACACAGAACCTCATGGAAAGGCTGATAAGGCACAGGTTGCTGTTGGCTGGTTTGAAAGTCAAAATGTCAAGTTTGCCATGTGCTCCTGCCGGAATGGAACCGGTCTCCTCCTCCCCTTCTCCGTGGCCATTTCGCCCCCAGGTTTCCGCCCCCAGCCATTAAGTTCTGCCATCTCCTCTCCACTGTTGGGACCCTAGCTGTCTGTGCTGGCCAATGGGACACCCCCTCTTTAGTCCCACACACTTCCTCACAGACCTTTAGGTATAACCGTGAGCTTTTAGGCTTAGGTGACAGTTTCCCGCCAGCCAATCAGAGGAAGGGAAGGGAGAAAGAGTGAGAGGCAGAGGGAAAAAGTGTGTGTGATTTTTGAACTATTAGAATAGAAGGCTACTAAAACAGTGGTTGCATTATGTAGGCAAAATATCTCAAAATCATTTCTTTAATAGAATAAAAGAGATGGAAGAGAAATGTTTCTCCTTCCTCAGAGGTTCTTCCAGTACACGGAGAGCTGTGAAAAGATGCTGGGATCCAGCCAGTCTTGCTCAATCCTTTGACCAACTGATAGGAGTTAAAGCAGAACCAGGCAGTGGCTGTAGATCTGGTGCTTCCTGCACGCCTTCCGTTCCCTGCCTCATTGGGAGGATTAATCCTTGGTCAAGGTCCTCTCAGGAGGTCTTTGTCTGACTCAGAAGCCACATGGGAAGGCCAATACAAGGCACCGGTTGCAGTTGGCTGGTCTAAGAATCAAAGTTGCGTTTTGCAGCAAAGTCAATGGTTTGGTTCATCATTTTCTGTCTTCTAGGTTATTCCTTACCATCACCATATCTCTGGTGGTCTCCGTCCTGGGATGTCTATATATGTGAAAGGCACAATGCCCCAAAAGGGTGACAGGTAATGTTTCTTCCCACAGGGCAACTCTGGGCAGCTAGATAGCTCCACTTCCTGCTTCTTCCAATGCCAACTAAACCATGAGTACTAGGAAGTTGATTCTTCTCTTCAAGGAGGAAAAAACCATATTAGAGATTCTGCCTTCAGAGCAATGCCGTGGAAGTGATGTCCCGGTGCCTGGAAGCCGGGCGAGTCTGGATGGGGAGGAACAGGCTTCGACTCAACCCATCCAAGACCGAGTGGCTTTTGTTTCCGGCGTCACGATATAGCCAGTTGGTTTCATCTCTGGCTATCGGGGGCGAGTCACTGGCTCCCGCAGAGAGGGCCCGCAACTTGGGCGTCCTCCTGGACTCTTGGCTGTCTTTGGATGACCATATGACAGCCGTGGCCAGGGGGGCTTTTTATCAGGTTTACCTGATACGCCAGTTGCGCCCCTTTCTAGATTGTGACGCTTTATGCACGGTCACTCAAGCCCTTGTCATCTCCCGCCTGGACTATTGCAACGCTCTGTACATGGGGCTTCCCTTGAGGTGCATCCGGAGGCTCCAGCTAGTTCAGAATGCAGCTGCGGGGGGGGGGGGGAATTCTGGGGGCCTCGAGATGCTCCCATGTAACACCTCTCCTGCGCGAGCTGCACTGGCTGCCTGTGGTTTTCCGGGTGCTAGTAACCACCTTTAAAGTGCTCCATGGCATGGGACCTGGTTATTTGCGAGACCGCCTCCAACCACATACCTCCCACCGGTACCTGTCCGCTCCCACAGGGAGGGCCTCCTTAGGGTGCTGTCTGCCGGACAATGCCAGCTGGTGACTCCCAGGGGGAGAGCCTTCTCTGTGGCAGCCCCCGCCCTCTGGAATGACCTACCCCCTGACCTGCGTACAATCACGGACCTGCGCCTCTTCCGCCAGGCATTAAAAACACACTTATTCTATGCGGCCGGTCTGGCATAGTTTTTAAATAGTTTTAATCTTGGTTTTAGTAGGGGTTTCTATTGTAATTTTAGCACAGGTTTCTTAGTTTAATTTATTTTTAAGATATTTTTATTGTATTTATTGTCTACAGCATTTTATTATTGCCTGTGCACCGCCCTGAGTCCCGCAAGGGAGATAGGGTGGTATATAAATGCGAATAAATTCAAATTCAAGAGGGAGGGGTATAACTCAGCTCTAAGATTCTTGTAGATCTGATTTAATCTTACTCTTCTCCCCCTCTCTCTATTCCAGTTTCCGGGTGGATTTTGCTTGTGGCCAGGATAAGGGGGACAAAATTCCCTTCCACTTCAGGCCTTACATTAATGCGAAGAGAGTTGGGCTCAACACTTTTAATCGTAACAAGTGGGTAAAGGAAGTCGTTCACAACATGGTTTTCCAAAGGGGCCAGGATTTCGAGTTCATCTTCATGGTCAATGAGGCCGGATACGAGGTTGGTACACGTGACAGAGGCTCCTTTGGGGCTGCGGGTGCCTCTTCATTTCTCCTCCCCAAATCTCACCTTTTCTCTGCAATGAACCACCAATGGATTTAATACCTGCTTTCCCAATTTCCTATCATCCAGAGAGGGTGATATCCTGATAGCCCTTGCTTAGAGACAACTGGGACCAGCAACTTAGTCATTACATTATGTAGTTACTAAGCGAAACCATGGTGGTGTTTATAATTGGACTTCAGCTCTTCTTTGCTTTACAGTCCTGTGAAGGTTGTAAATGCCAGGGTTGGTGGTTATTTCATTACCGTCATAGCTACAAACAGTCACTAAATGAGGATGACCTGTACTCGAATGAAAAATCTTTTGGTCAAGGGAGAAATGGGTAGCTGTGAAATAAAGGCCACTCCCTTTTTACTTCTACACGTTTTGATCTTTTTGATCCCCTCTATGGCCACCCTGCTCAGCTTTGGGGTGGGATGTGTTCCTGGCAAGAATAAACAAAGAAAGTGGATGATCCAAACTGAGACTTAATCCCTTTGGCTTTGTCCTATGACAGGTCCTGGTGAACAAGAAGCCGTTCTGTAGTTACAGTCACTTAGTCCCACCAGAAACCGTGCAGGTGATCAATGTCATGGTCTTTGGTGCCAACACAGACCTGAAGCTGAAATCTCTAATTGTGATAGGAGGACCAATGATGGGGGATATGGTAAGGATTTGCTATGACAAGTTGGAACACGTAGAAATTTCATGATGTGTTGCCTCAACGCTTACAATGGTGTCAGAGTGCGCACAGTGTGACTATGTGAGACACCCCAGGAGCAATAACATCAAAGGTTGATAATAATAAATAGTGGTTTATCTCTACAAAAGAATATACATACACATACTAGGCAAAGATCAAACAATCATCAGTTTAAAGCACGGAAGCACACGGAAGCACACACGGATAAAGAGAAACGCCCTCACGGGACCTCTCTTACAATACAGACTCTTAGTGGTAACAGTCAAATCACCCTGCTGACTCATTACTGATATTGCATCACCATTACAGCATTTTTACAGCATTGCAGCAGCTGGTTAGATATTAAATCATCATTACCCTGGCAAATGGGTTAGCAGAAAGCCACACAGCCTTATTAACAAACACCAATAGCCAAGAAATGTTCAATTGCTGAACACATTAGCCTGCCTCTTTAGTCACAATGTTAGAAGTCGGTCTCAAGGTGCTTTCTCTTCTGAAAAGCCAGATTGGGAAACAGCCACAAAAGATGGTCAGGTCTAGGCCATTATGTAATTTTTGCTTGGTGCCAATCCCTCAATCACTTTCCTCCAGTTGCATAATGGAGCAGTGCTGGCGAACCTTTTCGTCACTAAATGTCAAAAGCAGAACACATGTTCGTTGACATGTACACCAGAAACCAGAAGAGCACTGCGGAGTGCATGCGTGTGCTGACCAGCTGCTCTTCCAGTTTCTGGTGCACGCATGCTCTTCCAGTTTACAGCACTCCTGCACACACAAAGACCTACTGGCCGGCACGCATGCATGCACCGGAACCTGGAGGAGCATGTGGCGATGACGCACGTGCCCAGAGAGAGCGCTCTGTATGCCACCTCTGGCTCGCATGTGTTGTGGCCCCCCAGCTGGCATCAGACTTGGATGATGAGGAGGTTGGGGAGGAACTTGGCTTAGGCCCGGGGGAAGGCTCTGACAGGTGCATAGAGCCAGGGCCATCTGACATTTCCCAGCTGCCTTTTGGAGTCAGAGATAAGTGGGAAGAGGAACAGGTGGGGCCTGTTCCAAATGCGCCTAGGGCAGAGCTGTCAGGAGAGCAGAACAACTGAGGACCAGGAAACTACTCAGAAGGAAAGGCACACATGAGGATACTGGATGGCCCCTACCTGGCTGGGGAATAAATAGAAGGAAAGGGTGGTTGAAGGAGGCAACCATTCGGATTTCTTTTGGAAGATTTTCATGCCTCAGAGGAATGAAAGGGAGAAAGAGAGAGAGGCGGAGGGGAAAAGTGTTCCCTGTGGACTTTCCTCTCATTCCTCTCCATGTGTGTGTGTGTGTTACATCTTTGCATCCCCCCCAAATAACACCAAAATAATACACAACATCCACAGGAAAGTTGAAATCCTGACTTTCTAACAAACAAATTCCTTTCTGGGAATATTTATCTTTTGTTATTCCTGATTGGCTTATAAATATTTTGCGGTTTTTAGCTATTCCCAATTTTTTGGGGTGGGGGAAATGCAAAGGATTTATTACCCTCCAAAATTTTGGGGTTATTAGCTATTCCACAATATTTTGGAAACTCAACACATCACTCCCTGGGCCATCTCACACACACACACTCACATTCATACTACAATCAGACTTTCATGCTTGCTCATGCCAACCTGTCATTTTTTAGGTGTAGGTCTGTGTGTTTGTGTGTGTGTGTATGAGAGAGAGAGAGAGAGAGAGATTTTTGGACTATTAGAATAGAAGGCTACTAAAACAGTGGTTGCATTATGTAGGCAAAATACCTCAAAATCATTTCTTTAATAGAATAATAGAGTTGGAAGAGAAACGTTTCTCCTTCCTCAGAGGTTCTTCCAGTACATGGAGAGCTGCGAGAAGATGCTGGGATCCAGCCAGTCTTGCTCAATCCTCTGATCCTCTGATAGGAGTTAAAGCAGAACCAGGCAGTGGCTGTAGATCTGGTGCTTCCTCCACGCCTTCTGTTCCCTGCCTCATTGGGAGGATTAATCCTTGCTAAAGGTCCTCTCAGGAGGTCTTTGTCTGACTCAGAAGCCACATGGGAAGGCCAATACAAGGCACCGGTTGCAGTTGGCTGGTCTAAAAATCAAAGTTGCGTTTTGCAGCAAAGTCAGTGGTTTGGTTCATCATTTTCTGTCTTCTAGGCTATTCCTTACCATCACCATATCTCTGGTGGTCTCCGTCCTGGGATGTCTATATATGTGAAAGGCACAATGCCCCAAAAGGGTGACAGGTAATGTTTCTTCCCACAGGGCAACTCTAGGCAGCTAGATAGCTCCACTTCCTGCTTCTTCCAACGCCAACTAAGCCACGAGTGCTAGGAAGTTGATTCTTCTCTTCAAGGGGAAAAAAAAGCATATTACAGATTCTGCCTTCAGAGCAATGAAGAAGAGGGAGGGGTATAACTCAACTCTGAGATTCTTGTACATCCAATTTAATCTTACTCTTCTCTCCCTCTCTTTATTCCAGTTTCTGGGTGGATTTTGCCTGTGGCCAGGATAAGGGGGACAAAATTCCCTTCCGCTTCAGGCCTTTCTTTAATAGGAAGACAATTGGGCTCAACACTTTTAATGGTAACAAGTGGGGAGAGGAAGTCTTTCACAACATGGTCTTCCAAAGGGGCCAGGATTTCGAGTTCATCTTCACTGTCCATGAGGCTGGATACGAGGTTGGTACACGTGACAGAGGCTCCTTTGGGGCTGCAGGTGCCTCTTCATTTCTCTTCCCCAAATCTCACCTTTTCTCTGCAATGAACCACAATTGGATTTAATACCTGCTTTCCCAATTTCCTATCATCCAGAGAGGGTGATGTCCAGATAGCCCTTGTTTAGCGACAACTGGGACCAGCAACTTAGTCATTACATTATGTAGTTACTAAGCGAAACCGTGGTGGTGTTTATAATTGGACTTCAGCTCTTCTTTGCTTTACAGTCCTGTGAAGGTTGTAAATGCCAGGGTTGGTGGTTATTTCATTACCGTCATAGCTGCAAACAGTCACTAAATGAGGATGACCTGTACCCGAATGGAAAATCTTTTGGTCCAGGGAAAAATGGGAAGCTATGTAATAAAGGCCACTCCCTTTTTACTTCTACACGTTTTGATCTTTTTGACCCCCTCTATGGCCACCCTGCTCAGCTTTGGGGTGGGATGTGTTCCTGGCAAGAATAAACAAAGAAAGTGGATGATCCAAACTGAGACTTAATCCCTTTGGCTTTATCCTATGACAGGTCCTGGTGAACAAGAAGCCGTTCTGTAGTTACAGTCACTTAGTCCCACCAGAAACCGTGCGGATGATCAGTGTCATGGTCTTTGATGCCAAGACAGACCTGGAGCTGAAATCTCTATTCGTGGTACGACCACTAAAGGTGATGGACATGGTAAGGAGTTGCTATTGACAAGTTGGAACACTTAGAAATTTCATGATGTGCAGCCTCAACGCTTACAATGGTGTCAGAGTGCACAGTGTGACTATGTGAGACAACCCAGGAGCAATAACATCGAACAGAGGTAAATAGATAAACAGTGGTTTATCTCTACAAAAGAATATACATACACATACTAGGCAAAGATCAAACAATCATCAGTTTAAAGCACGGAAGCACACGGAAGCACACACGGATAAAGAGAAACGCCCTCACGGGACCTCTCTTACAATACAGACTCTTAGTAGTAACAGTCAAATCACCCTGCTGACTCATTACTGATATTGCATCACCATTACAGCATTATTACAGCATTGCAGCAGCTGGTTAGATATTAAATCATCATTACCCTGGCAAATGGGTTAGCAGAAAGCCACAAAGCCTTATTAACAAACACCAATAGCCAAGAAATGTTCAATTGCTGAACACATTAGCCTCACAATGTTAGAAGTCGGTCTCAAGGTGCTTTCTCTTCTGAAAATCCAGATTGTGAAACAGCCACAAAAGATGGTCAGGTCTAGGCCATTATGTAATTTTTGCTTGGTGCCAATCCCTCAATCACTTTCCTCCAATTGCATAATAGAGCAGTGCTGGCGAACCTTTTCGTCACCAAGTGCCAAAACCAGAACGCATGTGCGTTGACACGTACACCAGAAACCAGAAGAGCACTGTGGAGTGCACTGGCCAGCTGGTCTTCCGGATTCTGGTGCAAGCATGCGCATCAGGCAACTGCTCTTCCAGTTTACAGCACCCTTGCACACACAAATACCATGTGGCCACTTTTTCCTTTCCAGTTGTTCTTCTTATAAACCTTTCTTCACCCCTACGAATTGTGACCCCCTACGAATTGTGGTCCTCAGTTCCCTTGGCAAAAATAACCATCCAAGAGTGATCCTAGGATCAACAACTGAATAGGGGGAAATTTTACTCCAGGCCAAGCTCCTGCTCTCCCCTTGCAGAGGTCCCAAAAGCAGAGATTCTCAACCTGGCAATTTTAAGATGTGTCGCCTCAACTCTTAGGAGATGCCCACACATTCTTAGTAACAAATGCGAACATCCTGGAAGTGCACAGTAGCTGGACCCAGCAGCCTACCTCTTAAGTAACAAGATTAGAAATTTGTTGCATGTATTTCTCCATTGAAAAGCCAGACTCTGAGACAGGGATGACCTTCTGTGAAACATCCACAATAAATGATCAGGCAAAGGCTACGCTGTAATTGTTGGCTTCATGCAAATTATCTTTTGTGTTTTTACACAACAAAGATGACAATCGCCACTTGCTTCTTCCGAGCTGAGTTCAGTTGCTTATCCTGATGTAGGCTTCAGCTAGAGAGAGGGGCGGGAGTGGGGGGGAGAGAGTGAGTTCCATGGATGATTATCAGTTTACTGCAAGGCTGAACAATTTAGAGTGAACAAAGGAATTTCAAGTGAAGCAGAGGTTTGTCTGTAAAGTTTGCTTGTGAATGGGAACATGCCGAAAAATTATCCAGAGTCAGTCCAACATTTCAAAGCTGGGTCAAACTTGTCAGCCAGTCCAAAAATCAAAAGTCCAAGAAGCAGAATCCACACACAAATGTTGCATGAACTAAATGTCATGCATTGTTCCCAGCAAAGAGAACAGAGGTAGAGTCAATTGTCAATCATTAGAAGGTCTACTTCTTTGGTAAGTAGCCTACTAGACTTTCTCTGCTCGGCTCTCTTTTCTACTAATCTGGTGTAGGGAGTGGGAAGCCTGATATCATCCTGTCTTGGCAGGTCCAGTGGCTCAGATGGTGCCACTGATTCATCAGCCTCATGTGATGTCAGGCTTGGTCCTTCCTGAGGCTGACACTCCGGAGCATCAGCTGGACAACGCTTGGTTCAGAATCTGAGTCCAGAGCCTGGTCCATGATATCACTGTTGTTTCTTCTGCCTCTGCAGTACAATAGAATTCTTGCAATACTTGATCCTACTCTTTAGATAAAGGTCGATGGAATTGAAGGGGCGGCTGAACTTAGTCCTCTTATTGCGATGTAGTGATTTTATGCTGATCCCTCTTTTAACTCTCCTCACAGGTTTTGCCACTCCTCCTACAGTATATCACCTTGCCCCATGACATAGTTCCCACTTTTTCCATGGCTTCTTTGTACCTTCCCTTCCTGCATGAACTCTTAGGAATATGAGTTCTCATGGGAATTTGGCAGAAGGGGCAGAGAAGCTGTGTCAAAGGGGTAACAGAATAATAGAGTTGGAAGAGAAATGTTTCTCCTTCCTCAGAGGTTCTTCCAGTACACGGAGAGCTGTGAAAAGATGCTGGGATCCAGCCAGTCTTGCTCAATCCTTTGACCAACTGATAGGAGTTAAAGCAGAACCAGGCAGTGGCTGTAGATCTGATGCTTCCTCCACGCCTTCTGTTCCCTGCCTCATTGGGAGGATTAATCCTTGGTCAAGGTCCTCTCAGGAGGTCTTTGTCTGACTCAGAAGCCACATGGGAAGGCCAATACAAGGCACCGGTTGCAGTTGGCTGGTCTAAAAATCAAAGTTGCGTTTTGCAGCAAAGTCAATGGTTTGGTTCATCATTTTCTGTCTTCTAGGCTATTCCTTACCATCACCATATCTCTGGTGGTCTCCGTCCTTGGATGTCTATATATGTGAAAGGCACAATGCCTGAAAACGGTGACAGGTAATGTTTCTTCCCACAGGGCAACTCTAGGCAGCTAGATAGCTCCACTTCCTGCTTCTTCCAACGCCAACTAAACCACGAGTGCTAGGAAGTTGATTCTTCTCTTCAAGGAGGAAAAAACCATATTAGAGATTCTGCCTTCAGAGCAATGAAGAAGAGGGAGGGGTATAACTCTGCTCTGAGATTCTTGTACATTTGATTTAATCTTATTCTTCTCCTCCTCTCTTTATTCCAGTTTCTGGGTGGATTTCGCCTGTGGCCAGAATAATCGAGACAAAATTCCCTTCCGCTTCAGGCCTTACTTTAATAGGAAGGGAGTTGGGCTCAACACATTTAATGGTAACAAGTGGGGAGAGGAAGTCTTTCACAACATGGTCTTCCAAAGGGGCCAGGATTTCGAGTTCATCTTCACTGTCCATGAGGCTGGATACGAGGTTGGTACACGTGACAGAGGCTCCTTTGGGGCTGCAGGTGCCTCTTCATTTCTCCTCCCCAAATCTCACCTTTTCTCTGCAATGAACCACAATTGGATTTAATACCTGCTTTCCCAATTTCCTATCATCCAGAGAGGGTGATATCCTGATAGCCCTTGCTTAGAGACAACTGGGACCAGCAACTTAGTCATTACATTATGTAGTTACTAAGCGAAACCGTGGTGGTGTTTATAATTGGACTTCAGCTCTTCTTTGCTTTACAGTCCTGTGAAGGTTGTAAATGCCAGGGTTGGTGGTTATTTCATTACCGTCATAGCTGGAAACAGTCACTAAATGAGGATGACCTGTACTCGAATGAAAAATCTTTTGGTCCAGGGAAAAATGGGAAGCTATGTAATAAAGGCCACTCCCTTTTTACTTCTACACGTTTTGATCTTTTTGATCCCCTCTATGGCCCCCCTGCTCAGCTTTGGGGTGGGATGTTTTCCTGGCAAGAATAAACAAAGAAAGTGGATGACCCAAACTGAGACTTAATCCCTTTGGCTTTGTCCTATGACAGGTCCTGGTGAACAAGAAGCCGTTCTGTAGTTACAGGCACTTATTGCCACCAGAAACCGTGCGGGTGATCAGTGTCATGGTCTTTGATGCCAAGACAGACCTGGAGCTGAAATCTCTAATTGTGACAGGAGAACCAATGGTGGGGAATGTGGTAAGGATTTGCTATTGACAAGTTGGAACACCTAGCAATTTCATGATGTGTAGCCTCAACGCTTACAATGGTGTCAGAGCGCACAGTGTGACTATGTGAGACACCCCAGGAGCAATAACATCAGAGGTTGATAATAATAAATAGTGGTTTATCTCTACAAAAGAATATACATACACATACTAGGCAAAGATCAAACCATCAGCAGTTTAAAGCACGGAAGCACACACGGATAGAGAGTGGCCGTAGAACTGGTGCTTCCTCCACACCTTCTGTTCCCTGCCTCATTGGGAAGATTAATCCTTGGTAAAGGTCCTCTCAGGAGGTCTTTGTCTGACTCAGAAGTCATCATTTTCTGTCTTCTAGGCTATTCCTTACCATCACCTTATCTCTGGTGGTCTCCATCCTGGGATGTCTATATATGTGAAAGGCACAATGCCCCAAAAGGGTGACAGGTAATGTTTCTTCCCACAGGGCAACTCTGGGCAGCTAGATAGCTCCACTTCCTGCTTCTTCCAACGCCAACTAAGCCACGAGGGCTAGGAAGTTGATTCTTCTCTTCAAGGGGAAAAAAAGCATATTAGAGATTCTGCCTTCAGAGCAATGAAGAAGAGGGAGGGGTATAACTCAGCTCTGAGATTCTTGTACATCCAATTTAATTGTACTTTTCTCCTCCTCTCTTTATTCCAGTTTCCGGGTGGATTTTGCCTGTGGCCAGAATAAACGGGACAAAATTCCCTTCCACTTCAGGCCTTACTTTAATGCAAAGAGAGTTGGAATCAACACATTTAATGGTAACAAGTGGTTAAAGGAAGTCTTTCACAACATAGTCTTCCAAAGGGGCCAGGATTTCGAGTTCATCTTCACTGTCAATAAGGCCGGATACGAGGTTGGTACTCCCCCGCCCCCCCAAATTCACTTTTTCTGTGGTATGAACCACAAATGTAGAATAGAATAGAATAGAATAGAATAGAATATTTATTTCTATAACCACGTCCTCTCCCTGAGGGGACTCGGAGCGGTGCACAGGGAGAAATTAAAACAACATAAAATATATACATAGATAAATACAATAAAAACAAATTAAATCTAACTATTCCTGCACTAAAATTCCCATTTTAAAATTAACATTTCCTAACCCCTGAGGTAGAGACTAACCTAGGCCGGCCAAGCAGAAAAAGTGAGTTTTTAATTTCTGACGGAAGGAGCGGAGGTCCGTAGTTGTTCTAATGTCGGGGGGAAGGTCGTTCCAGAGGGCTGGGCCCGCCACAGAGAAGGCCCTTCTCCTGGGCGTCGCCCGCTGACAAAGTCTAGTGGACGGCACCCGGAGAAGTCCCTCTCTGTGGGAGCGAATCGGCTGGGAGGATGTATGGGGCAGAATCCGATCCCACAGATAGCTAGGTCCCGAGCCATGGAGCGTTTTAAAGATGAGAACTAGCACCTTGAAGCGCACCCGAAAGACGACAGGTAGCCAGTGCAGCTTGCGCAAGAGCGGTGTTACATGAGTATACCTTGCGGTACCCATTATTGCTCGCGCGGCTGCATTCTGGACCAGCTGAAGTCTTCGGGTGCACTTCAAGGGGAGCCCCATGTAGAGAGAGTTACAATAGTCCAGTTGGGATGTCACGAGAGCATGAGTGACTGTGCGAAGGGCGTCCCGATCCAATAGGGGGCGCAACTGGCGAACCAGGCGGACCTGGTAAAACGCCCTCCTGGCCACGGCTGTCACTTGGTCTTCCATGGACAGCCGGGCATCCAGGAGGACACCCAAGTTGCGCGCCCCATCCACTGGGGCAAGATGTTCGCACCCAATGGCCAGCGATGGAATCAGCTGGTTGAATCGGGCAGCCGGAAACCACAGCCACTCGGTCTTGGTCGGGTTGATTAATGTATTTAATACCTGCTGAGACTTAATCCCTTTGGCTTTGTCCTATGACAGGTCCTGGTGAACAAGAAGCCATTCTGTAATTACACTCACTTATTGCCACCAGAAACCGTGCGGGTGATCAGTGTCATGGTCTTTGATTCCAGGACAGACCTGAAGCTGAAATCTCTATTCATGATATGACCACCAAAGGTGAAGGACATGGTAAGGATTTGCTATTGACATGTTGGAACACCTAGCAATTTCATGATGTGCAGACTCAACGCTTACAATGGTGTCAGAGTGCGCACAGTGTGGCTATGTGAGACAATCCAGGAGCAATTACATCGAACAGAGGTTTATAATAATAAATAGTGGTTTATCTCTACAAAAGAATATACATACACATACTAGGCAAAGATCAAACAATCAGCAGTTTAAAGCACGGAAGCACACACGGATGGAGAGAAACACCCTTACAGGACCTCTCTGTCAACCTCTGCTTTGCTGCTTGCTTTGGCTGCCATTGTAACGAGGAGAGGGGGGATGTGGTATTTGGGAATGGGATTAATTGGTGCAGGAGGGAGATTGGAAAAGGAAGTATGTTCTCACCATCTACTGTGCATACCAAGGGCTGGTGCATTGAGATGGTCAAGGCCAACCGTCTTGCTTACCAACCTGATGATGCTCCTGGAGATGCCACCCACATGACACCTAAGGGATTTGTGGATTGGATAATGGGTGGGGGGAGGGCATTGGACATATATTGATATATATGATTTCGCATGATTCGGCTTCAGACCTTGCTTTACTCAGCTGCTATCTTTTCATAACCAGTAAAAGTACTCTTAATTCTTCAAAATGGAGTTGAGTGGTTTCTTTGGTGGTTAATGATGGCGGCAGGCCTGACAATAAGCAAGGTCTCTTTTCACACTCATCCCTGAGCTAACACCATCAGAGGGGAGTGCAATATATACAAAACTTCAAAGAGATGTCTAACTCCTTCAGCAACCAGGAGGACATGAGGGCTGCAGGATCTTCATGGACTGGAGAAATGGAATGGATGGCGGAACTGAATTTGGAAGAAAGATCTGTCCACCCCAGATGGTCAATGGGGGTTGGGCAGAAGTGCGATCCTGAGGAAATTCCGCCCAGGGATTAAGCTCTGCCCACCACCCTCAAACTAACGGGGCTTGTGAATGGACTAATTCCATTTTGGAACAGTACCTCTGGTGTTTCATAAATTACCAGCAGGATAATTGGGCAGAACTGCTGCCACATTCTGAGGTGGCATACAATAACTGTGCACAGCAGTACCGGAATGACCCCTTTCAAAGTTATCTATGGTCAGGTCTTTGTGTATCAATTCCTGAATTGCCTCAGGAGATACCAAAAAATGTGTCCCTCTCTGAGTGGAGTAATCAACTTACAAGATTTTGGCCCTTGGAACGCAAAGCACTGGATGATGCTCATTGGTCTCATAAAAAACAGGCTGATAAAAAGAGAGTTCAACCTAAGGATTATAAAGTGGGTCATTGTGTCTTTTTGTCTACCAAGTTTTTACAGACTACCCAGAAATCGAAGAAAGTAGGACCGAAGTATGTCGGTCCCTTCCCTATTGTGAAAATCATCAGTCCTGTCTCCGTAAAGTTAGAATTGCCAAAGAACCTTAACCGGACTTATCCTATATTTCATGTAAACTTGTTGAAACCTGAGCACTCTTCTTCGTTTTGTCCACTTCAACCGGCACCTCCTGCTCCCCTTTTGATTGAGGGCGAACAGCATTTTGAGGTTAAAGAGATTTTGGATTCCAGGAAACACAGAAGTAGAATCCAATATACCTGGTTTCCTGGAAGCATTTCCCCCCTTCCCATACTAAATGGGATGAGAAATCTCATGTTAAAGTTCCTAGACTTTTGCAGAAGTTCTACACCAAGTACCCTGATAAGCCTTGATATTAATTGATCTGTCCTAATTATTGTGTCTTTTGTATTGTCTTTTCTCTCTCTCTCTCTCTGTGCAGGGATGATTCCTCTTTCTGAAGGAGGGCCGGATGTCAGCCTCTGCTTTGCTGCTTGCTTCGGCTGCCATTGTAACGGGAAGCGGGGGGGTGGGGGGGCTATGGTATTTGGCAATGGGGTTAATTGGTGCAGGAGGGAGATTGGAAAAGGGAGTATGTTCTCACCATCTTCTTTGCATGCTGATGGCTGGTGCCTTGAGATGGTCAAGGCCAACAGTCCTGCTTATCAACCTGACGATGCTCCTGGAGATGCAACCCACATGACACCTAAGGGATTTGTGGATTGGGCAATTGGGGGGGGGGAATGTTGGGGGGAAATGTTGGGGGGAGGGGGTTGGACATACATTGATATGTATCATTTCGCACGATTTGGCTTCAGACCTTGCTTTACTCAGCTGCTATCTTTTCATAACCAGCAAAAGTACTCTAATTCTTCAAAATGGTGTTGAGTGGTTTCTTTGGTGGTTAATGATGGCGGCAGACCTGACAATAAGCAAGGTCTCTTTTCACACTCATCCCTGAGCTAACACCATCAGAGGGGAGTGCAATATATACAAAACTTCAAAGAGATGTCTAACTCCTGCAGCAACCAGGAGGACATGAGGGCCGCAGGATCTTCATGGACTGGAGAAATGGAATGGATGGCGGAACTGAATTTGGAAGAAAGATCTGTCTGCCCCAGATGGTGATGGGGTTTGGATTTATCCTATATTTTATGTAAATTTGTTGAAACCTGAGCACTCTTCTTCGTTTTGTCCACTTCAACCAGCACCTCCTGCTCCCCTTTTGATTGAGGGCGAACAGCATTTTGAGGTTAAAGAGATTTTGGATTCCAGGAAACACAGAAGTAGAATCCAATATACCTGGTTTCCTGGAAGCATTTCCCCCCTTCCCATACTAAATGGGATGAGAAATCTCATGTTAAAGTTCCTAGACTTTTGCAGAAGTTCTACACCAAGTACCCTGATAAGCCTTGATATTAATTGATCTGTCCTAATTATTGTGTCTTTTGTATTGTCTTTTCTCTCTCTCTCTCTCTGTGCAGGGATGATTCCTCTTTCTGAAGGAGGGCCGGATGTCAGTCTCTGCTTTGCTGCTTGCTTCGGCTGCCATTGTAACGGGAAGCAGGGGGGAGGGGTGCTATGGTATTGGGAATGGGATTAATTGGTGCAGGAGGAAGATTGGAAAAGGGAGTATGTTCTCACCATCTACTGTGCATGCCGATGGTTGGTGCCTTGAGATAGTCAAGACCAACCGTCCTGCTTACCAACCTGACGATGCTCTTGGAGATGCAACCCACGTGACACCTGAGGGACTTACGGATTAGACAATGGGGGGCAATGTTGGGGGGAGGGAGTTGGACATATATTGATATGTATGATTACACACGCTTTGGCTTCAGACCTTGCTTTACTTAGCTGCTATCTTTTCATAACCATTAACAGTACTCTTAATAATTAAAAATGGAGTTGAGTGGTTTCTTTGGTGGTTAATGATGGAGGCAGACCTGACACTCTCTTACAATACAGACTCTTAGTGGTAACAGTCAAATCACCCTGCTGACTCATTGCTGACATTGCATCACCATTACAGCATTATTATAGCATTGCAGCAGCTGGTCAGACATTAAATCATCATTACCCTGGCAAATGGGTTAGCAGAAAGCCACACATCCTTATTAGCAAACACCAATAGCCAAGAAATGTTCTATTGGTGAACACAGAAGCCTCTTTAGTCACAATGTTAGAAGTCGGTCTCAAGGTGCTTTCTCTTCTGAAAATCCAGATTGTGAAACAGCCACAAAAGATGGTCGGGTCTAGGCCATTATGTAATTTTTGCTTGGTGCCAATCCCTCAATCACTTTCCTCCAGTTGCATAATGGAGCAGTGCTGGCGAACCTTTTTGTCACCAAGTGATTATACTGCCAGCTTCTCCATTGACTTTGTTGTTGGAAGCCAATTGTGAGGCATACAAATGACAATAATATGACTGGGATTCTGCAACCGTCAAAAGTGCAAGAACTGGCCATTAAGTTACATCTTCAGCACTGCTGTAACTTTGAACGGTCACTAAGTGAGGCACTTGCTAAGCAAGGTCTACCTCTAGTGGATTGTGCTGATTTATAAAATAATTTAATAGGTATGATGAGGTAGCCCAACCTACCAAAAACGTATATAAAAGACAGACTAGAAATAAAAATTAAAATAAGCAAGAAAATGCTAAGAGAACACCTGTCTGATGTAACCCTAAGTTGGTTTTCCCCCCTATGGGATTTCCCCATGTATTTCAGCAGGAAGCTCGGAAAGTCAACCCCCCCTCCTAACCATCCCAATGGGCTAGGAATCCTTTGCAGAGCAGAAAAGTTACCCGAAACTCACTTTTCTCCAGAGATTGAATGAGGATATAAGACTTCCAAGTTTCTATATCAACTATGACATAAAGGTAAAGGTTCCCCTCGCACATATGTGCTCGTCATTCCCGACTCTAGGGGCCTGTCTCATCTTTGTTTCAAAGCTGAAGAGCCAGCACTTTCCCAAAACATCTCCGTGGTCATGTGGCTGCCATGACTAAACACCAAAAGCGCACAGAACACTGTTTCTCCTTGCATTTTTCCCCATGCTTTCGAACTGCTTTTTATGTATGTATGTAGTATCTGCTGCCAATTTAGGGTTGAACTTTAAATGACTAGATTCTTGTGTTTAAGCATGAGCAATACATCTTCTGAACTACAACTTAACAGATGCTCCTGAGCCTTTGCACCTGACATAAACAGCTTCGTTTTTCCAAAGGTTCCAGTGACACTCTCCCTCTTCCCATAACGTTGTTCTAGGCTTAGTACCCTAGTACCCTAAATATAGAGGACTAACTTATCTCTATTGACTTAATGGAGAGCTTAAAACACAGACTAACCCACAACAGAAAGACAGTCCCTGGAATCTGAAATCTTACTCAAGAGTTTCAAAAAACATTTGGTGTTTTACCCCTGATTGTATGAGATCTTTTCAAAGAGATTTGGAGATCTCATATTTTAACTTTTTTCTTTCCCTTTTTTTATTTTACAAAAATATATTTTGCCATTTGGGACTATTATCAAATCTGCCCAAGGTTCCTAGGAAAGAAAGACCTTTGACTCCATTTGAATCAAGCAGTAGGTTCTTTTATTAAGGATTAGAGGATGCTCTAAAAGCAAGGCAAAGTCTGAGGATTTCCGCACAGTTACAGGTTTTTCCCCTATTCGTGGCCCTCCCACCCCTGACCAGAACACCAGTGTCCAACAGCATCCTGACTTGAGGTTTTGAGAACCGCCTTGATTGTAGGCGGTTTCGCATTCTTTCCCAGGCCAGGCATCCTTGAAGCAGTGGAAGCCAGCTGCTTAGCACCTCTGGTTCCTGTCAGGGTTCACCCTTCCCCCTAACCTCTGTCTTCTCTGCACCTGCACAGCTTCCCCGGGCGAGCCTAGCGAAGATGGCAGTGCTGACATTTGGCCCCCTTTGACATGGACGTCAGTCTTGGAAAAAAACAGAGAAACAGAGAAAAGAACAATTAGATTGGGTTCATTGGGGGTTACCTGGTTATTCTCTGGCATGTATGAAGGCGTTTCCAGGCCTTAACATGCTGAGTGTCCACCTAGATGTCCTTATAAGTGTCCTTCTTTAGTGACGGCACCAGAATTGGTGCTTTGTGACGTGTAAGATTTTCACAAAGCCAAATTGCCCTGCAGTTTTTGAATGGTGCCATTTCTACAACACTACAATTCGTTGGCTTTCAGGCATATACAATTTGTCGCGCCCCCTCCCCCCAGGCTAAGTTATCATGTACCATACAGTCTGTTTGGTGGTCCCTGAAGCACTTGTCCTCCTTCAACTCTACTTTCAACACCATCTGGCACCTTTGGGGGAGCATTTTTCTTGAGCTCTAGTAGGGAGTAGTGCTGCCAATTGCTTGGATAAGATGACTGGTCTAATAATCTCTGCTGTAGAGCTGTTGTATTGGGGTAGCCATGAGAGTTGTGTGTTTTTTTTAGCAGTTTTAGGTCTTTATGCTCTGGTCAGACCTTGAAAGGAATTTTGCTCTCCTCTAGAAAATGCCTCCATGTCAGTAGTGCCCAGCTCACTGCATAGGCTTCCTTGTCTCATACTACCCACCTGTGCTGTTTCGCTCAGTTTTTTGGAAGTGTAGGCACACGACTGCAAGGTCCCTGGATCATTTTTATGCAACAGTTCTGCATCCACAGCCCATCACTAGTGTCTGCTTGGATGACAAGGAAGGTGTTAGGATTCAGTGCTTTAGTACGAGCTCCACTACAAATAGACATTTGAGTTTTTCAAAATGCCTCCTGGCAATCCACTGTCCATTTCAGCAGCTGATTGGGATAGGGCTTCCCCCTCCCCTTTTGTTTTCTGTAATACACAGTGTTACCTGAATAAATGATGGGATTAATTGACAGTAAAAGTTTGCAAATCCCAAGAAACTTTGGAGTTGTTTCTTGGTGCAGGGAGGAGCCTTGTTCCGCTCCGGGCGTTGTGAGCTCACTCGGGCAACCAGTCAACTCCACGCGTAGGAATCTCTTTCAGATCAAGTTTATTATCAGGCATTCTTAATAGCAAAACTTACAGTTCAGGATTAGGATACTTCTGAGGTCCTTAATCTGTCCCTTTGTGTAAAAAGACAATAATTTTTCTAACCCATGCTGAGCGGAGATGTAACACTGCTGTCGGTAGACAAAGGCATTCCAAACTGACCGGCTATAACATTTTGCCAGCAGGCAGAATACCCTGATGGACAATCAGGAAACACAGATGTGATCACATGCTATGGAACTACATTTCCCACAAGGCAGCTCTGCCTACATTTCCCATGAGGTGTTTTCTTAAAGGAGACAGCTCTTAATTCCTACACTAGTTATATACTGCTGGGACAGCGCAAGCCTACTCTGGGACTGCCCGCACCGTCTCAGGGTTTATTTCATCCCATTGTGGGAGATAGAGAACCAAAGATAATCAATTTTGCTCTGATGGAATTTGCACTTTGACAGTTTAGGGCATAGTTGAGCAGCCAGAAGTTTTCTGAGTATGGCTTGGGCCAGTTTCACTTGCTCGGCCATGGTTTCAATGTAACTTAAAGTATCATACAAGTAAACTAGCAATAGCATTTAGACTTATATACCACTTTACAGTCCACTGTAAGTAGTTTACAGAGTCAGTCCCCCCAACAATCTGGGTCCTTATTTTACCCACCTGTGAAGGATGGAAGGCTGAATCAACCTTGAGCCTGGTGAGATTCGAACTGCCAAACTGTTGGCAATCGGCAGTCAGCAGGTGTAATTTGCAGTCTTGCTTCTTTGAGCGCCACCAGGGCTCAAACTGGGGCTTTGTACAGTGGTCCATGTAGCACTTCTTTTATCCATTCTTCGGTATAGGCAGCCACAGGTCTCTGGCTGATAGCCTTTCTTCACATCTCTTCTGGAGCACTGCCATGAAAGATGAAGTTGCACAGCTCCGGGGCATCATTATCCACTCTGTCTACCCTCCCCCCTCAACACCCATCTCCTCTGCACCTGCACAGCTTCCCCAATTCCCTCTGTCCCTCCCCCTCCCCCTGTTTATGGCAAGATGCCAGCGAACATAGGGAAGCATAGCAAAAATGGCAGAGCTGACAGTTACCACAGGCCCTGAATTTTGCTCTATAGAGATTTTTGCTCTGATGGGAATTACTTGTTCTTTGCTCTTTTTAAAAATGTCTTGTCTCTTTCTGGTTTTGGTGTTATCACTTCAATTTATATTTGGTTATTGACTTTTCTTATCCCTTCTTGGTAGATTAGAAGCAGTAAAACCAACTGATAAACAAACCAGATGCCTAGAAATGCTATACTGCTGATGCCTGCTTTTGTGGGAGGGGAGGGGTCTTCACATGTGCTAATCTCAGCTATATGCTTTATATTACTATTATATTACTAGTTTGTTGCTTTTGGATTTGCATATCAAAAATAAATGTGATCTGCCCTCATTCTGCTTCAGATCAGCTTATTTTCGGGGCAAAGAAACAAAAATGGACTTTCAAACCTAGTGTCTAAATTAATTGTACCTTACACTTAATGACTGCTGCAAAAAGAGGCACAAATTAATCAGTCATAAGGGGGAGATCTGTTTTACAACCACCATGAGTTATGACCACGATGGGCATTTTCCACGATGGTTGTCAAGGACCACCTCTACATCACGATAAAATGACAACCGATCATCTCTACAATCCTCTCCCCTCAGATAGGGAACATGGTTCTGCTTTTACCTGCACAGAACAATTCTCTGAGCCAATGAATTGTTAGGGTCAAGGTTCTTAAAAAAATTCCAGCTTTTCAGGATGATTTGGTCTCTGGAATCATTCCATTCAGCAGTTCCACACTCTGTCCTGGAGATAAGGAAAATCAGGTGCCTGTTCTTTCTTTGACAAATCACACACTTTTATATCATATTCTTGGGCTCTGTTTTTAATCTGGCTCCTCCATATTACTAAATCAGGCATACCTCACATTTCTTATCCTGCAATTCCATTTGAGCCTCAATCTTACTATTTTATCATTATTGGTAAATGCAGAGACCCACTGCAAATAATGTATGAAGTGTCCAACCAAAGATAACTAATGATCAGCTGGGAGAGCCAGCATTCATTTCCCAACAGCTTGAATATTCTAGTGCGCTCAAAGTCAGGTGATACAGTTTCAGGAATCATTGGGTTGGGGGTGTTGCACAGCTCAGGTAGGTTTGCATTTGTCATCCAGATGTTCCTCCTAGTTGTTCATCTAATAATGTGCAGATTAACGTTCAGTTTGACATCCTATAAAGCAAGTGGAATGGGACAATTAATCACAGCAATTTTTTCGAGCTCACTTCAGCCCCTGCCCACATCACAGCTCAGGTAGGCATTTTCAGCTGGCCCTCCGCCAGCACTTCATGCCCCCTCCCACACTGGTGCCCTGTGCTCCCCACTCACCTCTGCATGATTACAGCAAATTCACCCAAGGAAACACATTCTTCTCCAATTTGTGATGCGGGACAGCTAAAGGCCAGCCAAGCCCCACATTGAGGGATGGAGCCTCTGCCTTCTCAGTGGATGGCAGCAGCCTCAGGTGCCAGGGTCAGAGGGGTGGGCTTTGAAAAAGACACTTGCCTCCAAGGGCCTGGAAAGAAAACTCTAAAATCTGTTATCAGCCAACAGCCACGCCTAGCCTTAAAATACCAGCTCTCTTTTCTGGTATTGAGAACCAGGTCGTGGCCAGATTTACACCAGGCAAGAAATCTATACACTCTATTCATGGGACCTGGGGGGATGTCAAGACTCATGCGTGAATTGAATTAAATTGAGAGAGAGGTGCGCCTAGTCAGCCTCATTCTCTCTTCCAGATTCCATCTTGCTCCAATAGCAGGATAAGAGAGAGTTGAAGATGGGCTGGGCGCAGGGGTTGACCATCTTTGTATCTTACCGTGCTCATAGTGCACCACATTGCTTGTAGAGACCGGCTTCATGACCGTTGTCCAAATTAATAGCTTTCGTCCGCTCAGTGAACTGGAATCTGTCTTCACATGCTCAGGATAGACAAGAAGTCCCTATCTCACCGAAGGTCAATGACCCAACGGCTACTCTCAACCTGGTTTAGCCAGCCTGTCGAAGCTGTTGCCCGGGGTGTGGCCGCTGCGCATGCTACAGCTACTAAGAGCCACAGGTGAGAGCTGAGTGACAGGTGGGGACCAAAGGTGGAAGAGCTGCCCTACAAGGACACGACATGCCCTCCACCAGAGGTGCTACCCCTCCCTGAACACCCCATACACCCCTTATTTATCAGCCAACAGCCATGCCTAGCCTTAAAATGGGCCGTTGAGCTGTTCTCTGGTTCTAAGAACCAAGCCATGGCCAAAGTTACGCCAGGCAAGTAGATTCTAAAATCTACTAACAGCCAACAGCCACGCCTTAAAATGGGCCATTGAGCTGTTCTCTGGTTCTAAGAACTATGCCATGGCCAAAGTTACACCATGCAAGAAAACTCTAAAATCTACTAACAGCCAACAGCCACGCCTAGCCTTAAAATGGGCCATTGAGCTGTTCTGTGGTTCTAAGAACCATGCCATGCCCAAAGTTACACCAGGCAAGAAAACTCTAAAATTTACTAACAGCCAACAGCCACGCCTAGCCTTAAAATGGGCCGTTGACCTGTTCTTTGGTTCTAAGAACCATGCCATGGCCAAAGTTACACCAGGCAAGAAAACTCTAAAATTTACTAACAGCCAACAGCCACGCCTAGCCTTAAAATGGGCCGTTGAGCTGTTCTCTGGTTCTAAGAACCATGGATTACATTATACCTAGGAAGAAATGCATAGAGATATATGTGATAAGACCAACTAGCAATCCTAGTAACTCATGAAGTTTCACAAGATACTGACAGACGTAAGCACAGTTTCAATCTGGAAACACACAGCCTCATAAACCATACCCAGTCGTTAGAAAAATTCTTAAAATCCAACAACTCTTTCCAATTAGCCATCACACAACACTGTCTATAGTCTTTCCACAAGAGACAATCAGCAAGTCCAAAGCAAACAAACCGATCCAAGATTAACATCAGATCCACATGCAGTACACAAATAGCTCAACCAAAGAACCTCCAAGACTACTTCCGCCAACACTGAAACAACAAGCCACTAAAGCGTAAGTTGAGAGCAAACTCTTCCCTTTCTAACACAGCCAAGCTCAGAGGGCACCAAAGACAACTCGTTTCAAGCCTGAGCCACGAATCCTGTCCTGTATCGCATACGGCATCGCATCAAAACACATCGCCAGGTTTGCGCTCAGCATTAAGAAGTCTGACTGGGACTGGCATTCTTTCTAAGGGAGGGAAGGTGGGATGGAGGTGACCCAAAAGGATCGCCTTCCAGTCGGAGTACTGAGGGGGCCTTCGGGGACTGGAGGAGCCAATGCAATTGAGTTGTCTTGACTCCCCCAGGCCGATTCCCCCTCACTGCTCGCTCAGTGACTTGGAAGGGTCACCCAGTGGAACACCAGGAAGGCCATTCAGTGTGAGTCTCCAGTGTGTGTGCGCAGGGTTTGAACGAGACAGGCAGAGCCCCACTACCAGGCTCCTTCAGTCTGGACGCCGGACGCTGGAAACTGAGGGACTGAAGGACCTCCACAAGTAGGGGGTGACAGTTGGAAATCTAAGTTTTAGGTACATTTATCCCATTATTCATATACGGTTTTTGCCACAATAAACCTCATGATGCCAATTGTACCTGTCAGGCTTCTTGGCTGAATGCAGCACTGGATAATTAATGAAACCCATGTCCTACCTTTGGTGTCTTCAATTTTGACTGATTTTACTCAGTGAGTGCCTGTGAAATAAATGAAAAATCAACATCACCAAGTGTCCTATCAGTGCAAAAAGCAAGATACAATGAATGGGAATGTCGGGTCCTTGACAACACCTAGGACCAGATTCTTCTACTGTTCCCAAAGATATGGCCTCCAATCCCTGCAGTTTCTCTTAGTCTCCAAGAACAGGAAGACATCCTTAAAAATCTAAATAATAAAAATTGCCTCAGGCCCTGGGAGTTTACGTTCCTGCAAGAAACCTGGGACAGTTCCTGGACCTGAAGCAATTTTAATTTAGTTACATTAAATTAATTTAAATTTAGTTCATTTAAGATGCTAGCCTCCTACATGTTTCCCCTTTTTTACTTCTAAATATACGTTTTGCTCCTAAAAATAAATGTTTAAGAATTAAAATCACCACAGGTGCTATCCAAACTACCCTAGAATAAGGTATACATCAGCGCGCCAGTTCACACAACCTCTAACTCCCCGCTAGAATTACCTCAAGATGCAAGAGGCTGTGGTCCAGTCCAGGAACGAAGTCTTCAGCTGCGGAAGCGCAGATGGGAGAGGGGTTCCCCCACCTCCCTTGCGCACATGCAGCAGCATCTCTTTCAAAGGCACAAGAGACGCAGCATCTCTGGAGAGCCTCGGTCACCCAGGTCAGGTTTGGGTCCCATGCCATGGCCAAAGTTACGCCAGGCAAGAAAACTCTACAATCTACTAACAGCCAACAGCCACGCCTAGCCTTAAAATGGGCCCTTGAGCTGTTCTCTGGTTCTAAGAACGATGCCATGGCCAAAGTTACGCCTGGCAAGAAAACTCTGAAATCTACTAACAGCCAACAGCCACACCTAGCCTTAAAATGGGCCGTTGAGCTGTTCTGTGGTTCTAAGAACCATGCCATGGCCAAAGTTACGCCAGGCAAGAAAACTCTGAAATCTACTAACAGCCAACAGCCACACCTAGCCTTAAAATGGGCCGTTGAGCTGTTCTGTGGTTCTAAGAACGATGCCATGGCCAAAGTTACGCCAGGCAAGAAAACTCTGAAATCTACTAACAGCCAACAGCCACACCTAGCCTTAAAATGGGCCGTTGAGCTGTTCTCTGGTTCTAAGAACCATGGATTACATTATACCTAGGAAGAAATGCATAGAGATATATGTGATAAGACCAACTAGCAATCCTAGTAACTCATGAAATCTCCCTACTTTCACAAGATACTGACAGACTTAAGCACAGTTTCAATCTGGAAACACACAGCCTCATAAACCATACCCAGTCGTTAGAAAAATTCTTAAAATCCAACAACTCTTTCAAATTAGCCATCACACAACACTGTCTATAGTCTTTCCACAAGAGACAATCAGCAAGTCCAAAGCAAACAAACCGATCCAAGATTAACATCAGATCCACATGCAGTACACAAATAGCTCAACCAAAGAACCTCCAAGACTACTTCCGCCAACACTGAAACAAGCCACTAAAGCGTAAGTTGAGAGCAAACTCTTCCCTTCCTAACACAGCCAAGCTCAGAGAGCACCAAAGACAACTCGTTTCAAGCCTGAGCCACGAATCCTGTCCTGTATCGCATACGGCATCGCATCAAAACACATCGCCAGGTTTGCGCTCAGCATTAAGAAGTCTGACTGGGACTGGCATTCTTTCTAAGGGAGGGAAGGTGGGATGGAGGTGACCCAAAAGGATCGCCTTCCAGTCGGAGTACTGAGGGGGCCTTCGGGGACTGGAGGAGCCAATGCAATTGAGTTGTCTTGACTCCCCCAGGCCGATTCCCCCTCACTGCTCGCTCAGTGACTTGGAAGGGTCACCCAGTGGAACACCAGGAAGGCCATTCAGTGTGAGTCTCCAGTGTGTGTGCGCAGGGTTTGAACGAGACAGGCAGAGCCCCACTACCAGGCTCCTTCAGTCTGGACGCCGGACGCTGGAAACTGAGGGACTGAAGGACCTCCACAAGTAGGGGGTGACAGTTGGAAATCTAAGTTTTAGGTACATTTATCCCATTATTCATATACGGTTTTTGCCACAATAAACCTCATGATGCCAATTGTACCTGTCAGGCTTCTTGGCTGAATGCAGCACTGGATAATTAATGAAACCCATGTCCTACCTTTGGTGTCTTCAATTTTGACTGATTTTACTCAGTGAGTGCCTGTGAAATAAATGAAAAATCAACATCAGCAAATGTCCACCTGCTGTTCCAAGACTAGAAAACTAATTCAACAATTTCACAAAGGAGCTTTTATGCGCTTTATCCTATCAGTGCAAAAAGCAAGATACAATGAATGGGAAGGTCGGGTCCTTGAGAACACCTAGGACCAGATTCTTCTACTGTTCCCAAAGATATGGCCTCCAATCCCTGCAGTTTCTCTTAGTCTCCAAGAACAGGAAGACATCCTTAAAATTGCCTCAGGCCCTGGGAGTTTACCTTCCTGCAAGAAACTTAGGACAGTTCCTGACCTAAACAAGTATAGTTAACTTTTGCCTTTAGTTCAATTAAGATGCTACTTCCCTACCTGTTTTGCTTTTTATAAGGCTTTGAGCCTTGGCTTAGAATTGTCAAGTCCCAAGAATTGACTTTATTCAAGAGATCAGGATCAACTCCTGGACCTGAAGTAATTGTAGTTAATTGTAGTTTTTTTAGAACAGAATATTTTATTTGGCCAAGGAATTTAAGAACTTAAGCTTTGCCTAAAATTATACCTCAGGTCCCAATAATTCATTAATTCCAGAGAGCAAGGTCACCTCCTGGGGGAATTTTACTGTTAAAAGTTACTTTTAATCCTGACTTGCTTGTGGTAGTTTGGTCCTTTCAACAGGACAAGGTTTGAGATTACCCCAGATTCCATCATTATTTTACTCTAAAAACTTTAGCTTTGGCTAAAATTACCCTTTGACTTTATTTCAAGAAAGCAAAGTCAACTTATGGACATGAAATAATTTTGAGTTTAGTTCCTTGAAGTATAGCGAGTCCTCTATATCAGGGGTCTCCAACCTTTGCAACTTTAAGTCTGATGGACTTCAGCTCTCAGAATTCTCCAGCCAGCAAAGCAAAGCTGGCTGGAGAATTCTGGGAGCTGAAGTCCTTCAGACTTAAAGTTGCAAAGGTTGGAGACCCCTGCTCTATATGCTTTGCCTCTTTTTCGCCTTACAATCAAGAGGTTGTGAGTTTAACCCTAGGTAGAGGCAGATGTAGGGTCTTCTGCTTGAGCAGGGGGTTGGACTAGATGACCTGCAAGATCCCTTCCAACTCTGCTAATCTGTTAGAAGAACTTGAACCTTTGCTGAAATTACCTCAAGTGCCAACAAGTTGACTTTATCCAAGAGAGGGAGGGTTCATTCCAGAGACTGAACCAATTTTGCCTTCTAAGCTGATTTTAACAGTTAATTCACCTGGGGTAGCTCAGCCCTTTTTAACTGCACCTGCCTAAAAAACTGCCTCAGCCTTGTCCCTCCTCCTGAACTCATTATTTTACTCTTCCCCACCTGTGGGTGGTTTGGTCATTTTTTTAACAATGCGCAGCTGAGATTTCCCTCAGGCTCCACCAACATTTTATTCTACTCCCTAAAAACGGGGCTAAAAAACAATTCAGCACCCCGAGGTTTGCCTCATTTCCCTGAGGGGGAAAGCACTTTTCGAGTTACCTCACTCACTTTTCGCGAGTGAGGTAACTCGCCCTAGGTGAGCTGTGGTACTAAGGAGTCCTTTAAATAAGATGCAGAGATATTGCTTCAGCCATCTCTGGCGTTTTACTCCTAAGCGTAGTTTTACTCCTAAGAGTATTTTTACTCCTAAAGAATGAACTTTTACGAATTAAAATTACCACAGGTGCTCTCCTTCCTACCCGAGAATAGGCTATTCCTCAGCGCTCCATCCCACACAGCCTCGAAGCCTCCGCTAGAATTACCTCAGGGCGCAAGAGGCTACGGCGCCGTCCGAGGCACGAAGTCTTCGGCTGCGGAAGCGCAGATGGGAGAGGGGTTTAGGGGTTTTGGGGTTTCCCCCCCCCCCTCTCCCGCGCCCTTGCAGCGGCGTCTCTTTCGAAGGCGCAAGAGACGCAGCGTCTCCGGAGAGTCTCGGTCCCCCAGGTCAGGGTTGTGTGTCCCATGAACCTGGAGTTTGGGTTCTTCCTCTCAAGAAGAGGGAAACTGGACTTTCTGCTGTTACTTCGAGGACTTTCCGTTTCTCCGAGAGGCGCAGCGGCGTCGGCTGCTCCTGCTTCTGCAGCGCGCTCGCTTTATTGCGCTCCACCTGAGGAGCCCGCCGGCTTTTTAAACTGCCCCCGCCCCCCTCGAAGGTGGGGGTATGGGCGGGAGAAGCCAATCAGCCAATCCGAGGGAAGGGATTTCCGAAGCAGCCAATCGACAGCCGAGGCGGGCGGTCCGAGAGCGCCAGGGCGGGAAAGGCACGTGCATGCCACGCAGGTGGGACCGCTTCGGCCGAGCCGAGGTTGTCATGGAAACGGCGGGCGAGGTGGCTCATCGAGGCCAGGTGGGCCTCGGCCGCCCAGGTGAGGGCAATTGGACGCAGGCGGGCGGTTTGTGTACACGTTTCTGTGAGCGCGCAATGCCTTCTCTCCTCCAGGCAGCCCCTGGTCTCAAATTGTATTTGAGCAAGGGGTTGGACTAGAAGACCTCTGGGGTCCCTTTCATCTCTATTCTGGTTGATCTTGCTCTTAACCCATTTCAGATGGATGACCTGGGCAAATCAAATGTGACCTTTCAACGAGTTGTAAGGAGGAAGGTGCATGCATTCTCCTATGAGTAAATGCATGTTTTATTTCCACGTGTCTGCTGTGAGCACGTTGCACATAAGAGCCAGACCCATAGACCAGCTTTTCAGGCCTATTTATATAGTTCTACATACCAATCATAACATGATGCAGTTGCACTGTGACTGCCACTGTCAAGCAATGGAGGTGGACCACTCATAGTTTCCCATGGAGACCTGCTGGAAAGGACACCCCATGTGAAGCTGCCTCATCCCAGTTCAAATGATTATCTGGCCGGATAGCAAATAATTCCCCAGCTAACTGTCCAGGTTTCCCGGGAGATGTTGGTCATATCGCCTGCTTGTGACTCTTTCCAAGGGCTGAAAAAAAGGCCTTCCAGACAGAAACCCAAAGCTCCAGCATTCAGGCGTTTTGAAACTCAGTTAAGCAGCAATTATTTCTGTTTGCAAGTTTTCATACTAATATTTTTAAAAAATTAATCCCACCTTTATTACTTTATGTCAAGGTGGCAATCATACATAATACTTTTCTCCTGTGTTTACCACAAAACAGCCCTGAGGGGGGCTGATCCAAAGTCACCTACGTTTGCTTTCATGCCTAAGGTGGCACTAGAACTTACTGTCGCCTGGTGATTGGCCCAAAATCACCCAGTTGACTTTCATACCTAATGCTGGACTAGAACTCTGTCCCTAGTTTCTAGACGAATAACCCTAATTACTACACCAAAGGGACGCAGTGGTTCAGTGGCTGACTCTGAACTTGTCAATCAGAAAGGTTGGCAGTTCGAATCTCTAGCACCGCGTAATGGAGTGAGCTCCCATTACTTGTCCCAGCTTCTGCCAACCTAGCAGTTTGAAAGCACCTAAAAGTGCAAATAGAAAAATAGGGACTTTTTAAAAAAAAATTCCTGTGCGCCGCCCTGGGTCCTTCGTGAAGGGCGGGATATAAATTTAATTAATAATAATAATAAAAACTTTGGTGGGAAGGTATCAGTGCTCTGTGCGCCTTTGGTGTTGAGTCATGCTGGCCAATTCAGTCCTGGGTCCTCAGCTTAGAAACGGAGATGAGTACCGCCCCCTAAAGGCAGGAACGACTAGCACGCATGTGCAGGGGAACCTTTACCTTACTACACCAAACTGGCTCCTTATTGCAGAATTTCTCTTAAACTTTCCTCTTTTCATTACATGAATCTGATTAGCCTTTTCGCTAAGTCAGTAATTTAGAAACTGACCAGACTCAAACGCACATCTTATGTTAGTTTGGAAATTGATGACCTGTCTGAACAGTCACAAGAAAAGTGGCTAATGAACAGAAACTGAGGGCAAAGTCAAGAGGGAACAGCCTAGAATTGCTGTGTAACAACAGACGAAATCCAACCCACCCATCACAGCTTGAATATAACTCATATCTAGCTAACTTTTAGTTGAGGATATTTAGCATAAGTATTAGCATAAGTATCAATAAATCTGTTAATTGGACTTTTGTGTGGACCTGATCTTTATGTGTGGCCTGGTATTAAAATTTTCAATTCAATATTTTTAATGGATTGCAAAAAAATAAAACCCCACCCAACAACAATAATAATCATCTTTATTGTCATTGTACTTGTTTACAATGAAATTGGTTGACACCTGATCCACGGACAAGCATGTTGGAAGATGTTTGGTCCCACCAGGATGGTATCAAAAGTGAAATGTGCCATGTCAGTCACTATACTCCTATTGGTGTAACAAAAGCAGAATTTGCTACAACTTCCATCTTCAATAGCCCTGGCACCCACACCTGCACTGGCACCGCTGCTTGTTTTACAGAAGCATTGTGGTAACTTGCCCAAAAGATCTGAAAGACAATCAGAAAGAATGAGAAGCTTCAGTTATTTGAACCTTGCCTGGGGAGCTGCAGGCTGCTTTTGCAAAAATTCCTAAGAAAGTCACTCTTGCTTTTAAATTTCAGAGGGCAGAAAACCAAGGCTGTTGCATTGCTTTATGAAGATACTTTATTGAAAACACGGCTTAATATTCTCTATTTTTCTCTTGTGTTTGATTGATTGATTTGACTGACTGACTTACCAGATCTTATAGACCCCTGCAATCCAGGAGTCTGTACATCCTGGCAGCCTGAGAGAGAGAAAAAGGGATCCCTGCTGCGGCAGCTTTTTGTCCCCCCTTCCCAATACTTAGTACTGGATGTAGAAAAGGGTCATGTCTTCTTCAATCCAGAGGGTGTTGATTTCTTGGAAATTATTATAACGATGGGCATATCTGAGTAAGTGCTGACCGTTGGCATGAACCGTGAAACCATAGTTGCCATAATGGAGTGATAGCTGGAAAGAGAGAGGATATTAGCATGGCCAAACCAGCACACCTGGATCATCATGGGTCCTCCAGGGAGGAGGGCCTGCAGTCTATACCATCCACAGCCTGTGGATGTGAACTGCAAACACTCACTTCCCAAAAATTCCAATGGCAATAAATGCAAGGCAGTGGTGGAATTCAATTTTTTTTACTACTGATTCTGTGGGCATGGCTTGGTGGGTGTGGCAGGGGAAGGATATTGTAAAATCTCCATTCCCTCCCAATCAGCTGGGACTCGGGAGGCAGAGAATACATTGGGGCGGGGCCAGTCAGAGGTGATATTTACTGCTTCTCCAAACTATTCAAAATTTCCGTTACCGTTCTCCCTGGTTTGTGGCATCACAGAAGATTCAGTCATAAACCTTGATTGTAAGAGATGGTTTTCTCATGCATTATATAGTTCTTTTTCTTTACTTTGCCTCACCAATGGCCAATAGTCTTCTTCCACTGCAATGCCTATTCTTCAGCTAGAGATTTTCTGAGAAAATCTTGTCAATTTTACTTTACTTTGAACAAAGCCAATTTCCCCTTCAATATTTTGTTGTTTCTTTTTCTCCATGCTAGTTTAGAATCTTTTTGAACCAAACCAAGCATTAAGCACATGGAGAATTACTTAGTAAAATTTAATTTTTTGGGGGGGTTCACTGTGAGCATGATCTAAACAAAACACCAGGAAATCATAGTATCCTTGAATTCCACCTGAATGCACACAGAGTCCCCACCTCCTGGTTTCTGTTCCATCCCATAAATCCAGTCTAAAATGAGAGACGTGCTGTGTTAGCAAGTCTCTCAGTATTTATACTTACGGGCTGAATGACTGCAGGAACTGCCTCCTGGTGGGAAAGAAATCCAAAAAGGCTATTAATAATTCCACGTTTTTCCCCTAAAACCCCAAGACATTTTTATTTCTCTCAATCTCCCAGTTCAGCAGACAACCCAGTCACGGTTTAAAGATGTTGAAAAATAGAGCAAGACTTTTCCACTTCCTTGGCACCAGGCTAGTGTTCTGGGGTTCACACTGGCTGAACAGAGATGCTGAAGAACTATCTATTTAATGGTGTTTTGCTGCCCTCTAATGGTTTGTTTATTTATTAGTTATTTTTCTACTTTAAGCAATTCATAAGCAAGTCTAGAACAACTCACCTCAGACAATTCCTTGTGAGATAACACGCTATGTTATTTGCCACTTTCTTTGACATTATTTCCATTGTCAAAAATGGCCTTGCTTCTAGTCTGTCTGCAGCTTTTTTGACCAGCTGGTTTGAATCTCTCCATAGAGAGGCGATGGTCAGCCAGGTCTCACCCGTTTCGCATCATACAGGTAAGCAGCATAGCTGGGTAAGGTATGCTTGCCCCAGGGGATGGCCTCAGACCCAGATCTCTTCACATTAGCCTATTTGCATCAGCATGATTGTATTCATCAGTATTTAATGGACCCATGATTCAGAGTGGCTTTTGATGAAAGGAAGGAATTAATCCAATAATGGAAAGACAAGGAGTCCCTTCTGCAATTAGGAAAACAGAAGTTGATCTCCCTGTTCAGTTGCTGGTCCTTGTATCATTCTAGGATGGTTATTTCTGCTCGAGTGCAGAACCTGTAAACAAAGGCACCTGAGGACCCAGAGGGGCAGCCATTCCTAGGGCCCAAAAGAACGGTATAGGACTGGAGGGGAGAAAGAATGTGGCAACCCAGAATTATTCTTTTCTTATTCCCAAAAGAGACGTCAAGGAGTAGGACTATTGATACTGAATGCTTACTGTCTTTAGGCCTCTTCCGCTCACTTTCAAAGAGTGCACCTCCAGGTCTCCATTGACAATCACAACCTTCACATATTTGGGGCAATTCGGTGCTGGTACCTGAAGTAGTAGTCCCCATTCATTAGGATCTGTCAGAGGGCAAAGGCGAAGGGATCAGGCCTCAACTGGAAGCATCCTTTTTCTCTATAGAAAAGCTGCTTACTCTTGCCAGGAACACATCCTACCCACCAAGGAGGCAAAGCACTGGCCTTTTGCTCAGATTTGCACATTCTGTGCCTATTATTCTCAAGGCTGTCTCCCAGGTTACCCGCAGCAGCCGGAGGCATGACCTCTACAGCCACAAAAGTGCTCTGTTGGAGAATGTGATTTATGATACACCCTGGGGGGAGGGGGGAAACAGGGTCATAATAGGGTCATAAATTACATGGGGTCAGAGTTGGCTTCAAATCTGGAGAAGAATGGAATTGCTTCTCCAGAGTGTCATTCAGAATTCCATTTCTAGCTCTCTGCTGGAAAATTGTGCTCAATTTTGGAGGGGATTAAAAAAGTGTGGGAGCTACAACTCCCCATTGATGTCTCACCTCTTATATATGGTGGGTGTTTTTTGATTTTGATGCAACTGTGGATGGTGTGGATTATGCATCCTCCTTCCTGGAGGATTGGAGATGATCCAGATGTGCTGGTTCAGCTGCACTAACATCCTTCCACTCTTTCCAGCTCTCGATCTGCTGTGGAAAGTAGCAATTCAATGTTTATGCCAATGATAAGTACTTCTTCAGCTATGTCCATCGTTACATCCATTTCCCACAGATCAACAGTCAAGATTAAAGGAGATATGATCCTTTCCTACATATTAACAGGGGAAAAATAAAGATTATTAAGCAATGTTTTCAGTAAAACCTCTTGATCAAGCAATGCAAGCCTTATTTTTTTTGCCCTCTGAAATTCAAAGACAAGAGTAAACTTAGAAATTTTAAAAAGTAACCCCCAGTTCCCAAGGCAGGTTCCAGGTAGTTTGGTTATGCACTCTCTGCTGGATCATGTTTAATTCTTGTCTTCTCCTAGTATGTGTATAGGGATTATCTTTAACAAATTGTGGGTTATATCTATTCCATAAGTTTTTTTTAAACTTGGCAATTTTAAGATGAATATAGTTCTATTCCCAGAATTCCCCAGTCCCAACTAGGAATTCTGGAAGATGAAGAATACACATCTTAAAGTAGCCAAGTTGAAAACCACTCATCTATAATCACTCGTCTATCAATTAATAACTGTAGAATCTTTAGATTTGGAAGTGCCAAGTTAAAGAAGGCTATAACCCATGAGGCAGGATGGCTGAATGATGCTGGACATGGTCTTTGCTCCAGTGATTCGAGTCCTAGCAATGCATAGCCGGCTGAGCTCCTGTCACTTGCCTCAGTTTCTGCCCACCTAGCAATTCAAAAGAATGTTCTCTACAAGTGATTGAATAGGTATAGGGAGACAAGCTGGCGCTTCATGCTATTAGAATTCTGCTGGTGCTGAACCTTCCTGGTTGCGACACCTGTTTGTAAGATGGCTTTGGTGGGAGGGAGAGAGCCATGGATGACACTGCAGGAAAGTCATTCGTTTTTCTTTGAGATGCAGAGCTAGTGGCACACCTTGGGAAGCACACGAGAGTGAACCAAATAGCGGTAGCAAACACAGTCAAATTACTGCTCTGCATTAGCATTGTAGTCTCCTGGCTAACCTAGTATTGCCATACACTAAATAAAATAAAAACCACCTCCATCATCTACTTTCTGATAATAAATATTTTTTAAAAACTTTTCCTCTCAAGAGGAAAGATAGGAGCTGACTTGAAAATACCCACTGAATTCATTACCAAATTTACTGATTTTATTCATGTACAACTCAAAAGAACATTTAGGTTAAAAAATACTCAATATAAAAAATCCTATTTATAGAAGTAATAGCATAACTAGAGTTTGTTCGGATCCAGCAACTACAAAGAGCAACTGCTGTAATACATTTGCCTACTTTTCTGGAAACCTCAGAATTGTGCTTAGTCAGAAAAGCCCATTTGTCTACTGGGACCAACCAGAAGGGATTATGGCTAGAAGGGAGATCCACTCAAATTTCCAACCACCATGTACGAGTAATGCTGTGTTGCACATGCAACTAATTTATGATGAGTCTTTAAAGACAAATATCAGTGATCATAAAAGAGATATTCATAGCCAGGTTAATGTCTCTTTCTGCCAGAGGGCATCCAAACCCTAATATACTGTCTAAAGCAAATGACAAAGGGTTGGCTAGGAAAACTACTGAACCATATCTCTGAACTAAGCAATTATTTGCATTTCATAGTTTCACAAATACACTCAAATCATGCAGGAATTTGGTCTACTACAGAATCAGGGTCGGATGGATATTCTTCTACTGAAGATAGCCCTCCTATTTCAAAGAGATATTTTCACAAGGCTGTTTGTGCAACCTGTGGCCTGGTAAGTTTTGAACTTCTTGCTTATTAATAAAATATGATCTTCTACTGGCTTTCTGAATACTTGTATGCTATGAGTCATTCAGGATCACAGCCTGGTGATGAAAAAAAGATCACCCATTCCTTTCCATTAGCATAATGATAAATCTTCCCTTCAAGCTAGTGCCATCTACCAGGTAGGGTCATAAAAGGGAAGATGATGCCTAACTATAGGATCAAAGCCTCACCCTTTTCACACGAAGCATCTTCAAAAGGGGTGAGGCTTTCAATGGCTCCCACTTCACGTCATAACCAGCCTGGAGGGGGGGGGGGGTCTACAGTCTCCCCAACGTCACCCAAACCATCATGCAGAAACAAAAAAGTGAAGATCCCCAAATTCCGAGGACAATCAAATCCCATTGGCGCTGGAAGAAGAAAAACCCATTTTCTGAGTCAAATTCTTTTCCTAGCCTGGCAGGAGGGAAAAATCACAAGCAAACTATCCTGTTAAGAATCTACTGCTCTTTCCACACCAGACCAAAAGAGTGCCCTGCAGCAGCTTCTGCCCTGTGTCTCTTTGCAGGACTGGCCCACCTGGCTCTGACCCACCCTGCACTTCCCTCCCTCCCACCCGATTGTCTCTGATCTGAAGTTTCCTTGATTGCCCAACCTTCGGTTTTTCTCCACCAGAAGCCGGCAGAGCCGGTGAAGCTGCCTTGTGGGCATCAAGTCACAGCTGCAGGGTTGATGTCACCCTCCTTGGGAGGCCTGACTCAGCGTGCCCTGATGGGTGTGGGCAGGGCTGCTGCAGGGAAGATGCTTAGGGTAGTCCCGGACATCTATAAAGAGGCTGGGCTGTGCTGCCAGCCTGCCTCCAGCCCAGCGCCGTAGAGATGGCGGTAGAATTCGAGACTTTTGTAAGTAGCACAACCGTTATGATTAATGGAGCAGTTCCAGCTTGTATGTTGCCTTGACGAGGAGGCAGGGAGAGGGGAAGGGGGTGTCACCATTAATGGCTGTGTTCAAAGATGTCTATAGGGGATGGTCCCAAGTCAAGATGACAGCTACAACAGTACAATTGAAACAACGGTGCAATGCTTATTTAAAAAAACAAACAAACAGGTATGGCTTTTCCTTTCAGATTTGCAGTCGCCATCTTGACTTTATGGACCATCATCTGCTTAGGAGATGCAGAGGGGGATTGACATGATCTGACTGCCCAATAGGTTACCGAAGCGCCATCAACTCAATAAACCAGGATGGCACCAATCTCGCCTTTGTACAAACCTGAAGCCGGTCCAAGAATCAGAGCCAGGCAGCTTCTCCTCAGATCTCCTCCATGGAGCTTGGATTTCAAGCCCAGCATACTCATTCTCTACTTGCTAAAAGGGATGGAGTCCCCCCCATTCCCCCCCCCCCAAGTTCTCATTTTCTTAGCCCAACCTGGATGGGCAGAAACCACCTTTGAGACCAACTGCGTTCCCATGCGCACTTTATACCAGCGGGCGAGAGAGAGAGAGAGAGAGAGAGAGAGAGAGAGAGAGAGAGAGAGAGAGAGAGAGAGAGCTTGAAGTAGAGTTGGAGATAGCACAATTTATCTCATGCAAAGGAGCCTCTGACCATTCAGGGGGGCTGCCAAAGGCCCCCTGCCCACCTCTCGTGTCCAAAATCCTATCCATTCGGGAACAGGCTGCCTAGTAGCAGCTTTCTGGCCTGACTTTTCTGTGGAGGATAGAGATTTGGGCTAAATTCTGCATTCCTCTGGCTATTGGGGGGGGGGGGGGGGAGGCATCCCAATTTGCCCCCTCTCTCCAAACTCTTTTCCACCAAGAGCGCAGGGGCGCAAGGCAGCTACCAACCGATTCCGAGACCGGTTTGTCCTCTTGGGTGTGAGTGGAAGTCCTGCCTGCCGCCGCGGCTACATTCCAGGACTACGTTTCCCAGCATTCCTTCAGCGGCAGGCCGGAAAGTCGACATTCACCGTCCATGGTCGGCACTGGGCGGGTTTTTTTTTTTTTTAAAGGACACGTAAATAAATGCATTCCGAAGTTTCTCACCCTTGCTGCCTGGGAGTTGAAGTCCACACACCCTTAAACTGAGGGAACGCTGCTCTAAAGCTTTGGCCGGTTGTAAAGCTGGCCGGTTGGCGAGCCAAATAATCATCGAGAAAAAAAAAGGGTTGGGAATCTATTTCGGCCTCCATTTCTATGAGGCGAACAACAACTTTTTCCCCTCAGACCCTAAGAAAAAAAAGCGCGCGTCGAATCCCCTCACAACGGGTATTTATAACGTTTGTCGATGACGTCAGCTGTCGTCGGTCAGTGATTGGTCAAATCCGTTTAGCTCCGTTTTGGCGGGCTTTCTCCGTCTCCGGGCAGATTTCGGGTAACTCCAGCAGCCTCTTGTGGTGCCTCAGCCTTAAGTGTCGTTGCGTCCATCACAACCACACCTATGTTCACACCCATCCACCCCTGGTTGCCATGTTACACGCTCGTGTTCACTTTTCTAAACACTAGAAAGCTAAAGGAATGATTTGGGGTTTTGATTCATCAGAGGTGAATAGGCCAATATCTCTAGTATAGGTCTCCTGTGTGAGGGGGGGGGGGGTTGGACTCGATGACCTCCAAGGTCCCTTCCAACTCTGCTACTGTTGCCTGGATTACAAAGATGGCAGCCTGTCCTTAGGATCTCAGCTGTTGCTCAGTTAAACACCATGAAAGATCCTGCAATGTGGAAAGAGGAACCAACCTTTTGAAAGAGATCTGACTCACTTTTGTTTTACACCATCTCTGGAGGTGGATGATGCTGTCTTAACAGAAATTGTTCTGCAAGAGCGGAAATGCGAGAAACAAGGGCTTAGAGAAATTTCCTTGGTCCGTCAGAGATTCCAACGCAAGACCAAAAATCCCTGAGACTCGTCTGACAGGTTGCAAGTCACCAAGAAGTCAGTCGTGGCAAAATCAACTGGAAAACTCCAAGATGGCATGAACAAAAGGCAGGGCCTTGGACAGACCAGATTCCCCTTCGATTACATTCAATCCAGAACGTGATTTATCGGTCTCTGCTCAAGCTCAGATGCCGCTTCCCTGTTTACATTTCCAGGGGCAGTCAACCAACATAACAAAACCTAACAATGCAGTTCTCCCACCATAACCTAATCATTTCTTAAATCTGTATAATCCATTAGTGGTAGATCTTGCTTAATGACTGCTTGCAAGTTGTGCAATTGCCATCTGTGCGCATTACAGCTGGCTTCCAACAAGCAGAGTCTATGGAGAAGCTGGCTGGACAATTGCAAATCGTGGCCATGTAATGCATCACTTAGTGACCGTGTTGATTAGCGAGAGTTGCCACTCCCAATGGTGGCTAAGCGAGAACTAACTGTATATGATTGCCACGGGCGCCCAACTTAATGGTTTTCCTAAACCCCATCAGGGTTGGCAGAATTCCCTAACTAAGTGGTGGGCTAAATGGAGGTTTGGAGTTGCAGATTATATGAAGTCATTTTAGTTAACCTGAGTAGGAGAGTTTAGCAGATTATAGTCTCATGGTGCCTCAGGTTTAATGAGGCTTCTGTAGATTCTCCCCAGTCATTTGAAGCCATATTTTCAAGCCCCAGACCAGCAATTGTGGCCTGCGGAGCTGTGTGAACTGCTAGGCAGACACCTTTTTGTCCTCAAGAGGACTTGAATCATAGCGCACCATTCATCACTTTGATTTCTCTCTCCTGCAGCGCATGCCTTACAACCGGGCTATCCCGTGGGGCTTGGACGCGGACTCCTGGGTGATGCTGGAAGGCCTCATTCTGAAGCAAAGCAAAGGGTAACTCAGCGTTGATTCCTTTCACTAGACCAACAACTACTTGGGTTGAGTTCATACATCACATTTAATAGGCTTCCGAATTCCCCATGTTTGGGGAATGAACGGTTGATTTACCAAGGGGTTGAGTTGACCTCCTCAAGCTAACCAAAGTGAAAACAAGCTATGTAAATGGAGTTGCTTGGTCTTTTGACAGATCCAGTTATGGGCACCCAACTCCCAGGCTTTAGGGAAGCAGGGGGTTTTTGTGCCCTTTTTGTAAAGTTTCATGCTCCATCCATCCACCCTGCAACTTGTAAATGTTATATGGCCATTGATAAAACCTCGGTGCCTTCCAGATGTTAGAACAGGGTTTCTCAGATGTGCTACTGCTAAGATAGGTGGGCCCACTTCCAGAATTCCCCAGCTAGGAACTCAGCTGACTAGCTTGACATATTTGTGTTGGGTTGACTTAAAACCGAGTATTCATCTTTCCTATCCCTGTGTGTGGTGGGGAGAACATCAATGGGAGACATTATGGAAGCCAGTTGGTTCTCCTAGAAAAAGGTCAAGGAAGGGGGAAACAAGGCAAAAATCAATCAATCATTCAGACTCTGATGTTCTTCTCCAGATTTCATGTGGAATTTGCTTATGGGCAATTCAACGGGGCCAATATCCCCCTGAAATTCAAACTCCACTTCGAGAGGACGGCAGTTTCTTCCCACAGCCCCATCCTGACTTTCAACAGCTTCGTAAATCAACAGTGGGGGCAAGAGATCCGGATGGCAACTCACTTGCAGCCAGGCCAAAAGTTCAAGCTTGCTTTCGTGGTCACCAGCAAAAGTTACAAGGTGATGGGATGAACTGATTGTCCACCTTGATGGCATGGTTGGCCTGACACCTGTCTACATACAAGGTTTCCCAAGAAGTATAGACTGGGTGGGGTGGGGTGGTCCAGCTATATTGGAAGTCAAAACCATTTGGGACTTTAGCACAAACATTTAAAGGCGAGGAGAACGAAGTCCAGAAAAATTTGGGATTCAATAGAAGAGAATTCTCCAATTTCGTGTCATCCAGATGCCCCTTTGGCCAACCTGGCTGGCAAATGTGAGGGCATCTGGAGGACATCAAGATAGTGTCATAATTCTCACTTAACGTCCAGCTGCTCACCTTGGCTAGCAAAGACAGCTGTGTCCCCACAGTTGGGCCAGATGTTGCAAACTTCCCTCACTTCCCTAAAGAGCACCCGTTCTAATCTTCACCCAATCTAATGGGTGAAGACCAGGACTTCCTTCTAGCTTATGAATCCCTTATGATAGGTGTTGTGAGGACAGGTGTAAAGGGCTTTCTTGTATGAAAACTCTGGGTGGAAACATCTTCTATACCTTTTAATTCCAGACATTAAGATGCATTTGTGAGCCAGAATTGCAGTGCTATCTTACAAGTCTGCTTTCTTAGCAAGACTTTCCAGTTGGCCTTACACAGGCCTGCAACATCCAAATATTAACCAGGCCTGACCTTACTTAACTATAAAGCCCAGAAGAGATTATAAAACCTTCTCTTCACCATCACCAAGGTTAGGGGAAATCACACTCCTGTTACAATTGGAGACTGATCTGCTTTGCTGTCTTTTTTTTTTTTGCCAGATAATGGAGAACGACATTTTGCTTTCCGAATTTGACCATCGCATTTCTCCCAAGGCCATCCGTTTCCTGGGAATGGATGGGGACATCAAGCTGGAGAAAGTAGCCTTCAGCTGGGAGAGGAACAATGAAACCAGCAATCCTAAAGTTTGGTGAAGGCTGACAAGAGGAAGAGTCGTGCAAATCAAATCAGGCTATTTTATAAGCTGATTTTGCAGCCAACATCAAGGACCATTCTGCTCTCATTCTGAGCTGGCATCATAAATCTCTTAGACAGCAGATCTTGGTGGGTCTTGGAGAATTAAAGGAAACAGAGTTATTGTCACTGCTTTTATTTGGAACGGCAAAAATAAATGTTATTTGGATTTTCTACATCTATACTGCAGCTTTCAGGAATGTCCACAGGGCGTGGTCAGAAAAAGCGAGACACACACAAACAGGCACAGCTTCAATTTTCTGTCACCTGAACTTGTTCCTCATCCACACCCAGAACAAACCAAATTAAAATGTTGGTCGCCTGTCAAATGGATCATAAAAACAATACTGTTCTTACATGTATGAACACCATTACTTGACAGCCATGTGTTAGTCAGGGAATTTTGGAAGACAACCAGATCCTACATTGCTTTAGGATTAGAGTCCAAGTTGATTACAATTCTCCACATTGTACCATTTTCCTCAAACTTGGGAAGAGGTTCTAGGCCAAAGATGAACCAGGGAAACAAAACTTTACTGAGCAATATTTATAAATGGATTTTTCCCTAGAAGCTTTTACTATATCAATCATATTTCAGACAAGTATTGCTAGAAAAGTACAGGAAATGAATAAATAATAAACAACAAAATACTGCTGGTTATTTTTGATTCAACCGCCTAAGTCCATACTGGATTCGTCCCTGAAACTCTTTCCAGTCAAACTGGTTTATGGGCCATGCATGCTATGACAAAAACATGTGATTAGTGCAAGACAAATTGTCATGCACATATACCAGATTAGGGAGATTTCTCAGAAACATTTCCCAACCTTTACCGCTTAATCAACAGAAAATTCTTGTGGCTTATCTTTTTAATGGAGTCTCAAGTTTTTTCCAGTGCACGTTATAGCAGCTTCCTTCTCTCCAATTATTGAATGAATGAATGAATGGCACTTTTATTTTAAAAGCAAAGAAACCCTCAGCACAATGTATAATTGCACGAAGATCTCCAGAGGGCAACATATATTCAGACAGGAATACAAAAATAAACCTATTTATTACACACAGCCATTCATCCTACCATTCACTTGGCATTAATTGTTTTGGATGGCTGAAACCCTCCCCAAAAAAGCTACTTTCAACCTATTGTCAAAATTTGGATGGCCGCATCCTATAGCCGTGCGATCAGGGGTTGGCAACTGGCTTGAATTTACAGCCATTTGCAGGGTCCTGTTGTAACTGATATTTTTTACTCTTTTTTGCTCATTTATACAATAGCAGAGTTGGAAGGGACCTTGGAGGTCTTCTAGTCCAACCCCCTGCCCAGGCAGGAAGCCCTATACCATTTCAGACAAATGGCTATCCAACATCTTCTTAAAGACTTCCAGGGTTGGGGCATTCACAACTTCTGAAGGCAAGCTGTTTCCAGTTCCAACACCCCCCTCTCCAAAAAACCCCACAACCCATTGGATAAAATGGATTCAGTTAACAACAATTTGTTGAACCACCACTGCAAAAAAAAATCAGGGCCTGCCCACATTAATGCCTTGACGTATGACCCTAACCTCAGGCTCAACTACAGTTGTAAATTGAAGATTATCTGGAGTAGAATCTACTGATGATTCCCTTCGCTAAGGACGCACTCTACCATGGACCTTCAGTTGATTTCCTAAGCTCCGGATGTTGGAGAACACCTTTAGAAAACGAACACCTGTGCCAGCATGGACCACAGCTGGGCAGGTGAATAAACCTGGGCTCTACTTAATTAAATCTTTCTAACATGAGAAAAAAGCAAATGGTGACCCCTAACAGCCTGGAAGCGTCTTGGAGAAGACAAGCAGGGAGGGAAAAAACCACTAGAAGTCACCCTTAAAAATATTATATTTTATTGTCTGGTTTCCCAAGAGCAAGGAGAGCTGCTCCTTCAGAAAAGTTGGAAGTTTTAGAACAAGATTTGATGGCCAGTAGAGGCAGACAGAACCTGGTTATTCCTTTATTATGTCAGGGCTTTGACCCCCTGGTAAGACAGATTTTTGTAGCAACTGCAATAAAATAAGTCATTAAACTTTTTCCTGATGGCAAAAAAAAAGAAAAAAAAAGAAGAAGAGACAAAACCGAAAGGATGCCCGCCCTAACTCCCCCACCCTCCAAAACAGTGTGGGCAATGTTAGTTTTTGGTGCTAGAGGCAGCCCTAATCCTTAACTACATGATGAAAATGGGGTGGGTGGTGGTGGTGCGGGAAAAGGACAGAACCAATGTTCCCACCCACCCCTAATCAATTAACAATATACAATGCTAGAGGAATATATATATTTATATTTAATAATAATAACCATCTGGATTGTTGTTAAATTGCAACCAACTTGCCGTGTCTCTTTTTAAAAAATAATAATAATAATAATAATTGAGATTTGCATGGTTCTCTTTGCATTTGAATTTGGTCCTCAGAAAACCCTGCACCATGATGAAGAAGGAATTATAAAACAGACGGAAGAGGGCGAAGTGACCGATCGAAAGAGTTATTCAGAGCAAAGAGAGAGGGAGAAGGAAGACTCAGGTTTGATGCTGCCCCCACCCCCACCCCCCAAAAATAGCAGTAGCTGAGTAGTTTTTGGAGAACTTCCTGACGAAAGGTGGGTGTTGGCTTCTTCCTGCTCCGTTTTTGCGAACCTGACATTTTGTGGGGGCTTCCTTCGTGGTCCCACCAGGCTGACAAGCAAAGCCAAAGCTTCCCTCTTTTAATACACCCCCTTACGAATCCCCCCCCCTTTCCAAAATAACGGTGGATGCCTCCATGGGTCAATATTCCCTTTTCCTTTATCTGAAGTCACTGCCCCAGAATGGGGAGTGGGCAGAAGAGAGAGAGAGAGAGAAAGAAAGAGAGAGAGAGAGTGCAAAAATTGGAAACCCGAGGCCACCTTTGCAAGCAAATCCTGGCTTGTTTTGCCTCGTGGATCCAAGAAGAGTCAAAACGGCAGCAGGTAGGTGTGTGTTTGTGTGTGTGTGTGTGATGGACAGTGGGGAGTGTTTGCATTCTCAAGCCAGAAGTGCCCCCCACCCCAAATAACTTGAGATCGGAATCCCAAGATATCCCACTTCTTCTAAGGCAGAACGTTAGAAGCACCTGCCACCCGGGAATGTATTGCAACCAGGTGGGCTGGAGGGGGGGGGGGCAGGAGTCATCGTAGGCCCCCTGCCCAGGTCCAACCATTGTGCGTCCCTACTGTACCGAACACGGTGAAGACGGAGGGGGTAGGGTCAGCTCGCTTTGGCGTTGCTGAATTAAAAAGTGGGTAACGGGTTTGAAGACCGCAAAGGAAGGGGTTTGCGCTGAAGGATGAGGAAGGAAGTGCCTAAGCTAAGAGGGGCAGGGACACGAATCCTGCTCTGCATTTAAACATACACGCATTCCCCAGACAAGTGGGGGTGCCCGCTGGATCACCCTATTATCCACACACCTGTACTGTAGAGCAGGGGTCTCCAACCTTTGCAACTTTAAGTCTGAAGGACTTCAGCTCCCAGAGTTCTCCAGCCAGCAAAGCTGGCTGGAGAATTTTGGGAGCTGAAGTCCTTCAGACTTAAAGTTGCAAAGGTTGGAGACCCCTGCTGTAGAGTTCCTGCTGAGTTCCTGCCTACCAGCTACATAAATTAAAAACAAAAGAATGAGAAACGAAGCAGGGGTGGGTGGGTAGGTGGGAGAACAGACTTTAAAGAAGCTTTCCCCTACTTTTCGAACATGATAAGAAAAATATATATATACCTGGCACTCCGACACCCATGATTCTTCCTGCCCATCACAGCAACGCAATTATCAAGGGGGCTGCTGAGTCCCTCCGGAGGGGGTGGGGGTGTCTTGTTTTTGGGGGGACAGGGGCCAAAAAAAACCATGGCTGTTGCATAGGTAACCGTGCTTGTAGAAGTCACAATTTTTTAAAAAAAACAGAAAAAGAAAGAACGAGAGGAGGCAGCTTCTTGTCCTCAGAGAAAAGATAGCAGAGGGAGGGGGGGAAGTGTAGTCCTGTTGTTGGTGTTGTGGGGGGGGGGGTGCGAGGAAGAGGCAGAGAGAGGGGAAAAAAAGAGAGAGGAAACGAAGATACAGGTGTGGAAGGAAACGGAATGGGCGTCCCCCTCCTCCCTTCCTAAGAAGTGCCAGCGCTTGCCGCCACCGCTGCCGCCACCCTCTCACAGGTCGCTCTCGCCGTACAGCGCCGTGGAGAAGGATTTGTAGTCGAGGGCCCCAGGAATGGTGTCGGGACCCTGGTAAGGTGCCATCCGGGCAATGCAGTATTCTGCCTGGTCTGGAGGGAGCTCTCGACGCAGTTCCTCTGCCGTGATGTAGTTCTGAGCGGGGCAGAGAAGGGCATGCTGTGAGAGCCATAGCCATATCCCGTAAACTTATAATTTATATACTTCTATACCGCTTCACAGGCCTCTCTAAGCAGTTTACAGAGTCAGCCTCTTGTCCCCCAACAATCTGGGTCCTCATTTGACCCACCTCGGAAGGACGGAAGGACGAGCCAAACCTTGAGCCAGCTAGGATCGAACTGCTGGCGAGTGGCAGAGTTAGCCTGCAATGCTGCATTCTAACCATTGCGCCACCATTGGCTCGTGATGCCTACCCAACCTGGTTAGCCAGTCCTGGGGAGGTTCAGGAGGGCAGCTAGAAGACCCTCCGCGGGATCATTGGGCCTGCCCCCTAGCCAGCTTCTCCCCCTTCCTGGGAGCCCCACCTCCCTGCCAAAATATCCCTGGCCAGAATTCTACAGCCCACGAAGTCCTTCAGCTCACCTTGTCTCCAGCCAGAACTTTGAAGGAAGCAATGACCTGATCAGCCGTGTCTGTGTCGGTTGTTTCCCGGGACATGAAGTCGATGAAGGCTTGGAAAGTCACCACGCCGCTGTTGTTGGGATCCACAACACTCATGATCCGGTTGAACTCTGCGTCACCCTGAGAAGGAGGGGGGGGGGGAAAGAAGAGAAGAACATGGAGGACGATGGGACACAGGTCCCCCTTTTGAAGGGTTCTGCACACCCAGTTGTGTGCCAAAGGACGAACTCTTGAAAATTCGCCCTCGTGGGGTGGGTTTCTCATCTTTGGCCAAGGTTAAAAATGTGTGGACTTCAATTCCCAGAATCCCCCAGCTGCCACGCAGGACCTGGGAATTCCAGGAGTTGAAATCTACACTTCTTAAAAGCTGCCAAGTTTGAAAAATGCAGCTCCATCTGAGCATTAACTTTGTGTTTACTCGTTCTTGTGTCCTCACCCAACCCCTCACCCAGTGCCTGATTTCCCCTCCCCTCCCCTCCCCAATGTGACATTCGAGGTCCAAAGGCCCTCGCCAAAAAAAAAAAAAAAAAGGCAGAGAGATGAGCTGGAGGAGCAGCGGCGTCAGAGCAGCGAGAAAGCACAGAGAGAGGCAAAAGCAGAGAGCGTACCAGGCTGTATCCCGTGGAGATAAGGAGGGCTCTGTAGTCATCTGCATCCATGCTTCCCGTGCGCTTCTATTCCAAGCAGCCAACAGAAAAGGGAGGGAGGAAGGAAGGAAGGAAGGAAGGAAGGACGGACAGACAGGAACGAAGGAAGAAAAGTGGCGGGCGAGCAGAGATGGATCAAGCGTGCCGAGGGCCGACGATGAAAAGAGCATCGACCGCACGGGAGGAGGAAAAGACGCAGAAAGAGAAAAGTCAGTTGGAAAGTATTTGGGGTGGGGGTCAGCACAAGGGGCGGGGGTGGGGCAGGGACGCAGGAGCAGTCCAAGGGGATCAGATACCAAACATCAGTAGAGAGAGAAGGGAGGGGGGGAGGAAGAGGAGAACGTAGCGAAGGGAGAGAGAAAGGAAATCGGTTAATTGCAATCTTGTCACTGGCGGGCGGCGCGATTCACGGGCAACGGGTACCTGTCGGTCATTCTCCACATCGTATCCCAAGCTGATGAGACAGGCCTTGAACTCTTCGGGTCCCAGGGAGCCGCCGTGGTCCTACCACCAGGCCGCGGGTAGGAAGGGGCGCAGGGGCACGGCACGCCCGTCGAGGAAAGGCGGGGGTTGCAGGGAGGCCCCCCACGAAGGCGAGGAAGGCGGAGCAGAGGGGAAAAGACACGCCATTAGTTCAAGGCTGGCTGTTGCGAGGTGTGTGTGTGTGAGATCCAAACCAGCTTAGGACTCTTAGCCCAGGCAGGAAGTGGGGATGGGAGGGGGGCTGTAGGATGTCTCCCCACAGCTGATGGAACAAGGAATGGCCAAGTTACTTGTCATCCCTCCTTAAGCTGGGGAGACCGCGTTTGCTGGCGGAAATCCACAAATCCACTGTATGGCCACCGTCAGCACCAGGGCAACCCAATCTGCACCCCAAGACTTGGGGTTGGGCAGCTGTATCGAGCTCACCCTCACCTCTTTTTAGGTGGTGGGTGAAAGCAAGAACATTATGGGATGGCCCTAGCGTCGCTTGACCCAAAAGGACCCTTGGTACGGAGACCAGGAGAAGGAAGGATAGTAGGGGGTGTCACGACCTGGGTGGGACAGACTGAGACCCCCTCTTGTTTCATACTAGCAAGATAGACGGAGGTTGCTACAGGGATCTGAATACTTGAGCTAAGAAGGCCCAGATTGTAATCCCCATCCAGAAGAATTGGATGATCCCGACTGTTGGGCTTCCCCCTTTTTAAAGGCGGGATCTACGCAGCCCGAAGTAAGATAACAACTAGCTGTATCTAGGAGTAAAAACAAGCCAACGCCTCTTGGCAATATCCTTGATGTAGTCTAAATCAGGAGTTTCCAACCTTGGTAACTTTAAGACTTTTGGACTTCAACTCCCAGAATTCCTCAGCCAACTTTAAGACTTCAACTCCCAGAGTTCCTCAGCCAGCAAAGCTCTGGGAGTTGAAGTCCACAAGTCTTAAAGTGGCCAAGGTTGGAGACCCCTGGTCTAAATCATAGAATCACAGAGCTAGAAAGGAACCTCAAAGGTCTTCTAGTCCATCCCCCTGCTCCAGGCAGGAGCCTTAGAATATAGAATAACAGTGTTGGAAGGGACCTCGAAGGTCTTCTAGTCCAACCCCTGCTTAGGCAGGAAACCCTACACCACTTCATACCTTATACCAGGGGTCTGCAAAGTCGGCTCTTTTAAGCATAGCTGGCTGGGGAATTCTGGGAGTTGAAGTCCACCAGTCTTAAAAGAGCCGACTTTGCAGACCCCTGCCTTATACCATCTCAGTCAAATGGCTGGCCCAATCTATGTTTGAAAACCTCCAGTTAAGATGCCCACGTAGAGCACCACCAAATTGCCGGCGCCATCTTGTCTGAATCAGAACATGTATAAGATATGCTGCCCAGCTTCCCTTCAGGGAGCCAGAGACTTACAAAGGGACAGGCAGGGCATGTAAATGGGCTACACCAGAGAGGTCCTCCTATGGGCTATCCCACTCCTCCTACTCGGGGTACCTTGTCAAAATGATTGAAGGAGGCCCGGAATTCTTGCATCTGCTCCTGGCTGATCCCTTTGGCGTCCCGGGTCAGGATTTGATTCTCCACCTCATTGATGGTCCTGGCAATGGTGGTCAGGAGCTGCTCCCATCCGACACGGATGTGCTAAAATGGTAAAAATGAAAGGAAGAAAGGGGTGTGTGTGTGTTAGGGTAATCATCCTGATGTTGGGTTGACAATATATATAAGCCAGGATTAATAAAAGGTATATGTAACTTTAAAGACTATGTGGAATCTGATTGGCTGTGCTTCCCAGCTCAATCATAAAAGGCAGCTGGAAACACAGTTCATCCCTTTTTGCTTTCCTTTGCTTCCTGATGGCCACTGAGGAAGGAGCTGAACATGAAGACGGAAGAGAATCATTGTTTTGATTGACTGTAAGATCTGTGTTTTGGTAAAGGAATGTTTATTGTTAAAAGAGTTAGTATCACTGTTTGGTATCACTGTATCTCTTGCTGCCCGGTGTATTGCACTATTCTGCCTGTTTATTTCCCAACGGGGGTCTTTTTTTTACCCCTAACAGGGGAGGACAGAAACAGCCAGAGTGAATTAATTGGTTAATTCCCATAAAAGTTGCTCAACTGGTTCAATCAGCATCCTGAAGTTCCTTACAGCTGACTTTCTTTTTAAGTCACTCTACAGTTTTCTCCTGGATGTTCGCCTGAACGAAATCTATTTTTAGCAATGCATCTGCTTGTTTAACAGACGCACACATGCTAAAACGGCGAGAAGGAAAACAACCCGTTTCAAACAAGGATGTCGGACCTTGAATCTCCCCAGCTGATGGGAACCCAAGGAGAAGGAGGCCTGCTGAGAGCACGTTCAGATGCGCACACATACACAACGTCCCCCTGGTGGGTATTCAGCTGTGTATTAAAATTACAGCCTGGCTCCATGATTAGTCTGAATGATGTACAGCAGGGGTGTCAAACTCAAGGCCCGGGGGCCGGATCTGGCCCACGGGGCCGCCCTGGAGACAGCGAAGCACCAGCCTGTGGTGCCTCTGCGAGCGAAAACAGAGCTGAGGAGTACCGCCTGCGTCTCTCCCGAGCTCCGTTTTCGCTGGTAGAGAGCTGCAGGAGGCTGTTGCAGCCAAAAACGGAGCTCAGGAATCTGTTTTCACTGGCAAAGCACTCGGTTCCCAACAGCCACCCCCGACACGAGTCACGTCGGGCTGGCCACACCCCCTGGACACACACACACACACACACACCAGGTCAAACACAACCCTGATGTGGCCCTCAATGAAATCGAGTTTGACACCCCTGATGCACAGGATCAAAGCCGCTGTGAGGGCCTGGATGCTTATTGGAAGTTCCTCCCCTTGCCGACCTTCATCAAGACGACCCACCCCCTTCTCCATAGATCGACAGACGCACACACACACACACCCCTCGGCTGTGTCCTCACCTCCATGGTGTAGTTAGTGTGCTTGTTGTCGAAGATCAGGGCCTCCTGGATGAGCTGGTGCTGCTGTTCCAAGACGTCAATGTTGGGCTTGTACTCGACAATGTTCAGCTCGTATTGCTTGAGATGGTTCAGCTGGTCCTCCAGGGTGCCGTTCATCTCAATGGAGATGCGCCCAATCTCCTGGTCAAGGGAAGGCCAACGGGGACTGGGTTGACACATGCTTGGAAGGCCCACGTAAAGAGAGAGAGAGAGAGAGAGGGAGGGAGAGAGGAAGGGAGAGGGAGGGAGAGAGAGAGAGGGAGGGAGAGAGAGGGAGAGGGAGGGAGGGAGAGGGATAGAGAGGGGGGGAGGGAGAGAGAGAGACCCACGGGCTCTGCAGCCTTAACCACCGGTGCCCTTCGTTGGGCGTGGCAATCCGGCTCCCTTTGCCAGCACAAACTCAGGCAAAGCTTCTCACCTCCATCTTGGTCTGGATCCAGGGCCCCACGATGTTGGCCTGGCTGGCGAACTGTCGGCGCAAGCGTTCATTGGACTGCTGCTTGCTCTGCTCATCCTGAAGGGCGCTGTCCCTCTTGGGTACCAACTGCTGGACCTGTCGGACCCAAAGGAAGAGAGCCGCTATGAGGATGCCGGTCCTGGGCTTCCTCCACTCTCCAACAGAGGGAGCCCTCGGGTTGCAGCCCAAGGCAGGAAGGCTCGGTCTTCAGCTCCGCCCACAGAGCGCACATCCCGGGAAGCGCAGGCCACACCCACCCGTTCCCACTTGGAGTTGATGATCTGAGGCGTGACCGAAGTGTAAGGATTGTTCCCGGAGAGTTTAATGTTGTTGTAGTCTGCGATCTTCTGCGCTTCGCTCTGGATGCCCAAGATAGCCTCTCGTTCTCTGTCGGCGTCAGGCAACGTGGATTTGAACTGATCGTGGGCAGCAATCAAGCCCTGGAAAGGAAGCACACTCCAAGTCGAGATGGGCGAGACCAGATCGCTTCAGCCCCAGCCCCATGCCCAGAAGAGACACGAACGGGGGGGATCCCCAGTCCATCCCTGCTGCCATCACAAAGTGCTAATTTGTCTTGGTGGGAATCCAGATGTTTCCCAGAGCAAGTTGGGTTTCTTCCATTTGCAGTGGGACGGAGCGCGAGGGAGAGCTTCCCACCCACCCCCTGAAGTTCTGGGATGGGACAGAAGCCAGCTAGAAAAACTTCCACCTGGAGCTGGCGTTTGCACTTAGAAGTAGCTGAAGGTTCTCCTACTAATTTTTTTAAAAAAATATTAAAAGTCTGGCATAATTACAGAAGTGTCACCTCTTTGAAGCTTCTACTTAGCACTTTCTGGTTCTGTCATCTTTTTGCTTTTCAAGAAATATACTTGGGGCTTTTAAGATTTTATATCCAGTACATACCGTATTTTTCGGCAGTATGTACTGGATACATACTTTTTCTCACCCTAAGAGGCTGGAAATTTGGGTGCGTCCTATACTCCAAATGTAGCTTTTTCAAAGCTGTTTTTCAGCCCTAATGAGGCACTAACAAGTGAAGCATCTTCCCTGCTTTGCTTGCTCTTCTCATTTCTTCTCTCTGACGACCAGCTGTGCTTTAGAAGCTGTTTTTTTAATGCCCAAAGAGGGGATAAAAAGCACGTGTGCATGCATTTAAAACCAGGAAACCTATGTGCTGAAACTGACCAGACTAAAGATGCTGGCCACATGAATTTAGATTTAGATTTTTTTAAAGATTTTATTAAATTTATATCCCGCACCTATCTCTTATGGGACCCAGGGCGGCGCACAGGAATTTGAAAACACAATATACAATACAAAATATAAAACATCCTAAAATATATCTGGTGGGCAGATTTTCCCCCCCCCTTCCCCAAGAACTAAGATGCGTCTTATACTCCAAAAAATACGGTATATTTATTTTTTTTAAACCACCTTTATCCAGTATATTTATACAAAAAAGCAGCCTTTCTCCAGCCCCCTTGTAACCACGTCATATAAGTGTGTAACGCTGTCTGATTTCAACACATCATTTTTAACCTTTTGCATGTTCTCCCTCAAAACCAGCCCCGCAGGACACAAATTATAGCAGATATTTTATTTTATTTTTAGTTTTAAGAAACTAGGCTGGGAATTCATTGCTTGGTGTCTGCTGTTCCGCTTACTTGCTTCGGCATCGCAATCTTGCCAGACTGACAATGGTTGGGGAGGGGGAAGAGATTGAAATTTTATTTATTTATTTATTTATTTATTTATTTATTAATAAATAAAAATGTGAGGGGTGGGATTGAAGCGGAGCCGGCCGTGACTATGAGAAGCACAAGATCGGCAAAAGGGAAAGGCTCAAACACAGGACTAGTTTCCAAAACAGCCTGAGAACTTTTAATTGGGTGTTGACTGATGGCAGGAGGGAGGAGGAGAGAGGAGGAAGAGGAGGAGATGGCCAGGGAAAAAGGGAAAGTTAACTGCATTGTTTTCCCACCAAGCAAAATGGATTCTGCCTGATCTAATCTGTAACCGCTTGGTTCTCAGTGAAGTCTTATAAATACTCTTGGAAAAAGAAAGGAGCCAGAAGTCTTTCTCTGCTAATTAAGACTAAGTGGGATGGATGACACAATTGGATCAGACAGCAGACGTGTTGGCTAATCTCCCTTAAGCACCGCTCATCTCGCTCAGCTGAAGCCCCAGGGAGATACTTCCAGGTCCTGGCACCATAGAGAGGGTAATCGAACTCAATGGACAGCCGCGTACCTCTATCTCCTCTATGGTGTGGACAATGAACATATCCTGGAGGTCCTCCATTGCACTTTCCATCCAGTTGTTGAAGGGCGCGGCTCGCTTGGCGTATTCCAGATGGAGCTGGTCGATGGTCTCCAACTGCTTCTCTGTTTTCTTAGGAAAGAGAAACGGGCCAAAGGGATTAGGTTTCCGGACACGGCGCTTGATCGATCGGTCGATCGCCTCCTCCCGTGGCGGGGCGGGCTTCTGCTCACCTCCAGCGCTTCCCTCCGTGTGTGGGTCAAGGACCCTAGGGAGTCCCACTGGTCACAGATCTTTTGGCACCGGGCGTTGACACTGGGGGAGTCGTAATAATCCAGCTCGCTGTGAGGCGGAGAAAAGGGAGGGCATTGGTGGGTGGGCAGGTAACCAGGAAACAGTTCCCTAGTCGCCTCTCTACAAGGTCACCTGTTTTAGCCCGTTGGCCCCTCCGCAGCCGAATCAGAGGAGGAGGAAGTGTGGGGATGAGGGTCAGCACAAAGGCAGCCTGAGAGCTCCGAGGGGAAAGAGGGAATGGAGCTGGCAGAGAGAGAGAGAGAGACAGACAGACAGACAGAGGCGGAGCCTGGGCCGTCCATCAGCCCTCAGATGGAGAGTCATCAGCCCCCAGATTTGGAGGTGGCTGATGAGGAAGAGGAAGAACAGCTGCGTCCAGTGCCTGACGTGTGGCTGTGCAGAAGGCAGAGGAGAGGAGAGCAGTAGAAATCTATGGGCCGGGTCCATGGGATGGAAGAGCCACCACTGCTAGCAAAGTCCCACATACACATGGAATGGGGTGGGGGGTGTTTGTGTGTGTGTGTGTGTGTGAGAGAGAGAGAGGGGGGGGGTGATAGAAAGGTAGAAGGAAGATAGGTAGGTATGTAGGTAGGTAGGTAGAGACAGACGATGGATGGGTGGGTGGGTGGGTGGATGGATGGATAGCTATAGCCTGCCAGTCTGCCTGCCTGCTTCTCTCTCTCTCTCTCTCTCTCTATCCCTCCCTCCCTCCCATGTGCATATGTGTGTTATAGATGTGCATGGATAGATAATATAGAGAGCACTGAATTTCATTTTTAATGTGGCCCTGTGTGCTTACAGTTAAAAAAAAAGACAATAAAGGTTATCGTATCCATGATTTTCTTAACCGCCACCTTAAAAGGGCCCTAAAATCCCCTAACCTGACCCACTTGATGACCGCGACGGTTCCATTACGGTCATTGAGTCGAGGACTACCTGGAAATAAAGGCACATTGAAAGGTCTGGCTGTCTATGGCTTTCTCTGAGGTTTGCAGTTCCGGTGTTTGGCCACAGGAGGGCCCACAAACACCGCCTGGGCCCTTCTGAGTTCCTTCTCCAGCCCTTCCGAAGGCAGTGCCAGCCTCTCAAACATGGCATGTCGGCTTTAAGGACCAAAAGTTGGCCAAACAGCTGGAGAAGAATCTGGAGAGGGTGTGTGTGTGTGTGTGTGTGTGACCCAAGGAACATGAGAAATTCGGGAAAAGGGGGGACCCCCCCCCACTGCAAACAAAGCCCCTGCCCCCAGAACGGCGACCAGCCTGCCTGCCCTCCGTTCCCAAGCGTTTCTCCCATGCCAGATAAAAGAAGGGAGGTCTTCCCCACTCCCTCCCCACCCCCAGGCTTCGAGGGGTTGCCAAGCGGCATCCTGGGATGAGTGTGCGTTAAAGTGTGTTTGTGTAAAGAGGCAGAGAGGGCTGCGCATGAAGTCATGCACACTCAATCAGGCTCTCCCAACTTCTCGGCCCCGCTCTGCTCCCCCCCCAGAAATAAGGAAAAAAAGCCCCCTCCCCATTCAGGGCCGGCTCAGCCTGTGGCCTGTGTGTATACATGGCGTGTGAGTTTATCTGAGGGGGGGGGGGTAGGAGGAGTTTGCTGTAAACTCTTACAAGGACCGCATTCTGGTAACACCCCAAGGGAGGAGGGCTGGAGAACAATGGGCGTACTGTGTAATACGGGGAGGGGGCCAGTGGTGGGGTGGGTGGGTGGGGGAAATACACCCTTTGAGGAGCTTATATCCCCCCCCCCCGGAAAAAAAAGGAGAGAGGGGTGATCCTAGCTGACTTCAGAGGGGAGCCAAGGAGGCTGTTTGAAAAAGGATCTTAAAAGACAGGTTTGGGGGTGGGGAGGGGGAATTGGAGGAGGGCTGCTATTCTGAACTTGCCAAAAATACCTTACAACGTCTCTTTGTGTCTTGCTGCAAGACGGTCCAAATCGCACACATACACACAGAGACACACACACACCACACACGCAGACACGCAATGGCAGGGAAGGCTTTTAAAAGGCTCGGAGGTTGCCAAGGCTGGATTTCTGGTTTTTTAACAGGATGCAGGGGAATTTTACAGCTTCAAGCGCTCCGGAGCAAGGAATGTTTACAGCCTGGTTAAGAGGCCTGGTTCAGGAGGAATCAGAAGGAGCTGGGATGGAGGAGGAAGAGGAGGAGGAGGAGGAGGAGGAGGAGGAGGAGGAGGAAGAAAGACGACTGTGGTGCTCTCTGAGCTGGATTGTTCTCTTGAAGACATTTCATTACCAAACTAGGTAACATCATCAGTGCTTGGAGGTAGGGAGATTTTGGAGGAGGAGGAGGACAACGCCCCCCACGCTGGTGCTCAGATTTGCTCTAACAACTTTTAGAGTATGACTTCAGGCGCTTTCTCCCCATGATGGAGAGCTGCGGGTGGAAGGTTGGGCATCCTGCTCCATCATTGGCAATTTGAATCGGGCGGGTTTTAACCGCAGGGGATAATTTGCACTATTAGCAGGATTGGGGTCAATCCTTTGAGGAGTCCATCTGTTGAGAAAGGTGGGGGGGGGGGGAGGAGGAGGGGGGGGGAACCATGGCCCTTTTATGCTGGCTCAGGGATTCTGGGAGTTGAAGTCCACAAGTCACCAAAGGGCCCTGATCTAGGCTGTCATTCAGAGTCAACCTGGACTCGATGCTCCAAGGAAGCCAGGTAGGTGAGTGCAGGGCAGGTGTCGGCAGCCGTAAACACTCAAAGAGTCACAAAGTCCGTCTCCTCCCCCCCTGCCCCCCCTTCAATCTGGAGCCTACCAAAAGTCCGGTTCCCCCCACCATAGAGTCTCCTCCTAGAGCAGCATCCTTTTGCCTCTTCCTGTCCTAACCGAAAACCAGAGGGGGGGGGGAGAGGGAGGGAGGGACGGAGAGAGAGAGAGAGAGAAAGGAAGGGAGGAGGGTGGAGAGAGGGAGGGAGAGAGGGGGGGAGGGAGGGAGAGGTGGGGAGAGAGGGAGGGAGAGAGGGGGAGAGGGAGAGAGGGAGGGAGAGGTGGGGAGGGAGGGATGGAGGGAGAGAGGGAGAGAGAGGGAGGGGGGAGGGAGGTACGTCAAGGCCCCTTTGCGTACTTGAGCTCCTGAGCGATGGCCGCGATCTGCTCCACGCGGTCTTGGTGGGCCGCCAGGTCGCTCTCAAAGGCTTCGTGCTTCCGGATCAGGGCCTTGATGTCGGACAGGGTGGCCGTCTCGTAGTCCTTCTGCTTCAGCATGGCCTCCTTCCCTGGGGAGCCCCAAAAAACGGAGGAGGGTCAGGAAGAGATGCGGGGACGAGCGGCCATCATTTCAGGCAAGACCGCCAGTTGGAGCAGAGGCCCAATTTGAGCTGTTCACCTTTTCAACCGGGGCAGCCGATTCGGGGTGCCCCGGCAGAGCCCAAGGCCCTGATGGCACCCCTACGGCAGGTGTGACCCTTGTTCCCACTTACAACCCCTGCAGCACCCCCCGTGGCACGTGGTCAAAATTCAGGCGCTTAGCAGCTGACTCGCATTTATAACGTGTCCTGGGTGTGTGTGTGTCACATGATCTCCTTTGGCGACCTTCTGACAAGCAAAACCAACCGGGGGAGCCAGATTCATTTAACAACCGGGTTACTCAGTTAATAACTGCAGTGCTTCATTTAACAAATGGGGCAAGAAAGGTCTTAAAAAGGGACAAAACTCACCTAATAAATGTCTCGCTTGGCAAGACAAACTTTCTTTTTACTTTATTTCCCTTCTTTTCTATTCCATTCCATTCCCTTCATCTCTTCTCTTCTCTATTCATTCTATTTTATATTCCATATTCTCTTCTATAGTCTTTCTATTCTATACTGCAATATATTCTTTATATTCCATTTTATATTCTATATTCTATATTTTCTATGGTCTTTCTATTCTATTCTTTTCTATATTCATTCTATTCCATAGTCATTCTATTCTATATCCTATATCCGATTCTATTTGCTATCCCATTCTGCTCTGCTCTATCCCTTGGGCCTCGGCTCCCCTGTTGGTTGAATTTTTCTGTCTGCTGGCATAGCTCCCCTCTGCCCCCCCCTCCACTCCCACCTCGTTGCCCAGCTCCAGCCGAGGGCCAAGCCCCCTTTTGCAAGCCCACCTCCACATTGCTGGGGTTTCTCCACTAATTGAAAAACTATTTGGGTCGGGGAGCTGCGGCATCCTCTCTTCCAATCAGCTGTTCTCCGGGACACCCTGGCTCGGCTTGGGAAATCTGGCCTTGGCTGCCATCCAAGAGAGATCCAGACAAGCGAAAAGACCCCGCGGTGCAAGGGGAGGGGGGCAGGGGGGGAGAGACGGCAGCCTTCGTCTGGCTGCGGGCAAGGTTAGGCGAGAGATTCCCTCCGTGTTGCCATGAATATTGGGGATCCCACATAGCAAGAAAGCCGTTTCTTAGGTATCGTATCAAACTGTGATGATATTGTACCCCAAAGGGGGTGGGGGTGGGGATTGTGGTTTCTGGAATTGCGGCACCAGTTAGTGAGGAAACCCCAGACGCCCCTCTACTGGACCAGGACCAGACAGATGAGGGAGCTTGGAGCCTTTCAACCGTTGGGGCCCTTAAACAATGAAAGCCATGTTTCTCAACCTTGACAAGCTTTAAGCTTTGCTGGCTGGGGGATTCTGGGAGTCGAAGTACACCCATCTTAAAGTTGCCAAGGTAACAGATTTAATAGATGAACAAGAGTTAGAAGGGACCTCGCGGGTCATCTAGTCCAACCCCCTGCCCAAGCAGGAGACCCTACATCTGCCTCTACTTAGGATCGAACTCACAACTTCCTGATTGGGAAGCGAAGAGCTCCACCTCTAGGCCACAGCAGATATCACTGGTTTGCTGGCTGGGGGATTCTGGGAGTCGAAGTCCACCCATCTTAAAATTACCAAGATTAAGAATGGGAGTTGGAGTCCACCCATCTTGACGTTGCCAAGGTTAAGAAATGAATACTGGTTTGCTGGCTGGGGGATTCTGGGACTGAAAAATCCGCCCATCTTAAAAGTTGTCACGGTTGAGAAACTTGTGCTTTAAAAAGAGCTCCTTAAACTGTGCCATCTGAAACAGTTTTTCCCTCTGCCAAGCACACGAAGGAAACCAGGAACGAGCACGAACCCCAGCTGTGGTGCAATCCAGGGTGCCATTAAAAGCAGAGCCGAGGCCCTGCCCAGTACCGCCTGACCACTGTTATCCGCAGTCCAGGCGGGATCTGAAAACTTGGCACTTCCAGCATCAAAAGGAGACACCCCCCATCCTCCCTCTCCCCCCCACCGCCAGCCCCACAGAACCGCTCCAAGACCCCCTCTAACTTCCATGACAACCGCCTAGGCCTTGAGGGATGAAGCCACAGGGGGGGGGGGGGCTGCTCTCTCTTGTTGTCCGAGACAATACAGAAATGGATGCCCAAGACAGCTGCCCAACAGGAAGCTGCGAGGAGGCTGATAACCTTTACTCCACCCTGGGCTGTGCTAAGAATAGGGCTGGCGACAAAGGGAAGTAAACAACTTGAACGTGTTCTGGGTCCCGGAGTGGCCACCGACACCACCGCTACCTTCGGAGAGAGGCTGGGAGGCTTCTCATGGACAGCCAAGCCAAGGAGCGTCTTGGGCCTGCAGACCTCTGGAGAACTTCCTCCTCAGATTTGTGGAAGACATACAAAAGTACCACTCCAAAGTTCTCCTCCCCCCCTCCCCCCTCAGGGGATTCTACTGGTCAGAGGAAGTCCACCCAAGGAAGAGGTAGGTAGCCAGGCGTGGGAATCTTCCATGTGGATAGGATGGGCGTGTGGGTCAGAGCTGGCCGCAGATTCTGACAGTTGCCCGAATGAGATTGGAGGGCCAAGATGCCTTCTGGTACAAAGCACCAGATCTGAACATCTGGTTGCGGCAGATGCAAGGAGGCTAAAACCGCAGCCGCGCTTAAGAGGTCCACCTAAATCGATGTTTCTCCACAACCTGAAGGCGCGAGGACCTCAACTCCCAGAATTCAGCCCGGTTGGGGAAGAAGCCCAGAACCAATCGCGGCATCGTTCTGCCTTGGAGTGACGGGTCAGCGCAGATGTTAGAGCTGGGGGAGGAGGGGGGAGAAACCAGCTGTTGTCTCATTCGCTTGACTCTCTGCAAGGCACCACCTGGGTCCACCTGCTACACTCACTAAATTTCATCCTTAGACGGGCTAAATAAACAGGGCCTCCCTCACCCCACGCTTCTGAGAACCACGTTTTTGGGAAGGGAGGGAGAAACGATGGAATTTGGCATTTTTACAGTGTTTTTTTTTTTTTAATACAAGATATGCAGCTGTTATTTTGGCAGGTTCGATGCTGGCCCCACGAGCTACGACGGTCAAAGACAGAGGTCTTGGCGACTTTTAGGACTCGTGGACTTCAACTCCCAGAATTCAGCAAAAGGCTGGGGGAGGAATTCTGGGAATCCAAGTCCACAAGTCTTCAAAGTTGCCAAGGTTGGAGACCCTCTGGTCCAAGAGACACTGGAAAGAAGACACATGGCTGTTTTCAGAAGTGGGTTGCTGCCAGTTTAGCTCGGATCAGCCGAATCGGTAGTAGCGGCAATGGGAGGCTCCGCCCACACGCTTCTGTGCATGCGCAAAAGCGTCGCGCGCACCAGCCCGAACCGGTAGTAAAAAAAATTGGCAACCCATCTCTGGCTGCTTTGCTGAAGCCGCATCTTGGGCGTGAGAGAAATGGGCATCTCTGACCCCAGCCGACACCAACACAGCCACAAGCCAATCTAGACCCTCCGGATTCACTTAGTGACGTGATTCATTTAAAAGCCGCAGTGGTTCGCTTAACACGCGTGGCCCAAAAGGAAGGCCCATAAAAAAGAAATCGTCCGTGACTCATTTAGCAACCTTGCCTAGCCACGGAAATTCTGCTTCCAATTGCGGTCGTAAACCAAGGACCCCCTGCAAACCAGAGGCCGTTGGGCCAGCCCATATCACCCTCTCCAAGGCTCTTCCTCACCTTCGGTCCAGGCTTCGTGGATGGACGCCTTCTGCCGGAACTTCAGGGCCAAGTGATCCAGCCTTTCCAGCCTCCGGATTTCGTTCAGCTGCCACTCTTCGAAACCTTTCTCGGCCTGCTCCAAGCGCTGCCAGCCGTTGTTGATATCCTGGGGGAGGATTTGGGGGTATGGTTAGGTGGGGCTAATAAAATAAAACACGATTCTCCAACACCCCCTCCAAGGTCTTAACAGCGAGATGGTTTAACCTGGATCTCCATTTTAAGGATTCAATCAGGGGGCCGGCCCTGCTTGCTTGAAGAGGTTAATCTTTTTTTACCCATGCTGACTACCCATGCTCCACTACGAAACTACGTAACCGGGCTTGATAAATTGACACTTATAGCTTAAAGCGTCTCCTCGTGCTCGCCACGCCCAAGTGGCAGTTGAAACAGAGTTCTTTTCAGGTGGGGAGGGGGAGTAGAATGTCTAACTCCTTAGCATCAGAATATGTTAATAAAAGTATAAGAAATACTAATGATCTGATGGTCGTTTCAAAAAACTCTTTCTTAGCGAGCACCTAGGAGGCTTTTCAGTTCTGGAGATTTCGTGATGTTGTGTGAGTGGCATTTCGCTTTTATAGAGAGAGTGTTATGTCAGTGTTTTTCAACTTTGACCACTGGGTGGACTTCAATTCCGTGTGTTTGTGTGTGTATGTGTGTTGCAATCCCCTCTTACAACCTTACAAAGTCAATGGGGAAGCCAGATTCACTTCACAACCTCGTTACTAACTTAAGGACCTCAGAGATTCGCTTAACAATGGTGGCAAGAACAGTCGTAAGACGGGGAAAAATACACTGAACAGCTGCCTCGCTTAGCAACAGATAATTATGGTCGTAAGTAGAGGACCCACCCATGTTGTAAACTATGCAAACCCGGAAGCAAAGAAGGGCAGAGTAGGGAGACGGCCGTACGACTCACCGACACCATCCTTCCTTCGGAGGGCATGAAGGCCGGCCGATTGCTAAGTCGCAGTTTGGTCTGTAAGGTGTTGAAGTTGATTTCCAGCTGGCACTTCTCCTGCACTTTGGGGGGTTTGTGGACCCGTCGGTAATCCCGGAAGTCCTCCAGCTTCTGCTGCATCTCTTGCATGGTCTTCTGGGGAACCCGGTTCTCCAGCCAAGGGATGGTGCGCTGAATCCACTCCAGAAGCTGCGGGAAGCACACCGGAAGATGGTGAAACAATCAGGTACCAACAACCAAAAGTACAACAAGACATGTCTATGGAGATCCTCAGCCATCCAGGTCACGCTTGTCCATGGTGAAATGAAAGCAGGATTTCTAGCACGGCACAGCTGGTTGTGGCACAGCTGGTTGTTGGAACCTTTTGTTTACTTTTTTTTTTTAGCCTTTTTTAAACTACCGGTTCAGGTGAATAGGTAGTCAAAAATGCTTTTAAAATAAGGTGCCAATGGAGAAATGATAAATTACCATCACAGGAAGAAGTTATTTATAAAATTATGGAATGTGCAGAGATGAGTAAATTAACGTTTGAAATTAGAGAGCAAGACAGCGAACAATTCTATGAAATATGGAATAAATTTTATCAATGGCTGGAAAAAAGGGGGAACTAAGGGATATAACAATACACATTATATTATTATATAACTTGAAGAAATTTTTGTCTTTAGAAGGATAAAATAATTTATTTTAGTACGATAAAATTACCTCTAGAAAACAATGGTATATAACATGTGAAGATTTTCTGTTCTTATTCTATTGGGTTTTTTTTTCCCTATTTAATATCGTTTATATATTGAAGAGTTAGGGGATAAAGATTTATTTCATAAATGGAAATGTTAATATATGATACAAAAGTGATATATATATAGATTAATATCTTTGTGAGATTAAGCACTGGCGCGCAGAGCGTTTCTCTGAACGACATGTTGTACAAAACACGAAATGAATGATGTTTCTTTTTATTTATTTCAATAATAAAAAATAAAAAACTTTAAAAAAAAATAAGGTGCCAATGATCAGCTGTGACAATCAGCTGTGCCGCACAATTATTGGAACTTTTAAAAAAATGTTTAATTTAAACATTGTTTTACTACCGGTTCGGGCGAACCGACCCGAACCAGTAGCATTTGACCCCTGCACTGCAGCCTTTGCAAGCCCCTGGGTTTGCTAGCCAGCTCAACCCACGGGATAGCAAGACAACGCTGTCTTTAGGGAACACTCTTCATGGTGTCCACCTTCAGAATTATCGTATTTTTCAGACTATAAGTCACACCGGTGTATACGACGCACCAAGATTTTGAAGAGGTAAGTAAGGAAAACAAGTTTGGGTCTTCCCTGGCCCCCAGCAGCACTCTGCAGGCTTCAGCAGGGCTGGGGGCCAGGGAAGATACCACTGTTTTTCACCAAAACGGGGGCATTTTTCCCTTCCCCCAGCCCTGCTGAAGCCTGCAGAGTGCTGCTGGGGGGGTGGGGGAAGGCAAAAACACCCCCGTTTGGGTGGAAAACGGCCCACAAAAATGGGATGCAGGCGCGTGGCTTCGGGAGGCCAAAATGGCTGAATTCAGTGTATAAGACGCAACAACATTTCCACGGTCTTTCAGGGGAGGAAAAAGGTGCGTCTTATACTCCGAAAAATACGGTAAGTTCAGGCTGAGAAGTGATCAAAGCACCTGGTCGCTCCCCTCATCTACCCCGATTTCTCAACAGTCTCCATTATATCCAGAGCCTGTTGACAGACGGATTCCCAAAACTCTTGGTTCGTCACAGCCTTTGACGAGAGGGCGTGTGTGTGTCTGTGTTTGTGTGTATGTGTGTGTGTGAGTGTGTGTGTGTGTCTGTCACCAGGTTCAGATCCTGCCTGTTGAAAACAGGGAAGGCTCATCAAGACTCACGTCAGAAGCCAGCTTCTCGTAATCTTCCATCAGGTGCTCATTCTCTTGGTTGACGGCCAACACTTTGCAAATCCTGTTTGCAGCGGTCTCGGCCTACAAGCAAAACAAGAGGAGGAAAATTGGTGACTCAATGGGGGAAAAAAAGTCCCGGAGACTCTAGACCTTCCAAGGAAAGGCACAGCATGAGATCAAAGCAATAATTGAACCCCCGTAGAAAGCATCCGAGATCCCCCACAGGCAGAGAAAGAGCAGATGTAAAGCCATTAAATTTCAATCCAGGAGGATGGCATTATCTGGAGTCAACATTCAGATCTTGAAGATGTGTGGACTTCAACCACGGTTGGACTCTTCAACCAGGGTTGGGTTCTCAAGCCAAGTTCTCCCTCTGGCTAGGGAACTCTGGGAGTTGAAGTCCACCCATCTTCTCTCCCAGTGGCCCAGAGCTTGAGAAAAGCCGATCTGGAAGCCCAAAGTATGGCCAGAAATGTATGTCGAAAGCTCATATATACTTCCTGCTTCGGTCTGCAGTGCTTGAATTTACAATCCTTGATGCATCAGGACCAAGACACTGATAGTTAGCATGCGTGGATCAAAGCTAGCGTCTTCAAACCAGGGTTTCGGATCCTGATTTAGCCCAATACCAATTACCAGATTTTCTAACGTTGATGTTAAGGGCAAACAATTGGTTTGCGTGAAGATTTAAAGACTCGTGCAACCCTTCCAGTTATCCTAGCTCTTCATAAGCCAATATCTGAACGTTACAAGAAAACGAATGCATTTTTATCTAGGATTCAGAAAGCACTGCTAAAAACAGTTCAACTCTAGCTGTGGCATTTATTCTACTATTATCTCCTGCAAAGTCTTTTTTCTTTTTATTTCTTTCCCCCCCTTTTTTATCCTTTGCAAGCTGCACAAAGTTCTCAGCGGCACGTTTTGGGTAGCTCCCCTTCCCTCGGCCGATCCTATTTCAACGAGATCGTACTCCAATTGTAGAATCCTAGGGCTGGAAGGGACCTTGGAGGTCTTCTAGTCCAACCCCAGCCCAAGGTAAGAATCCTTACACCCTCCAGCAATTGAAGTCGATTTGTTATTCTTCACTCTTGAGGTCCCCGTAACTATAACCTTCCCAGTTATGTACTGATAGCCGCATTCCAAGCTGGCATAAATCCAAAAAACACAAAGGAGAAATAAAACCGATGAAGCCGTGATTTTGGGAGTCCCTCCGTAAATGCCCACACCTGGCTTGCCCCAAAAGCAAAAAAAAAAAAAAAAAAAAAAAAAAAAAAAAAAAAAAAAACCAGGAGGGGAGGGGGGGACGACAAATTACACAGAAGCCATGAAATGGGAAAAGTCAAGAAATCAAGTACCTTGCTAGGAGCAGAGAGAGTCCAAGGGAAGGAGATGGAAGCCACACATCAACAGAAAGGGTGAAGAGGAGGGTCTAGAGAAGGGGAAGGGGAAAGGGAGAGAGAGCCATGGAAGAAATGAGTTGCCAACAAAATAGGATATTCGAAAGAAAGAAAGAAAAAAAGAAAGAGAAAGAGAGATCTTTTATTTCCACTAAAAAAAAAAAAAAGCTACAGGTTCCCCCATCCCCCGCCGAAGGAATCGACCGACCGACTTAGAAGACGTCTTCCATGCTTGCGTTAGACCAGGGGTGTCAAACTCAAGGCCCGCAGGACGGGTCCGACCCGAAATGTGCTCGGATCCAGCCTACGGGGCCCTCGGTCTACCCGGGGATCGGCAAACTTAAACACTCTAAGAGTCATTTGGATCCGTTTCCCACAGAAAACACCGGGAGCCACAAAACCTACAGGGAATCAAAAAAGCTCAATAAAGCGCTCGCCGGTGAGTGTCTCAAAGTGGCAGTTGTGAGATGTACTTTGAGCGACAGGGAGCCGCAGCAGAGGGATGAAAGAGCCACATGCGGCTCCAGAGCCGCGGTTTGCTGACCCCCGGTTCTACCCAATGTGAAAAGGAAAGATTGGGCCAGCGTAGCTTCGGCCCAGTCTACCCAATGCGAAGAGGAAACATGCCAGCATGTTGGGGAGTGGCGTCAAGCTGGCCACACCTACCCATTGGGCCACACCCAGATGGCCGGCCACATCCGGCTGGACACCCCCCCTCAAGGTCAACCACAGCCCCGATGCGGCCCCCATTAAAATTGAGCTTGACACCCCTGCTTCAGACCAATGTTCCACAACCTTAGCAGCTTGAAGGTGTGTGGACTTCAACCTCCTGGGAGTTGAGGTCCATACACCTTCGGGTTGCTGAGGTTGGGCCTCCAAACGTGGCGGCTTGAAGACTTGTGGACTTCAACGCCCAGAATTCCTTAGCCACCCCACAAGTCTTCAAGTTTGGAGACCCAGCCGGCTTTAAATTTTGAAGGAGAAAGGAAAGGACTAAGCTCTCAAACGCCCTCTAAATTCAGTGAGGTTGACTGCCAAGTGGGGGAGGGAACCAACCTCAACCAAAAATCCTGATTCAACCTCTGTCCATCCCTGTTGCGAACCGATCTCCCTTCACCGTCTGCCCCTAAACCTGTGGAACTACCCGCTCAGCCTGTTGGTTGAGATTCAGGGCATCTGAAGGGTTCCAGGATGGGAAAATGGGCTGTGGGGCACCATCCTGTAACTGAGGAAGTGGGGGATTTGAACCCAGTGTTTGATTGACAACGTCCAGAAGGATTTAAAAAAAATATATGAAGAGGAGGCTGGGGGCAAATCCCACACCCTTCTAGCACTGATGATGTTATCTAGTTGGGTAGTGAAACGTCTGCAAGAAAACCATCAAGCTCAGAGAATACCAAAGACCTCCTTCCTCCTTCCTTTCCTTCTTCTTCTTCTCCTCCTCCTCCTCCTCTCCCAACACCCCCCACTACTTTCTAGCACTGATGACGTTCCCTAGCTGGGTCATGAAACGTCTGCAAGAGAACCACCAAACTCAGAGAGCCCCAAGGAGCCCCACGGTCCTCCTCATCCTCTCTGCAAACCTCATTCCCTTCTAGCACTGATGATGTTACCTAGTTGGGTAGTGAAACGTCTGCAAGAACGCCAGCAAGCTCAGAGACCACCAAGGTTCAACCCTGAGCTACGAATATTCTCTTTGAGTAAGTCAGAAGCTGCTGAAGCAGCCCACTGGGGCCCCCAAATGACTCCATGCGCCCTGCTAGACCAAACGGAGGCACATGGCAAGGCCTACCCTAGGTGGGGTTCATCAGATCCAGGCGATGAAGCAGACGGGCCAGCTGAGCACCCCCCCCTTCCAAAGCTCGGATACAAAGGGTGATAAAAGAAAAAGAAAGAGAGCAACAAAAGAATTGCACAGCCCACCAACCCAAATGTAGAAGGGAACATCTGCTTGCAAACCCCTCTTGGGTGCAATCAAGTTTGGGCATAGCTTGAGGGGAGGGGTCCTTCCAGCTGGGAAGGAAAAAAGAGAGGGCGTTTTTCCTGCATCTCAAAAGCAGGCAGAGGCTAGGACCTCCCGGGTTTAACATGGGCCTTTTCTGCGATAAAATGGGGCTATTTTCTCGTGGACCCTCGGGAATTCTGCTTTCTTCAAAGGACCGACCCTCAACCCCTGGAGCCTCTGGGAGAGGGGCAGAAGTGGGTGGGTGGGGGGCATCTTTGCTTTCCATGCTAAGCGATCGAGGAACTTTTTAACTTTTACTTTTATTACATTTCTATCCCGCCCTATCTCTCCCACAAAGGTGTTGGTCATCATCTTCAAAGCGCTCCATGGCACGGGACCTAGCTATCTGCGGGATCGCATCCTGCCCCATACATCCCCATTATTATTATTATTATTATTATTATTATTATTATTATTATTATTATTATTATTATTATTATTATTATTATTATTATTATTGGACTCAGGGCGGCACACAGGAACTTAAAATCAAAAAATACAAGCAATAAAAATTCTACAAAATTTAAAACTACAATTAAACAGTTTAACCCGTGCTAAAAAGAGAAAACAATTAATTTAAAACCCAGCTCTCATAAAATATGGTTGTAGCAGCTATGCCAGGCCGGCCATATGGAAGAAATAGGTTTTTAAAGTCTGGCGGAAGAGGCGAAGGCCGGTGATAGTCCGGAGGTCTGTGGGGAGGTCATTCCAAAGGGCGGGGCCTGCCACAGAGAAGGCTCTTCCCCTGGGCGTCGCCAGCCGGCATTGTCCAGCGGACGGCACCCTAAGGAGGCCCTCCCTGTGGGAGCGGACAGGTCGAGTGGAGGTGTGTGGTAGCAGGTGATCCTGCAAGTAACCAGGCCCACTGCCATGGAGCGCTTTAAAGATGGTGACTAAAACCTTGAAAGGGAAGGAAGGTGCCAAGGCAGGCCAGGGAGTCTTAACAAGGTGGGCACGGCGGAAATCAGTCCTGTCCCTTTAAGAGACAGGATGGGGAATTCTGGCAATTGAAGTCTACAGGTACTACTACGCCGGGGAAACGGAAGTTCGCCCAGCTTAAAAAAAAGTCGCCGAGGTTGAAGAATCAACTGCTCTGGATCGAGCCTCCTCGTGCAATCCCATCACTAGCCCAACTGCATAAAATCTTGGAAGATACTTGACCCGTCCTGGCAGGATTTCTTTATTTTTATAGCTTTGGGCTTTATTGGGATTTTAAAAAAAAACTCTTGAAAAGTTGTCGATCTCTATTGTGAGGCTGATCCACCCACACGGAGCCAATCCAGCCAGGAGGAACATAAGCCGGCCGCAGCATAAACATAAGGAGCCATCCAAAAGGAAGGAAGAGACCGGCAGAGGGGGAGGGACGTGGGGCACAGCGGAGGGGAGGACCACAAAGGAAAGGGAATGAAACGGCAGGAAGGAGCTTTCGGCAAGGCCTGGCAGACTTCTAATTTCCCTTTCCAGGCTCCAAAGAAGGAAGAGGAGGAGGAGGAGAAGGGCCACTTAGCATCCGACGGGAGAGGAAAAGGCTTGTAAAATGGCCTGGGCGTTCGGCATGCAGAAGGCAAAATTCGTAAGCAAGCAATTAAGCGGGGGGGGGGGGGGGGGGGAAGAAAGAAAGAAAAGAGAGAAGGAAGGGAGGAAGGAAGAATGGAGAGAGAGAAAGAAAGAGAGGAGGGAGGGAGGGAGGGAGGAGGAGAAAGAGAGAAAGAAAGAGAGAAAAAGAGGGAAGAGAGGAGAAAGAAAAGAGAGAGAAGGAAGGGAGGAAGGAAGAATGGAGAGAGAGAAAGAAAAGAGAGAAGGAAGGAAGAATGTAGAGAGAAAGAAAGAGAGAAGGGAGGGAGGGAGGGAGGAGGAGAAAGAGAAAGAAAGAGAGAAGGGAGGGAGGGAGAGGAGAAAGAGAGAGAGAGAGGGGAGAGAGGAGAAAGAAAGAAAGAAAGGAGAAGGGAGGGAGGATGGAGAGGGAGAGAGAAAGAAGAGAAAAGGAAAGGGAGGGAGGGAGAAGAGAAAGAGAGAAAGAAAAAGAAAGAAAGAAGAGAGAAGGGAGGGAGGATGGAGAGAGAGAAAGAAGAGAAAAGGAAAGAGAGGGAGGGAGAAGAGAAAGAGAGAAGGAGAGAAGGAAAGAAAGAAAGAAAGAAAGAAAAAAAGAAAGAAAGAAAGAAAGAAAGAAAGAAAGAACTGTGCCAGAAAAAAAAATTGCCTGCAGCCAGTATAAACTCATGCTTACGGATGCCCCCCCCCCCCCCAAAGGCTTTGGCTTTGGTTCTGCTTCCATCCAAGTCGCAAGGAGGAGGAGGAGGAGGCGGCGGCGGCAAGGGACTGGAAGTGAGGAAGCCTAACAGGATCTTCCAATCCACTCGGGGCAGAGAGGTTTTCGCCAGGCCTGGCTACGGGAGGAGAGGGGGGGGGGGGGGGGAGAAACCCAGCTGCTTTTTGCAGCGGTTAAAAACGTCTTTTCTTCTTCTTCAATATTTCATGAAAGACAGTTTTGCTCCAAACCCCCCAAAGGGAGAAGAAAAAAACACACAACCCCAACACAACAGATGTTCAGGAAACCGTGCGGTAACCCTTAATCCTGGCTCTGGAGGACGCCGAAGGGAGATTTGCAGAACTCACACCGATCCCCCTTCTCATGGCACGCGAGCGAAGCCCCCCACCCACCCACCCCCCGCCAGCAATCCGCTCCTGACGAATCCCCCTTTGCAAAGAATCCCTTCCCACCACACACACACACACACACACACACACACACACACACACACACACACACACACCGCCCCTGGTGGCTCTTCTTCCAAGATTTCGGGCCCAGATTCTACCACCTCGGGCCTGCCCGCCAGATTTGTGCCAAGTTTCCCAATTCTCCCGGGATCTCTGGAAAGGCGCGGGGGGGGGGGGGGGGGGGTTGCCAAGGTTAGGAACGATGCCACCTGACGCCTAAAGTCAGTGGCCGTCATTTCCCCCTGCCACAAGCCACGGGTTGGTGGCTTAGCCGCCCCTGGCTTCAACTGCTCGCTCTGGAAACAACGTCACTCGAGGTCGCCGCTAAGCCAAACGTCGGTTGAAACCCGAGGACGGTTGAATGAGAAGAGAGACCTCATCCAGAATATTTGGGGGATGGACGGACAGACGTGAAAGAATTTCGTGAAAGAGGGGGGGGGGCGCTGTGCATCTCCCCCTCCCTCCCTCTCTCTCTTAGTCTGGAAGAACAAGCCAGAATAATCAAAGCCAGGAAGACGTTTCCAGATGCGAGGAAGCAGGGGTGCGCGGGGGGAGGGGGGGGGCAGTCCCACAGCCGCTGTCCTTGTGGTGTTTTCTTACACCTCTACTTAAAGGGAGGTTGAAAAGTCTCTTTCGAAAATCAACTTGAACTCCTCTCGTGTTTCATTTCGGCTTCCCAAATGCTGAGAGAAGTAGGGTAGGAGTACAACAAGCATGTTGGCTTAGCTCGGAGTTTCTCAACCTTGGGCAATTCAAGGGGCGTGTGGACTTCAACTCCCAGAATTCCTCTACCAGCAGAAGTCCCCGCCTTAAAGTTGTCAAAGCTGAGAAACTCTTTAGGTAACTGTTAGAATATTCACGACTGGGAGAGACATGGGAACAAGGTCAGCCAATGGATAGGCATAGCAACTAAGGCAGCCAATGGGAGCGTAAACAGATCTGAGTCTGTGCTGAGAATCGAAACTGAAACGACTCCGTCTGCTCTGAACTTTGGAGAACAAATTGTTCTCTTCTGTTTGTGTTCTGCTTGTAACTTCTATCTCGTTGGAAGAATCTACTGTTGGGATTGTACAGTTATTCATCTGTTGTTCATGAATCCAGCTGAATCACTTATCTGTATGTGCTTCCTGGATTTGATTTTTTCCGCAACAAACTCGTGACAGGTACTTTACACCTGTGTGTCTCAATTTGTTGGCCATATTTAAGATGCATGGACTTCCAACTCCCAGCGAGGTCGACTGGGGAATTCTGGGAATTGAAGTCCACACCTGTGAAAAGTAGCTAAGGCGGAGAAACATTTGACTTGCTCACAATCGGGTTCCTGGCCCGTTACTGTAATATTCCTTGGAGGAACCATATCTAACATCCTAACCTACGGACCCTCCCATCCTGCGCTTTCAAGCCCTTTCATGCCGAGATCTAATGTGTGATTTAGTCGTTCCATTTCTACAGCCATACTCCGGACACCTGGGCAGAGAACCCAGTTAGTGCCAGCGCCCTTTGCCGCCCGAGATCTTCCCCCAAGCCAACAGCCACAGCAGCCCGAAGCAGCCCAAGCCCGGCCCCCAAGCTCACCTTCTGAGCCCCTGAGAAAGCATGATAGAAGCAGGAGACATAAGTCATGATGGCCTTCTCGTCGGGCCTGAGCGTGCCTACAATATCTGCGCCACAGGAAAGAGAAAAAGAGAAAAAGCAGAGTCAAGGGCAACGCAGAAAATTTTCCAGGTCCGCCCGGACATGCAGAAGACCAGAGGCAGGAAGGAAGACAAGTTATGGTCCTTGGGGGAACCAGAACTCAGCCAGGACAGAATTCAGCCGTTCAAAATCCATTGGGTAGACCAGAACAAGGGGGGGCAATTCATTTTCCCATGAGAAACTGAGACTGCTGTGGAGGGCTAAACCAAGAGGGCTGCGGGCGTAGGTAAATTGGGGAAGGGAAAAAAAATAGAAGTCGCCCTCAAAATAAAAGCAGTCCAGAGAGGAGCAGCCAAAGGGCCAGATGTGGCCTGCCCCCCCCCTAAAAACTCAGATCTGGCCAGAGACCCCCCCCCCGGGAATCTCTCAAAAGGAACTCAATTTCATCCTAGACCCCCCTGAAACAGACCGTTCAACTTTCGGGCCTACAAGATAGTCGCACTTCCTGGGAGTTGAAGTCCACATTTGCTATGCGAGGCCACCTCCTTAGTGAGAGCTTGTGACCGTGGTCTTCATCAACACCTGCTCTTATTGACTTCTTTGAGGGGGCGGGAGGACGAATTTCGATGAGTTTTGGAGTTTGGTTGGTTGGAGAGTCTGGGCCGTACTGTCGTAAAGCCTCTTAACATTGCCTCTCCTTCTCCTCCATCTATGACAAAGTCAAATCTCATTTGCCACTTTCTCCCCAAAGGGACTTATGGTGAGTTTTGAAAAAAAAAAAAAAAAACAGCCCATTTTTCTTTCCTGCATTGGGTATCTCCAAGGTGCTTTTTTTTCCCCCAAGAGGCAAATCTGGACTTTTTCTTTGAAGAGGTTTCGCTTCTTGTCCCAGAAGCTTCCTCAGCTTCTTGGATAAGAAGTGCTACCTTTTCAGAGAAAACCCAGAAAGTCCCAGTTTTGCCTCTTGGGGGAAAAAAAAGCACCTTAGGGACAAATGTGACCTCGGAGGACTGAGAATCTCCATAGAGATTCTTTCCTGGGTCTTTGTAAAGGCTCGCCCTGAACTAGCTGAGGTCTGGTTTCCCCAGGTTGATGGGAAGCAGCGGCCCTCTCCGAGGGAAGTCAAAAGAAGCCAGGATTCTGGAAAGAACAGAAGCGGTTAATGGAGAAAAAAAACTCAAAACGCCGCCCGTCTCTGGTACCTTCTGCGCCCCAGAGAAGGCATGGTAGAAGCTGGAGACATAAGTCATAATCGCCTTCTCATCAGGACGGGCCGTGTTCACAATGTCTGCAAAGTGAACAAGAAGTATTAAAGACGTCAGACACGACTCATCTTCCAAACTAATGTCATTTGCAGTCAAACATCACCAAGGGACGTCGGGCAAAAATCCAGGGAATTGGGAAATAAAAGTTAATGCCTACAAATCCAGACGAATATGACACGGGATATGAGCTGCCTGTGCAACGGACAAGCTGGGACGCTGATCCGAGATTTGTATCGCATTTCCTGCCATAACTCAAAACCCGCTGAAAGACCACAAGGCTTGTATCTTAACGGCAATTCCTTGCATTCTTCTCTCGCAGCGGTAGGAATTTCAGGCTTGTTCTACTGTAACATTCGGCAAGACGCCCTTTCCGTGACATGGGCAAAGCTGGGAAGCTGCCAGCTAGGCCGGAGGGAAGAGTCAAGCGGGGACGTAGGTTGGAGTCGATGCACAGCTGCAAACAGCGTAAAGCTTGACACACACGCACCATGAAACGTTATCTGGTTCTTCCCAGAGGAAGGCAAGCAACATTTATTTATTTATTTTATTACATTTATATCCCGCCCTTCTCCGCAGAGGACCCAGGGCGGCGCACAGGAGATTTAAACATGGGGAGATTCTTGTAATATAGGTGACAGGCAATAAAGTTACAGACTTCTCACTATTCACATCTGCCGCCGATTGCTTGCACCTGATAGGCAGCCATACAAATTTGATGAACCTTTTTTTTTTTTTTTTGCATCTACATTTCTTGTGGATTTGTAGGCTTGTGGAACCAAAATGGGATCCCAGGGTATTTTAAGGCATCAGCCTCTGGCTTATGTCTAGTTTGATGAAGAGAAGGGCCAGGGGAGACATGATAGCAGTGTTCCGATATCTCAGAGGGTGCCACAAAGAAGAGGGAGTCAAACTTTTCTCCAAGGCACCTGGGGGCAGGACAAGAAGCAATGGGTGGAAACTAACCAAGGAGAGAAGCAACTTAGAATTAAGGAGAAATTTCCTGACAGTAAGAACAATTAACCTCTGGAACAGCTTGCCTCCAGCAGTTGTGAATGCCCCAACCCTGGAAGTCTTTAAAAAGATGTTAGACAGCCATTTGTCTGAAATGGTATAAGGTTCCTGCCCTCGCAGGGGGTTGGACTAGAAGACCTACAAGGTCCCTTCCAACTCTGCTATTGTATTGTATTGTATTGTATTACCTTCTGCGTCTAACATCTTGGGAATGTCGAGGTACTTCTCCGCCACCTCAAAAGCGTTGTTCAGGTTCGTGACCGGATCGTCCTACGGAGAAGGAAAATCGCCAGAGAGGGTTAAAACTGGGTGGCACTGCCCTAAACTGTTCACCTGGAGAGGACAAAGGTGGATCCCCCTCCCACCCGCCCCTTCGCACAATCGCCAGCCGTGCCCAATTTTCTATCCAAAGCTCTTGGCTTTCCTAAAAAGCTTCCAAATACAAATATTTCCATGGAAAAATGTGCCGAAGCACCTTTGAAATCCTGCTCTAAAGACTGACCGTCCACAAATTATCGATTCTCTACCATTTTAATGGGTATTTTAATGGGTACATTTTAATGGGTACAATTAATCAGTGGAACAGCTTGCCACCAGAAGTTGTGAATGCCCCAACACTGCAAGTCTTTAAGAAGATGTTGGAGAGCCATTTGTCTGAAAGGGTATAGGGTTTCCTGCCTAGGCAGGGGGGTTGGACTAGATGACCTCCAAGCTCCCTTCCAACTCTGCTATTGTATTGTATTATTGTATTGTATGGGGACCCCGTTCCGCGTTAGAACAAACTAGATGAAGTTGCAAATCCCTTCAGATCCTGACCAGGGTGGGCTTCAAAAAAAAAACCCCAAAAACCAGGTTTAGCCAGGGTGAGAAGGAGACTATTTCAAAACCAAGAAGCGGAAAGGAAAACAGTAAACCCGCCCAAATACCTTTCGGAGTTTGTCATATTCGATGAGTTCTGGTCGGTGTCTGTGGATCAAGGCGTTAAAAGCGAGACCGTCTTTCCAACTGTACAATTAAATAAAAATAAAAAGAGAGGGTCAAGCCTCTTGAGAAGCCCGAAGGGGATCTTTAGAACGACGGTACCTCAACAAACAGGGTGTCCCGTTGAGACAGCTGAGTTTAACGGAAGGAGATTCACATCGGAAAGGATCTGGAGGCGCCTTTTCCGACACAGGCTCGGGTGAAACGTGTGGGGCGGAGGCGCTTCTGAACGTTGCACTAACATCGCTCACAGGTCCCGTGATTAAGAAGAAATGGTAGCAGATTTAGGAATTTATGCTCTGAAATGTATAGACCAGGGATGTCCAAACTTGGGAACTTTAAGACTTGTGGACTTCAACTCCCAGAATTCCCCAGCCAGCTATGCTGGCTGGGGAATTCTGGGAGTTGAAGTCCACAAGTCTTAAAGTTCCCAAGTTTGGACATCCCTGGTATAGACCAATGATGGCTAACTTTTTTTGACTCGTGTGCCAAAAGCAGGGGGAGCGCAGGGAGGGTCTTGCGTGGGCGTGCCACACCCATAATGCTATGTGCGTGATCCCTTGCTTTTGGCGTGCTTTTTTCGCCCTCCCCAGGATCCAGAGGCTTTCTAGGAGCCTGGGGAGGGTGAAAGCAGCCTCTCCCACATCTTCAGAGGCTTCAGGAGCTTCCCTGAAGCCTCCAGAGGGCGAAAAACGACCTCAAAAGAAGGCCTAAATCAGCTGGCCAGCGCTGGGGCTGACAGGGCAACGCCTTGTGTGCCCTAAGAAATGGTTCCGCGTGCCACCTGTGGCCCCCGTGCCATAGGTTCATGGGCATAGACTGTCTATCTATCTCACTGTTTGGGAGCGACTCTGGGCAGGATGTAAATTGTGAATCATCCAGAGGATCATGGAAAGTGAAACTATAAGAGGAATTATTCCAGAGGTTGGGGCCAGGCAGCCATTGTTGTGGGGGTGGTTGTGGCTGTTGAATGTAGCGTCTACTCAGGAGTAAGCTGTGGAGAGGATGATGGGGTACCTAATGAGGCTGAGGAGTCAGTGATCAGGGCTGTAATCTCTCTGACATTTTTTCCTTCCTTCCTTCTCCCACATTCTCTTCCTTTCCCTTCCTTCCCTTCTTCTCTATTCCCTTCCCTTCCTTCTCTATTTCCTTCTTCTCTATTCCCTTCCCTTCCTTCTCTACTTCCTTTCCTTTCCCTTCTTCTCTATTTCCTTTCCTTCTTCTCTATTCCCTTCCCTTCCTTCTCTATTTCCTTTCCCTTCCTTCCCTTCTTTTCTATTCCCTTTCCTTTCCCTTCCTTCCCTTCTTCTCTATTCCCTTCCCTTCTTTCTCTATTTCCTTTCCTTTCCCTTCCTTCCCTTCTTCTCTATTCCCTTCCCTTCCTTCTCTATTTCCTTTCCCTTCCTTCCCTTCTTTTCTATTCCCTTTCCTTTCCCTTCCTTCCCTTCTTCTCTATCCCCTTCCTTTTATTTCCTTTCCTTTCCCTTCCTTCCCTTCTTTTCTATTCCCCTCCCTTCCTTCTCTATTTCCTTTCCCTTCCTTCCCTTCTTTTCTATTCCCTTTCCTTTCCCTTCCTTCCCTTCTTCTCTATTCCCTTCCCTTCCTTCTCTATTTCCTTTCCCTTCCTTCCCTTCTTCTCTATTCCCTTCCTTTTATTTCCTTTCCCTTCCTTTCCTTCTTCTCTATTCCCTTCCCTTCCTTCTCTATTTCCTTTCCCTTCCTTTCTTTCTTCTCTATCCCCTTCCTTTTATTTCCTTTCCTTTCCCTTCCTTCCCTTCTTCTCTATTCCCTTCCCTTCCTTCTCTATTTCCTTTCCCTTCCTTCCCTTCTTTTCTATTCCCTTTCCTTTCCCTTCCTTCCCTTCTTCTCTATTCCCTTCCCTTCCTTCTCTATTTCCTTTCCCTTCCTTCCCTTCTTTTCTATTCCCTTTCCTTTCCCTTCCTTCCCTTCTTCTCTATTCCCTTCCTTTTATTTCCTTTCCCTTCCTTTCCTTCTTCTCTATTCCCTTCCCTTCCTTCTCTATTTCCTTTCCCTTCCTTTCTTTCTTCTCTATTCCCTTCCCTTCCTTCTCTATTTCCTTTCCCTTCCTTTCTTTCTTCTCTATTCCCTTCCCTTTCCTCTTTTCTTTGTTTTTCTGAAATTCTTCTCTTTTTCCCAAGCTCCAGGGAAGGGCAAAGAGCTCTTACCAAAAGTCCAAATTGTTCCCCTGCACGAGTTTTGAAATCAGGACCAGAACGGCCAAATGCCCACCCCCGACCAGGGTCAATTCAGTCCAGGGGGTGGAGGGTGAAAGGCTGCCCTATCACCCCTTCAACCTTGCTGTGCAATGGGAGGATCAAGGCCTCCGGGGCCTTTTCCCTACCGGATGCTTCACTGGATCGGCATCCATCAAACCCGCCTGACGGAACAGCCTCCTCGCTACGGAGGAGCTGTCAACACAAAAGCCTTTTTGTGGCGGAAAAAGGGAAATCTCGCCGTTCGCAAAGTTCCTTGGGTTCTCCGAATCCTCAGTCTCAGGTCCCTGCAGAAAGCTTCAGAAAACCTGGCTTCCCGGCTGGCAGGATCTTTCACGGCGCAGCACAAAGGCAAGAAGTGAATGTTTTGCAGGCTTTCTAAAGAGGCCCAATTCTCCGGATATGAGACGGTTGTATGTTTCAAAGAGGGAAAACCAAGTGTTGGTGGAAAAGAAAGAAGGAGGGAGGAGGAAGAGGAAGAAGGAGGAGGAGGAGGAGGAAAAGAAGGAGGAGGAGAAGGAGAAGAAGAGAAACAGGAAGAGGAGGGGGGAGAAGGAGAAGGAGGAGAAAAGAAGTAGAAAAGGGGAAGGGGAAATAGGAGGAGGAAAAGAAGAGGAGGAGGAGGAGGAAAAGAAGAAGAAAAGGAGGAGGAGGAGGAGAAGGAGAGAAACAGGAAGAGGAGGGGGGAGAAGGAGAAGAAAAGAAGTAGAAAAAGGGAAGGAGAAATAGGAGGAAAAGAAGAAGAGGAGGAGGAGAAATGGAAAGAGTAGGAAGAAGGAGAAGGAGGAGGAGGGAGAAGAAGAAGAAAAGGAGAAGGGAAGAAGGACCAGAAGGAGGAGGAGAAGAAAAGAAGAGGGGAAGAAGGACCAGGAGGACCAGGAGGACCAGGAGGAGGAGGAGGAGGAGGAGGAGGAGGAGGAGGAGAAGAAGAAGAAGAAGAAGAAGAAGAAGAAGAAGAAGAAGAAGAAGAAGAAGAAGAAGAAGAAGAAGAAGAAGAAGAAGAAGAAGAAGAAGAAGAAGAAGAAGAAGAAGAATTGCTGAAAAGTTACCTGATGTGGAAATTTTGCACGTTGACGTTCTTGTAAGGAGCAGTTTTCCTTTGGCACCACAGTAAGAGTCCTTCTTTGGCTGAAGTCTCTGCAGAGAGAGAGAGAGAGAGAGAGAGAAAGGAGGCAATTGTGTTGCTCAGGTTGTGTTTTCACAAGGGCGAGTTCACAACATCACACGGCAAGTCCAAACAAAAAAAGAAATTAAACTATGTTTTTCAACCGTAGCAAATTTTCCAGCTTTGCTGGCTGGGGAATTCTGGGAGTTGAAGTCCACACGTCTTTAAAACAGGCCAGGCTGAAAAAACACCTGAGATGGAGCCAAATCTATAAACCTAAATCTAAATAAATCGGAGCCCATTGCGACACCTTCCCTTCCGCAAAGAACCACCGTGTGATGCACGCACGCCTTGCACCGAGAGGAGGGTATTTTATTTCTCTTCCACGCTATTTATACTCCCGCCCCGATCCCAGGGCTCCCGATGGGTAACGAGAGATTAAAACGCACAATGCGAAACCAGAGAAATAAAACAGATCCCACCTAAACCAGAGGCCAAAAAAAGAATCGAAGCACTAAACGTCTCCACAAATGGCTTTCATGTGCCTGCAAACAGCCAAGAAAGGGGGGGGGGGGGGGGGAAACGGGGACCCCCACCTCTGAATGGAAACCAGGTTGGGGGGGGGAGGCGTGAGAGAAGCAGCCTTTGGAGGTCTTTTGCAGGATGCAGGCCAAATTAAGCCAGCATTCGAATCACAGCTGGCTGGCTGCAGAACGCAACTAGCTACCGTATTTTTCGGACTACAAGACGCACCGGTGTATAAGGCGCACTAAGGTTTCGAAGAGGTAAGTAAGGGGGGGGGGAAAGGGTTTTGTCCTCTCCAGCCCCCCAGGAACACTCTACAGGCTTCAGCAGGGCTGGGGGAAGGTAAAACCATCCATTTTTCACAAAAATGGGATGCAGGGACGGGGCTTCAGGGAGGCCCCCCAAAAATGGCTGTATTCAGTGTATAAGACGCACCAACATTTCCAAGCTCTTTTAAAGGTGCGTCTTATACTCCGAAAAATACGGTACTTAAAAGGGGGGGGGGAAGATTCAAGGAATAGGGGGGAAAAGAGAGATGAGACATTTGCAGAGCAGATGGGGAAACGAAGATGGAACGAAAGGAAGGATTTCGTGTATTAAGCTCCATCCTTCCAGCTACTTCCTGCTACCCTTCCGCGCCCCAGGTTGAGTAAAGCCTCAACTACAGGTACGTCCTCAACGTACGGCTATAATTGAGCCTGCAAGGACGGTCTTTAAGTGGGTTGTCACAGGATTAAGTCTCATTTTGCAATTGTTCTTGCAGCCCTCGCTTAGACAGTCGTTCTAAGGCCACTGAAGTTTGCAGGGCCCAGTTTCAACTACATCAATCGCGGTTACTGGAGCTGAGCGAGCATCTGTGCCCTGAAAGATTTATGGGGCCCGATCGAGCGAGAAGCTGAAAGTGCAGAAGAAGACACTCCTAAGGCGTGAGCAGCATCCTGGATCACCACCAGGCTTCATCCTTCGATTTTAAATCTCTTCGTTTCACACACAGTAAAGGCCGTCTCCACATGTGTTGGGCCACCCTTCCCATCAATCTCAGCCAGCCTGACCACTCTGGAAGGGGTCGAGCCAGGAAAAGGTGGCTTAAATCTGTGTTCTTCCAATCTCAAGATGTGTGGACTTCAACTCCCAGAATTCCTGGCTGAGCAACTCCCAGAATTCAGTCAGGAATTCTGGGAGTTGAAGTCCACACATCTTGAGGTTGCCATGTTTGGAAGAACGGTAGAGCCAGGAATTCTGGGAGTTGAAGTCCACATATCTTGAGGTTGCCATGTTTGGAAGAACGGTAGAGCCAGGAATTCTGGGAGTTGAAGTCCACACATCTTGAGGTTGCCATGTTTAGAAGAACGGCAGAGCCAGGAATTCTGGGAGTGGAAGTCCACACATCTTGAGGTTGCCATGTTTGGAAGAACAGTAGAGCCAGGAATTCTGGAAGTTGGAAGCCTGCCAATCTTAGAATTTACAAGCATGCTGGTCAGGGATTTCTGGGAGCTGAAATCCACCCATCTTGAAGTTCCCCAAGCATGCTGGCTGAGGAATTCTGGGAGTTGAAGTCCACAATAAAAGGGCCGAGTTTGGAAAACACTAGGATGATCGGAAGGCTGTGGCTGCTGACTTGGGACAGGCGTGAGAAAAGGGAGCAAAGCAATCTCGCAAGCCCAAATCTGCCTCTTACCTTCCACTGAAATATCCTGGATGGCAAACCGGAGAATGATGGTCCAGATCATGCCCAAGGTCATCTTGGCGTTGCCATCGACAATTTCTGGAAAAAGAGGATAGTAGGAAGAGAATGAGCAAGGGGTCTCGGGGCAGGGGCATATTCACAAGTTTGTAGCAAATGAAGATGATCCAGATTGAAAGTGTCTATGGAGATTCTCAAGTCATCCCGGTTGTCCCAAAGGGAACAAAGGAAACTGGCCTTTTTTTTTCCCTTGAAGATGTTTCGCTTCCCATCTCAGGAAGCTTCTTCAGTTCAATTCAGTTCAGTTCAGCTCAGAACTGAAGAAGCTTCTTGGATGAGAAGCGAAACGCCTTCAAGGAAAAAGATAAAGGTCCGGTCTGTAGTAAATTGGGGGCAGATTACCAGTGCAAAACTCTTTCATAACTTACCTTCAGCTCCTATGGAAACCAATTTGACTCCTTTGCTGGCGATGAAATCCAAAGCTTTGTTTACATTGTTGATTTTATGTACTCTCATTTTCCCTCTTTCCGGCTTCGGTAACCGCTCTCCTGGAATCAAGAAATAAAGAGAAGGTGGGATCGTAGAAAGAGTCTGAAAACAAGCGTAACTGAGATTCGGAATGTGAACACAGGTAGTCCTTGACTTACGGCCTCAATCCCTGCTGCTAAGCGAGACGTTTGTTAAGTGAATGTTGCCCCGCTTCACGACTTTTCTTGCCACGGTCGTTAAGTGAATCACTGCAGTACTTAGGTGAGTCCGACCAACCCGCGGACTTCGTTTGTGGGAAGGTCGCAAAAGGGGATCGTGTGACCTTGGGATACTGCAACCGCCATAAATATCAGTTAGTTGTCAGAGGTCTGAATTTTGATCACGTGATCCATGGGGCTGTCGTAAATGTGAAAAGGGTCATAAGTCACTTTTTTCAGGGCCATTATAACCTTGAAGGGTCCCTAAATGAATCGTTGTAAGTCGAGGACTACCTCTATAGATAGTCCTTGACTTACAACCATTTGTTCAGCAACTTCAATATTCCAATGGCACGGGAAAAGAGGGACATACAACTGTTCCTCCCACTTACGACCGCCGCCACATCCCCACAGTCACGTGACCAAGATTTAACCGCCTGGCAAACCAGGATGTAGTTATGACGACCGCCGCATCCTGGATCCTATAACCGCCACCTGCAAATTCCGCAGCTGGTTCAGACAAGCCACGTCACCGGGAAAAGCTGGATTCGCTTAATGACCACGTGGCTCGCTGAATAACTGCAGCGATTCGCTTAACAACAGGGGCAAAAAGAGGTTGTAACATCGGGCAAAACTCGCTTAACAACTGCCTTGCTTAGCAACAGAAGCTCTGCTCCCAATTGTAGCGGAACAGCGCTAGCCCTCAAGGGATGATCATAAATTTGCATCCTGCCATATTGGAAAAACTCTATAAACAATGAGAGAGGGAGAGACAAAGCCTTCTGTTTCGCTTGTCAACCTTCTGGCTGTATTTTTAAAACAACATACAGTTCATTTCCTCATCCCACTGCATCTCTCTCTCTCTCTCTCTCTCTCTCTCTCTGGAATGGCTGTTTTCCTTCAAGGGCCACCCCAGTCTCTGCATGGCTTTTGGGGCAGACAGGAGTCCCAGCGGATGGACGAACAGAAATCTTCCACCCCAAAGCGTATTCCTTTAATTATATTGTCCTCTCTCTCTCTCTCTGTACAATTGCAATAGAAAAGAACATTTGTAGCTTGGGGTCGATAATACAACTGCTGAAATACGATGCACAATTTCCCCCCAATTCATATATTTTTCAGCATAATTTGAACTGCCCTGCAAAAATCAAGATGAGGCCAAACTATCTATCCTATCTATCTATCTATCTATCTATCTATCTATCTATCTATCTATCTATCTATCTATCTATCTATCTATCTATCTATCTATCTATCTCATTCTATTTATATCTCTCTATCAAAATCTATATCTATTCATTTATCTATTTATGTCATTATCTATCTATCTATCTATCTATCTATCTATCTATCTATCTATCTATCTATCTATCTATCTATCTATCTCATTCTATTTATATCTCTATCAAAATCTATATCTATTCATTTATCTATTTCTGTCATTATCTATCTATCTATCTATCTATCTATCTATCTATCTATCTATCTCATTCTATTTATATCTCTATCAAAATCTATATCTATTCATTTATCTATTTCTGTCATTATCTATCTATCTATCTATCTATCTATCTATCTATCTATCTATCTATCTATCTATCTATCTATCTCATTCTATTTATATCTCTCTATCAAAATCTATATCTATTCATTTATCTATTTATGTCATTATCTATCTATCTATCTATCTATCTATCTATCTATCTATCTATCTATCTATCTATCTCATTCTATTTATATCTCTATCAAAATCTATATCTATTCATTTATCTATTTCTGTCATTATCTATCTATCTATCTATCTATCTATCTATCTATCTATCTATCTATCTATCTATCTATCTATCTATCTATCTATCTCATTCTATTTATATCTCTATCAAAATCTATATCTATTCATTTATCTATTTCTGTCATTCTCTCTCTCTCTCTCTCATTCTCTATCTATCCATTCTCTCTATCTAATCTACCTATCTATCATTCTATCTCTTTGTCTGTCTATCAATCATTCTATTTATATCTGTCTATCTATATTTATATATCTATGTATCTATTTCTATCTAATCTAAACAGAGACACAGAGAGATAGAGTTGTTTTTCAGTTCATTTATTTATTCCGGAAGTGTAAGCCAAATGAATTTCACTCCCACACTCAGTGGCTCAAGAAGACAAACAGCAGAAAACTTTCAAATAGAAGACTTTTTGTATACATTTTTACATCTAAATAAGACTGTACTAGACCGGGTTACATCCTGCTTTTGTGATTACTTTCCTGCTTATTATTATTATTATTTTTGCATGACCTTTCGTAAACACCTGCCAACTTAGCTAATTCTTAATTAATGTTAGACCACACTGCTTTACTGTTTTAATCTTTTAGAATGCTCTTTTTATTATCTACTTGGCCACCCGGCGTCACCTCCCTACAAGGCAGGTGGTAAATAAATTTAATAAATATAAAACTTAGACGCAAGTCGCTGTATTATTTTATTATTTCCATCCGTGATTTGTGCTGTGCTCACCGTTCATCTCTTGAGCATATAATTGTAACAGAGAAAAATCGGTAAATACAACACATTCATAACTTGTGAAGAATTGTTCTTATGCTCAGTTCAACTCAACACGGAAAATTAAACACAACCAAACTTCCAGATTTAAAATGGGCATAAAGAAAAAGAGAAGCCATGTTGGGGAACCATTTCCGGGGTCGTAACTCTTGTTTGAAAACTGGGATTACAGGCAGTCCATCAATTACAACCATTCGTTTTGTGACCATTAGAAGTTATGATGACACTTTAAAAAACTGACCTATAATCGTTTTCACCCTTGCAACTGTTGCAGCATCCCCATGGTCATGTGATCAGAATTCAGACCGTCGGCAACTAGCATGTACTTACGACTGTTGCTCTGTCCCAGGGTCAACGTGATCCCCCTTTTGCGACCTTCTGACAAGCAAAGTCAATGGGGAAGCCAGATTCCCTTAACAAGCGTGTGACTAATTTAACTGCAGTGGTTCGTTTAACAACGGTGGCAAGAAAGGCCGTAAAATGAGGCAAAACTTGCTCAACAGCTCTCTTGCTTAGCGATGGAAATTTGGGGCTGTGATCTGTGGTCGTGATTCAAGGAGGTAGTCAAATTTAAGAGCTTTGGGAATCAAGAAACGATTTCAGACACCTGGTTACAAGATCCTTCATCTTCCTCACCAAACAGCTTTAATGAGTTAGCAACTCTGGGTTCAGAACCAGTGTTACAACTCTGGTCCCATAACCAGTGTTAGGAAATAAATGCGGAATAGTGTAATACATCGGACAGTAAAGAGATACGTTGCTTTAACCACATACAAACTCTACAAACTCTGATAGTAAGAAAATAAACAGTCTTTGTAGCAACTAAAATGCTTCCTCCGACCAGTGATACTAACTTCCCAAAACAATAACAGTCCTTCACCAAACACAGAATTATCTTACAGTGATGAAAAACAAATATTTCTTCTTTCTTCAGTCTCCAATATTCAGCTACTCAGCGGCAAACAGTAAGCACAGGAATCAAAGGGAATCGAAAAGGGAATGAACTGTGTTCCTGAGCTTCTTTTTATGGTAGAGCTGAGAAGCACAGCCAATCAGAATTCTACACAGTTCTTAAAGCTACATATATTCTTTAAGAATACTGGCTGATATATATTGTCAACCCAACATCAGGATGAATATCCTAACAAACTGGATACTCTAAACGTTGTTTGGGAATTCCCAGAATGGCCTTTCCAACAAAAATGGGAAGACCACAATTTGGAGAGGACCACATCAGGAAGACCCAAGCATCCAGAATCATCTCAAGAAGCGACCAAGAGAAGGAGCTCTTCTGTGTGGTCTTCTGTGGCCTCACAACACGTCGGCCGTTTGGAGCCTCACCTGAAATGACCTCCAGCAACAGCATAAGTTTGAGACCATCCCGGAAGTCTTCGTCGATGTTCTCGATCTGCGTGCCGGCTTTCCGAAGGTGGGAATTGCACCATGCTGTGAAAGTCTAGTAGAGAAAAGACGAGGAGAGATGAAATTTGGGGACATTGAAGACTCAATAATGCACAGACGGGCACAGAACTGGACTCTTGTGTTCCTTGAAGACACGAGGCAACCAAGAGATATTAGTTTGGCCCAGAAGAAGACATCTGCCCCTCATCCCATCCGCCATGAGCTGGTATCAGGTCCAAAGAACGAAACACGACAGAAGTTACTTCTGAATAATTCCATTTTTTCTTGATTCGGTAGACAGAATCTTGCCAGACTAAAGCAACTATTGCCAATAGTTGCTCTATATTTAATATAGTTGCTTTATATTTAGAACTAAGGAGAAATTTCCTGACAGTTAGAACAATTAACCTCTGGAACAGCTTGCCTCCAGAAGTTGTGAATGCCCCAACCCTGGAAGTCTTTAAGAAGATGTTGGATAGCCATTTGTCTGAAATGGTATAAGGTTTAATATTTAGTAGTATATTTAATATACTACTAAATATATTGGGTGATCCTCAACTTACCTTTAGTGACCGTTTGGATGTCCCATGGCACTGAAAAGCGTGATTTATGACTGTTTTTCACACTTCCAACCCTTAGAGAGCTTCCCCAAAGTCACGCTTAGCAACCGGCTCATATTTATGACGGTTGCAGAGTCCTGCGGTCACGCGGTCCCTTTTTGTGACCTTCTGACCGGGAAAGCGAATGGACAAGCCAGATCCACTTCCACAACCGTGTTACAAAGTGAACAATTCATTTAGCGACTGTTCGACTTCACAACAGCATTGCCAAAAGGTGCCTTGTGACAATTTCTCACACTTACTGAAGCAGCAGCATCAAAATTCAGAGGCTCGGCAACTGGCATGCACTTATGACGGTTGCAGGACCCCAGGATCACATGATTCCCCTTTCGCGACTGTCGGACAAGCCAAGTCAATGGGGAACCGGGGTTCCCTTAACAACCGTGTTGCTAACTTAACAAGTGCAGTGATTCGCTTAAACCAGGGGTCTGCAAAGTTGGCTCTTTTAAGACGGGTGGACTTCAACTCCCAGAATTCCCCAGCCAGCATAGCTAGCTGGGGGATTCTGGGAGTTGAAGTCCACCCGTCTTAAAAGAGCCAACTTTGCAGACCCCTGGCTTACACAATTGAAGATGAAGATAGTTTTCGGAGGGAGAGGATGAGTAAGGAACGCATGTGGGGAAAAAGGAAACTCTTCTTCGCCCTCTTTCACCATTGACGAATCATCAAGAGCAGAAGAGCAGAAAGGGGAAAAATGGAAATCTAATCTAGTAAGTGGTGCTCGTGATCGCCCAAGCCTCTGATGAAACCATAAGAGGCGACCAAGATGAGACAGCCATAAAATGAGATTTTGTTTTGCCACCAAAATAGGTTGGGTTTATGCAACGCATTAAGAATAGAATAGAATAACAGAGTTGGAAGGGAACTTGGAGGTCTTCTAGTCCAACCCCCCTTCCTCAAGCAGGAAACTCTATATCATTTTAGACAAATAGGTGCCCAATCTCTTCTTAAAATCCATCCGTGATGGAGCACCCACAACTTCTGGTGGCAAGCTGTTCCGCTGATTAATTGTTCTCACTGTCAGGAAGTTTCTCCTTAGTTCTAAGTTGCTTCTCTCCTTGATTAGTTTCCACCCATTGCTTCTTGTTCTGCCCTCAGGGGCTTTGGAGAATAAATTGACTCCCTCTTCTTTGGGGCAACCCCTGAGATATCGGAAGACTCCTATCCTGTCTCCCCTGGTCCTTCTTTTCATTCAACTAGACCTACCCAGTTCCTGCAACCGTTCTTCATAAGTTTTAGCCCCCAGTTTCCTAATCCTCTTGGTTGTTCTTCTCTGCACTCTTTCTACATGTAGTTTGGAAAATACATCACCGCTGAGGTTCATACAGCAGGTTAAGGCTGTGGTTGTATATTGAGGACTAGCTGCACAATAGTGATTCTTCCCCCCCCCCCCCAAAAGGTGTTCCCTTTGCCAAGGGGTAAAATAAAAAATAAAAAAGACCAGGAGGCACCTGGGAACACCTTCCCTGACTAAGAAAAGGGATTTGTTCTGGAATTATTTGGTTACACCTAACGACTTCATCAGCGAATGCCATTCCTCTTGAGAGTTTTGCTTCGGGCCAAAGCTGGTGGGGTTTTGTTTTTTTTATTAAATGCCTTAGTAGATATTTTCTCGACAGACCCATTTTTTTTTAATTGAAAAAGTTTTATTCAAACAAATTTTCCCCCTTTTTACCCCCCGACATATAATATAAATCACATACAAATAATATACCCCCTCCCCTCCCCCCCGTCTTAGAATAAATTTCTCATTCAGATATTGTATCCCCTCACCTCCCAACAATCATAATATAAATTTCTCTTAAAGTAACAATATCCCATTAACCCCATCTTCTAAATTAATTGAACATATATAAATCATAATATAAATTTCTCTTAGAGTAACCGTATCCCATTAATCCCATCTTCTATATCGACAGACCCATTTGAACACAAGTCACGAAAAGGATGGCCTAGAATTCAGGGGTCTGCAAAGTTGGCTCTTTTAAGATTGGTGGACTTCAACTCCCAGAATTCCCCAGCCAGCCAGCCTAGCTCTGGCCTTGATATATTTTATATGTCCCACTGTGTTTCCTCGAAAATAAGACAGGGTCTTATTTTCTTTTGCGTCCTGAAATAAGCGTTTGGCCTTATTTTCGGGGAGGTCTTATTATTTTTGAGGTGCAGGAGGCGGCGAGCATGGTTACCTCAGGGCTGTTGCTGTGTTGCAGTATTTTCAGGGAGGGCTTATTTTAGCACATGCGCTCCAAAAGCCCAATTATTACGCAGGGAGGTCTTATTTTCAGGGAAAGAGGGTAGTTATTTAATTGTGCATTTGATTTGGCTGATACAGCCGCCTCTCTCAATTGGGGACTCTGGGTGGCGAAAAGAACTAAGCCCTAAACCAAATACTAAATTAAAAACTAAATAAATTAAATTAAAAACTAAATGAACTAAGCATTTAAACCAGGCGTCCTCAATCTTGGCAACTTTAATACTTGCGGACTTCAACTCCCAGAATTCTGTCTGTCTCCCAGAATTCTGGGAGTTGAAGTCCGCAAGTCTTAAAGTTGCCATGTTTGAAGACCTCTGCACTAAACATTGAACTAAACTGAAAAGTAAGCACTAAACCTAACTCAAAACTACACTAAACGAATGGCAAGCATTAGAAAAATCAGAATTCTACCAGATATGAGATAAATGGTATTGGTCAGAGGTCTGCAAAGTTGGCTCTTTTAAGACCGGTGGACTTCAACTTCCAGAATTCCCCAGCTAGCTAGGCTGGCTGGCTGGGGAATTCTGGGAGTTGAAGTCCACCCGGCTTAAAAGAGCCAACTTTGCAGACCCCTGGTATAGGTGGATGGAGGAAAGAAACAAGAACCGATGAAGGAATACAACAAAACTCCAAAATAGTAGTTATGAGTAAAATAAGAGGGTTGAGAATGGTGAAATGCAACTGAAATATAATAGAAGGGGAAATAATATAAGATGAGCGGCATCGATTGGCAATTGCCATTTAGAAAGACAGGAAGATCCTGTGCGTATTGTATGGTGTAAATGTGGTGTACGTCTAAGTTTTGGGTGAGTGTATTTTACATGTCTGTAAATGAAAAAGTTTAAAAAAAATAAAAGAATAACAAATAAAAATGCAAAGCTCCCACCCACATGACTGAAACGTCTCCCACCCACCCATTCATGTGGAAGCTCAACCACATCTCTCTTCTCCCGCCTCTGCGCCTGGACTCCCTCGCCCATGTTGCTCTGCCCTTGCCAAGGTTGCACATTTACGTTCAAAGGGAGAAGCCCGGAAGCAGCAGACTTTTCCAGTTCTTCAGCTCTGGGGCTATGAATGGGTCTTGTCATGCGACGTCAGTTGTCACCCGCAACAGCCCCAACTCCCAACACCTCCCTGGGTGTGGGTCACACTCACGTGCACGCACACACACTTACACATGGGGAACAGGTGGCATGGCCTCCTCAATCATCCATCCATCCATCCAGGGTCTGTTGGTCTGTCCATCCATCTCTCCGTCCGTCCCTTCATCCATCCATCCATCAACAGGGTCTGCCTATCGATCTAGTGTCTGTATATCTGTCCATCCACCCATCAACAGTGTGTGTCTGCCTATCCATCCATCTACAGCGTCTGTCTGTCTGTCCACCCATCTACAGTCCGTCCGTCCATCCATGCATCCACCCATCAACAGGGTCTCTCTATCCATCCCTCTAGTGTTTCTTCGTCTGTCTGTCCACCCATCTAGCATGTCTGTCCATCCACCCATCTCTGACTGCACCTGTCTGTCTATCCATCCAATTAGTTGTCTACATCTATAGACGTTGTCCATCTGTCTGTCCATACATCCACCCATCAATAGGGTCTCTATCCATCTACAGTCTCTGTATGTCCATCCATCCACCCATCAACAGTGTCTATCTATCCATCCCTCTACAGTGTTTCTTCGTCTGTCTGTCCACCCATCTAGCGTTGTCTGTCCATCCGCCCATCCCTCTCTGACTGCGTATGTCTGTCTGTCTAATTTACATGGTCGCCTGTCTTGCCAGAAATTACCCTGGCCGGTGTATAACAATCCAACCACAGCATCAAAACAACCAATATAAAACTATTGTAAAAATAGGGACAATGACGATTAAAAATGAAATTAAAATATATTTAAAAAAATTAGTATATTTTTCTATACTAAAGGGAGGTCCCACTCACCTTCTTCATTCAGAAATGGGAGACCAGACCTGACCGAAGGACCAGCTGTGCCACCCCAGCTCCTCTGAGACTGCCAATGGGGCTGGGCACAGTTGCCCGAGCTGCTTTAAACGAGCCTTCAGAGCCCCGGGCATCTTTGGACCCCCTCCACCCCGGAACCATGAGACAATCGGAAGCGGAAAGAGGCAGCCCAGATGGAGGCAGAATCCAGCGGCAGCTTTGTCCTCGTCCCCAAAGCTGGCAAAAGCCGGCACAAAAATTGAGCGGCGTCGGAAAGAATCGGAAAGGGCAAAGAGACCCACAAGAGAAACTCAACTGTTCTTCTCCAGGCAGGCAGGACAGCCAGTGCTCGGGGTGGGGCAGGGGAGAAGCCAGAAGCAGGGCAAAGACAGTGGGTGGCATAAAGGGGCCAGTGTTGGGTTGGGCAGTCTACAAAAGAGGGGAGATCAGATGCCGGGGTCCCTGCTGAAAATGACACACCGATTACCGGATTGTTCGGCGCCAAGCCTGTTACACACGGACTCTCGGGCTCATCATACATGAGCCCTGGGTCATACAGGTCCTCGAGACGATGCCCCACAACGAACGCCCGATTTAGCATCCTAAAGCCAGTTCACCTGCATGATGACAACAGAGAGAGAGAAAATAGCCAGACCCCCTCCTCCCCATGAAAAAAGAATGACGAAAGAACAAGAGAAGAGCAACTAAAACATAGGAAGAACGGTTGCAGGAACTGGGTAGGTCTAGGTGAATGAAAAGAAGGACCAGGGGAGACATGATAGCAGAGTTCCCATATCTCAGGGGCTGCCCCAAAGAAGAGGGAGTCAAGCTATTCTCCAAAGCCCCTGAGGGCAGAACAAGAAGCAATGGGTGGAAACTAATCAAGGAGAGAAGCAACTTAGAACTGAGGAGGAATTTCCTGACAGTGAGAACAATTAATCAGTGGGACAGAAGTTGCCTCCAGAAGTTGTGAATGCCCCAACACTGAAAGTCTTCAAGAAGATGTTGGATAGCCATTTGTCTGAAATGGTATAGGGCTTCCTGCCTAGGCAGGGAGTTGACTAGATGACCCCCAAGGTCCCTTCCAACTCTGCTATTGTATTGTATTATTGTAAGATGATTAAAAGCCAGAGACTAAAACTTATGAAGAACGGTCGAAGGATTTGGGTTTGGCCAGCCTAGAGAAGAAACAGGATAGTAGTAGCCAGCATTTGAGGGGCTGCCCCAAAGAAGAGGAAGGGGTCAATTTAATTTTTCCCAAAGCCCCAGAAGGCAGGATAAAGAAACAACGGATGGAAACTAATCAAGGAAAAAAGCAACGGGGAACCAAGAAGGAACTTCCTAACAGTGAGAACAATTAAAATAACTGCAGAGGCGGATGCCTTTCTTAAGAAAAAAATACTCCCCTATCCTGGAGGATGAAAAAGGGGGAACGGAGGGGGCCTCGGCTCCGCCCGCTGGAGGTCAGGGAGAGGATGATACTATTGCCATAAGACTTCGATTTCATAAGTGACTTTTTTCTGTAATAGTATAAATTTTATTTGGATGTTTATAAATGATTGATTGCATAGATTTTAAAATTGAAATATTTGTATCTCTTTCCACTTTGTAGAAAAATGAAAAATTTACTGTATTCTCCATTTCTTTTTATGAAGCCTCGGAGGGTGTCAACATCTCCGACATAGAGGTTCTCAACATGTCTTTGTAAACTCCTTATAATCCCTTATCCTTTTTTCTTTATAAAAACTTGTAAAACCCAATAAAACGTTTTCAAAACAAAAAAACAAGAACAATTAGCCAGTGGAACAGCTTGCCACCAGAAGTCGTGGTGCTTCATCCCTGGAGGTTCTTAAGAAGAGACTGGACAGCCATTTGTCTGGAATGGTTAAGGGTCTCCTGCTTGAGCAGGGGGTTGGACTAGAAGACCTCCAAGGTCCCCTTCCAGCTCTATTCTGACTGACTGGACTGGAGAGGGCATCGATCAGGCAAGCTAAAGAAAGCGCATTTCTAACCAGGGCAGGCATATCTGATGCGCTACCAGAACTGGCTGACTCACCACCCAGAGCCCCCATTGGCCCCCAAGAGGCCGAGCCTGGCTGCCCACCACATTATTGCCACTTCTTGCCCCGAATTCCCACGCTCGGAGGAGTCCCCCGCCCCCCCACAAAAAAGATTTGGGAACCCCGAGGGGGTGTGCATTGCACGAGGCAGCCCTGCCCACTCCCCCTGGGCTCTCCTGGGTGGCCTCAGAGGGACGTGAAATGACCTGGGGGGTGGACCGTGGCTTTTCCCCCTCCCCAAAACCCTTTGCCAAACAGGACCAGCCAATCAGCGTGGCCGTTGCTGAGCTCAGCATCCAGGAACGCTGCTTCTGACAAGCGTCTAAGGCAGCATTCATTAGAGAAGAAAGGTGGCAAGGGGACGGGACCGGGGGGGGGGGGGGGGGGAGGCACCACACCGCCCCTCCCTGCCAAAGCACTCAAAAAGTTTTCCCCTTAAATTTCAGTTTTTCCGGCTCTCCTAGGAACCTCAAAGCTGAGTTATCTAGGCCAGGGGTCTCCAACCTTTGCAACTTTAAGTCTGAAGGACTTCAGCTCCCAGATTTCTCCAGCCAGCAAAGCTGGCTGGAGAAGTCTGGGAGCTGAAGTCCTTCAGACTTAAAGTTGCAAAGGTTGGAGACCCCTGGCCCAGGCCCTGACACTGACAGCTTTGCTGGCTGGAGAAGTCTGGGAGCTGAAGTCCTTCAGACTTAAAGTTGCAAAGGTTGGAGACCCCTGGCCCAGGCCCTGACACTGACAGCTTTGCTGGCTGGAGAAGTCTGGGAGCTGAAGTCCTTCAGACTTAAAGTTGCAAAGGTTGGAGACCCCCGATCTAGGCGGGTGGATGTTGGAAGAGATGCATCACAGCTGTTTGCAGGACAACCCCCCCCCCCCCGCCAAAAAGGCCTATGTACAATACAATAGCAGAGTTGGAAGGGATCTTGGAGGTCATCTAGTCCAACTCCCTGCCTAGGCAGGAAGCCCTATACCGTTTCAGACCAATGGCTATTTGCCAGACAAGAGATGCCACCGACATAAAGGGAGCCATTTGGATAGCCATTGGTCTGAAATGGTATAAGGTTCCTGCCCACGCAGGGGGTTGGACTAGAAGACCTCCAAGGTCCCTTCCAACTCTGCTATTGTATTGTATTGCATTGTATTGTGTGTCCCCCTCCCGACATAAAGGGAGGGGGACACACACAAAAGTAACATTGGGAAAAGTTTTGCACCACCCAAAAAAGAAGGGAAGGTTAACGAGAGATCGGCTAATTGTTGGAAGTGTAAGCAAGCATCTGGTTCATACTATCATATGTGGTGGACATGCCCCAAAGCAAGAAACGATGGGACAAAAATGTGCATACGTGGCTGGGAAAAAAAATGACAAAACATAGATTGGAAACCAGAGATATTTTTGTCGGGCATTCTACCTGAAACATTAAAGACCACATATTTTGAGTCCCATTGTGGTCGTAAGCCAAGGACTATCTGTATATACTGCTGGGAGGACCGGGAGAGGAGTTTGATCGCTTTCTTGCAAGACATCTCATCACCAGGCTAGGTCACGTCATCAGCGCCACGGAGAGTGGGGTTTGCTGATGACGTAACCAAGACAGGTGATAAAACGTCTCCAAGCAAAGCAGCTAAAATTCAGACAGCACCAAGTTCCCCACAAACTCAATTTGGGGCGGTCTGACTTTCGATGGAGGATATTCTGAGCGGGACACCTCCATGATGATGGACCACTTCACTGGCTGGGCCTACTACCCCATCCCTGCTCTGTGGCCTATTCAACAGACCATTATTCTTTCAAGCCGTGGTGTAAGGCAGCGCCTGACTCTGTTTCTCTGAAGGAAAGGCAGTTTTCCTCCTGATTTTTGCTTTTTTTTTTTTTTAAGAGCTCAACATATTTTAAAGTCATTATCCCGATGTCTCGTTTTTTTTCCAAGTCCAATTTTCAGATTGCAAGCAAGTATTTCTCTCCGGTCGGTCAACAGAAGCCTGGTTCCAATTCCCAGGACATTCCGCTGGAATTTGGGATCTTCTCATCCAACCAGGAAACCAGAATATATTTTGCTCCAGCTGCAGCTGATGTTCATTCTCAAACTCCAAGGGATTCCATGAAGAATGCAGCCTATTTTTACATAATTCCTGCCAGAGTTGTTTGGATTACTTTACATAAATGTGCCTTGTCCTGGTCCAGGTTGGCTGGCTGGGGAATTCTGGGAGTTGAAGTCCACCAGTCTTAAAAGGGCCAACTTTGCAGACCCCTGCCTGGCCTTCGAACAATGGTTGAAATCAGCATTTCCCAACCGTGGCAACTTGTAAGACGTGTAGAGTTCAACTCCCAGAATTCCTCAGTATGTGTGGACTTTCAATGCCCGAATCCCCCAACCTGCAGGAAGTCCACACCTTATAAAATTGCACGGTGGCTGGTGAATCCCAAGAATTGAAGTTCACAATCTTAAAAAGTTAAGTTGAGAAAGACCAAACTGGATATTTCTGCGTGAACCAGTGACAGGTGTTGCTCCATATTCAGAGAGAGAGAGAGAGAGAGAGAGAGAGAGAGAGAGAGAGAGAGAGAGAGAGAGAGAGAGAGAGAGAGAGAGAGAGAGAGAGAGAGAGAGAGAGGAGAGAGAGGAGAGAGAGAGAGAGAGAGAGAGAGGGGGGGAGAGAGAGAGAGGAGAGAGAGAGAGAGAGGCGAGAGAGAGGGGGGAGAGAGAGAGAGGAGAGAGGGAGAGAGAGGAGAGAGAGAGAGGAGAGAGAGGGAGAGAGAGAGAGGAGAGAGAGAGAGAGAGAGAGAGAGAGGAGAGAGAGAGAGAGAGAGAGAGAGAGAGAGGAGAGAGAGAGGGAGAGAGAGAGAGAGAGAGAGAGAATAATAGAATAGAATAACAGACTTGAAGGGACCTTGGAGGTCTTCTAGTCCAACCCCATGCCTAGGCAGGAAACCCTACACCACTTCAGACAAAGGATATCCAACATCTTCTTAAAACTTGCAGTGTTGGGGCCTTCACAACTTCTGGAGGTAACTTCTGTTCCACTGATTAATTATTCTCACTGTCAGGAAATTTATCCTCAATTCTAAGTTGCTCTCTCTTTGATGAGTTTCCACCCCATTGCTTCTTGTTCTGCCCTCAGGTGCTTTGGAGAATAGCTTGACTCCCTCTTCTTTGGGGCAACCCCTGAGATATCGGAAGGCTGCTATCATGTCTCCCCTGGTCTTTTCATTAAACTAGACCTACCCAGTTCCTGCAACCGTTCTTCGTATGTTTTAGCCTCCAGTTCCCTCATCCTCTTGGTTGCTCTTCTCTGCACTCTTTCTAGAGTCTCCGCATGTTTTTTACATCGTGGCGACCAAAATTGGGTGCAGTATTCCAAGTGTGGCCTTACTAAGGCATTATAAAGTGGTATTAACACTTAATAAAATAAATGAAATTAGTCTCCTTGGATATTATGTGACATAGAGCTTTTGGTACCACATCTGTATCAGTGGTTGGTTTCTGCAGGCTCGCACCTACTCGCGAGAGCCGGTTGGTGAAATTTAGAGAACCGGTGAGAGGGGGTTCCACCGGCGTACCTGGAAGTAAATCTGGCCCGCTGCTGCCAGTGACCCAAAGGGAAGGAAAGGAAGGAAGGAAGGAAGGAAGGGAAGGGAAGGGAAGGGAAGGGAAGGGAAGGAAGGAAGGAAGGAAGGAAGGAAGGAAGGAAGGAAGGAAGGAAGGAAGGAAGGAAAGAAAGAATTTATCACAATTGAGTCCAAAATTTTGGTTGCTAAGCAAGAGCGTTGTTAAATGAGTTCACCACATTTTAAAAGGTGGCCATTCCCACCGTCACATGACTACCAAGCCACGCCCACAAAATAGGCCACACCTACAGAGTAGGTTCTAAAAAAATTGAAACCCACCACTGATCTGTATGTATACATACATACATACATACATACATATATATATATATATAGTCTGCGAAGATCCCAAGGACAAGGGAAGGATCAAATTAAAGGCATCCTGTTTTAGGGGAGAACCTGAGAGGCAAAACCTCGCTTAACTTCTCTTTCTCCAGCCAGCCGAGCCTTAAGGTCAAACTGCAGGCACTGCTGAAAATTAATAAGACTGAAATGTGTGATTTGGACAAGAGGGTGTGACTTGGCATTGAGAGAGAAAGCGAAGGAGGCAATTAAGCACACGCCACGCTTTGCCAGGTCCCGTTCTGGCAAGTTTTCGCCTCCTCCCTTGCCAACCGTTCAACACTCAGGGATGGGTCGGTAACTTCCCCCCCCCTCCCCAATCAGCCCAGATCTCGCGCTGGCGGTTTGGGCGCCAGCGTTTCCCCCCCCCCCCCCCCACGCTGCTCAACCGCTTTGGCAGGCCACCTGAAACCAGCGTTCGTGGGAACGGTTCCTTCGTCAAGCGAAAAGACGGATCCTGGCAGCCCTGTCTCCTAAGGTGCGGTCCAGAAAGTCAAGATGGCAGCCAGGAGGGTTGGGCTGTCAAAATAAACCCCTCCCCCTAGTTTTTTTTATTCACACCTGTGGCCTTTTGGAGGAGGAGGAGGAGGAGGAGAAGGGAAGAGGACTGGAAAGTCCTTGGGATTCTCTGAGCTTGGTGGGTTTTCTTGCACACGTTTCACGACCCTTCTAAGTAACACCATCAGTGATAGAAGGGAGTTGAGTGTGTGGAAGGAGGAGGGGGAGGAGGACTGTGGGGACACTCTCTGAGCTTGGGTGGTTTTTCTGCAGACGTTTCACGACCCAATTAGGTAACATCATCAGTTCTATTCCGAGTAGTTTTGCGTCATGGAGAAGAAGTGGTGGAGAAGAACAAGGAGGAGGGTGGGAGGGGGGAGAAGGAGTGATGGTGGAGGAGAAGAAAGAGAAGAACCCGTTGAAGGAGTGGTGGCGAAAGAGGAGAAAGAGTGATGGAGAAAGAGGAGGAAGAGGAAGAGAAAGAAGAAGGGGTGGGGGGGTGAAGGATGGATGGAAAAGGAGTGGTGCAAAAGAAGGAAGAGGAGAAGGAGAAGAGAAAGCGGTAGGGGTAGAAAGTGGTAGCAAATTAGAAGGCGGAAAGAGAAGGAGTGGTGGTGAAGGGAGAAGGGGTGAAGAAGAAAGGGAGTGGTGAAGGGGAAGGAAGAGGAGGAGAAGGAGAAAGTGGTAGTGAAGGAATGGTGAAGAAGAAGAAGAAGGAAGAGAACACACTAAGGGAGTAGTGAAGAAATGAGGACCCCTCAAAGTTGTCCGGTCTTCATCGCATCAGGAGGAGCCACTGAATATTGTCTGATCTTCATCAGAAGGTGGCCTTCAACATCTCACCCTTTGGGGAACACGAACCGTTGGAGTCCTTGACATACAAGATGCTTGTTTGATGCTGAGGTCAACTGTTTGATGCTGAGGTCAACGGATCTGATCCCTGGGAGATTTTCCACCAAGCGGCTGTAGAACCCTGCTAGATGCCTTCAGAAGCTGTGGACGTCCTCTTACGCAGAGCTCCCTTTAGACAGACAAAAATCTCCTGTTTCTTCCACTCCCTGCATGTTATCCTAGATCTCTCGGCGTGAAGACGATCCATTAAGCTCTCTAAGGACCAGCCGTCCCATGCTCCTGATCTCAAACAAGGAAGATCCTTCTTGCAACCGTTCAGGATGTCCCACAAACACCTCTCTAAATTCGGGCAGCAGAGGGGAAGACCAGGGGAAAAAACACCGACTCTCCGTGGTGCCCTGCGCCAGCTGCGAAAATACACTACAAAATCAATGCTGCGGGTGGGGTGGGGGGGGGGGGGCGGGGTGGAAGAAGCAGATGGAATTGGAGGTCCTCCAGGAGGAACAGGATGGGAAAGAAATATTTATGGAAAGTTTGATATATGGAGGAGAAGGAACGGTTTGCCCCAGGAGGGGGTGGATCTGTAGGAAAGTGGAAATTTGGAAGGGAAGACACTGCATGCGATTCATAACAGGAGACGCTGTTTAATTTACGAGCTCTGGAAATAAAAATACCTCATTAAAAAAGATCCATATTTATTGTGCTTTAATTTCGGTGCTCGGCTTCTTGCCTCCAGGAACTCAGAAATGCAAAAGAGAGGGGGGGAGGGGGAAGAGAGAGAGAAAGACACAGAAACAGAGAGAGACAAAGGTAGAAAGAGACACAGAAAGACAGAGATAGACAGAAAGACAGAGAGGGAGAGATAGACAGACACAGACACAGAGAAAGACAGAGACAGACACAGAGAGAGACACACACACACAGACACACACAGAGGAAAACACAGAAAGAGACAGAGAGAGCAGACACACACATACAGAGAGAGAGAAAGACAGACAGAGACACACACAGAGAAAGAAAAAGACACAGAGACACACAGAGACAGAGACACACACAGAGACACACACAGAGACAGATACAGAAAGAGACACAGTGACAGACAGACAGAGAAAGAGAAAGACACAGAGAGACAGACAGAGAAAGACAGACAGACACACAGAGACACTGAGACAGAGAGAGACAGACACAGAGAGACAGAGAGAAAAAGAGACAGAGAGAGAGACAGAGGGAGGGAGGGAGGGAGGGAGGGAGGGAGGGAGGGAGGGAGGGAGGGAGGGAGGGAGGGAGAATCACTGCAAAACCCTTACGCTAAGAAGCAAGAAAAACTGGATTTTCGGAGTGAAATTCTTATTCTACCAGCCTCTCCACTTTTTCCCTGCCACTTCTGGCCACACCTAAATTCTTTAATTTCGCCTTATCTGGGGCCGTGACTGGATCCAGGCGAGCAGGAAGTGAAACAGGACAAAGCTGGGCTCCCGAGATCAAACACCGGAAGATTTCATCTGCCTTGCCAACATCCAGTCCCACGAGAATCCCTTCTTCCACACAATGCAAAACCCCCCAGCCAGGATTAGCCCACCAGCGACCAGCCGGTTTCCCCCCAATACGGAACATGAGTTTTGCTGAGAGCTGGGGGGGCCCGGTGAACAAGTCCTCCAACTCTTTGGCTCTTTATTTTTTTAAAATATTTTATTTTATAGGGGTCTCCAACTTTGGCCACTTTACGACGTGTGGACTTCAACTCCCAGAATTCCTCAGCCAGCAGGTGCTGGCTGTGGAATTCTGGGAGTTGAAGTCCACACGTCGTAAAGTGGCCAAAGTTGGAGACCCCGGATTTTAAAAGAGAGCATTTCGAGCCAAGCTCGACTGTTGACTTTTCCTGAGCATTTTTGCAAAGTTAAATATTCCCTCGCCTCTCGCAAACGCTGGGCTTATGGCGTCTTCCGAGCCAACTCTGCTGGGCATTGTCTTGCTTTCTTATTTGCTTGTCCGTCGTACATTTTAACAAGGGGATGTTGCCTACAGATCTTCTGCTGCTGCTGAGGTGCCGTAGTAAGACACACAAACAAAAAAATTCTTTATTTTCCAAGCAGGAGGCCTGGAAAGTCTGAATCTGGAACGGGGTTCTTCAAACTTGGCTGCTTTATGAGATGTGGACTTCAACTCCCAGAATTCTGGGAGTTGAAGTCCACCCAGCTTAAAGGCGCTGGGTGACTGAGGAATTCTGGGAGCTGAAGTCCACACCACTTCAAACACGCTGGCTGGGGAATTATTGGTGTTGAAGTCCGCACCACTTCAAGCACAGTGACTGAGGAATTCTGGGAGTTGAAGTCCACACAATATCAAGCATGCTGGCTGGGGAATTCTGGGAGCTGAAGTCCCTACTGTCAAGTGTGGTGACTGAGGAATTCTTTATCTAGAATAGTGGTTCCCAACGTGGGGCCCAGGCCCTATAAGGGGGCAATGTGAACCTTGTTTAAACCAAGTTGAAGGCCTGGCTTCCTCTGCATTGAGTAGAGTTCACTTTCTGAGTTAAGTAAGGATTATATGTCGAGGGGAGTGGGGGGCATTAGGATTTTAATGATGCTTAGGTGGGGCAAGGCCCCAAAAAAAAAGGTTGGGGACCACTGCCCTAGAACCTCTCCACTCGGATTTCCAATATCCTCTCCCCTTTTTCCTCCTTGGCCTAGTTAATATTAAAGGAGAATTAAAGGAGAATATTAAAGATGCTTTAGACCAGAGGTTCCCAAACTTGGCAACTTTAAGACTTGTGGACTTCAATTCCCAGAATTCTCCAGCCAGCTGTGCTGGCTGGAGAATTCTGGGAGTTGAAGTCCACAAGTCTTAAAGTTGCCAAGTTTGGGAACCTCTGCTTTAGACTTTCCCAATCCTAAGGCCGACCTGCCTCCCCAAATTAACTGAAGGAAAATGAGAAGGACGTTCTCCCCACAACCTGCTTGGGGAAGAGAGGTTTCCTTGCAGCAGCCCTTGACTAGGGTCACGCCTTAGCTGCTTTGTAGCCCTCTGCCTGGTTTCTGGAGCAAGCTCCCCCCCCCACCCAAAGCCAGCAGCCCAACAAAGGGGGCTATAGAATCATCTAAAGCAGGGGTCTCTAATCTTTGCAACTGGGAGCTGAAGTCCTTCAGACTTAAAGTTGCAAAGGTTGGAGACCCCTGATCTAAAGAGGCGGGGAGGGAATCTCTGCCACACCGTTCGGCAAACCCTGGCACTCGGTGGTGCAAGGCGGCTCTGCCCAGGCCTGACTGCTTCATTAACCGGAAAGGTCAGGAAAAGCGATCCAAGGATAATCTGTCCACGTTGGCTGGGGTTGCTGGGCAACTGACATTTCCCGGACAAGAATGGTCAAGGGGGCCAATGCTTTGTCCTTTTTCTTTTTTGGGAAGGGGAGAGGGAGGGAGGTTAAATCGGGGAGCCAACAGGTACACCGAAGGGTCAAACCCTTCCCTCCTCCTCCTCCTCTCTTCCCAAATTAGCTTCCAGGATAATTGCAGGAGTGGGATGGGTTGGCAGAGCCCGGCCCTCCATTGCCCCAGCAGGAGGGTCAGCCTGGGTTGGGCAAAGGGGGGGGGGGCGTAGAGGCTGTTTTAAAGCGTCTTCCTTGAAACCAAAAACTTCTCCCTCCCTCCCTCTCTGTGTCTTTTTCTGTGTGTGTCTGTCTCTCTGTCTGTCTCTGTGTGTCTGTCTGTCTCTCTGTGTCTTTCTCCATGTGTGTGTGTCTGTCTGTCTCTCTCTCTCTCTGTGTCTGTCTCTGTCTGCCTTTCCTTCTCTGTATGTGTGTGTCCGTCTCTCTCTGTCTCTCTCGCTCTCTGTCTTCCTCTGTGTGTGTGTGTCTGTTTGTCTCTGTGTGTATGTGTGTATGTCTCTGTCTATCTCTCTCTCTGTCTTTCTGTCTGTCTGTCTTTCTCTCTGTGTCTCTGTCTGTCTCTGTGTGTCTGTTTGTACCTGCTGCTAAGATGCTAAAAGGGAGGGCTGGAACCAAACAGGGAAACGAAGACACTTCCAGACATGGATGGTTTGGGGAGAATTATGGTTTTTGGCCACTAGAGATGTGGCGGAAGCATCCCGCGGGGTGGGGTGGGAGGGAGGAAGGAAAAGGGAGAGGGTCACCCTTCTTAAAATACCAACAAACCGGGTTCCAACTATGATCTCAGCGGCCACAGCAAGGCCCCTTAAAAGACCCCCTTCATTTCCAGCCCGAAATACCCAGAAAACGCCCAATTTGACAAGTTCTGTGTAGGCACCAAATTAAAACTCACCGCTAGTAAATGACCAGAGGACAGCAGGCAGGCCAAAATTCACGTCTATGGAGGTTCCCCATCATCCAAGTCACAAAAGGTTGGGTTTCCACCCCTCCCCCCAAAAGACAACTTGCAATTTTTCGTGGTTTTTTTTCTTTTGAAAATGACTTTTTGCTTCTGTGTTCCTTCAGCCTCCAACCTGGTGCCCTCTGCATATACCGATAGGTACCTGGGCTGGGTCAAGGTTTGGAGGTACCCACCATGCCTCTTTAAATGGGGTGGAAGTCCACTTACAGGGAAGTCCTCGAGTTACAACCATTCGTTTAGTGACTGTTTGAAGTTACCGTGGCACCGGAAAATGAGGCTTATGACTGGTTTTCACACTTATGGCGTTGGTATCCCCATGGTCCCGTGATTAAAGCTGCGTTTATCATTTACCTGTCTATTACAATATCTATTTCTATTAATCTATCATCTCTGTCTCTGTCTTTTTGTCTTTCTATCTGTCTCTTTTATCTATTACACTATTTATTTCTATTATCTATTCATCATCTCTCTTTCTGTCTCTATCTATCTATCCATCCATCCCATCCATTTATCCATCCATCCCAACTATCATCCATTCTATCTATCTATCTATCTATCTATCTATCTATCTATCTATCTATCTATCTATCTATCTATCTATCTATCTATCATCTCTCTCTCTCTCTCTCTTTCTATCTATCTATCTATCTATCTATCATCTCCATATCTACCTACATACCTATCATACCTATCATACCTATCTATCTATCTATCTATCTATCTATCTATCTATCTATCTATCTATCTATCTATCTATCTATCTCTGTCTCTATCTATCTATTCTCTCAATCTATTCCATCCATTCTATCTATCAGTCTATTTCATTGGCCACCCATCTTACCACAGAGTAACTCTGGGCTGCTTACAGTATTAAATCCACAATATTTATGACATGCTGCACTGTCCCATCATCACCTGATCACATTCGTGACCTTCCCAGCTGCTTCCCGACAACTAAAGTCAACAGGGGAAACCGAGATTCACTTAATAACTTCATGGCTTACTTGACAAGTGTAACGATTTGCTTAACAACTGCGGCAAACAAGTCGTAAAGCAGGACGCAACTGACTTAACAACTGTCTGGCTTAGGGACAAGAAATTTCGGGCTCCATTACGGGCATTAAGCCGAGGACAACCTGTACTTCCGACCGAATGAAAGAGGAGTCAACATGGCAACCCCAAGGGAGCCCCCCACGTCCCTCGTCCCAAAAGCCACCAATCCAAGGTCTTCCTTCTGCAAGCGAGCATCTCCCGCTTCTGACGCAGATTAAGGGGTCTCATTTGCACCTCCATATTTATATTTTGGCTCAAAGCAAAACACCCTTAAGTTTCTATTCGGGTTGGGATGTTAGCAGCCTCTGCGGTCCCAACTCTTCACAGCGGCTTCCAACTTTAGACCAACCGCAAGGAAATGTGTAAAAAAAGCATTCGAAACTTCTAAAACAACCTTTCCGCCTCTAAGCTTAAATCCCTCGGGCCTCACAACTCAACTCTCCCTCCGCGGGAGGCTAAGGCACCAGACGTGTCCTGCCTTCAACCAGAAAATGCCAAATTAAGGGAAGGGCGTGGGGGGTGGGAGGCAAGCCGCATGTTTCCCAAAGATTAACTAGGACAGGAGTCCCCAACCTTTGCAACTTTAAGTCTGAAGGACTTCAGCTCCCAGACTTCTCCAGCCAGCTTTGCTGGCTGGAGAAGTCTGGGAGCTGAAGTCCTTCAGACTTAAAGTTGCAAAGGTTGGGGACCCCTGAACTAGGAGACTCTTTCTCAACTCAGGTCCTGCACTGACCCCCACCCCAAATTAAAAAAAACACCGGAAGGGCAGCAGGTTAGGGAAGGTCTGGTCCCCAGCAAAAGCCTGGGAAATTTAAGATGGTAAAATCAAGGTTTGAGCTTGTGAGGAAGGCCAGGTTAAGAGGGGGGAAAAAGAGAAAAAAAGGGGGTAAAGGAGAATATTGATAGCATGGGGTTGAAACGAGGGGGTCCTTGGTGCTCTCTGAGCTTTGATGTTTTCCCGCGGACGTTTCGTTACCCAGCTAGGGAACGTGATCAGGGCACCGATGAGGTGACCTTGTTTGAGAACATAAGAAACACAAAAACTTAAAACACACTTCTTCTGCTTGGCCGGCCTAGGTTAGTCATCTGTTTATTAATTGGGTTTTTTAAGGGGTTTAGCTTTTTTAGTATTTTGGGTTTTTAGCGCAGGGATAAATTGTTTAATCTTGTTTTTATCTATATTTATGTATATTTATGTCTATATATTTTAATTCCCCTGTGCACCGCTCCGAGTCCCTTCGGGGAGAGGAAGCGGTCTATAATTTATTATCATTATCATTATCATTATTATCATTGTCATTATTATACAAAAGTTAAAAAGAGATTAAATAAGAATCCAATAAGCAATAAATTAATTAACAATGTACACATTATGATATAAAATAAAATAAAATTTGGAATTAAAATTAATAAGTTATTTCGTTCCGGCCAGGCCAGCTTGCTGAAAAAGCCAGCTTTTTAGGGCACGCCAGAAGGACGGGAGGTCGAAGTCCACCAGACTAAATGGACCGTGGTGATCCACTTCTGATCTCCAGGATGAACTTCTCGACGACTATTTAAACATGCCAAGACCCAAGCTGGGTTTTAGTTCCTTTGGACCAACCCAAGGCCCCAACGTTACGCACATCATCGTTTGCACCTTCGCATTCCTGTTGCATACCAGACCAGGAACGCCCACCAAACCCAGTTCCTTAAACTGGAGTCCAGAGTCCATTGGCAGAAAGCAAATAACGTCTCAAGCCAGATCCTGGGCCTTCAATAAAGCAGGTGGAGGAGGAGGAGGCCAAGGCAGGAAAATGCCCAGTGTCCGGGCGGGGGAGCTGATCCACCATAAGCAACTTGGCTTGCAAAATCTGACCTCTAAATTCCATTTAAAGAAAAACCGAAAAAAGAAAACAGGAAGGGAGGGGTCAACCTTTCAGGGTTAGTAGCATGTCCATAAGTGGAATAAAAAGTTCCAAGCTATGACAAAGCCTTTAAAAAAAAAAAAAAAACCCAGTGCTGATGACTAATGGTGGATGAATTTGACCGAGAAGAGGTCATATATGGTACTGGATTGTCACCTCCTCTTAATCACAACGTGGGAGGGAGGGGGGAGGGAGGGAGACAGGGGACTATGGTCAACGGCTATGATTCCTACGAAGGTTCAAAAACGTCCCGTCGAAGGTGCACGGTGGTTAGAATGCAGCATTGCAGGCTAACTCTGCCAACTGCCAGTAGTTCGATCCTGATCAGCTCAAGGTTGACTCAGCCTTCTGTCCTAAGTGCTATTGCTCTTCTTTTTCTCCTTCCTTCCTTCCTTCCTTCCTTCCTTCCTTCCTTCCTTCCTTCCTTCCTTCCTTCTCTCCCTTCCAAGGTACACGGTGGTTAGAATGCAGCATTGCAGGCTAACTCTGCCAACTGCCAGTAGTTCGATCCTGATCAGCTCAAGGTTGACTCAGCCTTCTGTCCTAAGTTCTATTGCTCTTCTTTTTCTCCTTCCTTCCTTCTCTCCCTTCCAAGGTGCACGGTGGTTAGAATGCAGCATTGCAGGCTAACTCTGCCAACTGCCAGTAGTTCGATCCTGATCAGCTCAAGGTTGACTCAGCCGTCCATTCTTCCGTCCTTTCGAGGTGGGTCAAATGAAGACCCAGATTGTTGGGGGACAAGAGGCAGACTCTGTAAACTGCTTAGAGAGGGCTGGGAAAGCACTGTGAAGCAGTATATAAGTGCTACAGGTAGTCCTCGATTTACGACCAGAAACTGAGCCCCAAACGTTTGCTGATTAAGTGAGATATTTGCCCCATTTTACAATATGTCTTACCACACTTGCTAACTGAATCACCGCGGTGCTTAGATTAATTAACACGGTTGTTGAATCTGGTTTCCATATTGACTTTGCTTGTCAGAATGTGGCCAAAGGGGACCGCAGCCCTCCGGGACACCATGCCTGGTCATAAATGTGAGTCCGCTGCCAAGCATCCAAATGTACATCACGCGCCTTTGTGTGTGTGTGGGGGGGGGGGGGACACTACAACGGTCACAAGTGTGAAAAACAATCCTAAATCCTTTTTTTCAGCACCGTTTTAACTTCGGAATGGTCACTAAATTAACCGTTGTAAGTCGAGAACTACTGGTATGAGTAAAGTTGTAGAAAGTCCTGAGAATGGAGAGATTGCTGTTCGTGTTTATGGCGAACCATGTGGTGGGTTAAAGCCATCCCTTACGACAGTGTTTATCTCAACCGTGGCGACTTGAAGTCCTGTGGACTTCAACTCCCAGAATCCCCCAGTCAGCACAGCTGGCTGGGGGATTCTGGGAGTTAAAGTCCACAGGACTTCAAGTCGCCACGGTTGAGATAAACACTGCCTTACGACAAGTAAAGGATTTATTTACTCAGGCAACCACTCCAAAACTTCCTGATATATTTGGGGTGTGTATGTGTGTGTGTGAGAAACAGACACAACCCCCCCGTTTTGGCACGGTTGATGGGATATAAATATCCTACAGTATTTACAGTATGGCCAAAATCAAAAATTGATGGGCAGGAAGGAGGCTGGTTGCGGAGCGAGCTCCCCACTCAGTCATCGCCCGTCCTTGCCACACCAGGAATGTGTGGGGGTGGAAGGAAGAGAATGGCTTACACATCCACATGCACACACACACACACACACACACACACCTAGATGTCTAACATCGGGGAGCTGCTCTGCTTTGACTTGCCCCATTCCCTGGGAAAAAACAAAAAAGGAGAAGATGAGTCACAAGACAGCGAAGAGCTACAAACCCGCCAGAGGCCACGTTTTGAGTTTCGATGGGCCAAACCTTGGTGCCCACCTACTTTGCCCACCTCTGGCTTATAGACCGAGGCTGCTTATAGACAGAATCTCCACCAGACTTTTAAGTGAGATCTATTTGCGGTCCCAAGAATCACTCGGTCACCTCTGGACTGGGAAGGCGGGGGGGGAAACACCCCCACCCAAGGGTCAACACCCCAAACTCATTAGCTGACGGGACCCTAACGGTGCTTAAGAACTTTTAGCCACAACAAACAAGACTGTAAGACTGGACGCAACTTATTTAACAACCGCCTTGCTTAGCCATGGAAATTTGGGGGTTCTCACAACTGTGGTCGTAAGCCGAGGACTATTTACAGCAGTGATGGCTAATCTTTTCCGGACCGAGTGCCCGAAGTGTGCAAGTGTTCATGCACCCAAACTCCCCAAATGCAATGCGTGCCACCACCACGCATGCGTGTGACCCCTAACCCTTCCCTTGTACGCCTGCCCCCCCTTGCACACACACCCAGACATGCGTGGCAGAGACCCCCGAAGACCAGCTGGCCAGTGGGAGGCGTATGCGCATGCGTGGCGGAGCTGAACTGGGGCCACGGCTCACGTGTCCACAGAGAGGGCGCCGCGTGCCACGCATGTCATAGGTTCACCATCTCGGCCCTGCCGTTTCAACCTAGATTGGTGAGCAAACCTACTCACATAAATTATTGGGGTTTTTTGCAGCCTACTATAGAACAGCTGTGACATACCGAGGTCATCCTTCTTGCAAGAAACAAACGGAAAAGTCATTTATATTTTGCTGCAATTATTCCGATCCCGCGCCCCCCACCGTTGCTTTCTCCCCCACCCACTCCCCCGATAGGAGTGTGCAAATTCTGTGTGCCAGCACACGCGCCCCACTTTCCAAAACAGGATGCTTTGATTCGCAGGAGGAGAAACGGAATTCTTCAGCCTGCAGACAATGATAAATCACAATGCGATTGGAGAGCCTGCCAATTAGGATTAGGGACAGCCAGGGCGCAGATCCTGGGTTTAACCATAAACCGCTCAATCGATCTTCCTCTGCGGGATTGTTCCAAAGGATTCAAAAGAATCCACTCTTGGCAATTTTAAGACCTGTGGACTTCAACTCCCAGAATTCCCCACCCTGCAGTCATCACCCAGCCGGTTTTCATGCCTGAGCTGGAACTAGAACTCCCAGACTCCTGGGGATTGGTCCAAAGTCATCCAGCCGGCACTCATGCCTAAAGTGGGACTAGAACTCACTGTCTCCTGGTGAGTGGCCCAACGTCACCCAGCCAGCTTTCACGCCTAAGGTGGAGCTAGAACTCACATGCCTGGTGTAAAAATAACATAGCTAATTACAGGTGGGAGGCGGGTAGATGGGCCTATCAGGCACGCAATGGCCACATTAATTAATAGTGTATAAAGGCAGGTATCTCTTTAATGGTTTTTACACTCTGACAATGTTAGCGGTAAGCAATATATTTTAAAGTTCCAGAGATAGATAGATATAATCACATCAAACACAGTCAAAATGGATCCCAGAGCAGGCTGAAACTTTTATCTCGGTCCACCATCTCTACCTTTAAGCGACACCAAAGTATTCTTTGACTTTTGACTTTGACTTTTATTAAATTTATATACCGCTCCCTTTCCCAGAAGGGACTCGGGGCGGTGCACAGGAAATTTAAAAAACATATATAAACATAACAATATACAAAATTTAAAAACCAGATTAAATTAGTATCCCTGTGCTAAAAAATTTAAATAAGTTAAAACTGTGTCCCTAAAAACCAATTAAAACAATTTAACTGCAGACTATAGGCTAGGTGGTGTGAGCTAGGCCAGGCCGGCCTGTTGGAAAAAATAAGTTTAAAGTTTCTGGCAGAAGGAACGGAGGTCCGTGGTTGTTCTAAGTTCGGGGGGGTAAGTCATCCCAGAGGGTTGGGCCCACCACAGAGAAGGCCCTTCCCCTGGGCGTCGCCCGCTGGCATTGCCTGGTGGACGGCACCCGGAGAAGTCCCTCTCCGTGGGAGCGAATCGGCTGAAGGGATGTATGGGGTAGGATGCGATCCCGTAGATAACTAGGTCCCGTGCCATGGAGCGCTTTAAAGATGATAGTCAACACCTTGAAGCGAACCCGAAAGACCACAGGCAGCCAGTGCAGCTCGCGCAAGAGCGGTGTTACATGGGAGCATCTAGGAGCTCCCATAATTGCCCGCGCGGCCGCATTCTGGACTAACTGCAGTCTTCGGGTGCACCTCAAGGGAAGCCCCGTGTATTCTTCGCCGAGGACCAGTTTCCCAAACAGGACAGTAGAAAAACCAGAGGCCGGTTGGACCAGCTCCGCTCTAAGTGCATACCGGTTTCCAGAGGAAGTTCTCAGAAAGGGAGCACAACCGGCTGGAGATGGAAAACCCCACCTGCAAAAAAAAAAACCAAACCCCTCTGCGCCCACAAAATGTGCCTCTCTCGAGCTTTTTGCTCTCGCAGGAAAACCACAAGAGTTAACCGAGCTTGTTTCTTTTAAAATGCTTTAAAAAAGAGAGAGAGAGAGAGAGAATATTTCTCAGCCAGCTATAGGTAGCCCTTGAATTATGACCACAGTTATTGGAGCCCAGTTACTTCCTCTGCTAAGCAAGAGAGTTGTTAAGTGAGTTTCCACACACACCCCACAGCCCCATTCTTGCCATGGTCAAGTGAATCGTTGACTTTGTTTGACAGAAGGACGCAAAAGGGGATCACATCGGGACACTACAAACCATCATATAAATACATGCCAGTTGCCAAGTGTCCGGAAATATGATCAAGTGGCTTCAGCCTCCTGCCCCATACATCCCTTCGACCGATCCGCTCCCACAGAGAGGGCCTTCTCCGGATACCGTCGGCCGGGCAATGCCGGTTGGCCACACCCAGGGGAAGGGCCTTCTCTGTGGCGGGCCCAGCCCTCTGGAACGACCTACCCCCCCCCCCGATTTACGCAATACCTCGGACCTCCGCCTCTTCCGCCAGCGTCTTAAAACGTATTTATTCCAACAAGCCGGCCTAGCATAGCCCCCCGTTTCTGACTTTTATTCGGATAAATTTTAATTCATAGGGTTTTATAAGGGTTTTTAGCACGGGATATAATTTAATAGTTTTTAATAATGTATTTTTGTATTGATGTATGGTTTTTTTTTGTTTTTTGTTTTTATATTGCCTGTGCGCCGCCCTGGGTCCTTGTTAGGAGAAGAGCGGGGTATAAATTTGAAAAATAATAAAAAATAATAATAATAACCGTATGAAAATAGCCAAAAGGTGACTTTTTTCAGTACCCTTCTTGGCCGTAATGGGATCAAGGGGGGGGGGGGGGGCAGGGGCACATTATTCCTCTTCAGTTTTTTTTAGACACCCAGCCGTATCAGCATCTCTTCAGAATCCCCAAGACTCAGGATCAGACTTGGTCACTCCTGCTCCAAGATCAGTCAATCAATCAGAATAAAGCTGGAAGGGAGCTTGGAGGTCTTCTAGTCCAACCCTCTGCTCAAGCAGGAGGCCCTGTGACCATTCCAGGCAAGTGACTGTCCAATCTCTTCTTAAAAACTTCCAGTGATGCGAGCACCCACATCTTCTGGTGGCAAGCTGTTCCACTGGTTAATTGTCCTCTCTGTTAGGAAGTTTCTCCTTAATTCCATGTTGCTTCTCTCCTAGATTAGTTTCCCTCATCCATGGTTTCTTGCCCTGCCTTCTGGTGCTTTGGAAAATAGGTTGACCCCCTCCTTTGTGGTAGCCCCTCAAATACTGGAAGATTGCTATCAGGTGCCCCTCCCCAGTCCTTCTTTTCTCTAGACTGACCCAAACCAACTCCTGGCCTTTAATCATCCTAGTGGCTAGGTGTTGGATAACCATTGGTCTGAAGTGGTGGAGGGTTTCCTGCCTAAGCAGGGGGTTGGACTAGAAGACCTCCAAGGTCCCTTCCATCCCTTGTTATTCTATTCTATTCTAAAAGTATGGTTTTGATGGCTACGCACCACCTCCAAAATAGCCGGTTGGGTACTGCACAGCCCTGAAGGTTGGTCTAAGGCAGGGGTGTCCAAACCTGGGAAGACTTGTGGGCTTCAACTCCCAGAATTCCCCAGCCAGCCATGCATGGCTGGCTGGGGAATTCTGGGAGTTGAAGTCCACAAGTCTTCAAGTTCCCAAGTTTGGGACACCCCTGGTCTAAGGTGAGCCCTAAGCCTGGTCCTCATCCACGCTCCTCCTTTCTCACATCCAGGACCTTCAAAGAGACAGCAGGCGGGGATGGAGGTTGGGGACCACAATGCAAAGTCTGCCTGGGAGAACTCGCTGGGACACCCCCCCACCCTTTTTGGGGCCTCCAGGCGTCACCTCCATCCTTTGTGTCTCTGGAACATCATCTCCTCCCTACCCCCACCCCACCCCACCCTCCCTTCCTCTCCACCCTGACCGAAGCCAGAGAAAGAGCAACTCCAGGGAAAAGCCACAGAGAATTCCCATCATTCTTTTGCCTTATTAGGCTGCAGAAGCGTGTAATTCGGTTTTGTTCTGAGCGCGAGAGATTTAAAGGGGTTGGTGGGAGGGGGAGCCTCAGCAGGAAGCAGCTTTGGGGAGTGGGGAGGGGGAACGGAGCATGGAAAACAGAAGCCGGGTGGCAAGAGATCAATCCCGGCGGGGTCGGCCCCAACAAGAACTGATCTCCCGTCCCTGCCCCCCCCCCCCCCAATGCCAGAATATCTCAAGGTGTGGGCAGGTGTGTGTGCCGCTTCGAAGAACCACCTCGGAAGGCTCTGGAAGAGAGGCGGTAAGCTTCGGGACGCACCCTGCCCGTTTGAAGCTAACCGCCTCTCGCCAGGCAAAGAGAGACCGAGCCTCAAAGGCCTTTGTTTCACAACTTCGGCTACTTTCAGATTGGTGGGACTTCAACTCCCAGAATTCCCCAGCCAGCAACACGTAGGACAGGGGTCCCCCAAATGCCGGTTGGCGGTGCCCAGGGGAAGAGCCTTCTCTGTGGCGGGCCCTGCCCTCTGGAACGACCTTCCCCCCGATCTACGCACCATCGTGGACCTCCGCCTTTTCCGCCAACGTCTTAAAACCTATTTATTTCAACAAGCCGGCCTAGCATAACCCCGTTTCTGACTTTTATAGGGATAATTTTAAATTTTAGAATCTTATTAATTTTAGCACAGGGGATATTTAATTAGTTTTTAACAATTTTGGATTTTTGTATGATTTTAATGATGCCTGTGCGCCGCCCTGGGTCCTTTTTTAGGAGAAGGGTGGGGTATAAATTTAATAAAATAAATAAATAAATAAATAAATAAATAAATAAATAAATAAATAAATAAATAAATAAATAAATAATGAATGAATGAATGAATGAATGAATGAATGAATGAATGAATGAATGAATAAACAAACAAACAAACAAACTTGGCAACTTTTAAGACTTGTGGACTTCAACTCCCAGAATTCCTCGGCCAGCAAAGCTGGGATTTGAAGTCCCCCGACTCTTAAAGTTGCCAAGGTTGGCTGAGGAATCCTGGGAGTTGAAGTCCACGAGTCCTGAAGTTGCCAAGGTTGGCTGAGGAACTTTGGCAGCTCTCTCTAGATCTGTGTTTCTCAAACTTGGTGACTTTGAAATAGGTGGACTTCAACTCCCTTGGCTGGGGAATTCTGGGAGTTGAAGTCCACTTATCTGGAAATCACCAAGGTCACGCAAATGGACTACGGAGAACTTTCACTTCCACAGAGTCATATGGAAGTTATGCAAGTTATGGGGGAGATCTATCAGGCTGGCTCTGGGCAAGAAGCATAAGGGGGAATTATCTGGTTGAGCACCTGAAAGCAACCTACGTCTCCTCGCTCACTCTGGTGCTGGAGAAGAAGACTCCTGCATTGAGTCCCTTGGACTGCAAGGCGATCCAACTGGTCAGTCCTAGAGGCGATCAACCTTGACGGCTCTTGAGAAGGCCAGATCCTGAAGAGGACACTCAAAGACTTTGGCCACCTGATGAGAAGGAAGAAGGACTCCTTGGAGAAGAGCCTTATGCTGGGAATGATGGAGGGCAAAAGAAGAAGGGGACGGAAGAGAAGGTGGCGGCTGGATGGAGTCACCGAAGCAGTCGGCGTGAGCTTCAGTGGACTCCAGAGGATGGGAGAGGACAGGAAGGCCTGGAGGAACGTTGTCCATGGGGTCACGATGGGCCGGACACGACTTCGCAACTAAGAACAACAACAAACTAACTATGGGATTCGGGAGTTCCACACACCTTGGAGAAAGCCTGGCTGAAGTGGGAGTCCTCCGTTTGAGCTTCCTACTTTCCCCACCCATGATAAATGTTGCAACCCACAAAGTTCTTTTGAACATGTCTCCAGCTCTTTTATGCCCTTCCCTGACTTTCGCCCAGCCACTGATCTGTGCAAAGAACTATGAATCATGGTTGGAATGGGCTGGAGGGAAGGACAGCCCATTCATCTCTTTCAGGCACTTGCTCCTTCTTGGGGCTCGTTGCAATGTTGCAAACCGCTGGTTCCCACAAGGATGCAACACCTCTTCTCACTGTGTAGGCTTACGTAATAGCCCGGCCCTTTGAAAACCCGAGATAGGGATCGGCATCCATGCCCCGGCGTAGCCTACGGCATCATTTCTCAACCTGGCCAACGTCAAGGTGTGTGGACTTTTAATTCCCAGAACTCTCCGCCCACCGTGGATGGACTTCAACTCCCATGCTGCACAGCGAACTGTGAGAGTTGAAGTCAACAAATCTAAGTTCCTCAGGTGGAGCTAGGGTGGCCTACAGGAACGCAGGCTGGATCAGAAGGAAGATGTTTTGGTCCTCATTCTCTGCTTAGAGGAAGGAAGGAAGGAAGGAAGGAAGGAAGGAAGGAAGGGAGGGAGGGAGGGAGGGAGGGAGGGAGGGAGGGAGGGAGAGAGGAAGAAAGGGAGGAAGGCAGAAAGAGAGGAGGGAAGGAGGGAGAGAGGAAGAAAGGGAGGAAGGCAGAAAGAGAGGAGGGAAGGAGGAGGGAAGGAGGGAGGGAGGACTACACCATCCAACTACCATTTGGTCTTCTCCAGATGTGCTGGACTACAACTCCCAAGATCCCCAGCTAATAAAACCACCCGGAAAGCATCAACTGCAATGACCTTTCCTAGCAGTTGTAAGAATAACATAGCTCTGAAGCCCCCCCCCCCCCCTTCACTAATAGGCAGACTTGCAAATAAAATTTGGCCGGTCCTCCAACCGGTGACCCTGAATTGAGCACAATGCAAACACACACACCCCCCCCAAAGTCCATCGGGCAAGGGCTCAATGCCAGGGCTTCCTTAGTAGGGTCCACTTTGCATTTCGGTTCTTCCTGCAAAGGAGGGGGGGGGGGAATTGCTGGGCCTTTGGCCTCGGCAGCCGGAATCTCTCCCACACAAGAGTCCTTGGAGGGCCAGGCGAAGCTCTCAGCAAGTTTACTCTTGCATCGAGGGGCTCTTAAGTGCCTCTTGCGATGAAGCCGCCCTCCGACTCCCAGGCACGAAGGCATGGAACGGAACGGCTGGAGGAGGGCAGCTCAGCCATCTAAAAATTAAAATATCCATGCCCGCTTTGAAATGTTGAAGGGTCTTCCGGTGCCAAGATGCATGGAACAGGGTTTAAGGTTGACTCAGCCTTCCGCCCTTCGGAGGTGGGTCAAACGAGGAGCCAGATTGTTGGGGGGCAAGAGGCTGACTCTGAAAACCGCTTAGAGAGGGCTGTAAAAGCCCTGTGAAGCGGTATATAAGTCTAAGGGCTATTGCTCTTCCTTTTCCCCTCCCTCCCTCCCTCCCTCCCATGGTCCACAGTGCAGCATTGCAGGCTAACTCTGCCAACTGCCAGCAGTTCGATCCTGATCAGCTCAAGGTTGACTCAGCTTTCCATCCTTCCGAGGTGGGTCAAATGAGAACCCGGATTGTTGGGGGGGGGGGGGCAATGTAGTGACTCTGTAAACCGCTTAGGGAGAGCTGTTAAAGCCCTGTGAAGCGGTATATAGGTCTAGGGGCTATTGCTATTGCAAACTCTTTGGTTTGAATTTAAGGCACAGCTCTTAGGAGACCACAAACCTGAGCCCCAAAATCCCACTGTTAAGCAGGATAGTTGAAAAGTGAGCTTTGCCACGTTTTGCAACCTTTCTTCCCACGGTTGTTAAGTGAATCGCTGTTGTAGTTCATTAGTAGCATGGTTGTTAAGCAAATCTGTGGTTGTAAGTTGAGGATCACATAAAACAGAGGTCTCCAACCTTGGCAGCAGGTAAAGCAATTACAATTTCATTGTAATTTTTACAATGACAATAAAGATCATTATTATTATTATTATTAAAGCAAGTTTTTTGTTTCAACCTTGGCAACTTTTTAAGACTTTGTGGACTTCAACTCCCAGAATTCCTCAGCCAGACGGGTGAGGAATTCTGGGAGTTGAAGTCCACAAAGTCTTAAAAGTTACCAAGGTTGAAACAAAAAACTTGCTTTGCCTGCTTGTTTTCCCCCCCCCCCACCTCAAATTTCCCCATCGCTCCCTGCCCCCTTAAAAGGAATTCTTCTCATCCTTTTCCAAGATGGGGCTTCTGGCTATAAAAATAGTTTAATTATTGACAAAGCTCCACCATGGGAAGCCAACAGCTGACTTGTTTGCTGGGGTTAAGTGGGGAGGGAAGAGAAGGGAGGAGGGGAGAAAATTGGATTGAGTTACCCGGGCGCTCGGATGGAAACACTGCTTTGAATTATACATCCGGGCATGAAAATTTTAGTACTGTAGCTGCCCCCTTCAGCTCCGCTGGTTGCGAGAGAGAAAAAAAGCAAAATACCCACCCTGGACGGCCTAAGAGACAAGTTAAGGCTTGTTGAGCAAAACATGGACTGTCACAGGCTGTTGGCTTAGAAGTGGGCTGTCAAGCAAGGATGAAGCCATGTAGTGCCAAAAATAAGGCTAGTAACCGGGCAGAAAATGCTGGCAACCATCGTTGTTGTTTTTAAAGGTGTGAATGCAGGGGTGAGGGAAGTCCTCGACTTCCAACCATTTGCTCAGCGACTGTTCCAATGTTACGGCACTGAAAAAGTGACTTGTGACTATTAACAACTAGTGCGTTGCTGTGGCCCAGTCTGGTTAAATGGCCAACCAATCTGTGTGTAGATCTACACCTGCACACACAAACACGTACACACAACCACCGTATAACCCCCAACCTACCTACCTACTCCCTTTCTCCCTCTACCTACCTACCGTATTTCTCCCTCCCTCCCTCTATCCACCTACCTACCTACCTACTACCTTTCTCCCTCTGCCTATCTACCTACTGTATTTCTCCCTCTCTTTCTCTATCTCTCTGCCTACCTACCGTATTTCTCCCTCTCTCTATCCCTCTACCTACCTACCTACCTACCTACCTACCTACCTACCTACGGACAGAGTATTTTATGTCATAAAGGATGACATAATACCTGAGGCCCACTGCTCTCTCTGTATCCATCCACCTACGTTTTTTTACAATTTTTTACATTTCCGTTGCATGTACCTGGCACAGGTGTGACATCTACACAATCTATATACATCATTGATGCCGTATTTGAAAGGAACGTTGTGTGAAAATGTGGAAGCGATCGGTGCAGGACTTTCGGAGATTAGCGGTTTTGAACGAAGTCTTGTTACATTTTTATCTATAGATAGACAGATGATAGATCATGTGACAGATCATGTGGCAGCCGTGGCCAGGGGGGCGTTTCATCAGGTTCGCCTGATGCGCCAATTGCGCCCCTTACTGGACCGGGGGGCCTTACGCACAGTCACTCAAGCACTCGTCACCTCTCGACTCGACTACTGTAATGTTCTCTACATGGGGCTTCCCTTGAGGTGCACCCGAAAGCTGCAGCTAGTCCAGAACGCAGCCGCGCGGGTGATTACGGGAGCGCCTAGACACTCCCACATAACACCTATCCTGCGCGAGCTGCACTGGCTTCCTGTGGTCTTTCGGGTGCGCTTCAAGGTTTTAACGACCATCTTTAAAGCGCTCCATGGCTCGGGGCCTAGTTATATGCGAGACCGCCTCCTGCCCCATACATCCCTCAGACCGATACGCTCCCACAGAGAGGGCCTCCTCAGGGTGCCGTCGGCTGGACAATGCCGACTGGTGACACCCAGGGGGAGAGCCTTCTCTGTGACGGACCCAGCCCTCTGGAACGACTTACCCCCTGAACTCCGCACCATCTCCGACCTCCGCCTCTTCCGCAAGTGTCTGAAGACACACCTATTTCATCTAGCCGGCCTAGCGTAACCTCCATACTGACTATTAGATAGTTTTTAAACTTGGGATTTTAATTCGGTTTTTAGCGCAGGGTTTATTTATTAGAATAAGTATTTTAAATTTCATATATTTTATATATTTTGTATGTATTTTAACATCCCTGTGCGCCGCCCTGGGTCCTAACAAGGAGAAGGGCGGGGTATAAATTTAATAAAATAAATAAATAAATAAATAAATAAATGATAGAGATAGATAGATAGATAGATAGATAGATAGATAGATAGATAGATAGATAGATAGATAGATAGATAGATAGATAGATAGATAGCATCTAGCCCTTAGACTTATATACCACTTCACAGTGCTTTGCAGCCCTCTCTAAGCGGTTTACAGAGTCACCACATTGCCCCCAACAATGACCCACCTCAGAAGGAGGGAAGGCTGAGTCAACCTTGAGCCTGGTGAGATTTGAACTGCCAAACTGCTGGCAGCCGGCAATCAGCAGAAGTAGCCTGCAGTACTTGCACTCTAACCACTGCGCCACCGCAGCTCACCCAACTGTTGCAGCATTCCCCCTGGTCACATGATCAAAATCCGGACGCTTGGAAACTGGCATGTGCGTATGACGGTTGCAGGGTCTCGGGGTCACGTGACGTGACAAAATCAATGGGGGAGACCAGATTCACTGAACAACCGTTGACTAACTCACACCGCAATGATTCACTTAACAACCGTGGCAAGGAAGCTCGTTCCATCTTAACTGTCTCGCTTAGCAACACCAATGCTGTCTCCATTGTGGCCGTGAAGCTGAGGACGACGTGACTTTGTGCAAGGGAAGCTACCGCACGCATCTTTCCCACAAAAAGACCGCGGGCGGCTGACTTCTCGTATGTTTCCTCCTTCGGGCCAACCCCGTTGCGATTGACAGTTTTTGGCCGAATGCCAGCAGGGAGGTCAACAAGGAAGAAGACGGGACCTCCAAGGCACAGAGATGTCGCCATCGGTGCTTTCACTCAACAAAGCTCTGCTGCACAATTTGTACATTCAGGGAAGATGGGGTACTGCCCCCCCCCCAGGCACCACGAGACCCCTGCCGCCAGAGCTTGCCCTCAGTCAAAATACCGGAACGGTGGAATGTAGTTCCACAAGAAAATCCAGATTGTGTTACCTTTATAAATGATGCAAGTTTGCTAGAATTGGCTAATTACAGGAGGGGTCAAGGAAGATTATATAAGATAGATGGATGGATGGATGGATGGATGGATGGATGGATGGATAGATAACTAGAAAGATATAGAAGATATAGATAGACAGATAACTAGAAAGATAGATAGATAGATAGATAGATAGATAGATAGATAGATAGATAGATAGATAGATAGATAGATAGATAGATAGATAGATAGATAGATAGATAGATAGACAGACAGACAGATAACTAGAAAGAGATAGAAGATAGATAGATAGATAGATAGATAGATAGATAGATAGATAGATAGATAGACAGACAGACAGATAGACAGATAACTAGAAAGAGATAGAAGATAGATAGATAGATAGATAGATAGATAGATAGATAGATAGATAGATAGATAGATAGATAGATAGACAGATAACTAGACAGATATAGAAGATAGATAGATAGATAGATAGATAGATAGATAGATAGATAGATAGATAGATAGATAGATAGATAGATAGATAGATAGATAGATAGATAGAGAACAATACAAAATAGGTGAATGGGATGGTTAAGAAAAGCAACCCAGGATGTATATTTTAACTTTTCACATGGAAAAACAAGCATGTAAAAGATAAATAAGAACCAGCTTTCCCTGCAGTCTTTCGGCCAGGAGTCCCATACCTAACATCCAAATCCCCCAAGTCTTTTAAGGATCATTAATTGTGAGAAGAAGATGACAAAACTCAAAAGAGAGAGAGAGAGAGAGAGAGGGAGAGAGAGAGAGAGAGAGAGAGGAAAAACCAGGGTTGGAGAGGCCAGGAATTCACTCCACCGGACGACGTTTCTGAAAAGTTCACCGAAGAAACCAATGGTCCAAAACCACACACACACACACACACACACAAATTGCAGGCTCTGACTGCTACACAACTTCCGCATTCTGTGTGCATTGTTAGGCTGTCAGCACTCTTGGGCTCCAACAGCAAGGGGCAAAAGTTTCCTCTTCCTGGATAGTGATTTTTTTTTTTTCCTTATTAAGCTTGTGCTTCTTTAAAAAAAAAAAAACATCTGTTGGTTTAGAAAAGTATTAGCAGAACATTCCTAACCGGGAAGTGGAGAATCTGTCTGGCTCCTTGCGCCCCCCCCCCCTTTTCAACTCCCTTGTAATGTACATTTTCCAAGTCAAAGCTGGAATTTGGCTGGGTTTTCTTGACTGCAAGGAGACACCTCAAAACAAGAGGAGTGGTTTTTTTTCCTCCCCCCTTAAAAAGGAAACCTTTGAAGAACAAAAGACACACTCAGTGCAGACAAAGTCTTGTTTTTTATTTAACAAAAACAACAAAGGCAGATCTTTGTCTAAAAAGAAGTTGCTCTACCTGTCTCCAATGCGCTTTTTAATTTTTTAAAAAAAGTTTAGGGCTGTCTCCTTATATGGAAAGGACAGACAGGTTTGAGAAAGAGTTACGTTCAAGCCAAAAAAACAACCCCAAGAAATGGGTGGGGGCTGGGAACCACTTTTTTTTCCCATTCTGCGGGACGCTCTGCGTCTTTTAACACTTCCCGAAATAATAGAATAGAAAAGAATCCTTTTTTTTTTTAATGTCACAAGGAAATTGTCTTCCATGCAGAAGCTCTCAATGTGCATGCAAAAGCAACACAGTTAATAATAATCATAGGTAAATGTAATGGTTCCCCTCGCACATCTGTGCTAGCCGTTCCTGACTCTAGGGGGCGGTGCTCATCTCCATTTCCAAAGCCGAAGAGCCAGCGCTGTCCGAAGATGTCTCCGTGGTCATGTGGCCAGCATGACTCAATGCCGAAGGTGCCCGGAACGCTGTTCCCTTCCCAACAAAAGTGGCTCCTATTTTTTTACTGGCATTTTTTACCTGCTTTCGAACTGCTAGGTTGGCAGAAGCTGGGACAAGTCACGGGAGCTCCCTCCGTTACGCGGCGCTAGGGATTCGAACCGCCGACCTTTCTCATCGAGAAGCGCAGTGTCTTAGCCTATTTTATTATAGTATATTTTGTATATTTTATATACAATACAATACAATAGCAGAGTTGGAAGGGACCTTGGAGGTCTTCTAGTCCAACCCCCTGCGTGGGCAGGAACCTTATACCATTTCAGACAAATGGCTATCTAACATCTTTTTAAAGACTTCCAGGGTTGGGGCATTCACAACTTCTGGAGGCAAGCTGTTCCAGAGGTTAATTGTTCTGACTGTCAGGAAATTTCTCCTTAGTTCTAAGTTGCTTCTCTCCTCGATTAGTTTCCACCCATTGCTTCTTGTCCTGCCACCAGGTGCCTTGGAGAATAGTTTGACTCCCTCTTCTTTGTGGCACCCTCTGAGATATCGGAACACTGCTATCATGTCTCCCCTGGTCCTTCTCTTCATCAAACTAGACATACCCAGCTCCTGCAACCGTTCTTCATATGTTTTAGTCTCCAGTCCCCTAATCATCTTGGTTGCTCTTCTCTGCACTCTTTCCAGAGTCTCCACGTCTTTTCTACATCGTGGCGACCAAAACTGTATGTAGTATTCCAAGTGTGGCCTTACCAAGGCACTATACAGTGGCATTAACACTTCACGCGATCTAGATTCTATCCCTCTGTTGATGCAGCCTAGAACTGTGTTGGCTTTTTTGGCAGCTGCTGCACACTGCTGGCTCATATTTAAATGGTTGTCCACTAGGATTCCTAGATCCCTCTCACAGTTGCTACTATTGAGCAAGGTACCACCTATCCTGTACCTGTGCATTTGGTTTTTCTTGCCTAAATGTAGAACCTTACTTTTTTCACAATGTAGTATATATTTTATTATATACAATGTAGTATATTTTGCAACCCTTCGACAAGCAAAGTCAATGGGGAAGCCAGATTTACTTAAGGACTGTGCTGCTAGCTAACTACAGTGATTGGGTTCAATTTTGGTCGTATGTAGAGGACCACCTGTGACATTCAGCTAGTCTTAGCCACTGAGCCACCGCATAATAATCATAATAATACCAATGAGAGGATGAAGGATAATACTACTACTACAGCCATACCAACATCCTTAAGACATGAGAGACAGCACCGTGGGAACTAGAGTCTCCGGGAAATGTCTTGGGGCTCAGTTGTTTTGGCATGCAATGTTCTACCGCAGGGATTGGGGTTGAAAAAGTTTACGTCCAAGGATGTGAGGGGTCTGCAGATATTTTCTCAGCCCTCCTCCTGACCAGAGCAACATACAGGTCCTCAACGGAAGGCAGGCTGGTTGCAATTGTTATTTTTGCCATCCTAACTATCCGATGGGAGTCTGAATCACTCCCGTTCGGTGGCTGGGCCAAACCAGACAGTTATAATACCTGTGGGACGAGAAGAGAATCCTGCAAAACTTCTCCAAATAAGCCAGCAAGTCGTCCTTGCAGAATGCAGAAAAGGAGACGGTCGCCCAAGTTTTGAAGATGGCACCAATTTGCTAGAAACCACGCGGACACAAACACACGGACAGGTCAATGGAAAATGTGTCTCATTCGCCAGCCATTTCACCGACAAAAGAGGCTGGAAAATAGCTCCTCGCCTGCTGTGAGGCCTGAATTGTCTTCAGCAAAACATGGAGAGGATGCATTATGAAATTAAAACCCAGCCTTCTTCCGTTTTTAAGCCAGGAGTCGAAATAAAATCCAATCTAGCTGCATTTTTAAACCTGGGACCAAAATAAAACCCAGTCTTGTTCCATTTCTAAAACAGGAGTCAAATTAAAACCCAATCTAGCTGCATTTTTAAACCAGAAGTCAAAATAAAACCCAATCTAGCTGCATTTTTAAACCAGGGACCAAAATAAAACCCATTCTTGTTCCATTTCTAAACCAGGAATCGCTAACTTTAGGGAGGCTGACATTAGAAACAAAGCAATTTAGTTCTATGGTAGGAGTCAAGAATTCTCCTGCTTTGGTCATCTTGGAGTCTGAGTCCCGCTGTGAAATAAGAGGTGCCACTAACAGAACCGGAAAGAGGCCTATTTTCTGAGCTCCCTCCCACCGCCACCATGAGGGTTCATGCACGGTGCAACATGAACTCGCTCATCGAATGGAGAAGACTTGAACGAGGCCTTCCTCAGCCTAAGCCCCCACCTCCCACATCGGTGGACACCTGATGTTGCCGATGGAGCTTCAAACCCAATGAGGTTGAAGACGAAGAGCAGAGACGCCGAATCACAAACGGGACCGAAAGACGCAGAGATGGACGTAACCATCTGGTCTAAAACTGGCCTTCAAGAACGCCAACAGATTTTGCCCTTCTGAAAACACGTCGACTCCTACGTCGAATTTTTTTAAAAAAATAGATCTCTGTGGTCTCTTTTCAGCCTTCTAAATTGGGAAAATAAAGGCGTATTTTGAATGTCCAGTTTCTTCCGTTGGGCAGGTGGCTTTAACGCCACTCGCCCACCTTGGGCAGGGGGAAACGGCAGAAGGCCAGTTCTCAACCTGGCCAACTAGGTTACGGCAGTGAAATAAACCATAATCCTCTACAACCAGCCAGGGCTCTGTTTTAGAGTCTCTATGGCACGCATGCCGCTGGTGGCACGCAGAGCCCTCTCTAAGGGCATGCGAGGCGTTGCCCTGTCAGCTCCATGCGCGCACTGGTCAGCTGATTTTTGGGCTTGGTTTTCGGCCGCTTTTCGCCTTCCGGAGGCTTCCTTGGAGGCCCACGGGAAGTTCGGGAACATTCTTCTCCCTCCTTCAGGAGGCTTCAGTGAGGAGGGGGGAGGGCACTGCATTATGAGTGTGGGCATGCATGCGACCCCCCCCCCCGCTTTTGGCACGCCTCAACAAAAAAGCTTAGCCCTCACTGCTCTATGGAGATTCTCCATCTTCCTGGTCATGGTTGGCCCAAAGGTGCTTTTTCAGGAGGCAATTGGACTTTCTGTTCTATTTTTCTTTTGAAGAGGTTTCGCTTCCCATCCCAGAAGCTTCTTCCGCTCTGACGGAAGAGAAGGATTGATACTCCTTGCAGGCAGCTGGTCCTTTGCATGCTTTTTAGAGAGTCACTGGGGCCACTTGGAGGTTTATCTGTGTCTCGAGGGTTACCTGAGGGCCACCTGAGTGGCGCAAATGCGTGGGGAGCCTTCTTTGAACTGCTTAAAGGTGTTGGAGACTGGAGATAGTTGCTGTCGTGTCCCTCCCTCTCTATTGGAGGATAAACCCTTCCATTAAATATCCTTCCATTCTAAATCCTGAAGGAGGATTCAATCCTTCCGTTCCCCACCATCCACTCCAAGCTGAAGAAGCTTCTGGGATGAGAAGCGAAACGGCTTCAAAGAGAAGCCCAAAAAGCCCAGTTGCCTCTAGAAAAAGCCCTTTTTGAGATTCTGCTTTAGAGCCAAGTCAGCATCTTTAGAACCGATGTCCTGCAAGAGGCGCACGAACAAGCAACCGATGATCCCAGCCGCGACATCTCGCAGCTTTGGATGGGCTCCAATCCCCATCATGGCTGGCTACTCGGGCACATTTATCTCCTGCCCGTTCTTGGAAACTTAACTCGAGCCAAATAATAGCAACAATAATAATAATTTTTAAAGAAAGGCCCAGGCAGCCCTGGACCGAGGCTTCACGGCTGCCAGAAACTTGGATGCGAATCCTTAAGTGTGCAATTTACGGCCCGGGCTTTCGCAAGAGATGGATGGGAGGAAGGCTCTCCAAGGTGTTTTTCTGAGCCAAGATTTGACTTCCTGGCAGTGAGACAATCCTCGAGATGCTTCTCCAGGCTGAGAACAACTGGAAAATATACAGGGGGAATTCCTGTTTATTTTCAACAGCGGAGAGAGGCCGTGGCAGCTGCTACTGAAAAGATGCAGAGCTGTCACCTGCGAGACTAAACATCCTCAACGTCCTAACACAAAACTTATTCCCACGTGGGCACACGCCTTCCATATGTTGCTTTAGGTGGCCTCGTTTTGGGCTCATCCAAAGAAAGATGCTTTTAAGTCAGGGATCTCCAACCTTGGCCGCTTTAAGACTCGTGGACTTCAACTCCCAGAATTCCTTAGCCAGCGAAGCTTCTGGGAGTTGAAGTCCACAAGTCTTAAAGTGGCCAAGGTTGGCCGAGGACTTCTGGGAGTTGAAGTCCACAAAACCTTAAAGCTGCCAAGGTTGGAGGCCCCTGTTTTAAGTGATCCTTGACTTATGCCCACAAGTGTGCCCAACATTAAGCAGGGCAAGTGCATTTTTTTTCACCTCCCTTTATGACTTTCGCCGCTGTGATTCAGCAACTCGCTGCAATCGTTAAGCGACTCATGCGGTCGTTCAGTGAATCCGGGTTCCCCTGTTGACTTTGCTTGCTTGCTGTCTGGGAAGGTCACAAGTAGGGATTCTGTCTGTCTGTCTGTCTCTCTCTCTCACATACACACACACAGGGAGACACAGTGCAGGTAGAGGTAGTCCTCGACTTCCAACAGTTCACTTAGTGACTGTTCAAGGTTACAACAGCACTGGAAAAAGTGACTTACGACCGGTGTTCACACTTACGACCGTTGCTGCCTCCTCGCAGTCCCGTGATCAAAAGAAAAGCTGCAAGCCAGATCACAAACACAGTCAGGGTTTCCCTTGGTGACCGGTTCACTTAATGACCCAGTTGCCAGTCCTAATTGTGGTGACTAAAAAACCCCCACAACCTGAAGAGAATTAAGTGCTTTCACGAGGACGCCTTGCCAGAGAGGAGAAGTTTACAGGTTATTCCGGTTTTCCCTGTGCCAGCTCTCCAAAATCCACTCCTTCTGCTAGAAAAACAGAGCCGTCTCCCCAAGCCAAGAGATAAAACCCAGTTGCAATTCCCGTTCCTACGTTTATGTTGCTTTCTTGGGAGCTGCAACTTTTGATATCTGCTCAACAAATGGGGGCACTTAAAATACGGCTACACTGTCGGCTTGCTGGCTGATGAATGGGAAGAAAATCCTTCCTATTCAAATGTATTTTGGGAAAAGGAGTGGTGGGGAGAGAGAGGGAGTGCTGGCCTATTAAGACCCACCAGGGAATTCTCCCTGGCCAATTAAGCGAAATGCACCGAAATCCAAATCTTGCTAGTTGTGCAAACTTTTATTGTTGTCATGTGTGTGTGTTTTTCTCAGCGGCTCTGCAAAAGGCAGGGAAACAAAAGCCGATGGGTGCGTCACATCCATTTGTGCAGGGCCTACAAAGGGACGACTGTTTATCCCTGCAAGGACCGCCGACCGCATTCCGAATTCAATGCAGACTTGCAGACCTGCTGTGGCGAGGCGTTTCCGTCCCCTCATTACGGGACCCCAAAGAAACGCACCTGAGCGAGGGACGTCAGGCGCACTTCAAACATTGGCCTTGCCCCTCGGAGGGAGGGGTGCACGCCCTTTTATCTTGGCCTTGGAAACATTCAACCATGCTCCCCGTTTGAGATGAACAGGATTCCTTCTTAGGCTCAACAATAGAAAATGCATTCTTAATACCATTCATTTAAAATACCTCGGCATTAAGGAACAAACTCACACCAGAAAACCTCTCGCTGACCCAGTCTGGGGTCTCATTCTCACGGCCCGCAGGACGGTATCTTGTGGCCCCCACCGTGATATGAAAGTATAATATTAGTATTAATATTAGTATTAATATAAGGAATCCCTTATGCGGCCCAGCCTCACCCAGACTCTGCCTCCAGCGGCCCCCAGGTAAATTGAGTTTGAGACCCCTGCCCTAAAGAGTTATGGCAATGAATATACCATGTTTCCCTGAAAATAAGACAGGGTCTTTTCACCCCTGAAATAAGCACTTGGCCTTAGGGGGTTTTCGGGGGGGGGGGGGGGAGGTCTTATTATTTTTGAGGTGCAGGCAAGCATGGTCACATCACGGCTGCTGCTGTTTTGAAATATTTCGGGGAGGGCTTATTTTAGCGCATGCATTCAAAAAGCCAGGGAGGTCTTATTTTCATGGAAAGAGGATAATATATATGGTGGGGGAGTGCATATATGTAGATAGATAGATAGATAGATAGATGGATGGACGGACGGACGGACGGACGGACGGACGGATACATACATACATACATACATACATACATACATACATACATACATACATAGGCAATTTGGTATATATCCATCGATCCAAAATTCAAAACTACTAGGCGTCAATAGCAATAACATTCTTAGACTTATATACTGCTTGGCAGGGCTTTTACAGCCCTCTCTAAGAGTCAGCCTCTTGTCCCCCCTCCCCCCCTCCAACAATCTGGGTCCTCATTTGACCCACCTCGGAAAGACGGAAGGCTGAGTCAACCTTCAAATGGGCTGCATGCAGGTAACCCTCGACTTATGACGATTGGGGCAGGGACGACTGTCGCTAAGCGATGTGGCCATTAAGCGAGTCTGATTTTACAACTTTTTCTCCAGAATCGTTAAGCAAACCCAGCTACCCTGAAAGACACGGCTTGCTGGAAGCCGGTTGGGAAGGCTCTCGGGCACCTTCAAATTTTCCAGAGTGAAACGAGATGAGGGGTCATTTCACGCTCGGTGCGGGATGGGGGGGAGTGGAATGCAGAAAGTCAGGCCCGCAGGTAAGCAAGGGAGAGAAGGAGGGGGCACGTCCCAGTTACACACACACACATTCACTTTGCTAGTTCCCCTCCCCCCAAGATAGTCTGGCTGCTTCTGCACACAGAGAAATAGCTTTGCAGCCTGGCACTCAAAACATGGGACCCACAGTACCCCTACACACTCAGAGAGAGAGGGGGGGGGGAGTGAGAGAGAGAGGAAGAGAGAGAGGAAGAATGAAGAGAGAGAGAGAGAGAGAGAGAGAGAGAGAGAGAGAGAGAGAGAGAGAGAGAGAGAGAGAGAGAAAGAGAAAGAGAAAGAGAGGAAGAGTGAGGAAGAGAGAGGGAGAGAGAGAGAGAGAGAGAGAGAGAAAGAGTGAGAGGAAGAGTGAGATACAGAGAGGAAGACTGAGATACAGAGAGAGAGAGAGAGGAAGAATGAGAGAGAGAGAGAGAGAGAGAGAGAGGAAGAGTGAGATACAGAGAGAGAGAGAGTGAGAAAGAGAGAGAGAGGAAGAGTGAGATACAGAGAGGAAGACTGAGATAGAGAGAGAGAGAGAGGAAGAGTGAGAGAGAGAGCAAGAGAGAGAGGAAGAATGAGAGAGAGAGAGAGAGAGAGGAAGAATGAGAGAGAGAGAGAGAGAAAGAGTGAGAAAGAGAGAGAGAGGAAGAGTGAGAAAGAGTGAGAAAGAGAGAGAGGGAGAGAGGAAGAATGAGAGAGAGAGAGAGAGAGAGAGAGTGAGAAAGAGAGAGAGAGGAAGACTGAGATACAGAGAGAGAGAGAGAGGGAGAGAGAGAGAGGAAGAATGAGAGAGAGAGAGAGAGAGAGAGAGAGAGAGAGAGAGAGAGAGAGAGAGTGTATACCATGTGTACACACACACACACATTTTACAGCCTGGCAGGAAATTTCACACTAGTCCGATCGGGCCAATCCTACGGAGCGGCAGAGACCCACGGAAATCGCTCGGGTGCCACGTCACCGGGACCAAAGTGGAACGGAGGCCTGCGCCCAGGTGTAAAAGCTCTGCTACGCTTACCACTCGGAAGGCTGCACACCTCTGCTTCGTCTGCCTCTTCTTCCCTCCACCCCCCCACCACCACCCCTACCCCAGGGGGGGGGGCAGGGAGGGCTTCATTCCAAAAACTTTTAGACTCCACCAGCGTTTGGAATCAGACGCTGGCATTCGCGTCAAGCCACAACTATGCCAGAAAAACATGGAAAAGCTATTAGCTGCTGGGAGCTGGCACCGAGTCAGGATAGCGCCGGAGTGTAGTATGGCTACTATTGGAGTGCAGCGCTTCTCAAATGTGGTAGGTAGCTTTAAGAAGGGGGGTGGGGGGTGGACTTCAACTCCCAGAATTCAACTCCCATGCCGGCTGGGGAATTCTGGGAGTTGAAGTCCACCAGTCTTCCTGCCTAGCTCCTAAATTTCAGAGCGGGGAATAAGGACAAAGCTTCAAATCTATTCCCTATTTTTGAAACATCTCTGTGTCCGTCCGTCCCCCGGTCGTCGTCCCGTCCCCCCGGCAAAAAAGTGCCCTATAGGAATTTTTTTCTCCTGCCGATTCAGAATCTGAACGGCCGCCATGGCTCACTCAGCCTTAAACCAGTTGGCAGCTCGGGTAATTTAACCGAATAGCAGATGGCCAAGTTTGGCTTCGCTCATGTTTGCCCACAAATATCCGTAGGACAAGGCCTGGGCTGGATGAAGGCAGCCAACCATGCCGGAATTCAAGAAGAAGAAACTCCCGTCAAATCTTGGAGTAACTCCAAATCCTGAGAAGCGAAACTTATTTTCCGCCTTGATTTGCACTCGGCACAACCTCCTGAGTCCTCGCCAACTACGCTTCCACCCCATTCCTGTCGCTTAAAGCGAGACCTACGGTAAGCGAATTCGGCCTCGTTTTACGACCTTTTGCGCCACGCCTGTTCAGGGAATCGCTGCCGTCGTTCAGTGAATCAGGCTTGCCCCCCACGGGCGTCGCTCTTCGGAAGGTCGCAAAAGGAGGATCTCGTGATCCTGGGGACACTGCAAGCGACCGTCATAAAGAGGAGTCAGCCGCCAAGCACTCAAATTTTAATCACGTGATGATGTTGCAATGGGTGGGAAACGGCCTTAAGTCACTTTGTTCAATAAGTTTGAACGGTCACTAAACAAACTGTCGTACGTCGAGAACTATCAGACGTAGGCATCAGGAGGTCATTTCAGACTGAAACAAAATGGCAAGGGGAAGCATGAAAAACACATCTTGGCTGCCCTTCAGATTTCATTTGCTTCGCAACAGGAGCCACACACTGAACTATTTGACTGATTTATTATTATTTATTAAACGTATTTGCCGCCCATCGCCCATCTCGTCTAAGCAGTAGCTCTGGGCGGCTTACTGCTTAATGCATTTAATTTGCATGCTACCTGACTCCTAACAACACACAACTGAAAAAAATAATAAAAGGAAAATAAGGAACGCCACACCCGGAATGCTGCATCCAGTTTTGGTCACATTGCAAAAAAGATGTTGAGACTTTGAAAAAAGTTCAGAGCAGAGCGACTAAGACGATCAAAGGCCTAGAGACTAAAACATATGAAGAACGGTTGCAGGATCTGGGTAGGGCCCGTCTAGAGAGAAGAAGGACTGGGAGGGAGGGAGGGATCGTGATAGCAGAATTCCAGTATTTGAGGGCTGCCCCAAAGAAGAAGTTGGGGGCAATTTATTTTCCAAAGCACCTGAAGGCCAGACAAGAAACAATGGTTGGAAACTAATCCAGGAGAGAAGCAACCTGGAACGTAGGAGAAACTTCCTAACAGGGAGGACAATTAACCAGTGGGACTGCTTGCCACCAGACCTTGTGGGTGCTTGATCACTGCAGGTTTTTAGGAAAAGACTGGACAGTCACTTGTCTGAAATGGTCTAGGGCAGGGGTCTGCAAAGTTGGCTCTTTTAAGACTGGTGGACTTCAACTCCCAGAATTCCCCAGCCAGCTATGCTGGCTGGGGAATTCTGGGAGTTGAAGTCTACCAGTCTTAAAAGAGCCAACTTTGCAGACCCCTGCCCTAGGGACATGATCTATGGCACACGTGCCAGAGGTGCCATGCAGAGCCCTCTCTGTGGGGCTGTGCGCCGTCATCAGCTGCTCTCTTCCGGCAGCTCTGGCAGGCCTGTGCCGAAAAGCTTCACCATGGCTGGTCTAGGGGTTTCCTGCTTGAGCAGAAGGCTGGACTAGAAGACCTCCAAAGTCCCTTCCAGCTCTATTCTGATTAGACTCAGATAGCAAGAGGGCAGAAACCAGAGTGGAATGGGGGGAAAAAAAGAAAAAAAAAGTAGGGGGGAGAAATCACACACCCCCATCGAAACTATCCAAGGACTCCACTCACTCACAAACCCTTGGTTTGCATTACTCAAGACGCCTTACAACAAGTGAGGTCTGTGTAGCTACAAATGGTCCAGACTCCAGGCACCCCCGTTGCCATTCGAAGACCACCCACCAAGGTCAGGAAAGGGGGGGGGGGGGGAAACACAACAGCACTTCAGGCATCTCCCAGTTCCCATCTCTGCTGCCTGCTCTCTGAAGCTATAATAATTATGCAATTTCCCCAGATTCTAGGCACCAAAATACATCCATACATCAGCTTCTGACTCAGGGCTGAGGGAGTTGGGAGGAGTTTAAAAATACAACCTGGGTTTGGCTCAGACTTTTGCACCCAAAATGTACACGGCTGAAGAAGGATACAGAGCAGTCGGCTAGAGAAGTAATTCCTAGTGTTTTAATATTCCTTTTCTCTCGGTTTTATTTAATAATAATAATAATTTTAATTTATAACCCGCTCTCTCTCCCCGAAGAGACTCGAGCCGGGGCACAGGGAATTTAAAAATACAAATAAAAACCACAAACATAATACAATATTAAAACAAATTAAACTAAAACCCTGCACTAAAATCCCATATAAAAACTAAAACTAAGCCCCTAAAAACCCTAAAAACAGTTTAATTACCCCAGGCCAGCCAAGCAGAAGAAGTGTGTTTTTAATTTCTGGCAGAAGGAGCGGAGGTCCGTGGTTGTTCTGATTTCGGGGGGAAGGTCGTTCCAGAGGGTCGGGCCCACCACAGAGAAGGCCCTTCCCCTGGGCGTCGCTGTGGGAGCGAATCGGCCGCAGGGATGTATGCGGCAGGATGCGATCCCGCAGATCTTTGGTCGATATTACTTTCCATTTCCATCAAGCAAATGGTCAAAATGGGGCTTAATATTTCTGTCTGTCCAGAAACATCATTTGCATACACAGGCAGCCCTCAACTTACGACCACAATCGAGCCCCAGCATTTCTGCTGCTGAGCGAGACATTCGCTTAAGTGCCTTTTGTCCTACTTTACGGCCCTTTCCCCTTTGCTAAGCGAATCGCTGCCGTCGGTAAATTAGGAACACGGCTGTTAAGTGAATCTGGCTTCCCCCACTGACTTTTGCTTGTCAGAAGGTCGCAAAAGTGGATCGTGTGAGCCCCCGGGGACACTGCAACCGTCATAAATATGAGTCAGCTGCCAAGCCTCTGAATTTGGATCACCCGACTATGGGTAAACTGTGGGACAAGACCGGAAGTCACATTTTCCAGGGCCGTTGCAAACAATGAAGATTCCACTAAATCAGAGGTTCCCAAACCTGGCAACTTTAAGACTTGTGGACTTCAACTCCCAGAATTCTCCAGCCAGCTATGCTGGCTGGAGAATCCTGGGAGTTGAAGTCCACAAGTCTTAAAGTTGCCAGGTTTGGGAACCTCTGCACTAAATGAACGGTTGTAAGTCAAGGACTAGCTGCGTAACCGGTTGTCTGAAATGGGATAAGGTTTGAGCAGGGGAAGGGAGGGGTTGGACTAGAAGACCTCCAAGGTCCCTTCCAACTCTGTTCTTCTGTTACAATCACAGGCAGCAGAAGTAAGAGGGGATATTTGCTGTTTTCGTTAAGGTAGGGGTCAGCTCGGTCGGACGTGACAGCTGACCTTGGGGACAAGGCTGGGACCAGGAAGGGGAAGTGAGGGGGGTGTCAGGAACTCTTTGATCCCGGGGCCAACAAACACCAGGCAATGTTGGTGCCTTCTAGCTACAAAGCGGGGAGAGCCAAAAAAAAAAAGAAAAGAAAAGAAAAAGAAAGTGAACTAAAATGCAGCAATCATCTAAAATTAGTGCCTGGGATAAAATTATAATTGTACTGAATTATTATTACACCTGACACAGCCGTATTTCTAATAACATATATTTATACATATATTTATAATTACAGTTCCTTCCTTGGGAATTATATTCTACAAATGTAAAGCCAAATCGGGAAGGTGCAGATAGAGAGAGGGGGGAAAAAATGGGATTTTATTTTAATCAGATTTATATCCCGCCCTTCTCCATAAAGGACCGAGGACCCAGGATTTTCTGCTCTTTGTGAAAGACGGGCTATTCCAAGCATGGAGTATGCAAGTATAATCTTTATACTTTATAATATGCAAGTATAATCTTTATTTTGTCATTGTACTTGCTTACCACGAAATTAGATATATATATAGATATGGGGTGGAAGGCAGATTGCTCCAAAATGACCACTAAAACCCCAGCGACATTTTTATACTTGGAAGACCTGCAGGCACCCCAATCAACTCATGGTGGCTCAGGGCTCCCAAGGGACGGGACTGCAGTTTAAAAAGTCAGTTTTTCCCACACTCCGTAGGCTAAAAACGATTTGGGGGGGGGGGGGAGCAGCTGTAATCTCCCATCTCATCCCACATTGCTGGATGAATAATTGTCTAGGGAGGGAGGGAGGGAGGAGGCTGGCTGGCAGCTCTTCAGCAGGCAAATGGGAGCTGCCCCACCCAGCACTACCCTTGGCTTCTCTTCCTGCCCTCCCCCCCCCCTCCCTTTGGTAGGCAAATACCAGGCACCTGACTGGCAGCCAAGCTTCCGTGCCCTCTAGTAAGGTAATCCAATGCTGACCTCTGCCCTGCCCAGGCCAGAAAGTATACTCTCTTGGATGGGCACCCTCCTCTCCACGCCTCGCAAGCACGCAGCATGGCAAACCAGACAGGTTCACACGCCCCGCTGCCCTTCTTGGTCTCGCCCGGACGGGCCTCGCTCCAGGCTTCAAAGCCATCCGCCTGGCAGCTCCCAAGCCACACACACACACACACCAGGCTGGCTCCGGTGCCCACGTGCAAATCAGCTGGGACCCCCACCCCAAATGCCAACCTGGGGCGCAAAGGGTCCCTTCCTTCCCTGGGATGCCTCCTGAAGCTTTGCTCCTGGCTGCCGGTTGGATCCAGCCCTGCCATTTTCCCCCCCTTAGTTCTTTGCCCCCTTCCTGGGGTCACTTAGGATGCAGCTTCCATGCCAACTTGGGGTGCTTCGAATTCCAGCCAGAGAGCCCTGGAGGCCGTCCCGCCCCCTTCTGCAATGCCCTTCCTTTCCAGCCTCCACATTGCTCATCCAAGCCAGGACTCCAAAGATGCCTACAAAGACCACCCTGACCCTCCAGTGCCCAGGTGCCGCCCGAGGAGGTGCCAAGGGCCCTGGTGTCATTTCTCCTGCCCCCCCAACTTCCTCCTCCACGGGCCGTGACTCAGGACCACTCCCTGCCAGCAGGATCGCCCTGCCCAGCAGCCCGTCCTTGCCCCGGAGGACACCTGGCGCAAGATCAGGTACCTGGCCGTCCAGGTGAAGCCCTGCGATTGCCGGCCTTCTCTACCTCCCACCCACCCCCTTTTCTCTCTCTCTCTCTCTCTGCTAATCTGCCCTCCCCAGGCATGAAAACCAACCTTCCCTGGAGTTCATTCGATTTCCCTCCTCTCCAGCCACGAGACCCCATCGAAGCCACACAGGCACAAAAAGTTGCCCGGGTCTTTTGCCCGGCGTCGAGCCAGCCAACACCCCCCCCCCCCGCCTCCCTCTTTGCCTTGCAGCGCCTTCTTCTTCTCCTCTCCACGGAGAATGCCCCACGGCGGGTAGGCAGGCACGCCAGCCTTTGGCATTACCTGCGAGCAGAGCCAGCACTCTGCCCATGCCCAGAGGCCCCTTTCCCCTCTGATTCTCCAGCTGGAAGCTGCTCCCTCCCCCTCCTCAAATTGCAGAGGAAGCGCTCTGCCCATGCAAGCTGTTTTTCTCTCTCTACGCACCCACCCCCATTGCATTGCCTTCTAGCACTCTGCCCATGCCCAGAGGCGCCCTCCCCCTTCGGATTCTCCAGCTGGAAGCTGCTCCCCCACTCCTCCTCAAATTGCAGAGGAAGCACTCTGCCCATGCTCAGAGGCGCCCCCCTCTTCGATGGGAAGCTGCTTTTCTCTCTCTCTACCCCCCCCCCATTGCATTGCACTCTGAGCCAGCACTCTGCCCATGCCCAGAGGCGCCCTCCCCCTTCGGATTCCCCAGCTGGGGGCCGCTTCCTCCCCTGCCCTCCCTCACCTTGCGCTGCTGCTTCTCCCAGGCCGGGTCGAGCAGGAGGTCCCGATCCCAGTCGTCCTCTTGAGCCATGTAGTCGCCGATGCCGGGGCCGTTGCCGCCGTACTGATAGGCAGGTTGTCCGGCGGCGTGGTAATCCACCATGCTCTCCACGGGCGCGTGGAGGGAAAGGGGGGGGGCTTCGGACTTCGAGGCGAGAGCTCCGGCCGGAGAAAGAGGCGGCGGCGGAGGGAGACGAGCGGCGGGCGGAGAAGGAGCGCTCAGCTCCGAGCGCGGCGGCTGCACGGGACCGACTGACGACGACGCGCCCCAGCGGGGCCGCTGCGCCTGCGCCGCCCCGCCCACGCCGCCCGGAGAAGCCCCGCCCACGGGAGAAGACAAGAAAGCCCGCTCTTGCCCCGCCGCCGACCAATCCTGAGCCGGCTTTCGGGAAAGCGCGCAGGCGCGCCTGGTCCCGGCTCCGCGCAGCCGCAAATCCAAGCCCGCCGTTGAGCGGGAAGAGCGAATGGCATAAAAACCATTGGCCACCGTCCTTTCGCGGTCCCTCAGGCTGCGCTCGGCGCCAGTGCGCGTGCGCGAAGGTTTCCCATTCCCTTTCTCCCGCGTGGATGAATTTGCTTTTAAAGTGTTAAAGTTTCAAAGTTAAAGAGACTTAATGGACGTGGTGGCTGAAAGTGACCCTTTGATTTATGATTAAGAGAAAATCTTACACAGTGTTTCTCAACCTTGCTAACTTTTTAAGATATGTGGACTTCAACTCCCAGAATTCCCCAGTCAGCCTTGCTGGCTGGGGAATTCTGGGAGTTGAAGTCCACATATCTTAAAGTAGACCATGTTGACATATAACGCATTAAACTTTCCTTCTAGTAACATCTATCTTTAAATCTGTAGTGATTCTCCGTCATCCAGGTCCTGGTTGTCCCAAAGGTGCTTTTTTCAGCAGGCTACTGGGCTTTCTGGGGGTTTTTTCCTGTGAAGACATTTCGCTTCTCATCCAAGAAGCTTCTTCCACTCTGACCAGATGGTGGAGAATGGAAGGATTGATGCTCCTTGCAGACAGCTGGTCCTTTGCATCCTTTGAGAGGGTCGTTGAGGCCACTTGGAGAAGTTTATCTGGGTCCCTCAGAATCACCTGAGGGGTGCAAATGGTTCCTGCAATCTGCAATTTTAACTCTGGAAATCCATCCCTGCTCCCACCCCATCATCCCAAATTGTACAGCTGAAACTATGTAGAGGTTCTCAGCCATCCAGGTCCTGGTTGTCCCAAAAGTCCAGCTTCAGGAGGCAACGGGACTTCCTTATTTTTTCTTTGAAGACATTTCAAAGCCCCTATCCGGTCAGAACTGAAGAAGCTTCTTGGATGAGAAGCCAAACGTCTTCAAAGAAGAAGAATAAAATAAGAAAATCCAGTTGCCTCCTGAAAAAGCACCTTTGGGACAACCGTCTTTAATGGTTGCACGAAAGACAGTAATTCAAGGAGTGCTTTCAGGCCATGGCATCTGTCAGGAAGAAATTAGGAGATAAAACAATCCATCCTGATTTTTAACAATAGCCACTATTTTTATTTTTAAAGCAATGACAGAAGGGGTAGGGGAAATTGTGCATGGTTTGCATCTGGATTGTGTTGTTAGGTCAGGCTGGTTCTTGGAGGATTCTACCACTTCCTTCCTTGGTGCCAACTTGAGGTTGCAATTTAAGGAACTTGTGGTTTAAAATAACCCGAGGTTGTATCTGCTTCCCTAAAACGGATCGTCTCCAGCGCTAAAGGACTCAAGGAAAGTGACCTTTGCTGTCTTAATTTTTCCTTCTGCATCAGGGATCACAGGATCTGCTCAGCTGCTTGGAAGAGAGAAATGGAGCAACTCCCCAAGGGACGTTTCATTGATTTCAAGAAATACAGCTTCCATTTATGGAATTCACTTCATCCTGCCCCAGATAGTCTATCATGTTGTGGCTCACAACACCTCTCATTCTCAGGCACCCAGGTCGTGGTTGCCCCAAATGAGGGGTCTGAAATGAGATTTCTCTAGCTTTTATTTGTGAATGCTGGCTGAGAAGGAATTCCTGGGGATGAATGAAGTCCAAACGTCTTAAAGTTGCTTGAATTGTCTGCCCAACGATCCAGTAAGACCGTCGGCATTCGGTTGCTTTGCTGGGATCTGGTGACCTGGTCATTTTAAATGCAGAGAGTTATAGTTCATGCACTAGTGCAGGGGTGTCAAACTCAAGGCCCGCAGGCCAGATCCAGCCTGTGGGGTGCTTAGATCTGGTCCGCAGGGCAGCCCTGGAAAAGCGAAGGACTGGCCCACGAAGGATCTGCCAGCAAAAACCGGCAGGAAGGACCGTTTTTGGCTGTGACAGCCTCTGGCAACCCTCTGCCAGCAAAAAGAAGAGCTTGGAGATGCCGTGCGCGGCCCTCTGCGATTCCATTTTCACTGGCAGAAAGCTGCAGGAGGCCATTGCAGCTAAAAACGGAACCACGATGAGTGACATGAGCTGGCCACCTCCACCCTGGCCACGGCCACCACTCCCAGCCCCCCGAGGTCAAACACAACCCTGATGCAGTCTTCAATGAAATCAAATTAGATCCCCCTGTCCCATCCCGGCCCTGAACTGCAGTATATGTCCCTCTTCTTCTTTCTTACTTCGGATCTAAATTGTAAACCACAGGCAAATTTAAACCTAGTCCTACATTTACCATAACATGTCGTTTGGCTCGGAGGCCAAGACAATGATAGGTTGCCCAAACACCTCGTTTGCAAATCACAGACAGGACTTTTCCGTAGTTCTTATCTCGCCACCCGGACTCTGGTTCTAAAACTATTCCCTGCAGGTTTTCACCCCCCAGGCGGCCTTCAAGAAGCCCCTGCAAGAGATAATCACGGATTTATGACCCCAATGGAGCCCCAAATTTCCACTGCTAAGCCAGGCAGGTTTTTTAAGTGAGTTGCAGCTATTTTTAGGAACTTTGTTTTACCGTAGTTAAGCAAATCGGTGAGAAGCCGCCTGGGAAAGCCACGGGAAATCATCGAAACCATTAAAAAAGTTAGAATATTTCGGACAGGTGATGCGACACCTGGAAAAACACGCCATACATCACTTAATCCTCCTCCAAGGAAAGATTGAAGGCAAAGGAGGTCCAGGCAGAAGAAGAAGAACATCATGGCTTCAAAATCTAAGGGACTGGTTTGGACAAAACTCAACAGCTCTCTTTGTTGTCATGCCTCTAGGCCAGGGATGTCCAAACTTGGGAACTTTAAGACTTGTGGACTTCAACTCCCAGAATTCCCCAGCCAGCTATGCTGGCTGGGGAATTCTGGGAGTTGAAGTCCACAAGTCTTAAAGTTCCCAAGTTTGGACATCCCTGCTCTAGGCCCAATTCTCATCTCTAGCTGGAAGGAAGGGGGGGAAATCAAGTGGCAGATAGTTTCAATACTCAAATCATCCTTCGGGGATATCTAAATAGGCAGGACTCGCAGGAAATGGACTATTGTAACTCTCTCTACATGGGGCTCCCCTTGAGGTGCACCCGAAGACTTCAGCTGGTCCAGAATGCAGCCGCGCGAGCAATAATGGGGACCGCAAGGTACGCCCATATAACACCGCTCTTGCGCGAGCTGCACTGGCTGCCTGTCGTCTTTCGGGTGTGCTTCAAGGTGCTGGTTGTCATCTTTAAAACGCTCCATGGCTCGGGACCTAGCTATCTGCGGGATCGGATCCTGCCCCATACATCCTCACGGCCGATCCGCTCCCACAGAGAGGGACTTCTCCGGGTGCCGTCCACTAGACTGTGTCAGCGGGCGACGCCCAGGGGAAGGGCCTTCTCTGTGGCGGGCCCAGCCCTCTGGAACGACCTCCCCCCCCCGACATTAGAACAACTACGGACCTCCGCTCCTTCCGTCGAAAACTGAAAACACACTTTTTCTGTCTGGCCAGCCTTGGTTAGTCTCTACCTCTGGGGTGTTTAGGGAATTTAGTTTTGATGGGGTTTTTAGCGCAGGGACGATCAATTTAATCTGCTTTTATTTATTGTATTTATTGTTTGTATATATTTTTATATGTTTTAATTTCCCTGTGCACCGCTCCGAGTCCCCTTGGCGAGAGGATGCGGTATACAAAATTAAATATTATTATTATTATTATTATTATTATTATTATTATTATTATTAAATGACCGGCAACTGTTGGAAGATCCCGGAAACGTTTAAGACGTCCTGGTCCCACAGGAGATCCCGAAAGCAGCAAAACCCTTCACCGTTCCCACCATAATTAATTTGTCAGCTGGCTAAAAGAGAAAGAAGAAGCCTGAATTAGCTTCTCGGTCGCATTAAGAGGAGGCATTGACCCTTAACCAGCGTGTCCGTTTCCTTTTCCAAGAAATATTTGAAATGTTCTAAAAACCACGCTGACCCCCCCCCCCCCCCCTAAGCCTGTGTTTCTCAATCTTGGTAACTTGGAAGACGGGCGGACTTCAACTCCCAGGATTCCCCCCAGCCAGCAGGGAATCCTGGGAGTTGAAGTCCACACATCTTCACGCAGCCAAAGTTGAGAAACATTGCTTTCAGCAATACGTTTGAATACCCCCGGAAAACCTTTGAAAACCACCTTCAGACACTCAGTAAACAAACGGTCGTAAGTCAGGCTATCTGTAGTGACCGTCTCATTTTCTTTTGACCCCCAAAATAAGTGCTTGGCCTTATTTTTGGGGTGGTCTTATTATTTTGGAGGGACGGGAGAATTAACCCTTAACCTGTGATCAGCTGATCCAGAGAGCGCCAGAAGTCCTGTGTCTGTTTCTGGAGCAGGCTTGCCAGCCCTAGTGTTGCCCACTCTTTTTATGGCCGTCACTAAGAGAAGGGGCATTGTAGTTAGGGTTTGCAGGAGTGGCCTCTGCAAGGTCGTTCCCCGTGGATGGCCGGTGCTTATTGGGTGCATGTGGCATGTTCCTCCCTTCCCCCCCCTGGGAAATGGCGAGAACTGCTTGCGCGTGCATGTAAATATTTTAAGGTAAAGGTTCCTGTTGCATATATGTGCCAGTCGTTCCAGACTCTAGGGGGCGGTGCTCATCTCTGTTTCAAAGCCGAAGAGCCAGCGCTGTCCGAAGACGTCTCCGTGGTCATGTGGCTGGCATGACTCAACGTCCGAAGGCGCATGGAAAAGATGTTTCCCTTCCCACCAAAGGTGGCTCCTATTTTTCTACTTGCATTTTTGTGTGCTTTCGAACTGCTAGGTTGGCAGAAGCTGGGACAAGTCACGGGAGCTCCCTCCATTACGCAGCGCTAGGGATTCGAACTGCTGAACTTCTGATCGACAAGCTCAGCATCTTAGCCACTGAGCTACTGCACTCCTCTTAAGTATTTTTTAAGGGCTTATTTTGGGGCAGAGTTTATTTTAGCCTGCGCTCAAAAGGCTGATAGGGCTTATTATCTGGGGAGGTCTTATTTTTCAGGAAACAGGGTACTATGCAACGCCTTTTAAAGTTAGCTTCCTCATAGACCTGATTTCCCCCCCCCCCCCAGTAACTAGTTTTTCCTTGTTAACGCCTTCCTCTTACGGCCGGTTTTCATTCAAAAAAGCTCGCAAAAATGTGTTGACTTTAAGCCACGATTGTTGTGGCTCTCCGGTTACACTTATGAAGTGGTCTTGATCAGTGTCTCCTTTGCTTTATTGGCCGATCTCTATGGAAACAAAACAGTTTTGTTTCCAGGAATTTGCTTCTAATAATCATTACTTCACGGTGGTGACATATCTTGGGTGTGGATGCGATACCCGTTCTGTTGGGCCTTCTACTCCTGCGGGCACAAGTACAGCTCAGCCCTTGTAGAAGGTTAAGATAACACAAAATGCCAACACAATGAGGCAGTTGTCAGCATTATTTTTTGGCATCTTTTTTTCCACCTTGCAGTTCAGGTGATTGTACACACCTTCTTTTTTTCCCCCCGCCGACTTCCTGCTCTGCCTAATATGGAGAGTCATTCGGGGAGAAAAGTTTGCAGCTTGCATTACAGGCACTCTATTAAAAAATGCATGTATTTATTTTGCAGCCTGTCCCAACCATGATGGATTCTTGGAAGCATCGGGAAATAGAAGATAAGATACAACCTGAGAAATCAGATGCATTAGAACGGTGTTATTAAAGCCTGGAAACATTGAAGATGTGTAGACTTCAACTCCCAGAATTCCACAGCCGGCATGCTAGTAAACTTAAAAACCTGTGGACTCCAACTCCCAGAATTCCCCTGGCCAGCATGGCAAGGAACTTCAAAATGCAGAGACTTCCAGAGTTCTCCATGCTGGCTGGGGAATTCTGGGACTTAAAGTCCACGCCTCTTCGAAGTTGCCACGGTAGAAAAAGACTGCATTAGAAGTGTTGTGGCCTGCCAGCGGCCAGTGGATCTAGCAACAGATTCGGACAGGGAGGAGGTTGGGGAGGAAGGTGGGCCAGTCCTGGAATCTGGGGAAGGCTCTGATGAGGTTTCTGTGTCGGAGGCAGAGAGGGGGCCAGGGCCATCTGACAGTTATCAGCTGCTTTCGGAGTTGGAGATCAATGGAGCAGAAGAACAGCTGGAGCCTGTTCCTGATGTGCGCATGCGCAGAGCTGCCAGGAGAAGGGAACACTAAGGAACAAGGCCCGACTCGGAGTAAAGCCACAAGTGGACAGTGAATGGCCCCTCCCAGAGAGAATAAAGAGGAGCGAAAGGGGAGTGGAGTTTGCAGGTGACAATGAGTTCAATTCATTGGTGTGAAGATCTGTTCCTGACTTCTTGCCAAGGAACTGCTGCTACAGCATGGCGTTTGGAAGATGTCGGCCTGGCAGCTCTCCATGCCTGATCAAGGTCTGTAAGTTGTGAAATCTCACGAAAGACTGTTTGCCGGGACTTGGCTGGAGCGGGATTCCCTTTAACCTAAATAAAAGGGGTTTTATCGAGACAAGGAGTCGGCTTGGTGCTCTTGGGAAGCCCAGGTCAGAATAAGAGAAGCACGTTGGTTCAAAAATCACTGCGGGTCAAAAGATCGCTGCAACACAACCGCCTTAGCTTGTGAAACATTAACAAAGCGATTTGCGTTGGCAGGAGGGAAAGTTCCACAATGCGGATTTGACTTTCAGCGCCCGGAGAAAACCGTCGTCCGAGGGACCAATGCATTATGCATGCAATCAGTTCTCTAACTGGTTTGCCAAGCTGAATCATCATCCAACCCTCTTCTGGCCAGCATCCTTCCTCCTTCTTCCCCCCCCACCCCCCCCTTGCTGCTCCAAGATGCCAGGAAGCCTGCCGGTTGGGGATGATGGGACCCGTCACCCCCCAGATCTTCGGAGGAGGACGGTATTTGCATCCAGCTGCAGCAATCCAGCGGAAGTAGGGTTGCAGCCCCATTCCCCGAGGCCTGGGACGGCGTGAAAGGATGCAAAGTCACGGCCAGCATTTAAATCCTCATTTATCTCTGGAATGTTCAGCTTCTCTCCGGACAGGAAAAGCAAAGGGGCACAACCCTGCTGGATCTCTCAATGGAAAACAAAGGGGAGGGGAGAGCCGACGGGGATGGGGAGGGAGGGAGAGGGGAGGTCAGGAAAGAAAGGAAGGAAGAAAGGAAGAAAGAAAGAAAATGTGGATAGAATTGCAAAACAGTCAGGAGGAGTCCTGGCCAAGTTTTGAAGCAGCCCCCTAATGGACCCGTCTGGGGTGGGGGGGGGGAAGAGGGGGGGGAGAGGGCCTGCCAAATTCCCAGCCTTCCTGGAGAATTTCTCCCATCTGGAGACAGGCTTTATATGGCCACCTTCTGGAACCACGACAATTCTCCCCCACCCCCTCCCCAAACGCCCCACCCCCGGCTTGGCAATCTGTGTAAATCTCAGACACAGCACCGAGACCCGCCAGACAGACCAGGCCTGTGCGCAAAGCTGTCTCTGCGAAGAAGAGGGGGGGGGGGGAGAACCGGCGGCGTCTGATCTGCGGCCATCTGGCTGTCAGGAGCCCGAGCCCTTTCCAGAGCGGCTGCGTTCACACAGGCCTTCCCGCTCACATGGGGCGACCCGCTTGGCAGCAAAGAGAGGCGGCTCGTGTTGGAATTCTGACAACCCCCCCGGCTTCTCGGGCGACACGGCTGCGCACGGAGCATTCCAGCCATCGCGGTGTTTCGATTCTCGTAGGTTTCGCTCTCTTCTGCTTACATGGTTTCTTTTCTCGAACAGCCATAGCCCTTAGACTTATATACCGCTTTGTAGTCCTCTCTAAGCGAATTAGAGTTGGCATCTCCTCCCCGTCCCCCACCTGAAAAAATCTGGGTCCTCGTTTTACCGAACTCAGACGGATGGAAGGATGGGTGACTCTTGAGCTGGTCAGGATCGAACTGCTGGCATTTGGCAGAGTTGGCCTGCAATACCGCATTCTAACCACTGTGCCAGCAGGACCCTCCCTTCTTTCCTTCCTTCCTCTCGCCTCTCTTCCCTTTCCTTTCCCTATCTTTTCCCTTCTCTCCTTCCTTTCATCCCTTCATCCATCCCATCCACCCCTTCCCTCGTCCATCTCATTTCCTTCCTTCCTTCTCTCTCCTGTCTTCCCTTTCCTTCCTTCCTTCCTTCCTTCTTCTCCTTTTCATCCTTAGCACTTTGCAATAGCCCTTAGACTTGTCTACTGATTCACAGTATATAATATTGCAATAGCCCTTAGACCAGGGATGTCCAAACTTGGGAGCTTTAAGACTTATGGACTTCAACTCCCAGAATTCCCCAGCCAGGTGGCTGAGGAATTCTGGGAGTTGAAGTCCACAGGTTTTAAAGCTCCCACGTTCAGACACCCCTGCCTTAGATTTATCTACAGCTTCACACCGTCTCTAAGCAGATTACAGAGTCAGCATCTATAGAGGCTGCCTTTTGGCACCATCACTTTTTGGCAGTCATAGTTTGGGGAGGGGTCTCTGCTTGGCTAAAGGGGGCTTCAGGGTCCCTACTCCTACCATAGAAAACCCAAGGCGCTAGATCTGTAAGGTCTGTGTTTCCCGACCACCCTGCCGGGCAGCTCTGGCAAAGGGATCGCGGTTTGTCCAGCCTTCGCAGACGCGGGAAAGCCAAACTTTAACTTACTTTAACTTTATTTAAATTTATATACCGCCCTTTCTCCCTTACAGGACTCAGGGCGGTGAACAGGCAATCATAAAAACATCAAGTACAATAAATATACTAAAAACAAATTAAACTAGAAACCTGTTCTAAAAAACCGAATAAAAACCCAATAGATAAAATAGATTTAAAAGCTACACTATTTCGCCGCACGAAATAGATGACTTTTCAGGGCGCGGCGGAAGAGTAGCAGGTCCGTGGTTGTGCGCAGGTCGGGGGGAAGGTCATTCCAGAGGGCCGGAGCTGCCACAGAGAAGGCTCTCTCCCTGGGGGTCACCAGCCGACATTGGCTAGTTGACGGGACCCTGAGGAGACCCTCTCTGTGGGAGCGGACTGGTCGATGGGAGGTATGCGGCAGGAGACGGTCTTGCAAATATTCAGATCCATTGCCATGGAGCACTTTGAAGGTTGTTACTAAGACCTTGAAGCGCACCCAGAAAACCACAGGCAGCCAGTGCAGCTCGCGCAGGAGAGGTGTTACATGGGAGCGTCTAGAGCAGGGGTCTCCAACCTTTGCAACTTTAAGTCTGAAGGACTTCAGCTCCCAGACTTCTCCAGCCAGCAAAGCTGGCTGGAGAAGTCTGGGAGCTGAAGTCCTTCAGACTTAAAGTTGCAAAGGTTGGGGACCCCTGCTCTAGAGGCCCCCAAGATCCCCCGCGCGGCCGCATTCTGTACTAGCTGGAGTCTCCGGGCGCACCTCAAGGGAAGCCCCATGTAGAGAGCATTGCAGTAGTCCAGGCGGGAAATGACGAGGGCTTGAGTGACCGTGCGTAACCTAAGAAGGTTGATTGATTGGATTGAAGTTGACCTGGACAGATGTCTCCCTCCTCGTAGTGGCTCTGGGCAGCTAGCAAGAGACGGAGAAGCTCAATGAAAAACACATCAAGGCAGCAGCAGCAGCAGAAGGCCTTTTAAGGACAGCCAAGATCAACAACCCATCAGAGATAACTCCAAAACCGCAGCTATGTGGCCTCTGACCTCCCAAGCCAGGAACCCATCCCTATCTTCCGGGCTTTGCAAAACGAGCTGGAGCTGGTTGGATCTTAGGGGCATGTTGTCCCAAAAAGGACCCCCCTCATGTCTTGGCTTCTGTGACCTCCTTCTTTTCCTTCTGCTTCTCTTCTTCCTCCCGCTCTTTTCGTTCCTTCCTCTCGTTCTGTTTCTCTTCCTTCTTTCCTGCTTCTCCCTTCTTTCCTCCTGTCTTTTGTCTTCCTCCTCTTCCTTCTGTCCTTCTACTTTTTTCTCCTTTCCTCCCTCTTCCTCTTCTCTTTCCTCCTCTCGTCCTCAGTCTTCCTTCTTTTTTCCTCCTTTCCTCCCTCTTCCTCCTTCTCTTCTCCTTCCTTCTTTCCTCCTCCTCTTTCTTCTTTCCTTCTCTCCCTTTTGTCCTTTGCCTTCCTTGTCTTCCTCCTCCCTTCTCCTTTCCTCCTTCTCTTCCTTTTTTCTTCTCTTTTTTCCCTCTTCTTTCCTCCTCCTCCTCCTCCTCCACCCTTTTCCGTCTTCCTAGCAAAGTCTTACGCCGGAAGGTACATGGGAAGGGAAGTCTACCTTGAGGGAAGGTGGTGGCTGGAGGCCCCCAGGCCTTATTGTTCTTTGAGTTGACGTTGCTTTATTATACCTTCTAGGCTGTTGGAGAGGAAGTGGCGCCACTCCCTTTCAAATGAGGCTATCAACCTTTCCCATAAATACAAATCCCGCCGTTTTCCCAGCTTCCTCCGAGCAAGAAAGCTACGGAACAATTGCCTTATGTCTTAGCCTAGAACTGATGGGGTGTCTGGCTACCCAAATATTAAAGAACATGGTTGAATTTTGGGAAAAATGGCAAGAACATGAAACCAGAGAAGAGAGCTCGGTGTCCAACAGTGGGGAATGCCTACCACGGTTGGGCTTTTGGTGTTCTCCGAGACGTTTTATGATCAGGTGAGGGAACGATGCCAGGACGTAGGGCAGTGAATTTTATAAACCTCATTCCAGCTGCACTAAAACTTCTCCAGCCTAGCAATAATTCGTCTGCAGTTGACATAATAATGAATCATCTGCCAGGAAAGCCACCCAAGGACCCAACAATGTGTCTTTCCTTTCTATTGGGAGTTATTTTCAACAACCCACAAATTCCAAGTTCAACAACAAAATAAGGAACCTTGGGGGGTCTTCTAATCCAACCCCCTGTTCAAGCAGAAGACCTTAAACCATTCCAGGCAAATGGTTGTCCAACCTCTTCTTAAAGACTTCCAGCGTTGGAGCATTCACAACTTCTGGAGGCAAGTTGTTCCACTGATTAATTGATCTCACCGTCAGGAAGTTTCTCCTAGGTTGCTTCTCTCCTTGATTAGTTTCCACCCATTGCTTCTTGTCCTGCCCTCAGGTGCTTTGGGAAATAGTTTGACTCCCTCTTCTTGGTGGCAACCCCTGAGATTTTGGAACCCTGCTATCACATCTCCCCTAGTCCTCGTTGTAAGCCACCTAGAATTCTTATAGCAGGGAGTTCTCATTTAGTGACCATCTGCAGTCACGGCCAGGCTGAAAAAGCAACCTATCCTTCAATTTATGACCTGTCTTCTTCTTGCGCCATAGCCGTCATCAGACGTCGACGATCATGTTGGCAATCCTATTTTTACCAACAGCCACGGGCAAAAGTGCTGCAGAGTTTTGGCCAAACCAAAACTTAGATTTTGAAGCCATGAGGATCTTCTTCTTCTGCCTGGACCTCCTTTGCCTTCAATCTTTCCTTGGAGGATGATTAAGTGAAGGATGTCCTATTTTTGCATCACATGTCCCAAAATATTCTTAACTTTTGCTTTTTTTTAATGTTTTTGATGGTTTCCCTTGGCTCTCCCAGGTGGCTTATCCCCTCCTCAGTTCTGATTTTGTCAACCCAGCTTCTACGTGACGGCCACCTGTCAATGTTTCAAATGCTTATCTCAGAGGGTGCCACAAAGAAGAGGGAGTCAAACTATTCTCCAAAGCACCTGGGGGCAGGACAAGAAGCAATGGGTGGAAACTAATCAAGGAGAGAAGCAACTTAGAACTAAGGAGAAATTTCCTGACAGTAAGAACAATTAATCTCTGGAACAGCTTGCCTCCAGAGATTGTGAATGCCCCAACCCTGGAAGTCTTTAAGAAGATGTTAGACAGCCATTTGTCTGAAATGGTATAAGGTTCCTGCCCACCCAGGGGGTTGGACTAGAAGACCTACAAGGTCCCTTCCAACTCTGCTATTGTATTGTATTGTATTTTTATGACCTGCGCAGGACTTTAAAGCAAAGGAAAGCTGAATGCAATTCATAAGCAGAGGGACCTACCTATATGCTTCACTGAACCACCAGGTTTCCTCTCCCAACCGTGGTCGCTAAACAAGGACCACCTCTAAGAGATAGGTGGCTTTGTAAACCCTATAGGCCAGTCGATAAATGACATTCCGAAAATATAGTCCTCCGGCAGACCAAGCCCACAAAAATTCTTAGCCGCTTTTCACGTCTTCAAACCTTTCTGGCAACGCGCAGCAGACAAAAATAAGCTAAATGACAATATATGGCTTTTGAAGACCAAGGACAGAAAACCGGTTCAAATGCTATTTTAATCTCTTAACGGTTTTACTATTTTTCACCGACACTCACTTTATTATGTCTTTTATTTTTAGATCGGGCTTGCCCCCAGCCTGACCCTTCCAAGCAGTTAATACTTACTCTAGGGCCAACTGGCAAACTTTTAGAAATGAGTTAAGGACTCTTCAAGAGAACCTACCGACTGCCCCTCCTTGGCAGAAAGGAAGAGGTGGGGGGAAAGGGAATTATGGCCCTCAGAAATGGACTATGACTTCATTCAATCCTTCCATGGCCCTTCCCAGAACTATCTAATGGCTGCCACTGCAGGAACAAAACCTGAATAAACAGCTCGGGCAGTCCAAGGATAAGAGAGAGATTTCCTGCCGCAGATTTCAGATTAGGAACGGCAAGAAAACTCAGCGGCTTTGTGGCCACTTAGGATCTTTTAGCCTCCCAACCAAGGTTGGTTTTTAGGGAGGAAAAAAAACTGGAAGGATTTGAAGATTCCCAAGCAATAGGACTACAGGAAGCCCTCAACTTAGAACTGTTGTTTCATTTAGCGACCGAAGCTAAAAGAGCGCTGGAAAAAATGGACTTCTGACCAGTTTTTAGTTGCAGCAGCCCCAATTTTGATCCCGCGATCCACATTTAGGTGGCCCATATTTATGACGGGTGCTTGCAGTGTTCCGGGGTCACGGGATCCCCTTTTGCACAATCAGGAGGCTGTCGAGTTCGATCCCAGGTAGAGGCAGATATTTCCCTCTCTCTCTCTCTGGCCACCATGAGAATGCGTCTGAACAAAAGACAGGAAGGGCATCTGGCCAGGAATCGGTCAGCTCCATTCCAGTTGCCCAGACTCCGCTCCGCACGGGATTACGGGGGGTCATTACAAGAAGAGGAGTGATTCACTTAACAACGGTGGCAAGAAAAGGTCGTAACTCGGGCAAAACCCACTTCGTAACTGTCTTGCTTAGAAACATAAAGGTTGAGTTTGATTTGGGGCCGTACGGCGAGGCCTGCCCACAGAAAGAGAAGTAACGCTGCGAGTGTGTGTGTTACAAAACCAACTTTGGCAATTCCTAGCAAACCTCAGGAAATGGGAAGGGTGGCCCCCTCGTTCCTTTCTGATGTTTGTTCAGGTAGAGAATCGGCTTACAAGGAACAAGCAGGGTCTTTCTTCCTTGTTTCGGAGCTTCTGGGCCCGGTTCCCAGTTCCCGGCCCGGCCCGAGGGATGCTTCATTCAGGTTTGTTCCCAGGTGAGGAATCGAGTGACTGCACACCCAATCGGAGGAAGGAGAAGTGCCGGTCTCTCTCTCTTTCTGCAAGCCAAGATCGGTGCAAAATGAGATGGGGAAAAGAAGGGAGAGCGATGGAGATAAAAGCCCAGCCTAAACAATAGGTCTCCTTTAGCCGTTTCTCAAAGGTTCGTTTGTGGTCCTGGGAAGCGGATTGTCCCAAAGGTGCTATTTCCCCACCCCACCCCCCAAGAGGCAACTGTGGACTTTCTGGTTAGAAGAACTTTAGACGATGGGTAACCAGAAAGTCCAGTGGCCTCTTTAGAAAAGCAACTTTGGCGCAACCGTGGCCTGGATGACTGAGGATCTCAATACAATAGCAGAGTTGGAAGGAGGTCCTCTAGTCCAACCCCCTGCCTAGGCAGGAAATCCTATACCGTTTCCGACAAATGGCTCTCCAATATCTTCTCAAAGACTTCCAGTGTTGGGGCATTCACAACTTCTGGAGGCAAGCTGTTCCACTGGTTAATTGTTCTCTGTCAGGAAATTCCTCCTCAGTTCTAAGTTCCTTCTCTCCTTGATTAATTTCCACCCATTGCTTCTTGTTCTGCCCTCAGGTGGAGAATAGCTTGACTCCCTCTTCTTTGGGGCAACCCCTGAGATATTGGAAGACTGCTATCGTGTCTCCCCTGGTCCTTCTTTTCATTAAACTAGACATAGCCAATTCCTGCAACCGTTCTTCGTATGTTTTAGTCTCCAGTCTCTTAATTCTCTTTGTTGCTCTTCTCTGCACTCTTTCCAGAGTCTCTCCGCAGACAGGGCTCCAATTGTGCACGAGGCTGCTCTTGTGACTATCTTTTGACACACACGCCCTGCAAGAAACTCCCAAATACTGAAGGAAATAGAAAGCAGGGAGGGAGGGAAAATCCCTTCCTCCCACAGACATTTATGCAGATTGCCCCTTCGAAGAGATCCGTCAACCAGGTCACCGTTGCTGGCAGAATAATCAGCTCCTGGGGAACCCAAAGCAAGGGGGCCATTCGGAGAGGACCAAAGCCTTGGAATCCAGGCAGTCCTCGATTTACAATCATTTAACGACCGTGCAAAGTTACGATGGTGCTGGGAGCGACTTACGACTGGTCCTCGTCATTTACGACCGTCACAACGTCCCTGCAATTACAACTTTGGTGCTTGGCAAACCAGCTCGTGTTGACAAAGGTGGTAGCATCCACCGGTTAGAACTTGCCTCGGGAGGGGGGGGGAGGAGAACCTCCAAACAAGTGACATCCATGGAGGGGGGAAGAGGGAAGCCGGATTCACTTAACGACTGTGGCAGAAAAAGTTGTAAAATGTAAAACTCACTTAAAGACCGCCGTTTAGCGACAAAATCCTGGTGCTAAGCCGAGGACTGGACAAGTTGTTCTCATTTAGGGCACAGTTCCCCTCTCGGCGGCGGCCATACATTGAGAGGTGTGGAGAAAGGAGAGCCTCGTGGTTCGTGGAGTCAGCCGCTCACCTGGTGGCCCCCAGGTATTCCTTTGTCTTGGGAGCCGCTCCCAGTCTCAAGGGCGGAGCCAATTCCCAACCACACCTGGTGAGTCAGGCCCGTTGGAAGCTCCTGCGTTTGCAAGTCCAAATCTGCAGGTGAATAACTGCACCTACCATCCGCCTTATAGTGGGAGAACCGCTTCCCTCGGCCAACGTTAAGGCTTGGAGGCAAAAATTCTTTATAAATAAAAATGTAACTATGAGCTTGTTCAAAACCGGTAATCTCCGAAAGTTACTGCACTGATCGCTTCCAAATTTTCACACAATGTTCCTTTCAAATACGGCACCAATGATATAGAGAGATTGTGTAGATGTCACACCTGTGCCAGGTACACGCAACGGAAATGTAAGAAATGTAGGTAGATGGAGAGAGAGAGAGAGAGCAGTGAGCCACAGGATGACATAATACAAAATGTCATAATACTCTGTCCATAAGATTCAAGGAGAAATACAGTAGGTAGGTAGGCAGGCAGCTATAGGGATAGAGAGAGGGAGGGAGAAATGCAGTAGGTAGGTAGGTAGAGAGAGGGAGAAATACAGTAGGTAGGTACATAGGTAGGTAGAGGGATAGAACAAGGGAGAAATACAGTAGGTAGGTAGGTGGATAGAGAGGTAGAGGTAGAAATACAGTAGGTAGGTAGGTAGAGGGATAGAGAGAGAGAGGTAGAAATACAGTAGGTAGGTAGGTAGGTAGAGGGATAGAGAGAGGGAGAAATACGGTAGGTAGGTAGATAGAGGGAGAGAGGGAGAAATACAATAGGTAGGTAGGTAGAGGGAGAGAGGGAGAAATACAGTAGGTAGGTAGGTAGAGGGATAGAGGGAGAAATACAGTAGGTAGGTAGATGGATAGAGGGAGAGAGGAAGAAATACAGTAGGTAGGTACGTAGAGGGAGAGAGGGAGAAATATAGTAGGTAGGTTGGGGGTTATACAGTGGTTGTGTGTACGTATTTGTGTGTGCAGGTGTAGATCTACACACAGATTGGTTGGCCATTTAACTAGACTGGGCCCACAGCAACGCATGGCCGGCAACAGCTAGTGGCAAATAAAAGAAGCGGAGGGAAAGGGAACTTGGGCTCCTGGCTATCCCACTCACAGCTGCACCTGAACCCTTGTTTCCTCAATCCACCACGCCCTGGTTACGACCGACACAGAATGCAACAACCCTTTGCTTAGCCAGCTAGCAGGAAAAAGCAATCAACTCTTGTTTCTTCTTTTGGCTCCCCACCCCCATCTAGTGGCCATTAGAGGAACAGCCCAAACAGGGCCACAATCTGATTTTAGTTGTTTTTTGTTTTTTTTTAAATCCTCGCTTTATTATTAGTTAAAGCACCTTTAACCTTTGGTGTGGATTTCAAGGGGTGGCTCTTAACCACAGAGGGCAGGGCCCATGGCCACGGATGAAACCCTGCAGGTGATCCTGTGTGGCTCAGGCTCCTGTCTCAGGTGGCTTTCTTGGGTGCCACTTCTCTTGAGAATTAATAATAATAATAATAATAATAATAATAATAATGATCTTTATTGTCATTGTACTAAAATTACAATGAAATTGTCCCTTTCTACTTCGTCCTTTTACTCATTTCGTGTGCAAAATGCGGCACAGTGCATCACCTTCATAGAAACAACCTACACAAGGCGTACCACAAAAATAGAAAACGCCGGAGCTGGGCGTTATTTTTCAAAATATCCGTGCAGTGCGGGTGACAAATAAAAGGATGAATAAAATCAAACCGCCCATCCCTGATGGAACCGAAGTAACAGCCATGCGTGCTATTGGCAAATCAAGACACCTGTTTATTGGTTTTAACAAACGCCCTTAAAAAAAAGGGGGGGCTGACATTCTCACGGTGGATAAGGGGAGTGCAAGGGTGGGAGGTTACTGGGAAGACGCCATGATACTGGAAACACCTGAAAGAAAGCAGAAGGGGAACAGGGTGGTGAAGAGAGAGACGTCCAAGGTACAAAACGGCCTTTGGCTGATCCAGATGAACGATCACAACCTGGCAAACTCAAGGCCCGGAGGGGAGGGGCCAAAAAAAGGCCCATTTTTGGGTCATTTCTACCCTCCCCAGCCTCCCCCAGGAACACTTTGCCGGCCTCCCAAACCCTCTGCATGTCCATTTTTTTGCGAAGGGGGCAGGTTTCAGGAGGCAAAAAAAAAATAAAAATGCTGCATGCAGTGTATAAGACGCACCCAGATTTTCACCCTCTTTTTGGGGGGGGTGGGGGATGGGAAAGGTGTGTCTTATCCTCCGAAAAATACGGCATATCTTTTCATGTGACAACACTGAAGAAATGGCACTCGGCTACAATGTAAAGTCGTGAGCATCCAGCTTGTACAACAGTGTAAAGGTGTAAAACAGTGTAAAAATAAGGCAGCCACACAGCCATTCATGTCTAATGGTGGCAATCCAAGAAAGTACACCCCTAAGTGATGTGTGCTTCAGTGAACATGAAAAGATATGCTTAAAATATTTAAGGAACGCCTGTGAAAAGCTGCATATTTTAGGAGGCAACACCCACCACAGGGATGTAGCCACAAAAGCATTCCTCAGCCAGTGATGGCTAACCTTTTTTGGCTTGCGTGCCAAAAGTGGGGGGAGCACAGGATGGTCGTGCGTGGGCGTGCCACACCCATAATGCTATGTGCGCGACCCCCTGCTTTTGGTGCACTTTTTTCACCCTCCCCAGGCTCCAGGGGCTTTCTAGGAGCCTGGGAAGGGTAAAAACAGCCTCCCACCTCCAGAGGCTTCAGGAGCTTCCCTGAAGCCTCCAGAGGGCGAAAAACAGCCTCAAATGAAGGCCTAAATCAGCTGGCCAGCACCCACAAGTGCGCCGGAGCTGACAGGGCAATGCCTCGCGTGCCCTAAGAAATGGTTCCGCGTGCCACCTGTGGCACCCGTGCCATAGGTTCGCCATCACTGCCTCAGACAAACTACTGAACAAAAATTGATCTTGACCAGTGGTAATCAAGCTTGTCCCTACCGCCCACTAGTAGGCATTCCAGCTTTCATGGTGGGCGGTGGGGGTTTTGTCCGATACTGAAGCACTTTCCTTTTTAAAAAAAAATATTAATTGACTTCCCTACTTTATAAATCACCATTACTGTATTATTATTATTTATTGGACTGTAGAACCGGTGGGTGGTTAGAACATTTTACTACTAATAGAGATACAAAAGTGGGCGGTAGGTATAAAAAGGTTGACGACCCCTGGTCTTGACTGTCTCCTTTCCACTGGACACTGACAATCCACCCAACCAGAGGAAAAGTTCCCGATAAGAAAATTGAGAGAATGCAAATCCAGGAACTTCCCAGCCTTTTCTTATGTTTCTGAATGCTGGGAGCAAAGGAATGGGGGTGCTACACAGAGGATGCCATTCTGCTTGGGGGTGGGCGGGGGAAGAGGGGGACAGGGGCGGGAAGCCTTGTGACTGACGAAGTTCAGCTCATAACATCATGATGGTTTGTGAGGATTTGCCTGCATGAGGGAACCTCATCAAGTCAAAAGAGGGCATAAAACACAGCTAACTTTAGAAAAAAAGTTACACCGGGCTTCTGAGTTCCAAACGTACGCAAACACACACCCAGCTCTTCTCAGCAACTTCTGAGAGCATAAGTCAGGCAGGCATCACATAGGAAAACATGATGGCACATGCGCTTTGCACATATTGCAACAACTTAGCTCCAAGTCATGGCCTCTGTGGTTTAGGGCAGGGGTCCCCAAAACTTGGCAACTTTAAGACGTGTGGACTTCAACTCCCAGAATTCTCCAGCCAACAGAGCAGCATGGGCGAGGGAGTCCAGGTGCAGAGGCGGGAGAAGAGAGATGTGCTTGAGCTTCCACATGAATGGGTGGATGGGAGATATTTCAGTGCTCTGGGCGGGAGCTTTGCGTTTTTATTTTTTCTAATGCTTGCCATTCGTTCAGTTTAGTTTTGAGTTAAGTTTAGCGTTTACCTTTCCCTTTAGTTTAATGTTTAGTGCAGAGGTCTTCAAACATGGCAACTTTGAGACTTGCGGACTTCAACTCCCAGAATTCTGAAAGACAGACAGAATTCTGGGAACTGAAGTCCACGAGTCTTAAAGTTGCCAAGTTTGAAGACCCTCTAGTTTAGGGGGAATGGGGTGGAGTTATAGAGTAAGATGAGCAGGGGAAGAAAAGACACTCACTGTCAAAGTCTATTTTCTCCACAATGTTTTTAGGCTTGATGTTCTCTTCCTGGTTGCAAATGAATATCGTCCCAGGCTCCGTTTCTACCCAGCCATATTTGCTCATCCAAGACTTCAGCTGATTATCTGCAACCAAAACGAAGAGTTACAAGCTGTGGAGGGATTTAGGCCAAAGAGAAAATTCAGTGTTTCGTTAGACACTCTCTTCCTTCCTTCAAAGTTTATGAAAATGATGATTAATGCAAAATATACAAGGAAACATCCAAACGGTGAAAGCAGTGGAGAATTTGCAATGGGAGGAACAAAATGAATTATATAGCTAAGAACACAGGAACGGGTTTCACCACGTGGAAAAACTAAAGAGAAATGTAAAACTTGTTTGCTTCCCATTTTCCCATTTGTTTATCCTGTCACCTTAAACCATGAGACGGGCCGGCAATTTGATTGACAGCTAGAACTGATAGCTAAGACAGACAGACGTCAAGAGTTCCAGATGCCGTAATTACATCATGAGCCTCCAGCCAATCTTCAAAAGAAACCCAGTTATTTATTAGGAGCTTCATGTCGGCACCTTCCCAAGTGAAGCCAGCTCTGATCCCACGTAATTTACGACCCCAACTACGACCCTGTTCCCCCCCTCTCCCCAGGGTGTCATCAATCGCATTCACCAATGGGGCAACTTTGCAGGTTGTACAGATCACTCCCCTCCCACCGCTGTAAGCAACCCTGAGAGAGTTAAGTCTGGAAGGTGCATCTGTCTTTTGCGGCCATGCCCTTCCATGGGCTTCCCACCCACCCACCCTTTCCTATGGCAACTCGAGAGCAGGCCAACTTGCTTTGCGAGTTGACAAGACTGATAGACAAGGGCAGACAGATTAATTAGATTAGATTGGTAGATAGATAATTTTGCAAATTAACATGGCGATTAAAACACAATATTCCATTTCCCCCCCCCCCCATATCCCTCCATTCTAAATATCAGCAGGCTCCAAGGAGACAAGAAAACATTTGTATGAACCCACGTGACAAAGGGAAGGAAACGATATACCTGCCTTTACAGCCACTCACCTGACAGATCGCCCAACATTTTGGCCAGAAGCCACCGGTCTATGTGCTGGTATGTGATTCCAACTACGTGGCAAATGACTGCAAAAGGGAAAAAAAAGAGTACACTGAGAATCCTAACCGGGGTTAAGGCGACAGACTTTAACCAGTCATTAAAGGAGGGAGGGGGGAAGAGGAGATTTGCCTAGTGAGGAGGGACTGCAACACTTGTGCGACTAAAGTGACTTGAAGAGCACCGCACATCACTCTGTAACCAGGGCCTTCTGCAAGGGGAGGAGCCTCAAAAAAAAAGAAGGGAGGGCTGCTCTCGTGACCTTATTTTTTGACACACTCACCCACCCTGCAAGAATCTCCCAAATGCAGTGTTTCCCCGAAAATAAGACAGGGCCTTATTTTCCTTTGACCCCCCCCCCCAAAACAAACAAACGCTTGGCCTTATTTTCAGGGAGGTCCTATGATTTTTGAGGTGCAGGAGACGGCGAGCATGGTCACCTCTTGGCTGCTACGGTGCACATCGCTGGGGCTGCCGTTCTTTTTGCAGCGGTCATTAGCATGACAGAAGGGGCGTAGTGGCTAGGGTTGCGGGAGTGGCCATTAGGTAAGGGCATGTGGGATGCATGGGGCATGTTCCCCCTCCCTTCCCCCCCACCTCCAGCCTTGCCTCCTCACCTCGTGTTGTTTGTGCGGTAAGCAACCAGAGGAAATGGCTGGGATTGGCTGCGCATGGGTTTAAATATTTCCGGGGAGGGCTTATTTTAGCTCATGTGCTCCGATTGGGCCTATTAGCTGAGGAGGTCTTATTTTCCAGGGAATTAAAGGGTATTAAAAGACATCTAAAGCAGGGAAGGGGGGGAAAAAACCTCCCTCCAAGGGTCATTACTTGAGACCCCTCCCATCCCCAAGCAAATTACAATACTTTCGACTTACATTTCCTAACCGAATCTTCAAATCCAATGATCCCATCTAAGAGTTTCATGTTTTTATCCAGAGCTTGCTAATATTAAAAAAAAACCCAGAAGTAAGATCAGATAGTCTTGGTCAACACCAGGACACGGTCAATGACAGATATTTGTTTATATTCCTACAATGAAAGCATCCAAATTTACTGTTTCAGGATATTAAACAAAAGCAGCATGAAAAATAGTTTAGAATATTTGCAACCGACCTAACAATCCGACATATTCAACGACCGGCTCTTCCCAGAAACCAACGTGTCGTTCTGCAGATGATCCTTGGACTGCAATACAGGTAATCCTTGACTTATGACCCCAATTGGAACCCAAATTTCCATTCCTAAACTAGGCAGTCGTTAAGTGAGTTGCGTCCAAGTTCACCACCTTTTTTTTGCCACAGTTGTTAAGTGAAGCAAGCGGTCATTAAGCCAATCCAGGTTCCTCCACTGACTCTGCCTGGGCCAGCTGGGAAGGCTGCAGCTGATGATCACGTGACCCCCCCCCCCAGGATGCCACAACCGTCAAATAAATGCATGCCAAGTGCCCAAATTTCAATCATGTGACCACAGGGATGGTGCAAAAGTGCAATGATGCACATGCTAGTTTTTTCTTTTCTCTTTTTTTTTCTTTCTATTATAATTTTGCACCAGTGAAGTTAAAACCAATTTCATTGTAATTTTAGTACAATGACAATAAAGATTATTATTATTTACTTTATTCATAAAACATGAAACTCAGCCAACTAAACATTTAAAAATGCATTGCAAATACTATTGACTGGTGCTAATGGTTGATACAGTTTGCTTATTATTATTATGATCAGTCATAAATCACTATTTTCAGTGCTGTTGTAATTTTGAACAGTGACTAAATGAACGGTTGCAAGTCAAGGACTACCTATGTTAAAAGTATGTATTTCACAAACGCAAACTAATTTTGATTTCCACAGCTTTATCAGTCACAACTGTGTGAATCGATTAATACGAATGACTCACCCAGAAAGCCTGAAAGTGGCAGTTCTCCAACAACTCCCCCAGGTATAAAATCTGACGGATCGGACTCTCTTCTTGCTGGCAGCAGCAGAGTTAAGGAAAGCTACATATGAAGCTGGAGAAAAAGCATGGAATTTCGCCCCCATCTATCCCAGGATCTTTTGGACCAGAGAAGCTATTAAATGCTCCCATCCTTGCTCTCCGGACAGAAAGCCCCTTGAAGGGACAAGAAGCATTTGAAATGTGGTTTTTACAGGGGGCCGTTACGTAGAAGCTGGACTGACAAAATCAGAAATGAGAAGGGGATAAGCCGCCTGGGAAAACCAAGGGAGATCCTCAAAACCATCAAAAAGCAAAAGAATATTTTGGACAGGTGATACAACAGCTGGTAAAAATACGCCGCGCTTCACTTAATCCTCCTTCAAGGAAAGACTGAAGGCAAAGGAGGTCCAGGCAGAAGAAGAAGATCATCATGGCTTCAAAATCTAAGGGTCCGGTTTGGACAAAACTCAGCAGCACTTTTGCGCGCGGCTGTCGATAAAAATAGGATCGCCAACATGAACACGAACGTCCGATGATGGACAAGGCACAAGAAAAGGAAGAATGGGAAGGATGCAAATTTGAGTTAGGATATATGGTTTAAGTTTTACAATGTGTTAGGTTATATGACACGGTATTTAGATCTTAAGAATTATCATGTATGTATTTTAATGTTTAACTAAAAGGTTAAAGGTGTGGGTGTTTATGATGGGTTTGTTATAAGGTTTCTAATGGATTGATTATATACAGAATAAATATCAGACTAGGAAGTACTATGTAGCTTTTAGGTAAGAATGCTTAGATTGATAGGTGAACAGAGTAAATATGCTTGGAATTATTAGAGTGGTGTATAGCGGAAGTCAGAGGGGTGGGTTTGAATGGGAGGTGGGGGAGGGTTAGGGTGGAGAAATATATATGTATGATTAATCTAGAGATGGGAATAATGGGATACGGTTATTTTAAGAGAAATTTATATTATGTTTTATATATGTTTAATTAACTTAGAAGATGGCGTTAATGGGATATTGATATATTAAGAGAAATTTATATTGTGTTTGCTGGGAGGCGAGGGGGTATAATATCTGAATGAGAAATTTATTCTAAGACGGGGTGAGGTGAGGGGGTATAGTATTTGTATGTGATTTATATTATATGTCGGGGGGGGGTAAAAAGGGGGAAAATCTGTTTGAATAAAACTTTTTCAATTAAAAAAAAGAAAAGAAAAGGAAGAATTCTGCCCAGCTAAAACAGAGGCTTTTTAAGTACACCTGATCATACCTCCATCTATCTGAGTAAGCCTGATGGCATATTTGGTGGCTGGCTCAGGAATTCTGGGAGTTGAAGTCCACAAGTTACCAAGGGACCATAGTTGCCCGTTCCTGGTCTAAGCCATCGTTCTCCATCTAGGCCTTTTCCTGGTGAGCCGGGCCTGGTGGGGAGGCTTCAAGTCCCAATAGGGATCTGGGGGAAGTTATCCTAGAGTACAAACAGGATACGCGAGCCTGGTCAATCATGCACTTGCAGAGTGTGAAGTCCGTGTGAGGCAGGTTGGTCAGCGCTTTGAGGAGAATCTGGGCAGTCACCGAGACTTGGAATAAGTTAGGATTAAACTGATACCTAGAGGAGAAAAGGACGACGAGATCAGAACCCCACAAGAATTGTGCAGGAAAACTAACAAGAAGGCACAGCATTTCCGCTCCTAGGCAACCACTGCAGGATTTCTCCCTCTAGAATTCATTGAAGAAATGTTTCGTGGCCGCTCAAACTCACTCTCATTGACTCAAGGCCATTTGCAAGGATAAAAGACTAAAACAACAATGGAAAAAAATCAACAACCCCTTTCACCCTCTTGCCAACAACCAACAACCGAGGCAGCAGATGGGCTTCATCCCGCTTCTGGATCCCCAGGTCTTGCCTTCGAAGCTTTGTGGAAAGAGGGTGTGTTAGGATAATTATCCTGATGTATATATAAGCCAGGATTAATAAAAGGTATATGTAACTTTAAAGACTATGTGGAATCTGATTGGCTGTGCTTCCCAGCTCAATCATAAAAGGCAGCTGGAAACACAGTTCATCCCCTTTTGCTTTCCTTTGCTTCCTGATTGCCACTGAGGAAGGAGCGGAACCTGAAGACGGATGAAGACTCATTGTTTTGACTGAATGTAAGATAATTGTGTTTTGGTGAAGGACTGTTTATTGAGTTAGTATCACTGTTTGGAAGAAGTATTTTAGTTACATCAAGAGTAAAGACTATTTATTTTTCTACTATCAGTGTTTGATAGTTTCTGTGTGGTTTAAGCAACGTATCTCTTGCTGTCTGGTGTATTGCACTATTCCACCTGTTTATTTTCCAACGGGGGGTGTTTTTACCCCTAACAGGGTGGAAGCGTCAAAAGATCAGCAACTCACAGTTTGAGCACAGCCAGATTGGCCTCCAAGTCGTAAGCATTCTCTTTAGCCTGGGTCTCCACGTAGTGCTGCAGAGTGACAAGATTTTCTGGGTTGTATCTGAAAGTCAGGAAAAGATGGAGCAGCTGTCAGGAAGGACACCCCAAAGACCAATGGAGGCAGGCAGAGGTGACCACGGACAAGCGTTCTCCTTCCAACTCTTGACATCCATGTTGTACTGAAAAGCTCCAGTTCCCCATTCCTGCTCCTGGTGTCTCCTTGCACCCCCTTCTCCTCTCTGAGCCTGGCTTCCGTCGGCTGTCAGTCTCAAGAATGAAAGGCCTGTTTGTGGAGAGGAACATCTAACACGATGCATGTATTTCTTAAATTTATGTGTCGCCACGCTCACCTGGAGGCGAACAAATTTTGTAGAGTCATTAAAACGTTTGGTAAATATTAAAGAATATGAAGAAAATCATTCCATTCGCCTTATTCAGCAAAGGAGCATTATTTCTAACACGACTCTAGGCAGTTTACAATCAATTTAAAAAAGTGCAAAAACATCAAAACCATAAATAAAGGTAGAAGTAAATGTTCCCCTCGCATATATGTGCTGGTCATTCCCGACTCTAAGGGGTGGTGCTCATCTCCGTTTCAAAGCCAAAAAGCCAGCGCTGTCCGAAGACATCTCCGTGGTCACGTGGCTGGCATGACTCAATGCCGAAGGCACACAGAACGCTGTTACTTTCCCACCAAAGGTGGTGCCTATTCTTTCTACTTCCATTATTCACCTGCTCTTGAACTCCTAGGTTAGCAGAAGCTGGGACAACTAATGGGAACTCACTCCATTACGTGGCACTAGGAATTTGAACGGCTGAACTGCCCACCTTTCTGATTGACAAGCTCAGCGTCTTAGCCACTGAACCACGGCGTCCCTCTAAACCATAAATACTAACACTAAAATTGATTTCATCGCTCTAGCTGGTGTCTACCCACATGCAGGATGAAGGAGGCCTCCTCCGCATGTTTCCAACCAATACAGTCTCCAGTTTTCCTTTGCCAATTGGGCCCCGGGCAATATTTGCCGATGTCGTCGGTCCATCTTATTTTAGGTCTTTTTCACTTTTAAAAATTGATTTAAGAGTGAGAAAGATGGGAAGGAAGAGAGCAAGCCCCATGCATTGGACGGCAAAATGCGAGAAAGGAAGCCCCAGGGTCTGTTTGATCAAGTGGAGGACCAGCTCCAGGGATCTCCTGGTGGTCCCCATTCCCACCACCTGAAGCCAAGGGGTGGAGAAAGGCAGAAGTCTCAGTTTGACTTTAAAATCTTATATTTATATTTATATATAAAGTGGGAAAGAAACTAATTCCTTCCGCCCCATCCCGGTTTCTCCTCCCTAAAATCCCCCCCCCTTTTTTGAAGCTAAAAGGAGACGCGGGAGAGGCAGAAATGCTGCCGGCCCGGCCAAGACGTGGGGTTCCTGAGCATGAGCAGAGCGCCATCCTCTCGCTGAGCTTCCTGAGGTTCCCGGCTGAAAGGTTTCGGACTCTTCGGGAAATACCTGTCGATGCCCTTCAGCAGCTTCCCGACGCTCGCCCGCATCTGCTCGAAGGCCGCCATGGCTGCGGAGGCAGGAGACGAAGAAAGGAAAGGGGAGGCCGGAAAGGAAGCGGAAGAAGCAAAGCGAAGGAAACTTCCGGCTAACGAAGGCGCCGACTTCCTTTCCCGCTCTAGGCTTCTGCCGGAGGCCTGCGGAGCACACACCGCGCGCGCGTGCGCAGCGAAGGCAGGCGTACCGAAGGATCGTGTAAACAAGCGTTCGTCCACCTCCACCGCTTCTAAGACGTCGCGGGACTTCAACTCCCAGAATTCCTCAGCCGACAGAATAGGCTCCTTCCCTTGGGCCTGGCCAATCCACTGCACTGTGGGAGTTGAAGTCCGCACGTTCTTAAGAGCGGCTGAGGATGAACAACACTGGCCCAGAGCCGCCTTCTCCGCGCCCCGCCTTATAAGTAGCCCCGCCCACTTCCCGCCTCCTTGTCAAAAGCATGTGCTCTTTGACAATGAGGGCTAGGAACTTGGTTTGCTTTCTTCATCACCCCTTTTGAAAATAAATTCTCCAGATATATCCTAGCTGCGTGCTACAATCATAAACCTTTATGAATGACTCCAAGCCTCAATGAATAAATTCAGAAGGGACCGTAGATTACAAGGGGGGAGGCATTTCCCAATTTGCTTCGTCTCTGACCAGCTACCTCAATGCCCCCTGGCAGTGCCAACCAAGGGAGAGGGCAGGAAAGCAGGCTGGGAGCCCCCCACCCTGGCATCTCTGCAACTTACCCTACCAGACTCTGCTACAGCCTACCCACCTTCCAAGGGCTTTCTTACCCTACCGGTGGCTGCATGGGCATCAGGGATGGGCTGGGGGCTTCAGCGTGCTTCAAGACAGACGACTTTAAGACGTGTGGATTTCAATTCCCAGAATTCCACAGCTGGGAGTTGAAGTCCACGCATCTTAAAATGGCCAAGATTAGATATCCCTGCTTTTAAAAAGTCTTGGGCTCCTGCACCCTAGAGATTTACCCCCATGAGATGCTCACTGTCCCAGCCTAGGAGACAATCAAGTCAAGCGCAGACCAGAATCCACATGGGATTCGGAGGCACAACTGATGGGAGGTTTCGAGGCATCATCTACAGTACCCCCAAAGTAAACAGGATCTTCCTTTGAACCTATATCACTTTTGGAAAAGCCCCAAGACCCAAAGATGAATCACGCATGTGAATGGGAGTGCTTTGGAGGAGAAGGATGGAGGGGGGGGTCATTCTTTTTACCGCAAATATCCGTTTTAGGGTATTTGTTGATTTATTCAATGTATACTGTTTCTCTACCCCCACCCCTTGCAGGAAGCAGCATGCACAGTGAAAAACATCAATGTAACTAGATAAATAGATAGATAGATAGATAGATAGATAGGTAGGTAGGTAGGTAGGTAGGTAGGTAGGTAGGTAGGTAGGTAGTTTTTCACTGTGTTTGCTGCATCTATCTATCTATCTATCTATCTACCTACCTACCTACCTACCTACCTACCTACCTGGATTATCTATCTATCTATCTATCTATCTATCTATCTATCTATCTATCTATCTATCTATCTATCTATCTATCTATCTATCTACCTACCTACCTGGATTATCTATCTATCTATCTATCTATCTATCTATCTATCTATCTATCTATCTATCTATCTATCTATCTATCTATCTATCTATCTATCTATCTATCTATCTATCTATCCATCCATCCATCCATCCATCCATCCATCCATCCATCCATCCATCCATCCATCCATCTATCTATCTATCTATCTATCTATCTATCTATCTATCTATCTGCTTTCGTAGATTTTCACAGGTGTAGGTATGCTGGTATTGCCATCCTCGGGTGTTTTCCCGTGTATATAGCATGGAATTGTTATTGCAACGTTTCAGCAAGATCTCACTTGCCATCCTCAGGCTTCGGTATGCAATATCCTACCTGGATATCTATCTATCTATCTATCTATCTATCTATCTATCTATCTATCTATCTATCTATCTATCTATCTATCTATCTATCTATCTATCAACCTACCTACCTACCTACCAACCAACCAACCAACCAACCAACCTACCTTGGCTATATGTGTGTATGTTCCAGCATAACTCTGGAACACTTGGAGCAATTTTAACCAAAGTTGGTATACAGATGACTTACTCTCTGGAAAAAAAATACTGTGGGGATAAGACACCCCTAACACCAGACCCCTAGTAAAGTCTCCTGCTTGAACAAGGGTTGGACTAGAAGACCTCCAAGGTCCCTTCCAACTCTGATTCTGGTCCTTAGGACCTTCCTAAAACATTCACAAAGTCGAATCCAACAGCATTCTAAGCACACATGCCTGTAAACTATCCATTTCCCCCTTCGTGTGGCAGGAAACTCAATGGTCACCAATCAGAATTTTTTTAAAAACAGATTTTTGAGAGGGATTAAGGACAGATTTGGGGCAACCTGCAGGCTGGAAAGACCCCATCGGCATCCAAACGCCAAGAAGGGTCTTGATGAGCTCCGGATCAGCCGAGAGGCCCTTCATCTTTCGGCCTCAGAAATCTGCTCGCCCCACATTAATCACGCTGCAAATCAGGAAGCAGAACCCTACTGAGAAGTTCACCCGTATCCTGACCACAGTAGAGAGAACGACGCCTACACGCGTGCAGAGTTTATACCCTCTGCCTGCACAATAGGGGAACCCCTGAACAATGGATGTTCGAGAAAGAGCAGCTCGACTGGAGATTTCCACCCGAAACCCTCAAGAGGACTTTGAACTTCTCCAGCGGGTTGGCGGAGGGACCTATGGGGAAGTCTATAAGGTAACCTCAATTGTCCTGCACGGGGTTTGGGTTCAAGTCCTGCCTGGGCACCTTTTTCCAGCTATGGGGGTTGCTTAAATGGTTTTGTTCCGTGCATTAAACAAACGCAACAAATGTAGATCAAGCTACAAAGAAAAGGCAAGGTGCAAAGTTATTTTTAAAAAAAAATTAATATTAGTCTGTGGAACTTCGGGCCCCATGATATAGGGGAAACTCAACTTATTAGTCTAATAGTCTAATAAATAAAGAAGTATCTCCAGCTGTTTGCAATGCATTAAAATCCTGGTTGTATCTTAATTAAAACCCACAACGAAGGTTAATCTGATGGTTTAGCAATAAATGTACTATAATTGTTTTTGGGTGGAATCCTCATGGAGAAATAGGCATAAAAGTACAGAAGAGTGGACTTTTTTGAGTCTCATCTGTGGTCCCTGACACCATCGGTTGCTGCAAATTCTATCATTTAATTGGCTTTCTGTGGGCCAGAAGGTATGGGATGGAGTGACTGAATCCCAGCCAGGACTAATTATTTGCAAAAATAAAATAAAATAAAATAAAATAAAATAAAATAAAATAAAATAAAATAAAATAAAATAAAATAAAATAAAATAATAATAATAATAATAATAATAATAATAATAATAATAATAATAATAATAATAATAATAATAATAATAATTAATGTAACGATTCCTCAAAGCTGCACAGTGGGGGCAGCCCAATATAACAGGGGTCTCCAACCTTTGCAACTTTAAGTCTGAAGGACTTCAGCTCCCAGGAGCTGAAGTCCTTCAGACTTAAAGTTGTAAAGGTTGGAGACCCCTGCAATATAAAGTTTCCTGTTTACTACTATACCATTCTTTTGTTTTTTTTATTGACTTGTGTTTTTTTATACCCCTGTAACCAAACAAAAAGCCTCAGAGTTTGGCCAGATGTACATAATTACACAGTATTATTATTATTATTATTATTTCTTCTTCTTTTTAAATAATGCCTGTAAGAAAACAATGTTCGTTTCCTCTGTTAGTCACACCCCTGTTGGAAGAAAACGCAGGGTTTTTAATGGCCCATTGACAAAAGTAGAGGCTATTAAAGAGTGAACATGCCTAAAAACACGGTTCTCCATTTCGTATCCACGGAATTATAATGTTCTCTGCCTTTTCAATATTTCCCAGGATATATTCTGGGAATATATCCTCCTCTTCTTATAGGGGAGGGTGTGTGTGCTAACTTCCTACACCCATCACAACTGAATTAATGCCTTCGCTTGAAGGCTCCCTCCCTCAACCGTTTAGCCCAGCAAGGGGCTAAATATCCTTTCTTTGCTCCCCTCTATTTTTGCTAAAAGAAAACCACCCTCTCTCTTTTTTTTACAATACAATAGCAGAGTTGGAAGGGACCTTGGAGGTCATCTAGTCCAACCCCCCACCTAGGCAGGAAGCCCTATACCGTTTCCGACAAATGGCTATCCAGCATCTTCTTAAGGACTTGCAGTGTTGGGGCATTCACAACTTCTGGAGGCAACTTCTGTTCCACTGATTCATTGTTCTGACTGTCAGGAAATTCCTCCTCAGTTCTAAGTTGCTTCTCTCCTTGATTCATTTCCACCCATTGCTTCTTGTTCTGCCCTCAGGTGCTTTGGAGAATGGCTTGACTCCCTCTTCTTTGGGGCAGCCCCTGAGATATTGGAAGACTCTATCCTGTCTCCCCTGGTCCTTCTTTTCATTCAACTAGACCTACCCAGTTCCTGCAACCGTTCTTCATATGTTTCAGCCTCCAGTCCCCTCATCCTCTTGGTTGCTCTTCTCTGCACTCTCTCCAGAGTCTCCACATCTTTTCTACATCGTGGTGACCAAAACTGTATGCAGGATTCCAAGTGTGGCCTTACTAAGGCATTTTCTTTTTGGCCTCAGCCGTTTTCACACCCATCTCTGTATTTCAAGAAAGGAAAGATTGAGCAATCTCAGGCTGGCATGGCCACGATGACCTCCCCCCCCCCATCCCCCCATGCTGCCTACAAAACATAAAAATCTTGCTTGAACAGCACAAAATGTGGATGGAAATAATAATCACAATAGCAAAACAAACAAAAATCCCTTAGCTGAGGGCAGCAGCTGTATCCTCTGCCAGCAATATACAAAACGTTTTCAGCTGAGGCTTGGACTTCCACTTTCTCACTTCCAAACTGGGAAACCTTAGAGAAAGCCAAGATGAAGAGAAAGAGAGAGAAAAAATTGGATGGTAGAAGCAAGAGCGTGTCAAAATCAAGCCAAGATGGAGGAGGTGCGGAATTAGAACTCGGCTCCTGAGCCAAGGCGGTCGTTCTACCCTTTGTAGTTGCATTGGCTCGATTTAAATCAAATTTCGGCTTCCTGCCCCTCTGCCTTCAATAATAAAAATAAACTCAATTGGGAACCTTTTTTAATCTTTCTAAAATTCGAAAAAATTTAGATTGCATTGAAATGGGCAGACTAACTTTAAAAATAAAACGCACAGAATATTACTTGATATGGAATAGATTTTATGAGTGGTTAGAGCAGGGGTGTCCAAACCTGGAAACTTTAAGACGTGTGGACTTCAAATCCCAGAATTCCCCAGCCAGCCATGCTGGCTAGAGAATTCTGGGAGTAGAAGTCCACACGTCTTAAAGTTCCCAAGTTTCCATGGCTGGCTGGGGAATTCTGGGAGTTGAAGTCCACACGTCTTAAAGTTCCCAAGTTTGGACACCCCTGGGTTAGAGGTAGGAGGTAGAAATTAGAGGAAGAAAGACTATGAATGTATGCATTGCAAATAAAGAAGGTTTACAACTACAATCATGTCAATATAGTGAACAAAAATGTAAATCGGCCAATATAAAGAGATTCTCAGTTAAAATTATTTAGTTATATTATTATTATTGTCATTAGTTCCTGCGTTAATATTTATTGCTGTATTTTCTCTGGTTCTTTATTTTTAAATGGCATATTCTGACAATACACTGCATTCAAAATGTTTATGAATAAAAACATTTACAAAAAATAAAAATAAATAAACTTTTTAATTAACTTTGGGGTGACTGTCTTCTCCTCAGGCAAGGAACAGAGAGTCGGGAAAGATGTCTGCCATCAAAATTGTAAAGATGGAAGCAGGTAAGGAGCTGTGGCCTAGAGGTAGGGCTCTTGCCTCGCAAGCAGGAGGTGGTGAGTTCGATCCTAGGTAGAGGCAGATGTAGGGTCTCCTGCTTGGGCAGGGGGTTGGACTAGATGACCTGCAAGGTCCCTTCCGACTCTGTTCATCTGTTAAAGGAAAGCAGCATGAGGGCAGGGTTTGCGCCCAACCTTGGTGACTTCAACTCCTATATTCCCCAACTAGCCGTTGTGTAACCTTCCCAGCTTGCTTCCCAGAAGCAGAGATAATGGGTGGGGGGGGGCAGATTTGTGCAACAGCTGCACTAATCGCTTCACCACTGCAGCCATGTGCCTTAACAAAAAGAGGCAAAAAGAGGTCGTAAAATGGGGCCAAACTCACTTAACATCTGCCTTTGCCGGACAAACAGACATGTGGGGCTCAATTGTGATCGTCAGTCGATGTAGTAGGGGGGAATGTTGGCCGTTGAAGACCTGCAACATCTGGAAGGTTCAGATCCCGTTGTTTCAATAAAGGAGCTCGGGGTGGTCCCTGGTGCTTGCTGACCTTGCTTGTTTCCTTGAAGACGTCTCATTACCCAACTACATAATATCATCAGTGCTAGATGGGAGGGAGGTTTGCAGAGGAGGAGGAGGTGGAGGAGGAGAACTGTGGGTCCTTGGTGCTGTCTGAGCTTGCTTCTTTTCTTGCAGATGTTTCATTACCCAACTAGGTAGCATCATCAATACTAGAAGGGAGTAGGGTTTGTGGAAAGGAGGAGGAGGAGGAGGAGGAGGAGGGAGGGGAAAGGGGGGAGGACTGTGGGGTCCTTGGTGCTCTCTGAGCTTGCTTGTTTCCCTGCAGACGTTTCATTACCCAACTAGGTAACAACATCAGTGCTAGAAGGGGGAACCGGCTTCCCTTCTCTGCTAAAACCCTAAATCCTACAATGCCTCTTTTTCTTCTTCTTCTTTTGTGCCCCAGATGATGATTGTGTTGCTATCCAACAAGAGATTGTGATGGTGAAAACCTGCAAACATCCGAACATTGTCGCCTACTACGGGAGTTACATCCGGTGAGCGAGCCTTCTCTGAAAATGTCCCCATTCTCTTGTGAATATTTCCCTGCCTTGAGAAAGGTGGGTGGGATGCAAAACTGGGGTAGGACAGAGCTGTGGTGGCGCAGTGGCCAGAAGGCAGTATTGCAGGCTAATTCTGCCGACTGTCAGCAGTTCGATTCTCGCCAGCTCGAGGCTGGACTCAGCCTTCCATCCTTCCGAGGTCAGTCAAACAAGGACCTGGATTATTGGGGGGGGGGGGGGGCAAGAGGCTGACTCTGCTTAGAGTCAACCGCTTAGAGAGGGCTGTAAAAGAACCGTAAAGGGGTATATAAGTCTAATGGGCTATCGCTACAATAAGAAAGCGCTCACGGGCCCACCTGGATAGCTGGCCCCGATTCTTCCTCCTCCTTTCTTCCCCTTCTCGGCTTCCTTCCACACAAACCCTCTTTCTCTCCTTCCTCCAGGTTTAAGAAGCTGTGGATTTGCATGGAATTCTGTGCAGGAGGCTCCCTTCAGGACGTCTACCAAGGTAGCTGCCGTGAAGAGAGACGGGCCAAATCTCATTCGCGCTTCCTTAAGATGAGCTTATAGAATCATAGAAATCCGAGGGCTGGAAGGGACTTTTGGAGGTCTTCTAGTCCAACATCTTGTTCAAGGCAGGAGGCCCTCTAGCAGGGATGGCGAACCTTCTCGGCACAGAGTGCCAACAAGGGAGCACGCAGGCACGCATTTCGTACATGCATTTCGTGCTTGTCTGGGCTGCAACCAGGAGCTGCCCACAGAGCATGCACGCACCAGGAAATAAACTTTGGCTTTCCTGCGTGCACTTGCGCACCAGCCGGAGAGCCTTCCAGTTACTGCCGCACATGGGTAGGCGCTGATCAGCTGCCGGCGCGCAAGCTCACGCCGGAAAACAGAACACCAGCTCTGCCGGGTTTCCGGCACTGCTAAATGCACAAAGACCAGCTGATTTCATTGTAAACAAGTACAATGACAATAAAGATTATTATTATTGGCACATGTGCAGGCATGCCAGAAACCCAGAAGAGGAACGGGTGATGCTATGCGTGCCAGGTGACATGGCTCTGCATGCCACTTTGGGCATGCGTGCCATAGGTTCGCCATCACGGCCCTGTACTATTCTGGACAAATGATGTCCATTTTTTTCAGTGTTGCAGCGTCCACAACTTCTTGGAGGCAAAGTGTTCCACTCATGAATTGTTCTCGGTCAGGAAATTTCTCCTTAATTCTAGTTTGGTTCTCTCCTTGATGAGTTTCCATCTGTTGCTTCTTCTTCTGCCCTCTGGTGCTTTAGAGCAGGGGTCTCCAACCTTTGCAACTTTAAGTCTGAAGGACTTCAGCTCCCAGAATTCTCCAGCCAGCTTTGCTTTAAAGCAGGGGTCTCCAACCTTTGCAACTTTAAGTCTGAAGGACTTCAGCTCCCAGAATTCTTTGCTGGCTTTGCTGGCTGGAGACATCTGGGAGCTGAAGTCCTTCAGACTTAAAGTTGCAAAGGTTGGAGACCCCTGCTTTAGAGAATAGATTGACACCCCCCCTCTACTTTGTGGCAAGCCCCTCAAATATTGGGTGGTTGCCATGATGTCCTTCCTAGTTCTTCATTAGATCAGACATACCCAATTCTCACAAATCTGCTTCGTATATTTTACTCTCTAGTTCCCCTAGTCCTCTTCGCTGCTCCTCTCTGCAGTTTTTCCAGGGTCTCAACAGCTTTTTTGAATGGTGGGGACCAGAACAAATACCAGCGTGGTCTCATTAGTGCAGTATAAAGCGGTACTATCACTTCACAGCAACATTCAGCCTTCAGCGAGCAGAAACACACCTTCAAAAACCGAACAGGCTAAGGACATAATGCACCGAAAGATGTTACCGAGAGGAAGAAGGATTTGCAAAATAGGGCGCCCTTCGGGGAAGGCTGCAAATAAATATGGTCCCCTGGGGGAAAGTCTTGTCAAAATGTTCAGGCCTCTTAGAGGCAGATTTTAAAAGAAGTTTGCAAATCAACACCCAGCTGAGATGAAGGTTGGAAGGACAGGAAACCGAGTCTTCCTGCTTCCTCACCCTGACCCCCGTGTAAAGCACTTCCTACTTTTTCACGCAGTCGTGAGACGCATCGCCTGCTTGGCACAAAGAAGGGTCAGTGGCCTGCCAGCGGCCAGCAGAGCTGGCAGCAGATTTGAACAGAAGGGAGGTTGGGGAGGAACCTGGGCCAGTCCTGGAGTCTGCAGAAGGCTCAGATGAGGGCTTTGTGTCGGAGGCAGAGAGAGGGCCAGGGCTGTCTGAGAGTTCTCAGCTGTTGTCAGTCACACAGCACCGAGGCAGAAGAACAGCTGGAGCCTGTTCCCAGTGTGCGCATGCGCAGAGTTGCCAGGCGAAGGGAACGGCTAAAGAACAGGGGTCCACTTGGGAGGAAGACCACAGGTGGACGATGAATGGCCCCTCCCAGAGGAAACAAAAGAGGAGCAAAAGAGGAGCAACAGGAGTTTGCAGGAGGCCATTAGTTCGCTTTATTGGTTCGGGACTCTCCGAGACTCCTTGCCAAGTTCTGCAGATCTCGGCCTGGCAGCTCTCCAAGCCAGAGAAGCTCTGTGGCCGTAAATCCTCCCTCGAAAGACTTTGCTGGATGTGAATGAGCAGAATCCACAGTCAATTAATAAAAGGGTTTTTTGTCTGGACCAGGAGTCGGCTTCAGGCTCTTGGGACGCCTCGGTCAGAACACTAGCATTTCCAAACACTTTGATGGCCACCTCTTAAAGTCTCGGAGAGCTGTGATTGATCAAGTCAACCTCCCTTCTCCTTACAGAGGCTGTGGATGATGGCCATTTTAACCCTCTGGCAGGCCCACCACTGACCAGTCTAACCAAGATTTTGAGACTCTAGAACAGGGGTCTCAAACTCAATTTACCTGGGGGCCGCTGGAGGCAGAGTCTGGGTGAGGCTGGGATTCCGCATAAGGGATTCCTTATATTAATATTAATACTAATATTATACTTTCATATCATGGTGGGGGGCCACAAGATACCGTCCTGCGGGCCGCAATTGGCCCGCGAGCCACGAGAACGAGACCTCTGCTCTAGAAAGAGCACAAAGAAGAGCGAAAAAGATTGATTAGGGGACGGGAAGCTAAAGCATATGATGAACGGTAGCAGGAACTATTTTGAGGGGGCCGGCTGTCATTAAGAGGAGGGGGTCATTCTATTCTCCAAAGCACCCAAAGGCAGGACAAGCAGCAATGGATGGAAACAAATCAAGGAGAGAAGCAACCTAGAGCTAAGGAGACATTTCCTGACAGTGAGAACTATTTATCAGTGGAACAACTTGCCACCGGAAGTTGTGAATGCTCCGACACTGGAGGTTTTTAAGAAAAGGTTGGACAGGCCTTTGGTCTGGAATGGTAGAAGGCTTCCTGCTTGGGCAGGGGGCTGGACTAGAAGACCTCCAAGGTCCCTTCCAACCCTCTTCTCGTTCTGTATTCTAAGATACAGCACAGGGAACTTGCTGTTGCGCTTAACTCTCGAAGTGTTTTAATGTAAATGTAAGTACTCTGCAGTTGTTAAGAGAGGAGGGAAAAGATGTCACACACACACACACACACACACACACATACACCAAGCATGTCGTTTTGGGTGCCAGGTTCACAAGCTCCTTGGGGAAGCAGCCCAACCGAATAATTCGCCAGTCCTCTTTTTGCAACAGAAGTGAAACCGAATGCGGTTTCTTGGCTTTCTCTCGCATGTCAATAGCACCTGCTTCAAAGGAAGAGACCCCCAGCAATGTTCAGCTGGCTTTAGGTCGGGTTGCAAACTTCCTCCTTCCCAGTCTGCTTACGTCGTTCCCCACTTCAGAGTTGCCTTCTGCTGCTTACGAGGACAGCAGAAAACCACAAAGGAAAACAAGGGGGGGGGGGTGTCACAAAGCGAGGCACTCCCGTTTCTTGGACGAACGAAAAAGACGAAAGGCCACCTTGGAAGAGGCCTTGTGAACTGGCCGGGAGGAATGACTGCGTGGGAGGTTCCACCGAATCTTATTCTAAGTCTCATCAGAAGGTGAAAAAATCCCTGCAAGAAAGAAATGATAGCAGGATTAGCCCTGTAAAGTGGAAAGGAACAAAAGGAGATTTCTTCCAACAACCAGTTCTCCAAACTGCTTAGAAAGTTAACAGCCGGTTCTCCCAAATAGGTGCGAACCGGCTATTAGGGGTAAAAAACATCCCCGTTGGAAAAGAAACAGGCGGAATAGTGCAATACATCGGACAGCAAGAGATACGTTGCTTGAAACACACAATAACTATCAAACACTGATAGTAGAAAAAATAAATAGTCTTTACTTTTGTAGTAACTAAAATACTTCTTCCAAACAGTGATACTAACTCCTCTAACAAACAGTCCTTCACCAAAACCACAGTTATCTTACAGTAAGTCAAAACAATGATTCTCTTCTTCCGTCTTCAGTTTTCAACTCCTTCCTCAGTGGCATTCAGAAAGCAAAGGAGAGCAAAAAGGGATGAACTGTGTTACCAGCTGCCTTTTATGATTGAGCTGGGAAGCACAGCCAATCAGATTCCACATAGTCCTTAAAGTTACATATACTCTTGAAGAATCCTGGCTTATATATATATTGTCAACCCAACCCAACGTCAGGAGGATTATCCGAACACCGGCTGAATCCCACCACTGGCCCAACTCTTTGCGAAGCAAGAGAAGTGGATCACCAGCAAGGCATCTCAAAGCAGCAAACTCCAAAGTTGGATTATGTGTTGGTTAAAAAATAATATTTTTTTCCTTATGACCCTCCTGATTCTATCCTTCAGGGCAGAAGGAAGCGGGAGAACGTCTGTTTTCTGGAAGCTCCGTTCACAGGAGGGCGAAGAGACCAGGCGAGGGGCGGGCATGCAGTTGAGACACGCAAGGAGGGCCTCCGTTGGAGGGTCCTTGTTGCGGGTCTCCCCGCCTTCGGGTTTCGGAGTGGGGGCAGAGAAGCATCACAAGCGCAACTGGAACGATAACAGGCTGACCACAACACTGCTTTCTCGTTTTCATTTTTAATGCTCTCTTGCCGCTTGTTCACTTCCTCCCTTCTGTAGTTGCATCTCTTTTGGGAGGGGTGGGGGTGGAAGGACAGTGGAGATCAAACGTCAGGTGGAGCACAGCATCCCAGCAAAGGGCAGAGAGCAGGGGCGGCTTGCTGCCAGATTTACTACCCGTTTGCAATGAGCGTACAATGCGCGCGTGCATTTCGCAGAACAATTTACATCGAACGGCACACCGTGCAGTCACTAAAATCCAAAATGGCGGCGGCCCAGCCCAACCGGTTCGGGGGTGTGCCAGTTCTGTGACCCAGGCCTGAAATCTACTACAGGTTCGGCCGAACCGGGCCGAAGCGGGAGCAACCCACCTCTGGCAGAGATGGGGTGGGTTGGGGGAAGTTGATTTCTTTCTCTAAGGCAGTGTTTCTCAACCTTGTGAACTTGAAGATGGCTGGACTTCAACTCCCAGAATTCCCCAGCCAGCGAATGCTGGCTGGGGAATTCTGGGAGTTGAAGTCCAGCCATCTTCAAGTTCACAAGGTTGAGAAACACTGCTCTAAGGCACCCAGTTATACAGACAGCTGGAATCTTAGGGAATTAGCCCGATTTAGGCAAGGTTTTTTTCCCTCTTGATGGTTCAGGTGATGTGAGCAGGATGAAGAGTCTTCAAAGCACCAGGAGAGTTGGAAAGAAAAGGAAAGGAAGGAAGGGAAGGAGATAAAGAAGAAAGGAAAGAAGAAAAGGAGATAGAGAAGGAAAGAAAAAGGAAGGGAAAGGAGAAAAATAGGCAAGAAGAGGGCAAGTACACTTCAAGAGAGTAGGGGGGAGGGAGGGAGGAAGAAGAGGGGAAGGAAGGAAGATAGAAAAGAATGGGAAGAGAGAGAGGGAGAAGAAGGAAGGAAGAAAAGAAAGGGGAAGAAAGGAGAGGGGGAAGGAAGGAAGGAAGGAGAGAGGGAGGAAAAGAAAGGAGAATAGTAGGCAAGAAGAGGATAAGTACACTTCAAGAGGGGAACGGGGAAGGAAGTAAGAGGGAGGGAAGGAAGGAAGGAAGATAGAAAAGAATGGGAAGGGAAGAAAAGAGAGAGAGGGAGATGAAGGGAGGAAGAAAAGAAGGGAAGAAAGGAGAGAGGGAAGGAAGGAAGGAAGGAAGGAAGGAAGGAAGGATGGAAGGAAGGAAGGAAGGAAGGAAGGTGGTCAAGAAGTGGGCAAGTACATTTCAAGAGGCAGCCTTATCAAAGATTTATATTCCTATACTTAGAGATACTGTATTACTAAAAGTCACCCAGGCTCAACGGGGCCATCTAAAACCTCTATAAATAAAAACCAAAACTATTTAAACGTGCCACGGAAACTCATTGCAGAGGTCCAGGTAGACAGCGCCTCTTCTCCACAACGCATAAGCATCTGAGCCAAACCAGTTTTGGCATTGCCATTCCTCGGTTTCTCCCGGCCACTAAATCCCAAATCCTTCCAGATCGTTCAAAATATGGGAAGCGGCGCTGGAAGAACGGCGAAATCCTTGCAGGATGAAAAGGGGGGATTCACGGTCTGTCTTCCTTGTTGCTTTTCAGTCACGGGGGCCTTGTCGGAGTTGCAGATTGCCTATATCTGCCGGGAAACCTTACAAGTGAGTAGAAATCTATTGACCCTCCTTTTCCCACGCTATTTTCCTTGAAGGTGGATGCGTGTTATAATAATAATAATAATAATAATAATAATAATAATAATAATAATAATAATAATAATAATAATTTATTTATAAACCGCCTCCTCTCCCCAAAGGGACTCGGAGCGGTGTACAGGGAAGTTTAAGAAACCCAATATTGGATACATACATGAATAAATAGATAAAATACAAATTAAACAACAATTATCCCTGCGCTAAAATCCCCTGTATTAAAATTACGCTAAAAACCCCTAAAACCCTATTTAAAAGACGGAAGACTAACCTAGGCCGGCCAAGCAGAAGAAGTGTGTTTTCAGTTTTTGACGGAAGGAGCGGAGGTCCGTAGTTGTTCTAATATCGGGGGGAAGGTTGTTCCAGAGGGCTGGGCCCGCCACAGAAAAGGCCCTTCCCCTGGGCATCGCCCGCTGGCATAGCCTAGTGGACGGCACCCGAAGAAGTCCCTCTCTGTGGGAGCGAATCGGCCGCAGGGATGTATGGGGCAGGATCCGATCCCGCAGATAACTAGGTCCCGTGCCATGGAGCGCTTTAAAGATGGTAACTAGCACCTTGAAGCGCACCTGTTAGCTTTGGCTCGAACCTGGAATATCCCCCATGCAAAGTAACTGCTTCTTTTATAACTCTCCCAGCTTTGGGTGAAATAGATGAAGTGAAACCGATTAAAAAAGGAAAAAAAGAACCCCCGAGTCACTTAATGACCATGTGATTCGCTTAACGACTGCAGCAATCCGCCTAACCCCCGTGGCAAAAAAAGGTCATAACATAAGGGCGTGGCTAGCTGAACAACCACCTTGTTTACCCATCAAAATTCTGGTCTCGGTTGTGGTCATAAATCAAAGACTTACCCATAGATTAAATATATTGTTATATTTATATTTATATTATATTTGATTTGATTTATAAACCGCCCCCTCTTCCCAAGGGACTCGGGGCAGTGCACAGGAAATTTAAAAATCATATAAACGTAACAATACAAATGTTTAAAACCGAATTAAATAAATTAACCCTGCGCTAAAATTTTAAAATCTTAAAAACAAAACTATTCCTTAAAATCCCAATTAACAATTTAAAATTTCCCTACAGTCAGTTGTATTAGGGACATGTCAAAGGTAATCAGAGGTAAGCTTTATTTATTTATTTATTTTCATCCTTGCAGGGTTTGTCTTATCTTCACAAACAAGGCAAGATCCATCGAGACATAAAGGTAAGAATTACGACGCTTGTCCTCCTCTTGGGTCTGTCTCCAGTTTCCTTGAGAAAATTAATTCGGGATAGACTGTAGGAGAAAAGCTGGTGGCGCCAAGAGAGGTATTAGTCTGGAGTCTTTACATGCTCACAAGCCATCTTGAATTCCTTTATTGACTCTTTATCTAGGGGCAATTTAGGGCTGACCGTTAGTTGACTAGATCCTTGTGTATCAGCTAGAGCAGGGGTGTCAAACTCAAGGGGCAGGATTCGACTCGCAGGGTACTTAGATCTGCTGCATGGGCCCATCAGCCCGCGGTGCCTCTGCCAGCAAAAAGAGAGCTTGGGAGGGCTGGGAATTGGGCATATTGCAGGGGTGGGCAAACTTCTGGAGAAGTCTGGGAGCTGAAGTCCTTCAGACTTAAAGTTGCAAAGTTTGCCCACCCCTGGCATATTGTCTAGTTGGGTGCGGGAGGTTATTGGCCTCTGGACGCCAGTCCATTTCACTCTGAGTAAGCGTCACTTCCTTTTTCTCTTCTTCACCTTTCAGGGAGCTAACATTCTTCTCAACGACCAGGGGGAAGTAAAACTGGGTAGGTTCATTCTCTGGACATCGTTTCTTCGGGCTAGTCACCTTTAACCACCATACCTGGATGGTCTGTGGGCACCGTGTAGCCCCGAAATTCTATCCATTAGAGCTCAACTCTGTGGGCAGCAGTTTAAAACTTCTGGCTTAGCATTATGGGTGAACTACTTCACTGTTATTTTTGAGTGTGTGTAGACAGTCCTCGATTTATGACGGCGACTGGGCCCTAAATTTCCCTTACTAAGCGAGGCAGTTCTTAAGCTTACTTAAGACCTTACTTGCCAGGCTGGAATCTCTGCGGTTGTTAAGTTAGTAACACGGTTGTTAAGTGAATCTGGCTTCCCCATTGGCTATGCTGGTCAGAAGGTTGCAAAAGGGGATCACACAACCCAGGGAGGCTGCAACCGTCGTAAATATGAACCAAATAGCAAGCTCCGGTGGCGCAGTGGTTAGAGTGGGGTACTGCAAGCTACTTCTGCTGACTGCCGGCTTCTTGCAGTTCGGCAGTTCGAATCTCACCAGGCTCAAGGTTGACTCAGCCTTCTTCCATCCTTCCGAGGTGGGTCAAATGAGGACCCAGATTGTTGGGGGGCAAGAGGCTGACTCTGTAAACCGCTTAGAGAGGGCTGTAAAAGCATTAAGAAGCGGTATACAAGTCTAAGTGCTATTGCTATTTGAATTTTGATCGTGTGACCATGGGGATGCTAAGTGTGAAAAACGGTCCTAAATCCCTTTCTTCTGTGCAGTTATAACTTCAAACAGTCCCTGAGCGAATGGTTGTAAGTTGTGTGTGCGTGTTTGTGCGTCCGTGTGAGAGATTTCAGAAAGCGTTAGTAGAGTTGTTCCCAAAATGCATTTTTTACAAGATGCAACTGGACTTCCTTTGTTTTTCTTGGAAGGCATTTCGCTTCTCATCCAAGAAGCTTCCTCGGCTCTGACTGGATGGTGGGGAATGAAGCTGAAGAAGCTTCTTGCACGAGAAGCAAAACGCCTTCAAAGAAAAACGAAGCGCCTCTTGGAAAAAAAACACCTTTGGGACAACCACGATCCGAAGGACTGAGAATCTCCGTAGACAGTTTAAAAAGTTGTGAATTTCATGGTGGGGTCTCCCTCAAGAGAGCGACATATAAAAAGGCAAAATTTCAGGAATCCGGAATTTTCCTAGTCACAGATTCCATGATCCACGTCTAAAGACACACTTCTTCCATCTAGCTGGTCTGGCCTAATTTCCGAGACTCTTTTACCGACTGATTTTAAATTAATGTATAGTTTTAATAAGAGGGTTTTAAATTAATTTTTAGCACAGGGCGTTACTTATTTAATAGGATTTTATATTGACTACTTACGACGTATTTATTCTTGTATATATTTTTTTATTTTTTTTATTTTATTAAATTTATACCCCGCCCTTCTCCAAACGGACCCAGGGCGGCGCACAGGAATTTTAAAATACATACAAAATCAATAAAAATTTAAAAAACTTATTTAATAACCGTCCTGTGCTAAAACCAAATTAAAATCCCCAAAAATTTAAAACTGTCTAAAATAGTCAATTGCAGAGGTTACGCTAGGCCGGCTAGATGAAAAAAAATGTGTCTTTAGACACTGGCGGAAGAGGCGGAGGTCGGAGATGGTGCGAAGTTCAGGGGGAAGGTCGTTCCAAAGGGCAGGGCCCGCCACAGAGAAGGCTCTTCCCCTGGGTGTCGCCAGACGGCATTGTCCGGCCGACGGCACCCTGAGAAGGCCCTCTCTGTGGGAGCGTATCGGTCTAAGGGATGTATGGGGCAGGAGACGGTCTCGTATATATGTTTGTATCCATATTTTATTCACCTGTGCACCGCCCCGAGTCCCTTATGGGAGAGGGCTGCGGTATATAAGTTTAATAAAATCTAAATCTAAATCTAAATCCCAAGGCTCTGCGTGTTGCTGATTCCCTTGGATGGATTTCCTTGGAAGTCCACCCGCTTTAGCTTCCCAAATTAAATCACGAGGCAGATCTATGGCAAGAGACTTTTTTTTTCAACTTCTCCGTTTTCTCTTCTTCTTTCCTTCCGCCAGCTGATTTCGGAATCTCAGCTCAACTGAGCGCCACCTTTGCCCGCCGAATGTCCTTCATTGGAACCCCTTACTGGTAAAGACAAGCTACTCGTTGGCACCGACGGGTATCCGAGCCGCGAGAGGCCAAGGAGAAGGGTGGCCGATTGGAAGGGCTTCCCGTCCCCCCTCCCCATTTCAGAATCTGTTCCACAATATATAATGCTAACTGAGCCGAGGTGGCGCAGTGGTTAGAGTGCGGTACTGCAGGCTACATTCTGCTGACTGCCGGCTGCCTGCAATTTGGCAGTTCGAATCTCACACCAGGCTCAAGGTTGACTCAGCCTTCCGTCCTTCTGAGATCGGTAAAATGAGGACCCAGATTGTTGGTGGGAAATATGCTGCCTCTGTAAACTGCTTGGAGAGGGCTGTAAAAGCACTGAGAAGCGGTATATAAGTCTAAGTGCTATTGCTATTGCTAACCAAGGGTCCCAGTTGTGTGCATTTTTCCATACAACCTCCCGTTCCTTTTTCAGGGACAAACTCATCCAATAGTATTGTCCCTTCTGCAAGAGGTATTGGGGAGCCAGTGGGGAGAAATCCTGGTTTGTAGGCTTTTGACCTGAGAAACCTGGTTAGGAGGTTGGAAGAGATCCCAGGGTGCTCCTAAGAGGGCCTCGAAGGGGTGGTCAGCCTGAATGTCACATATAGCCCCTCGCTCTCGGTTCCAGGATGGCCCCGGAAGTGGCCGCGGTGGAACTGAAAGGGGGCTACAACGAACTGTGCGATGTGTGGTCGGTGGGGATCACGGCAATCGAGCTGGCTGAGCTGCAGCCGCCCATGTTTGATATGCATCCTTTGCGGTAAGGGACCTGGTGGGCAGGGCTGGGCTTCAAACGTTGCAGCAAGGCGTTCTCTGCCCGATTGCTCGGTGGGCGTGGCCATGGTGGGTGTGGCCTAGTTGGCCTCCTGCACCACTGGTGGGGGGGTGGGAGGGCTTTTTGCCTTTCCGGGGCTCTGGAGGTCTTCCGGGAGGCCCATTTCCCCCCTTCCCTGAGCCTGCACATGGGCCCTGCCTTTACCTTGCATCCAAAACGGGTCACGTGGACTCTTGGGAGAGGAGGGGTGGGCGGGGCATGGTGGGCGGGGCCAGCCAAGGGTGGGATTTAGCAGTTCTCCAAACTGGCCATAACGTTAGCTACAGGTTCTCTCCAACCCGGGGCAAACCCGTAGCAGCCAATGGATCCTGTTTGCTCTCCCTCATCCCTAGCGATTGAAAAAACCTTCTCCGTGAAGTGATTTTAAGGAAGGGACTGTTTGAAGGCTAATCTGTGGCTTGTCTCCCCATGCCACCTTGCAGGGTGCTGGTGTTGATGACCAAGAGTGGCTACCAGCCTCCAAAGCTGAAGGAGAAGGCCCGGTGGTGAGTACTGCCAAGGGGTCCTTCAGAAGTGGTGGCAGATCCTTCCTTAGTCTCAACAGAGGAGAATATTTGTTGCGCAGGGTTGAACTGAGGGGTCCCTTGCTGCTCTCTGAGCTCGGTGGTTTTCTTCCAGACATTTCATGACCCAACTAGGGAACATCATCAGTCTATAAGGGAGTAGGTTTGCAGGGTGGTGGTGGAGGAGGAGGAGGAGGAGGATGACAACAATGACTGTGGGGTCCTTGGTCCTCTCCGAGTTTGGTTGTTCTCTTGCAGACGTTTCATGACCCAACTAGGCAACATCATCAGCCTATAAGAGTTTGCAGAGTAGAGGACGACGACGACAATGACTGTGGGGTCCTTGATGCTCTCTGAGCTCGGTGGTTTTCTTGCAGCCATTTCATGACCCAGCTAGAGAACATCATCAGTCTGTAAGGGAGTAGGTTTGCAGAGTGGAGGAGGTGGAGATAGTAGTGGTGGTAGAGGAGGACCGTGGGGTTTTTGGTGCTCTCTTGCTTGTTTTCTTGCAGACGTTTCATTACCCAACTAGGTAACAACATCAGTGCTAGTAAGGAATGGGCTTTGCTCTCCCTTTTTATTCTAGAGCCTTTCCTGGCCAGTGTTGGTGGGAGTCATCTTAGAGATTCTTTAGTTGGGCTGTTTATTGTTGCCAGTTCCTTGATTGAGGCGATATTTGCTTCTTGATGCAACGTTGGTCTGGTGTTAATCTTAGTGTTACCCTTTGGGGCAGAATGCCGGAAGTTTGGAATGTAGGTAGCCCTCGACTCACAACCACAACCGGACCCGGAGTTTCCACTGCGAAGCCAGGCAGTTGTCAAGCATCAGCTGTGTTACAGCTCCAAACATTTTCCATCATGCATGGTGTTGCTGCTGTCTCCACAGGTCCACTGCCTTCCACAACTTTGTCAAGGTGACCCTAACCAAAAGCCCCAAGAAACGGCCCAGCGCTTCCAAGATGCTCACGGTGAGTAAGCCCACCTCTCTTGCCCACTTCTACGCAGGACATGCGCTGTGCAGAGTTGGGAGCAAAGGCCCTTTCCCTAGGGCCAGCTGTCAGGAGGAGCGATTCTTCAATCATTCATGATACAAATCCTATTTCTATGTCTGTTATGTGACTCTTTGATTCCCCCCTTTGACTTTGCTGATCTGAAGATCGCAACAAGCGATCACATCATCCGGGACAGGCCACCATCATAAATATGAACCAGTTGCCAAGCCTCCGACTTTTGATCACGTGATCATGGGATGCTATAGCGGTCACGTGGAAAATGGTTATAAGTCCCTTTTTTCCAGCGTTCTTGTTCCAGGCCCCAAGTTGGAATCGAACCGTCTTCATTTTTCTTTTCCCAGCACCAATTTGTAACCCAGGCAGGCCTCACGCAGAAGCTGACCCTTGACCTCTTGGAGAAAGTGCACAATCCTGACCAGCTGGCCAGAAGTGAGGCAGAAGAAGAGGACCAAGAGGTGAGAGCAAAGGGATGTGGCTGGGAAAGTGGGGGGAGAAGGACTCTTTGTCTTTGGAATCATCCATACCTACCTCCAACGGCCACTTTGGAGAGGCCAGGCTTGGTGTTCTTCTCTAAGGAGGTATCCTCACAGTGCAAACTTCATCTCATCGCCAGGCTACAGCTGAAGCTATGTGCCGTAGCTGTTTTTTTCCTCTGGTCGGACACACACACGCACTCACACACACAACCAGATCTATAGGGAAGTAAGGGGAGCCGAATGCCAACTTGTAAAGCATTTCCATGTCTGTTATCAAGTTGACATTGGAGGAAAAGGTGGGGAGAGAATTCCACGCATACCTTCGGCTGGAGTCGGATTTCAGATTACTACAGCAGGCTTGTGAGGTGTGAAATTTTACAACCTCCTGCAGCACCTCGTTGGCGAATGTGATTTATGACACAGAGTGAGGGGAGGGGAGACACAAGGGTAAAGTTCAGCCATAATTAAATTGAGCCTAGATCTGACTCCACGTGGGTATTGCTGAAATGTTGTTCCTAATAAATGATTGGATTTCTTTTGAAAGTTGGCTCGAGGCTTGTAAGTTAATTAGGGCGTCTTTCAGAAACCTGACAGGGGACATCTTTGGACCACCTACCCCCATGGAGGGAAAACATTAAACCAGCACTCTGGAGGTGCCCAGTCTGAACCTTCAAGTTTCCATGGATCTCCTCCATCTTCCTGTGACCATCTGTGATTAGAACTTGCTTTCATCTCCTCCCATAGCCGTCCTAAGTCCTACAGCGAAGCAACTGATCTTTAAGGCACATTCAGGACTTGGGTCGGTTGTTCTACTGTCCCAGATTTTCTCCCAAAGGTTACTCTGGTCCTAATCCAGAATATCAACATCACCATAGGGAAAAATTGTCCAGGCTACTATTCCCCACCCCTCTGTACACTGATCAATCTAAACCCTCTTATCTTGCTCATGTCAAACTCAAGAGTGTTTTGGGGGGCCGGCAAAATAAGGGCTCCTCTTGGAGGCACACACAGTCAATGAAGCCTTCCATTTTGGGGTGGCCATCACGCACCCCCCAACATGTCTCTTCTCTTCCTCAGTTGCCTCCACCCCCGGTGCCCCGAAGGATTCGCTCCAGCCAGCGGCAGGGCGTGACTTCTCCAGGATATGCTGGTGCCCAGGGTATGGTAGTCCACTCTCGCTGGTTCAATGCTCACCTCAGAGGTGGTATTCAGCAGGTTCTGACCAGTTCTGGAGAACCGGTAGCGAAAATGTTGAGTAGTTCGGAGAACCGGCAAATACGACCTCTGGCTGGCCCAGCCCCCATCAATTCTCTGTCTCCTGAGTCCCAGCTGATCGGGAGGGAATGGAGATTTTGTAGTATCCTTTCCCTGGAATGAGGAGGGAATGGGGATTTTGCAGTATCCTTTCCCTGCCACGGCCACCAAGCCATGCCCGCCATGCCACGCCCGCAGAACCGGTAGTAAAATAAATTCTGCCCCACCACTGGCTCACCTGTTCCGTTAATCTAAGTGGATTTACCCCGCTAGGGAAATATAACACGATTGTTTGGACTCCGCACCCTCCACCTCCTTCTTCGCTGCTCTAAATCCCGTTTCCCATCTCGTTGCAGAGCATAACTTCAGTCCTACATTCCGAAGACGACAAAGTCTGGGATCTTCAAGCTGTATGGTAACTCTTTCTTGGCTCTTCTGCTCTTCCCCTTGAGAAAGGTCTTCTTCTCTTGGCCGTCTTCAAGATCTGCGTCCTACCTTTAGTCTGCCACTCTTGGCACATCCAACAAACTCAATGGACCAAAGATCTCACAGCCAACTCTTCTTTTCTCTTTCTTCAGATCTTTCTCTAGTGTTCCTCAACCTTGACTTTAAGATGGGCGGACTTCCATTCCCAGAATTCCCAAGCCATTGTGCAGCTTTAAGAACTGTGGGCTTCAGCTCCCAGAATTCCCCAGCGAGCACGGCGGGCTGGGGAATTCTGGGAGTTGAACTCCACCCATCCTAAAGTCCCCAAGGTAGTGAAATACCGATCTAGAGAGCATTATCAAACTCTAAGGCAAGTTTTTGCCAACTTGGGGCCTCCAGATAAGTTGGATTATCATGCCCATCATCCCCAGATCCCACTGGGCTGCCTTGTTGGGGAATTTGACTCCTAATTCTGCCGGAGACACATCCCCGGTGGACTTGCCTAGGCTGAAATCTCCAAGTCTCTCTCTTCTTCTTCTGCAGGAGATCATTCTAGACCCAGGCTACAGCACGATGGACAAATCTGAATCCAGCTGCAGGTGAGGGAGCCCGGAAGGGGGCTTGGGTACCAGCTCCCTTAGCTGCTGCCTGGAGGTGAAATAAAATTTATGTTAGCTTTGTTTTCCTGACCTTTGCAGGAAGAATGTAACCGACTCAGACGACTACGACGATGTGGATATGTAAGTTCTCTCTTGACTGTTGACAGTTAAAGCTGGCTGGGGGATTCTAGGAGCTGAAGTCCACCTGTCTTAAAATGGCCAAGGGGTCAACTTGCAAAGCATCCCTAGCCTGCTCTCTAGTTGCCATAGTTGCCATCTGCCCCATAGATAGACACAAGCTTGGCTGCTTGCCACTATCTCCTTGGCTGCTTGCCACTATCTCCTTGGCTGCGAGCCCTAACTCACGTAACAAATACAGACAGAGAATTGAAGACTCGAACGACAGAAGGTCCAATGATGAGTTGTAACTGTTGTTTCCTGAAAATGACCCCCTCCCCAAAGCCTTCCTTATAAGCGCTTTTGGGAGGGACCACTCAGCAACCAGCTGGTGCTCATCAGGGCTTACGAGCTTGCCTCTTCCGTAACTGTTACCTCCTTTTCTCAGCCCTGCGTAATCTAGCATCAGGGACAAATTGCCCCTGATCCTCCCCACTGCTCCATGACCCAGACGCCTCCTGGTGGCCAACCAAAGTCTCTGCTTCCTCAAGGTCTCCCTCCTCCTCCAGGGCAGACTCATAGGACTCTTCACTAGAAGAGTCCATCAGCAGCTCATCCGGAGCCGGCTTGGCCACAACAGGCAAGGGGGAAGGGAAACTGCTGGAGCAGCATGGCAGCCAAATTTAGAAGTACATTCCAGCCTTATCTCCCTCAAGGCCATCTTCCAGGGTTACCCACAGCGGGCTGGAGGGGAGTGATGTCTACAACCCAAGAAACTGCTCTGTTGGCGAATGTGATTTATGACACACCCTGAAGGGGGAAACAGGGTCATGATTGGGGCATATATTACATGGGGTCAGAGTTGGCTTCACTTGGGTAAGTGCTGGATTTCTTATGACGCTTGGCTCGAGGCTCATGATTTAATTAGAGCATCTGTCGGAGCTCTGACACCAGGTTGAGAAACAGTAGGCTTTGACCACGGCAAAACGGCAACGAAGGACTCGTAAAACAGTGAAGTGGCCATGGGTGCCACTAAACTCCCTGAGCACAATCCCACTTGGTCATTCTTTCTCTCCTAAATTCCCCTTCTTTTCTCCTCTGCCTTCCAGCCCCAGCAGACCGGACTTAACCAGGTAACCGTTTCTCCTAGAATTTATAAAATATCAAATTGTAGAACACGCAGTCACTTAGCCAAAAGTTGGGAAGAGACGGGTCTCGGGGTCCAGCAAGGAGCTAGTCCCTCAGACTAATAGATTCCTGCTTGGAAGTTTGGAAATTGCAGTCCTGGAAAATAAGCGTTTTCTTTGCTGTCTGAAGGGATTTAGATCGCTGGGAGTAGCTCGGTGAGACCTGCGGTGATCTTTCACAGTGAATGTTGATGCCCTGCTCTGGGGTCCTTTGTGCTCTTTGAGAGTGGTTGTTTCCTTGCAGATGTTTCATGACCCAACTAGGTAACACCATCAGCGCTAGAAGGGAGTGAGACTTAAAAACAGAGAGCAAACCCCACACTTTTCTAGTACTGATAATCAGTGGTGGTATTCAGCCGGTTCTGACCGGTTCTGCCAAACTGGTAGCGGAAATTTTGAGTAGTTTGGAGAACTGGAAAATACCACTTCTGGCTGGCCCCGCCCCTGTCTATTCACTGCCTCCCGAGTCCCAGCTGATTGGCTGGGTCTTCTTTTCTTGCCCTGAACAGGGGAACGGAGCTGGAAAGCAGGTTAATGGGGTGGGGTGGGGAGGGAAATGGGGATTTTGCAGTATCCTTCCCCTGCCATGCCCACCAAGCCACGCCCACAGAGCCAGTACTAAAAATTTTTAAATCCCACCACTGCTAATAACATGACCTAGTAGGATATTGAGATGTTTGCAACCAAGCTCAGAGAGCACCAGCTCAACCACAAGCTACAAATATTCTTCTTGATTAGTAACATCTTGCTAGAGCAGGGATGTCCAAACTTGGGAACTTTAAGACTTGTGGACTTCAACTCCCAGAATTCCCCAGCCAGCATAGCTGGCTGGGGAATTCTGGGAGTTGAAGTCCACAAGTCTTAAAGTTCCCAAGTTTGGACATCCCTGTGCTAGAGCAATCTATTGGAGGCGTGTGTGTGTGTGTGTGGTGGGGTGGGGAGAAAACAGGCAGCCTCCCCCCCCCCTCCAATCTCTCTGCTTTTGACCCTGGTCATTGATCTTTCCTTCCAGGGACGCTCAGCCTGCCAATCTCCCCCCGCCACTACCTCCCAAGGTAAACCCTCTGTGGGGGCAAAGTAAGTTTGCAACCCTCCCCTGTGTCCTGTCAGGTGGAGATACACCACGGTGAGTGGGCAGCCGTGGTCCAGGGTTCCGGTTCTCCTGCCTACTTTCTTCCGTGGGGTAGTGGTGGAGATCTAGTCCACGGGTGCCCCCCCCCCCCCCCGGCCGGCCTTAGCGCAGGTTCTTGCTGACAAATGAATTTGATGCACACTGACAACAATTGCTGTTGTGGCCTAGAGGTGGAGCTCTCGCCTCCCAATCAGGAGGTTGTGAGTTCGATCCTAGGTAGAGGCGGATGTAGGGTCTCCTGCTTGGGCAGGGGGTTGGACTAGATGACCTACAGGGTGCCTTCCAACTCTTGTTAATCTATTTCTCTCTTGGATAGCCCAGAGTTTGGCTCGCCTCGGACGAAACGGCGGCGGATCGATCCCGCGACCCCTTTCCCGCCAAATCCCTAATCCGTGGGCGGTGCTCCAGTGGTCCCATCCTGAGTTGGCCCTCCCCACAATGTAATTCTGGGAGAGCTGAAGCTTCCCACCTCACCGCCAAATCGGGTAGGACTTCCCCCCCCCCCAAATGGGAGTAAAACGATGGGAGGAGAAGATGCTCGCAAACTTTTGAGGGGTCCCAGGGTTGCGCGATCCCCTTTTTTATGACTCTCGGACAAGCCAGAGCGAACGAGGAGGAAGCTGGATTCACTTCACAACTGGGTTATTCATTGATCAACTGCCGTGATTCACTTAACAACGGTGGTAAAATGGGGGTAAAGCTCACTGAACAAATGTCTCACTTGACAACAGAAACGTGTTCGTAACTCGAGGACTGCCTGTAGAGGAAAAATAGCTCGAGGCAGGGACCCTTTTCATTCCGGGGACTAGCCTTATAGACAAGCCTTATATGCCTATTGAAAGATTTTATAGGCCTAATCCATAGGACCCAACGGAGTGGTGCGGTGGCCTAGAGGGGGAGCTCTCGCCTCACAATCCGGAGGCTGTGAGTTCGATCCTAGGTAGAGGCAGATATTTCTCCCTCTGGGTTCTCACAGTGGGAATATCTCTGCTGGGCAAAACTCCGTACTGGCAACAGGAATGGCATCTGGCCATTAAAACACTCTGCTAGCTCCATTCAGCTGCCCAGACTCCGCCCCGCGAGGGATTATGGGAGTCATGAAATGAAGATGATGAATCCAAAGGATCCAATCTGAATTTGGAGAGTCCAGAGTAAAATAAATAAGGACTTCGTTTTTGTTGCCGGGTTGAGATCAGGGGGGGTCAATATCCCCGGAGCAGGATTTGGTGGGGTGGGGTGCTGACTGTTACCTTACTCCCCTGCAGTCCCAGAACTGCGTTCGGATCCCTTGGATGACAGACCCCCCAGCCTTCCTCCTAAGCTGGAGAGGAGACAGAAACTGGTGAGCTTGTTCAGCCTCCACATTGGACCAATCGGTTCTGCTCCAAACCATCCCATGATTGCTCAAATTAAAGGTTTTTTTTAAAAAACTGAGCCTGCAAGGAAGAGAGAATAACTTGGATTTTTCTTGGGGCCAAAATGCAGCAGGACAAGGAATCTTCTTCTCCTCCTCCTCCTCTTCCCTCTTTCTCCTTTTCTTCTCCTCCATCGCCTTCTCCATTTTATTTCTCCTCCCTTCTCCTTCACTTTTTTCCTTTCTCCCTTCGTTCTCCATCGTCTCCAATTTCTCCTTTTCTTTTCCTTCTCTCATTTCCCTCTTTCTTCCTTTCCTTCTCTATCACCTCCAATATCTCCTCTCTTCCTTTTCTCCTTTCCTTCTCCATCACCTCCAATTTCTCCTTCTCTCCTTTCCCTCTTTCTTCCTTTCCTTCTCTATCACCTCCAATATCTCCTCTCTTTCTTTTCTCCTTTCCTTCTCCCTTTCCTTGTCCATCACCTCCAATTTCTCCTTCTCTTTCCTCCTCTCCTTTCCCCCTTTCCTTCTCCATCGCCTCCAATTTCTCCTCCTCTCCTTTCCCCCTTTCCTTCCCCTTCGCCGCCTTCTCCATTTTCTCTTTCTCCTTTCCTCCTCTTCGTCTCCCCTTTCTCCTTCACTTTCCTCCCTTCCCTTCTCCTTCCCCCATCTTCTCTCCTCCATCTTCATCTCCTCCTCCTCTTCCCCTCCAAAACATTTCAAACCAGTTTGGAAATCACGAGGGTGAAATTAAAAAGGGGGAAGAGGTACCATCAGGAGGTGAGAGAGAATCCCCCGAGGGCCAGGAGGCACACCTGCTTCTCCCAGGTGCCGCCATTCATGGATGGCTCTTGCCTGCTTCTCCACCTCAGGACAGGACCCTCTTCAAGAAAGTCTTCAACGAGTGCCCCTTGCACCTCACCTCAGCCACCGCCTGGACCCATCCACACACCAACGGTAGGTCGGCCTGGAGCAGACCAGGAAGAGGGACAGATGGGTGGGGCGGGAATGCATTCGTTTCTTCTGCAGACCCGAGCACCATCTAGTCCAGGTGATGTTCTCTTGTCCAGGGTTCTAGATCATAGGAGGAGCTAGATCTAGATCTAACCGTTTACCTGGTTTACAGTTGAGCTCCAGGATGGCTCCCTCATCTAGGACTAGTTCTTCTGAACATCTTGGGGAAGGGAGGGGGGTGTCCTTAATTTACAACAGTTCATTCAGTGCAGGGGTCTCAACAAACTGCAGCTCTGGAGCCGCATGTGGCTCTTTCATCCCTCTGCTGCAGCTCCCTGTCAGAAGAGCATCGTGGAGACCATCTATTGATGGATGTCCTCTTGACGGCATGCAATCGATCAGGGGGCCCCACCTTCATTCCGAATTTCCTCCCTATTTTTCAGAGCTGCACTTAATTCTGGGGGCTGAAGAAGGAATCTTCGCCTTGAACCGGAGCGAGGCGGAGCCCGCTCTAGAACTGGTGAGGCTGACGGGGGGGCAGGAACGGGTCTGAACGACAGAAGGGAGAAGGCGGGGAATTCCGTTTCTGGCTTGCTTTGAAGAGCGTCGTTCTCTCTTCTCTTCTTTTTTTTTGTCCCCTTCCCTTTCTCAAGCTTTATCACAGCCGAACGACGTGGGTCTATTGCATGGGAAATGTTCTCATGTCACTTTCAGGTAAGTTGGAAAAAGTGCAGAGAAGAGCCCCAAAGAGGATTAGGGGCCTGGAGGTTAAAACATAGCAAGAACGGTTGTAAGAATTGGGTCTACTTAGTGGTAGGGTCCAGGGGGCGACATGATAGCAGTGTTCCAATATTTGAGGGGTGGGCACAGAGAGGAGGGGCTCAAGCCATTTTCCAGGGCAAGAAACTACGGATGGAAGCTAACCAAGGAGAGACGCAACCTGAAATTAAGGAGAAATTTCCTACAAGTGAGAACAATTAACCAGTGGAACAACTTGCCTCCAGAAATTGTGGGGGCTTCATCTCCGGAGGCTTTCAAGAAGAGACCAGGCAGCCACTTGTCTCAACTTTTATAGGGTCTCCTGCTTGAGCAGGAGGGGGTTGGATTATATGACCTCCATTAGACCAGAGCTGATATTCAGCTGGTTCAGACCGGTTCGGGCATAGCTGGCTAGAGCAGGGGTCTCCAACCTTTGCAACTTTAAGTCTGAAGGACTTCAACTCCCTTTGCTGGCTGGAGAATTCTGGGAGCTGAAGTCCTTCAGACTTAAAGTTGCAAAGGTTGGAAACCCCTGGGCTAGAGAATTCTGTGAGTTGGCATCCACAAGTCTTAAAGTTGCCAGGTTTGAAGGCCTCCATACTACTACTACTAGTAGTTGCAGGAACTGGGTATGTCTAGTTTGATGAAGAGAAGGACCAGGGGAGACATGATAGCAGTGTTCCGATATCTCAGAGGGTGCCACAAAGAAGAGGGAGTCAAACTATTCTCCAAGGCACCTGGGGGCAGGACAAGAAGCAATGGGTGGAAACTAATCAAGGAGAGAAGCAACTTAGAACTAAGGAGAAATTTCCTGACCGTTAGAACAATTAACCTCTGGAACAGCTTGCCTCCAGAAGTTGTGAATGCCCCAACCCTGGAAGTCTTTAAGAAGATGTTAGATAGCCATTTGTCTGAAATGGTATAAGGTTCCTGCCCATGCAGGGGGTTGGACTAGAAGACCTACAAGGTCCCTTCCAACTCTGCTATTGTATTGTATTGTATTGTATTACTACTACTACTACTCTGTACTACTACTATTACTACCTTGTACTAAAAAACGAACTCACTAGAAAAAACCATTTCTTCCTGCAAAGAGAGAAAGACACCCTTTCTCTTAAATTACTTAAGCGCCGAGTTTTCATTGGGTGGATTGCTAACCGATTTTATATACATATATTGTACATGTTTGAAATGTGTTTTTGTAATGTTGTGGGCCTTTCAGCGACGTTTTTGTCTGCAAAATTCAGGAAGTGGTAATAAATCAGGCCTCCGGCTAATATCTGGAGAGCAACCTGCTGTTCAAACAATTTCCTCTTTTTTATTCTTTGCATTTTGCTTTGTTCTTTTTCGCCTCCCGTTTTAAAAAGCCCACTTGAGAAAGCGGTAACTGAAAGACTGTAAAAGCCACCCGAAGTTTAAAAAAAACAAAGGCACCCCAGAGAATAAGAGGGATGAAAGTGCATTTGAAGGACCAAGGGAAATTGTAGTAGAGACACTTCAGAGTGCCTTACTAAGGACTCTTCAGGGTGCTTGTGCAAATTCTGCCAATACAGACCAATTCCCTCTTGCAAAATGTAAGTCCCAAGCCTTGAACAGACTCCCCGGATCGTTTGCACACAGAAGCCAAAATAATGGTTAATATCCAGAATCCTCGACTCACGACTGCAATTGCAACTGGCACGACAGTTGTTAAGTAAGGCAGTTGTTAAATGAGGTGCACCCAATTTTGCTATGGTTTTTTTCCCCTCCTGGGGTCACTAAGAGAATCACGTGGTTGTTAATCGAATCTCACTCCCCCCCCTCCCCCCCAGGACTGGCTAGGAACATTGCAAACGCTGATCATGTAGTGGTCGCTGCAACCGTCATAAATACATGCCAGTTGCCGAGGGTCTGAGTTCGGATCATGCCATTCTGGGGATATTGCAATGTTAATGAGGGCGAGAATGGTTGCCAGTCACTTTTTTCAGCACCCTCGTAATTTCAAGTGGTCACTAAATGAATGCTCGTAATAGTTAATTCACCTTGATAGGTTTTCTTTTCCCTTTGATTCAGGCAAGGTTCCCCAGCTCTTCTCCCACAATTTGCTGAGTCTGTACGAGCAGAGCAAGAGGGACCAGCGCCTGGGGGTGTCCCTTTCTCCACACCGACTCTTACCCAGGTAAAGCCCATCACCGCAATGGTCTCTTTCTCTTGCCACTTAATGCTTCAGGATTCATTTAGGTGTCGGAATGGCTCATCTCTTTATCTTTAGCAGCATGGCTGGCTGGAGGGTCAACTGGTTATTTTCAGTGGGGTCCTTGGGAGTTAAGCTTGGTTGTTTTCTTGCAGACTTTTTGTGACAAAGCTAGGTAACATCATCAGTGCTAGAAGGGAGTGGGGTTTGCAGAGAGGAGGAGGAGGAGGAGGAGGAGGAGGAAGAGGAGGAAGAGGAGGATTGTGAGGTCCTTAGTATTCTCTGAGCTTGGTAGTTTTCTTGCAGACGTTTCATGGCCTGACTAGGCAACATCATCAGTGCTAGAAGGGAGTGGGGTTTGCAGAGAGGAGGAGGAGGAAGAGGAGGATTGTGAGGTCCTTAGTATTCTCTGAGCTTGGTAGTTTTCTTCTGGATGTTGCATTACCCTAACTAGGTAACACTATCAGTGCAAGTGGGGTTTGCAGAGAGGAAGAGGAGGGTTGTGAGGTCCTTGGTATTCTCTGAGCTTGATGGTTTTCTCGTGGGCGTTTCATGGCCTGACTAGGTAACATCATCAGTGTTAGAAGGGAGTGGGTTCTGCTCTCTGTTCATACACAAGTGGTTGGTTCTTGTTGGTGGCAGGCGTTTTGGTGAAGTCCAGACTTCTTAAAAGTTGCCAAGATTGAGAAACGCTCTGTAAGGCGGTTCTAAAAAGCCATTTTCTCGTTTTCCCTCCATAATTCCCTTCTTTCTCTCTAGAAAAAACGTCACCACCACCAAGATCCCCGACACGAAGGGATGCCAGAAATGTTGCACAGGTGCTTTGAATGCCAGTCCTGGGGATGGTCACCACGGGATGACCCCTCCTCCCTTCCCTCGGTTGTCTTGCCTGGCATCCTATACAGCCTATTCTCTCTCCCCTGCCCCTTTTCGTGCAGTCAGAAACACCCAGAACAGTTGCCACTTCCTCTGTGGGGCATTGGAGACAGGAGTGGTTCTCCTCCAATGGTACGAACCCATGCAGAAATTCATGCTGGTCAAGGTAAGAGCCGAGTCCCCTGCCAGAGGAAGCATCTCCTTGCCAGGAGCAGGGTGGGCATCCCAAGGAAGAGGCAGCCAGGTTGCCCTGTTCGATAGCTTTAGCTAGGTCGCATGGTTTGCAATTTAGTGCATCAGGTGGAATTACCAAGGCGGACTCAAGTTGGTGCCAACCCAGGGGTGAAATCCAGCAGGTTCTAGAGCAGGGGTCCCCAACCTTTGCAACTTTAAGTCTGAAGGACTTCAGCTCCCAGACGTCTCCAGCCAGCAAAGCTGGCTGGAGAAGTCTAGGAGCTGAAGTCCTTCAGACTTAAAGTTGCAAAGGTTGGGGACCCTTGTTCTGGCTGGAGACGTCTGGGAGCTGAAGTCCTTCAGACTTAAAGTTGCAAAGGTTGGGGACCCCTGCTCTAGAGAACCGGTAGTGAAAATCTTGAGTAGTTCAGAGAACCAGTAGTGGAACTTTTGAGTAGTTCAGAGAACCGGCAAATACCACCTCTGGCTGGCCCCAGAGCGGGGAGGGAATGGAGATTTTGCAGTATCCTTCTCCTGCCACGCCCACCAAGCCGCACCCACAGAACCTGTAGTAAAAAAAATTGAATTTCACCACTGTGCCTACCAGTGGACCAACCAGCCTCTTTCCCACCCTGTGCATTCTCTCCAAAGGCCTCTCACTGATTTATTATTACAACTATTTTGGGATGCCAGGATTTCCCCCCTTTTTTTTTTCCAGGGCATGATAATTGAAAGCAAGTTTCTCTTTTGCACTGATGAAACCACATTTGGAATACTGCGTCCAGTTTTGGTGACCCCCAATATTTTAAAAAATATATATGTTGGGATTCTAGAAAGAGCGCAGAGAAGAGCAGCAAAGATGATTAGGGAACTGGAGGCTAAAGCATAGGATGAACGGTTGCAGGAAGTGGGAATAATAATAATAATTTTAATTTATAAAACCCCTCTCTCTCCCCGAAGGGACTCGAGGCGGTGCACAGGGAATTTAAAAATACATACATAAAACCAACTATTTATTTATTTATTTGTCAAATTTATATAACCGCACCCTCTCCCCGAAGGCACCTGGGGCGGTGCACAGGAAGTTAAAACAAACAATATAAAATATAAATAATTAATATCGAATTAAATAGGTTATCCCTGTGCTAAAAGTTAAAAAGTTAAAACATAATCCATTTAAAAACCCACAAGCATAAATACAATTAAAATAGATTAAACTAGACCCTGCGCTAAAAGAATGTCTGGTTGAAGGAAGAGAAGGACCAGGGACAATGTGATGGCCATCTTCCACTATTTAAGGGGCTGTCACAGAGAAGAGAGGGTCAATCAATTCCCTAATGCACCTGGGGGCAGGACAAGAAGCAACGGATGGAAACTAATCAAGGAGAGAAGCAACTTAGGACTAAGGAGAAATTTCCTGGCAGTGAGAACAATTAACCAGTGCAACTACTTGCCTCCAGAACTACTTGCCTCCAGAACCTCCCATCACGGGAGGTTTTTAAGAAGAGACTGGACAGTCATTCGTCCAGAACTGTTCTTCTGTTGAGGGCTTAGCTGTGTTAGTCTGCAGGACTTTGGTTTCCTAGTCTGGTCTGCTTTGAAAAGTTGCCAGGTGGTTATTAGTACCGGTATTCCCCATGGTAGAGATGGCACTTTTGTGGGCATCAACCCCATTCAGGAAATCCTTCTCTTCTTCTCTTGGGATAGTACTTTGATTTCCCCCTGCCTTCCTCGCTGCCCATCTTCGAGATGCTGATGAACCCCGAAGAGGAATATCCGGTGGTCTGCATTGGGGTGAACAAGGGCCCCCCAGGACAAGCCGTGCAGTTCCAAGTCATTAACCTCAATTCTTTAACCTCCTGGTTTATCAGCGACAAAAGCGGTGAGTCTCCTGGAACCATAACCTGGTTTCTCTCCTCCCCCCCCCCCCCCTTGAGTACCAGCTGAATCCCAATATGCCAACCATGGATAAATCCAAGAAAAGTTTCAGAAGAAAACGGAACCTTTAATTCAAATACAGATGCTAGTTTTGTGGCCCCTCAGGAAATAATCAGGCACGGGAAAAGTTTTGTGGCTCCCGGTGTTTTCTTTTCTGTGGGAAACGGTTCCAAATGGCTCTTCGAGTGTTTAACGTTGCCGACCCCTGGTCTTCTGCAAGGAACTCTTTTAAGAATCGAAAGCAGGCTTTAAATGAATACCTAGCTGTAGTTCTGAACAATGTCCGTCTGTCCACAGAACCTTCCTGTTGTGGCTTCGTCCAGGTGACTCAGTTGGACAACAAGACAGTGATGGTTCTGATGGATGGTAAGTAGAAGCCAGGTGGCCTTTGGTGGGTCAGGACTGTAAGGAGGGACCATTCCTGCTGGGGCCAATGCGTTTTCGGTTTGTTTCCCAGGATGCATCCAGTTTGTCAGCCCCCGAGGGGCACTGCTTGGATCTCCACCGAAACTCACCTTTGACGTCACGGTGGAGTCAGTCGGTGAGTTTCTTTTCTCCACCCTGTTCAGTACTTCCTCCTCTTCCAGTTGCCTCCTCTCCATCATCTGATGCTCCTTTCGGGTCTTAGAGGAAGGACATCTCCAGAGCAGCTCTGACCCTGATGGAGAAAAAGATCTAACCTAACCTTCTTCTCTTATCAAATGCTGCCTGGGATTCTCTGGTTGTTGTGATGGTGTGAGCGTGGTGAGTTTCCTGGCTTCTCTGTCCAGGAGCATTGAGAGATGCGTCAGTACCAACAACCAGACCCAGAGATGCAGAGTACAACTTAACTACTCCATTACCTTCTGCCTATAATACAGGAATCCCCCCACACTGGCAATCTCCTTCCTTTTGGGAATAAATAGATAAGGCTCCAAGGAACGTCGGGAGGGTCAGTTAGCAATTTTGTGGTTGCACAATGTCTCCAGGCTATCTCTATACTTGATTCCTCCTCCCACGCCAGGCTGGGTGCTTCTCAAAGACGGGACCGATCTTGCTTTGGGTTAAGGTTGAGTCACCCTTTGAGGGACGCTAGATCATTTCGAAGGATTCGCTTCCTATTCCGCTTCGTGGGGAGGCGTGTCCAATGCCTGAGCAGCTTTTGTGAAATGGAGAGCAAGTCATGGTGGCAGGACCTGAACTTCTCCGCTTCTTCTGTTTCTAGCACTGATGCAGCATTGCGTGTATGCATTTTGGCACCATGGTGTGCAGACACGGCCGCTTGGATCAGGGCAGGTAAGGAAGGAGCAGTTGTGTTCTCAACATGGCGTGGTCAAGTCCTCTTGAGATTTTATGCCAAGGATGGTGGTGGGAGAAGAGGCCAAGATAAGCCCTTCGTGGCATTCTACCGTATTCTCCAACAATGAGCGCCTCTCATTTATCTCATCCTGATTTGTGGGTAGAAGTCCACTTAGCAAGAGGCTCACTTAAGAGGACATCCGTGAACCTTCATCCTGATCTGATGCTTCTTCTCAGGTAGCCCAGAAGCTGCAGGATCAACGGTGGACCTTCCGCCTGCTGGGAGCCTCCAGGTTTGAAGACCTTCAACTTCATCTCTGTGCTTCTCCCACCCGTGCAACTCAGTCCCCTCCCTTTGTGGCTTTCAGAACTTCTCCCAATTTCCTTGTGTGGGTCCTGTACTGGATAAGAGGGACTCCTTTTCTTTGGCTCTTTGAGGCAACCATATCCATCCCGTCGTCTCCATGGTCCCCAACCTTCTCAGCTACCACGGTCATGCTGCATCCACAGAACATCCTCCTCCAGGATGCCCATCAGGGGCGGTATCCTCTTACTTTCCCTACTGGCTCACAATACCACCCATGCGCTTTGATCGTGCGCGTGGCTTGCATGCATGCACGCAGTGTGAAAATGTGCCTAAATAGGATGACATAGAGCCGGGGGTGGGTGGGCAGCCCACCCGCAATTTCCACAACCGGTTCAGGTGAACCAGTCCGAAGCGGCTGAATACCACTGAGTACCTAATTCTTGTCTTTCTCTTCTCCTTCCTTGCCAGCACCATTGTGTTAGAGACGCGACCAGTGAATAATCCAAATTCCACCAGCAATCTCTACGTGCCGGAATGACGATGGTTGTAGGTGGCTCAGACTGACCATTTCCCACACTCTGGAACTGAGTCCTCAGGGAAGAACATGTGATTGGGGAAGAGGACTCCATTTGTCAGACGCTTCAGGACTGCCCAGGAAGCTGGCAAGACAGGGCTGGCAGTGAGAAATTGTCCAGCCCAACTCTTCAGTAGCTTCACCCCGAAGCACCAAAGGACACCCATGCCTTGGTTTTATGCTTCTTCTTACATACTACTCAACCCCAGTAAACAGCACGCTCAGCTTTTCATTTCCCGTACGTACCTTCTCCTCTGAAAGATGTATCCTCAGTGCGCATGTATGTATATGTTAAGGCACCCAAGAGCAGTGTCCAGGGTGCGGCTATGTTGTGTATGGCCAGATCCTGCCTGAGTTACCGCCAGGATGTTGTGGCTGCCCCATCACTGGAGGCTTTCAAGAAGAGATCGGACGGCCATTTGTCTGAAGGGGTATAGGGCTCTCCTGCTTGAGCAGGAGAGTTGGACTAGAACAGGGGTAGATCCAACCTTTGCAACTTTAAGTCTGAAGGACTTCAGCTCCCAGACTTCTCCAGCCAGCTTTGCTGGCTGGAGAATTCTGGGAGCTGAAGTCCTTCAGACTTAAAGTTGCAAAGATTGGGGACCCCTGGACTAGAAGACCTCCAAGGTCCCTTCCAACACTCTCATTCTGTTGAATCTCTTCGTCTCCATCAAGGTTCTCTTCTCACACACCCCTTACACGTGGGGGTGCCTCCATTCATCCAAGCCGGGATAGCTTGGGAGTCATGCGATATCCCGAGCTGCCGTCCGTGCCTATTCGCGGCAGACAGAGAACCAATGAAACGCACGGCGATCCGAAAGTGGACTTGTCAAAAAAAGCGCAGCAAGAAACAGCAGCAGCAAAGTAAAACAGCGTTGCGATTTGTTGCTTCTGCAGAAGGAGGATGTCGACTCGGGGGTGGTGTTGCAGCAGTCTGTGGTTTTATTGGCAGAGAACCAAGCTGGACTCGAGTGGGGGGGGGGGGGCAGGAGAACCACAAAGGGAGGGTCTGCATCCCCGCAACAGAGCTGGCTTCAAACGTCCAGCGGGGACGGCCATTAAACCGGGGACGGCAACGGGGTGTATTCTGTACAGGAGCTCAAGGGGCTGTGGTGGATCTCTGGAGGGCCCCTTTTCTCCCCCAGGCCCAACACACACACACACACACACACACACACACACACACCTGGCTCTACTGGGTGGGATTTCCGGACTCCCCATACCACCCTAAGGATAAGCGCCACAAATAAGAGTGGGGCGGGAGGACAAGGGTTTATTCAAGTCACGGAGGGGAGGAACAGAGGGGGCTGCATTCTTTTTCCTGGGGGACTCTCAGCATCTCTTTGGCACTTGGCTACGCTGGCCGAGCGGAATCAGGAGCAAATTTAACGCCCCCCCCCCCCAACTTCTCCCTGCACCAACTCGCCACGTTCAACTCGCCGCCGCCAATTTGGCTGCGGGACAACGGAGTATCAAAGAAACGGCAGGGCAGGATCGTTAAAGAAAGAATATGAAAGGAGGGACAGAACGAAGTGGGAAGGACAAGCATTAATATATATATATATTTCCCCCCAAAAAATTCATTTTAAATAATCAAAACTGAATGGTTCAATTGCCCCACGGCGAGTTCTCTTGGGGCGAGTCGGCTGGGGCGAACTGTCCCGTTCCGTTCCCCTGATGGGTGTGGAAGAGTCTTTCCCTGTATGGAGGGCCCTCCCCTCTCTTGGGGGGTGGGGAGGGTGAGGGCCAATAAAAGGCACTTGAAACTGGGTGGGAGGGGTAGGTGGGGGCTTTAACCTGGAAAGGAAGCCTATTGCACAGACCCCCACCGCCGCCAGGGGACCAGAACGAGTTGGGAAGAGTTACTGCCCAACTGGGAGGCTGGCTTAGCCCAAGCGGGTGGGGCATTTCTCAGGGGTGGGGGCAGAAACAGCCGCCTCTTCCACCGAGGGGAGAGGGGGGGGGGCTTGGCAGCAAGAGGCAGAAGACACAGCGGGGATGACGTGAGGGCGGAGGGAGGGAACGAGGCGGTTCTCCCCAAGACTGAGACCAAAGGCGCTCAGCCAGGCTGTCCCACTCTGCTTTGCTGCTCAACCCGCCCTTTCTCTCTAGGGCTGGAGGAAGGGGGCAAGGGAGGTGGGCCCAGGAGGCAGCTGCCTTGCCCCCCTCTCTGCTTAGCCCAGGGGAGCCTCTAGCCGAGCTGGTCTTCATACTGTTTCCGGAAGCAGTCTCCAGCCGGGAAAAAATCCCAACAGCGCTCTTGGTACATTTTCCAGACATAGGATTCCTGCAAAGGGGGAAACACAGGAGCCTCATTGATAAAGGAAAGCAACGCCCCCCTTTTTTAAAACAAAAGTCAACCACAGGGAGCCCTCGGCTTACAACTGTTTCGGAGCCACAACAGCGCTGAAAAAAAAAAAGGTGACTTTGGACCGGGTCCTCGCACTTACGACCGTCACAGCATTTCCCCCCGGGGTTGAAATTCGAGTGGCTGGGAAACTGGCATGTGCTTAGGAGGGCTGCAGCATCCCAGGGCCACGTGATCACCTTTGCGACCTTCCCAGTTGCCGTCCCACAAACCAAGTCAATGGGTGGGGGGGAAGCTGGATTTGCTTAACGACGGCATGGTTCGCTTAGCGGCTGCAGCGATTTGCATAACAGCCTTGGCAAAGAAGGTCGTTAAAAAAAAAAGGTGGGACTCCTTTAACAACTGCCTTGCTTAGCAATAGACATTCTGTCCCAGTGATCGTCGTAAGTACAAGACGACCCGTAATAATGTCATTTAAAAAAAATAAAAAATTGACAGAATAAGTAGAGAAAAAAGTGGGGAAAGGCATAAGGGGTGCGGAATAAGATATTCGTAAAACAAGCGAAGGATTTCCAATGGTCCTAACATTTAAAATCCCTTGTTTCATGAAGGAATCGTTGAAGGAAATGCATAGGCTCGTGACGTCACCTTTCAAGGAAAGATCTATAAAGCTCTAAATATCATCTTCAGGATTAGTGTCACCATTGTTTGTCCTTGTCCCTCAAACAATGTGAAGAAAAAGAAAAGGGGAAAAAAGAGGAGGGGAAGGGAATAAAAATATTATGAAAAGAAATCAAAAAGAAGAAAAACGGGTACAAAATATTGAGTTTTAACTCTCCCCCCCCCCCGCCCCCTCCGGTCCTTGGGCACCCACAGGAAGTCTTCTCACCTGGCCAGTGTGCTCCGTTTCATCCTTATTGATGAGGTACATCAGGAAGAACCTACAAGGGGGAAGACAGGTGGGAAGAAATGACGTGAAAACTTTTGTGTGGAATCGTGCCAAGCATATCTTTGGATTTAGAGAAACGTGGATTGTACCCAGAGGAACACCTTCGAGGGGATGGGAAATACAGCCCCTTGGGAAGTGGAGAAATTAAAAGGGACGGGGAAAAGGAAGTCTCTCTTATCATCACCCTTCCTGTAATTTAACTTGCAGCTCTATAATGGACTAGGAGAATAACCTGTGGGGCAGTGGAAGAAAACCCAGCAAACAAGACAAGGGTCAGAGAAGAGAAATCTTGAGTCCAAAGCAGACAAGTAATTTGAGAAAGTGTCTCAGATAATGACTTGCAATATTTGGCTACATACCAGGGGTGGGATTCAGCCGATTCGGGCCAGTTTGGGCGATCCGGATGTTAATTTTAATCCGGTTTGCTGAACCGGTAGTTACAAGGCCTGGCTGTCGTCTCCTCCCCCCCGCCCCTCCACTCCGTGTCCTTTGCTTACATGTAATTTGCCAGGTTGTGCTCCTCTAGCGTGTGGGTCTCGAAGCCGTGGGGCGTCGTGTCAAAATAGTCACTGCCCAACCCGCAGATGAAACATTTGGTCTGTTGAGGACAACAAAGGAGAGTGAAGAAAAGGGCAAAATAGTCATAAAAGACTCGGATGCGAGTCTTAACACCCACTTTACTTGGCAATGGGAATTGTAGTCCCAAGAGTGGTGTAAATCGAGAACTGTCTGTAAAGCATTTCCCCCCGCCCTGTTCATAGACTGACTTTCTACCGATGAATCCAGTCGTGATTCCATTATGGGATGATTGGAATAACAATAGGAAGAGCCGAGGTGGCGCAATGGTTGAAGTGGGGTACTGCAGGCTACTTCAGCTGACTGCCAGCTGCAATTTGGCAGTTCGAATCTCACACCAGGCTCAAGGTTGACTCAGCCTTCCGTCCTTCCGAGGTGGGTCAAATGAGGACCCAGATTGTTGGGGGCAAGAGGCTGACTCTGACCTTCCTTCCTTCCTTCCTTCCTTCCTTCCTTCCTTCCTTCCTTCCTTCCTTCCTTCCTTCCTTCCTTCCTTCCTTCTTTCCTGTTGGAATGCAGCATTGCAGGGGAATTGCAGGGGCTGTAAAAGCACTATGAAGCGGTATATAAGACTATGTATAATTGCTCTTCCTTTTCTCCTTCCTTCCTTCCTTCCTTCCTTCCTTCCTTCCTTCCTTCCTTCCTTCCTTCCTTCCTTCCTTCCTTCCTTCCCTTTCATGGTGCATGGTGGTTAGAATGCAGCATTGCAGGCTAACTCTGCCAACTGCCAGTAGTTCAATCCTGATCAGCTCAAGGTTGACTCAGCCTTCCGTCCTTCCGAGATGGGTCAAATGAGGATTGTTGGGGGCATGCTGCTGACTCTGTAAACCGCTTAGAGAGAGCTGTAAAAGCATTATGAACCGGTATATAAGTCTAAGTGCCACTGCTATTATTCCACCCATTAAAGATGTCATCATTTACGTCTCCCAAAACGAAGAACGGAATCACATCTCTCTGGGAAGGAAGCCTGGAAGAAAAGCCCCCAGAAGACGTGGGTGCTCCAACACGGGAGGTTTTAAAGAAGAGATCGGACAGCCATTTGCCTAGAACAGGGGTCTGCAAAGTTGGCTCTTTTAAGACTGGTGGACTTCAACTCCCAGAGTTCCCCAGCCAGCATAGCTGGCTGGGGAATTCTGGGAGTTGAAGTCCACCAGTCTTAAAAGAGCCAACTTTGCAGACCCCTGGCCTAGAATGTTGTAGGGCTTTCTGCTTGAAGATCAGGGGGTTGGACCAGAAGACCTCCAAGGTCCCTTCCAACTCTCTTATTCTGCTAAAAACGAGAGAGAGAGAGGGGGGTGGGGCGATTCACCCTACCTCCATGTCCTCCTTCACTTGCTCCTGCTGGTCTCTCAGCTCCCCAAAGGCATCAATGATCAAACCTGGGGAAAATGGAGAAAGACGTCCAGAAGTCAAAGAGAAAAGAAAAAAGTTGAGATTAAGGCAAGCCAAGGAGCATTTCCCGAAAACCGCCACCCACTACCAAAGGCAGGACAATCGGTCGTGTTCAGTCACTGGAAGAGGCATCTGGAAGATGCTCAAAGACATCCTTGTTTGGAAGGTAGGACATGTTCCAACAGCTCATCACTGGTGTCAGGAAGCAATTTCGTTCTCATAAATGTTGTGACCCAGCTCCCCAAAACACAACAAACCCTGTGATGTGAACTCAAGAGATTCCTTTATTGGGAGCCCCGGCAAAAAGTTTCTCTCACAGGCTAACAAGTCCGTCGCACCTATTCATCTCCACCCCCTGCCTTTTATCTCCAGAGCTAGGGTGGGGCTTCGCTAGCAGCGGTGGTTCTTCCATCCCAAGGACCGGCCCATAGATTTCCACTGCTCTCCTCTCCTCTGCCTTGTTTGCAGAGCTGGAGTGGGGCTTCGCTAGCAGCAGGGGCTCTTCCGTCCCAAGGACCGGCCCATAGATTTCCACTGCTCTCCTCTGCCCCATCTATTCATCTCCACCCCCTGCCTTTTATCCCCAGAGCTAGGGTGGGGCTTCGCTAGCAGCGGTGGTTCTTCCATCCCAAGGACCGGCCCATAGATTTCCACTGCTCTCCTCTCCTCTGCCTTGTTTGCAGAGCTGGAGTGGGGCTTCGCTAGCAGCAGGGGCTCTTCCGTCCCAAGGACCGGCCCATAGATTTCCACTGCTCTCCTCTGCCCCATCTATTCATCTCCACCCCCTGCCTTTTATCCCCAGAGCTAGGGTGGGGCTTCGCTAGCAGCGGTGGTTCTTCCATCCCAAGGACCGGCCCATAGATTTCCACTGCTCTCCTCTCCTCTGCCTTGTTTGCAGAGCTGGAGTGGGGCTTCGCTAGCAGCAGGGGCTCTTCCGTCCCAAGGACCAGCCTATAGATTTCCACTGCTCTCCTCTCCTCTGCCTTCTGTGCATCGGTGCGTCAGGCACTAGGCCCAGCTATTCCTCCTCCTTCTTATCAGTCACCTCCAGACCTGTGGGCTCAGGCTCCGCCTCTCTCTCTCTCTCTGCCAGCTCCATTCCCTCTTCCCCCCTTGGAGCTCTCAGGTTGCCCTGATGCTGACCCCAACTCTCACGCCTCCTCCTCTTCCTCTGATTCAGTTGCTGGAGGGGACGGCAGCCGACAGACCCCAAGTGGTTAGAATTAAGGAAGTAGACAAGAGGGACAGCGATACAGCAGAGAAGGGGCGCAGGCCCACCCATCTCACCTTGGATGATAGCCAACAAGATGACAATGACAAAGAAGAAGAAGGTGATATCAAAGATCACGCGGTAGAGCTCATATTCGTCTCCAGCTGGATCTTCAATCTCATCCCCGATGCCGCCCCCAGCTCTGACGCCAACATACATATGGAAGAGGTAACACTGTTGGGAAGAGAGTAGAAAGCATCCAGACTCAGGGCAGAACTCAGCCTTCCCAACCCCGATGACTCCAGATGTCCAGGAGAACATCAGTCGAGGACGTCGCGTAGCCTCTCACCGTCATCATATCGTCACATTTCATATCGGGTTCGTCCTCGTCCTCGCTCTTGTTGTAGAACTTGCGGAAGAAGTTGAAGGCCACCACGGTGTAAAGGTAGACAACCACTGCCAGCAACCCCACGGTCATCATCAGCTGTGGAAAGAGGACACAGGTGCAGGAGATGGTGAGTTGAGTAGCGGGAAAGAACAGCTTTCTCTGGTGCCTATGGAGCAGAGGATTCCTCTCCCTCATATCCCAACTGACCTGTTTGCCATTGTGGGTGACAGAGGACAGGATGGTCCTTAAGGTCTTGACGCCCATGGCAATGTCCAGAAGATGGCAAGCGAAGAAGAAGTTGTTGTAATGGCCAAGCACGGACATCACCATGTACCAGAAGAGATACAGGAAGGACTGCAGCGGGAGGGAGAGGAAGAAGAACAACAACTGGGATGGAGAGCAAATGAACAATGTCCTTGAGGTCTTGACAGTAGTAAGAGGAAGGTACCACTAATGTCTTCTGGCATTAAACTTTAGTCTAACAACAGTGAAGCCAAGATCCAAGAATGAAAAGTGAAGCTGCTTCTTAATTTCTTTATTGTTCCTTTGCTTACAGACAGAATCTTGCCAGACTAAAGCAACTACCTGCATTACTTTAGATCAGGGGTGTCCAAACTTGGAAACTTTAAGACTTGTGGACTCCAACTCCCAGAATTCCCCAGCCAGCATAGCTGGCTGGGGAATTCTGGGAGTTGAAGTCCACAAGTCTTAAAGTTCCCAAGTTTGGACACTCCTGCTTTAGATGTATTCTGTGAATTGCTAAGGAGGGGCTGTCTTGGCCCTCTTCCTTCCTCCAAGACATGCCAAACTCTGCTGCCTCTTTGCCCTCTGGTGAAAAGCCTCTCCAGATCGTCCTCAACTTACGACGGTCCATTTAGCGACTGTTCCAAGTTACAACAGCACTGAAATAAGTGACTTATGGCCATTTTGCACCCTTATGATCATTGCAAGCATCCTTATGGTCACGAGTTCAAAATTCAGATGCTTGGCAACTGGTGTGTATTTATTTGTAGTATCACATGATCCCCTTTTGCGGCCTTCTGACCAGCATAGTCAACGGGGGAAGCCAGATTCCCTGAACAACGGCGATGCAGTGATCCATTTAACCATGGTGGGCAGAAAGGTCGTAAAATGGAGCTAAACTCACTTAACTGTCTCGCTTAGCCACAGAAATTTTGGGCTTGATTGTGATCGTAACGCCTAAGACTACGTAGTGGTATGTTTCACGATATCTGCTGCGCCGTTGAGTTGGCGCTGACCCTTAGGAGCAGAATTTCTCCAGGATGAAAGGAGTGTCAGTATATCTATTTTGGTAGTGAATTACTCTGCCCTGGGGCTACATCTTCTTACTTACGTTATTCGTTAAGATGACGCCAAGTTTCCAAATCTTGTACTTAATGTCAATGGAACTAATCCTGAGAGAGAGAGAGAGAGGGAGGGAGGAGGGGGGGAGAGAGTGAGTTGTAAAATGAGGCAAGACTCGCTTAACAAACAGCTTACTTAACAACAGAAAATTGGGGTTCAATTGCGGTCATAAGTCAAGGACTAAGTGTACTCTACGGTAATGTGGGGAAAAGGTGTTATAGATACTAAGGAAATATTAATACCCTGAATTGCAACTTTAAAAATGCTCGCTTTGTCGTCACCCTGTTGTCAGGGGGACGATGCCAATCTGAGCATGAAAGGCTGCCCCATATCTCTCTCTGCCCTCCTGTTTGCCCCATCTTTCTCACCACGCCAAGAACGATGTGTCCGGCTCTGATTTCTTTTCATTTTGGGCTGAGATTTCCAGGCTGGCCAAATCTATGCCCAAAAGTTCCGCGATCCTCTCTCGCCCGTATATGTCGCCATATTTGTCGAGAACCTGGAGGAGGAGGAGGAGGAGGAGGAGGAGGAGGAGGAGGAGGAGGAGGAGGAGAAGGAGAAGAAGAAGAAGAAGAAGAAGAAGAAGAAGAAGAAGAAGAAGAAGAAGAAGAAGAAGAAGAAGAAGAAGAAGAAGAAGAAAAAGAAGAAGAAGAAGAAGAAGAAGAAGGGGGGAAGCAACGATTACGCCTATTTTAAAATTGCAACCATGCATCTAATCCTCAACGTAGGACCATAAGTTACAAGCTGTTCCTCCACCCAAGGGCCTGCAGGCAACCTTACCTTTCTTTTGATGAACTTATCCCAGTAATTGCTCGGGAACGACCTGGCACGGAGTGAGAAAAATGGGGAGCAATGTTTAAAAAGCCGTCAGGAATATCATCCCCTCGTCCCACATCCATAAAGACCTTCCATTCCGTTTAATCCCCTTGCAAAGTCCATTCTGGCATCTCCTGTCTTTTGCCAAGTTATTTTGCCATGGGTTCAGGCCCCGCCTTAGCCTCGAAAGCCATGCTGGCTCAGGAATTCTGGGAGTTGAAGTCCACAGATCGCAAAAGGGCCATAGATGCCTACCCTTGGCCTAGACTCAGAAACAGCACACCATCCAGCCATACGCAACTATGAACAGTTCCAATCGGCCAATAAAGAACTCAAAGTAGGAGAAAGACAGACCGAGCATGGAGGCAGAGTCAAGAAAGGAATTAGCCTGGAGTTGTTACGTTCCCATAAAATTTAAATGGTCTGTCCAACTCTTTTCGATTTCCATCAATTCTTCGCTAGTGCCAATTTAGTGCTGAACCGTTAGCTGCCTAAATTCTTGTGTGTAAGGTAAAGGTAAAGGTTCCCCCGCATATATGTGCTAGTCGTTCCTGACTCTAGAGGGAGGTGCTCATCTCCATTTCCAAAGCCGAAGAGCCAGCGCTGTCCGAAGACGTCTCCCTGGTCATGTGGCCGGCATGACTAAACGCCGGAGGTGCGTGGAACGCTGCTCCCTTCCCACCAATGGTGGCTCCTATTTTTTCTACTTGCATTTTGTACGTGTTTTCGAACCGCTAGGTTGGCAGAAGCTGGGACAAGTCACAGGAGCTCACTCCTTTACACGGCACTAGGGATTCGAACCGCTGAACTGACAACCTTTCCGATTGACCGGAGCTTAGCGTGTGCTCCTGAGTCTTTGTGACTGACAAACATTCGCCATTTGCAATTTTAGCTCCATGACATCATAGGCTCAGAACTGAGCGGGGCTGTCATGATTTGGGAAGCGAGGGATCAATTCTGAGCAAACCCCACCCCCACCCCCTCCAATGACCTGTTCCCCTTTCCTTCACTCACGGAGCGTTGAGCACCAGGCGGTCCCACTGGCCTTTGATGTCGTCATCCTCTGGCTGCTCCGTGATATACAGCCCGCTAAACTCCAACGTACGGGCCAGCTCCTTCTCGCGCTTGAAGATGACCAACGGCACCTTGAGACAATTGTAGCCGATGATGCAGAGGAAGGCCACCAGGGTGTGAATGATGGACAGGAATTGCAAGGCTGGCTGCATGTAGCCCGTGCTCTCCTCTAGGAAGAAGTAGACCACGCTGTCTTCTTCGTCCTCGTCCCCGTTGCCGTCCCCGTTGCCGTTGTCATCGCCACCGAAGCCGGAGCCTGCCCCAGACCCTGCGTCCAGATCGCCCTCAAGACCGGAGCCCTCAAACTCTTCCTCACCAGGTGGCGTGTCCGACACCTAGGAAGTTGAAATGGTGACAGGACGAAGAGACTCAAGATAGATGCAACCAAGATGAGGATCTAAAGGAGGAAAATGCTCTACAATCCTGGCTTTGGTCTTCTGCTTAAGGGTATTAGGACCACTCATATTCCAGGGGGATGTCTATTCCTTTCTCAACCTCAACCTCTTAATACAGGGTGTTAGGATAATCATCCTGATGTTGGGTTGACAATATATATAAGCCAGGATTCTTCAAGAGTATATGTAACTTTAAGGACTGTGTGGAATCTGATTGGCTGTGCTTCCCAGCTCAATCATAAAAGGCAGCTGGTAACACAGTTCATCCCTTTTTGCTTTCCTTTGCTTCCTGATTGCCACTGAGGAAGAAGCTGAACGTGAAGACGGAAGAGAATCATTGTTTTGTATTACTGTAAGATAACTGTGGTTTTGGTGAAGGACTGTTTATTGTTAGAGGAGTTAGTATCACTGTTTGGAAGAAGTATTTTAGTTACTGCAAAAGTAAAGACTATTTATTTTTTCTACTATCAGTGTTTGATAGTTATTTGTGTGGTTTAAGCAATGTATCTCTTGCTGTGCAGTGTATTGCACTATTCCGCCTATTTTCCAACGGCGGTATTTTTTACCCCTAACACAGGGGTGTCAAACTCAAGGCCTGTGGGCAGGATCCCACCTGGGGGACGCTTAAATTTGGCCCAAGGAGCCAGCCTGGAAAAAGCAAATGCCCGGCCGTACGATGCCCCCCACCCACCCATGCCCCATTTTGGCCAGCATGCTGTTGCAAGAGGCCGTCCAGGTTGAAAACGGGGCACGGGGGAGGGGGGCTTGAGGAGGCCACATGCGCCCCCCGTGCCCCATTTTGGCCAGCAGCGTGCTACAGGAGGCGTCCGTCCCATCTTCCCCATACCCGCCGTCCCACGGAGAAGAACCACAATGCTGATCCGTCCCTGGAAGAAATCTAGTTTGACACCTCCGTCTTAATAGATTCCACTGCCAAGTTCTTCTGGCTCCCAGAATGCTCTGCTAGAAACAACTAGACCAGGGACATCCAACCATGGACCCTTGAAGACCTGTGGACCTCAACTCCCAGAAGTCCACAAGCTTTAGAAGCTGCCATGGTTGGACATGGATTACACTCTTGGCTTACTCTGGACCATCTTGCCTTTCTTCCTAAACTACTCGGGAAGCCCCCTGCATCTCTACTACTCGCAAGAAACAACTCCCGTCAATCCGCAGATCTCTTTACCTTATAGAAAAGCAAGATGAAGTTGATGGCAAAGGCCAGGAAGAGAGCGAGGAAGCGCAGGTTGTAGAAATTCCTGGACAGGTAATTCTGAAAGGATGAGAGGGTAAGTTTAAGCGTTACGCGATGGTGGCTCCGTCAGTTGACTCACCGAGTTGGTGAGTCAACCCTAACTCAACAGCACCTCAGCAGATGTGTTGGCGCATAGTTGGGAGGGGTTTCCCCCCCCCCCCCCATAGGGCAAAGACAGTTGTAAGTTGAAGATCACCTATATTCAGAAACACTGGCACAGCTTGCCTCCAGAAGTTGTGAATGCCACAACCCTGGAAGTCTTTAAGAAGATGTTGGATAGGCATTTGTCTAAAACGGTATAGGGCTTCCTGCCTAGGCAGGGGGGTTGGACTAGAAGACCTCCAAGGTCCCTTCCAACTCTGCTATTGTATTATTGAATATTAGGATTATCCGGTGAGGTCCTGGTCTCTGTGGATCTAGCTATGGTAGTTAAGGGTTATGGTTTGGTCTCAGTTCCATCAGTATGGCTTCTTGCCAAGAACCAGGAAGGGGAAGTTAGAGGGGTGGCTGATCCCCCAAGTATTATGGTACCCAGATGCCCCCGGAAGGTCACTTGAGATATTCCTGTTCAAAATCATGAGGATTTAAACTTCTTAAGCTTCTGGAGTAGTGTGTTGTGGCCCAACTACAGATCTGGCAGCAGATTCGGACAATAAGGAGGTTGGGGAGGAACATGGGCCATTCCTGGAGTCTGGGGAAGATTCTGATGAGGGCTCTACGTCAGAGGCAGAGATGGGGCCAGGGCCTTCTGACAGTTATCAGCTGCCTTCAGAGTCGGAGATCAATAGAGCAGAAGAACAGCAGGAGCCTGTTCCTGATGTGGCGCAGGGGAAGGGAAGAGCTAAGGAACAAGAGCCGACTCAGGAGTAAAGCCACAGGTGGATGGTGAATGGCCCCTCCCATAGGGAATAAAAGAGGAGCGAAAGGGGAGTGGAGTTTGCAGGAGGCAATTAGTTCAATTCATTACAGTGAAGATCTGTTCCTGACTTCTTGCCAAGGAATTGCTGCTACAGAGTGGCGTTTGGAAGATGTCAGCCTGGCAACTCTCCAAGCCTGATCAAGGTTGGTAGTTGTGAAATGTCTTGAAAGACTGTTTCTCGGGACTTTGCTGGAGAGGAATTCCCTTTGAACTAAATAAAAGGGGTTTTATCGGGACGAGGAGTCGGCTTCGTGCTCTTGGGAAGCCTAGGTTAGAACATAGTTTCTCTCAATCTTGGTTTTTTTTTAAGATGGGTGGACTTCAACTCCCAGAATTCCCCAGCCAGCTCTGCTGAAGTCCACCCGCCTTAAACCCACCAAGGTTGAGAAAGACTCTTCCACAGCAAATGTCAACCCAAGAGGAACCCCTTACCAGGAATTTGACCCTCTGGATCTCCATCTCGTTCCAAAACTCTGAGCCTCCCTGTTCCTCCTCTTTCTTCTCTGACCGCTGAGCCACCTTCTTCTTCTTCTCCTCAGCTGGTGGTGGTGATGGCGGCTCTTCCTCCTTGTGTTCTTTCTCCTCCTCTTCTTCCTTGGCAGCCTTCTCCCCGTTTTCCGCACTAGAAGGGGTGGGGAGGGCACAGAAACCGCGTTACAGATTATCACGCAGGTCCTTCCCAGACCCTGTGCCCAATCACGAGGGTACTTATGGCATCGCCTTCTATCAGAGCAACCCCTTTTCTATCCCTTCCAGGATTTCTGTTTCAGAGAAACCAAGATTGTCAGCTGCCTTTCTCCAGAAATGGAACCAGAGGTGGTATTCAGCAGGTTCTGACTGGTTCTAGTGAAGCGGTAGCTGAAATTTTGAGTAGTTTGGAGAACCAGCAAACACCACCTCTGGCTGGCCATGCCCCCATCCCAGCTGATTGGCGTGGTCGGTCTATTCCTGCCTCCCAGCTTCCCAGCTGATTGGCTGGGACTTCTTTTGTTGCCCTGCACAGGAGAACGGAGCTGGAAAGCAGGTTAGTGGGGTGGGGAGGGAAATGAATGGTTGTAAGTCAAGGACTGCCAACAGTCAAAGCGTGATGCTCTTCAGCAGGGGTCTCCAAAGTTGGCGACTTTAAGACTTGTGGACTTCAACTCCTAGAATTCCTCAGCCAGCAGAGTTGAAGTCCACAAGTCTTGGTCGCATGGCTGGCTGAGGAATTGTTGAAGTCCACAAGTCTGAAAGCTGCCAAGTTTGGAGATTCCCTCTGCCTTAGGCAATGAAAACTTCTGCCTTATGAATTTTTTTTTTTTAGGGGGTTCCGATGAACTGGCAACCACAGATGGACCTCCAAGCCACTCAACTCAGCTTTCTCTGGTTCTGCTGGGGGTTCCTCAATCTTCTCCAGGTCCGGATAGGGCTCCTCCTCCCCTGCCTCTCCTTCCACCTGGAGAATCACAACAGCACTCGTCAACAAATTGGATCCAAGAGAAAAAACAAAAAGGAGGAGCATGACTCAGAAAAGGAAAATATTAAAAGATTCCAAGAGGGGCATCACTCGCTACGAGAATAACATCCTGTAGCTTGAAGAAGTAAACTAAGGATCTTGAAGAAGTAAACGATGGATGATTAGGGCAGGGGTCTCCAACCATTGCAACTTTAAGTCTGAAGGACTTCAGGTCCCAGAATTCTGGGAGCTGAAGTCCTTCAGACTTAAAGTTGCATAGGGTTGGAGAACCCTGGATTAGGGGACTGGAGGCTCAAAACATATGAAGAACACTTGCAGGAATTGGGTCTGTCTAGTTTAATAACCTCTGTGATACGAGGGTCTGCGTGGCTTCCCCTTGCCTCTAGGGCTGAGCACATATCCAGCCCCCTTTGCTTTCCTTCAAAACTGGGATTTGGGATCAGGTTATGGGCTTCTCTTGGGCTCCCGTTTCTCTCCCCTCCTTTCCATTTCCTCTTGGTCCCCATTGGACCTTCCCAGCCACTCCCACCCGCTCAAGCCCCAATCATACCAACTTCCTCTTGAGGATGGGTGTCCCTTCAGGTGTGGGAGGTTCCACTGGGGTGGTGTCCCCCATATCTCCAAGCCCACCCGGTGCATCAGAGGCCGTTGAACGGAAATGCTCTTTCTTTGGATCCGCTCCAAAACCTTCTCCACCTTCCCCAGAGGCTTCCTCCTTGCCGTGCTCCACAATACTGATGTCTTCTCCTTCTTCCGTCACCTGCTCCTCTTCGTCAGACGGAGCCACGTCTCCGTGAACCTCATCCTGAGTCGGGTCGGGCATGCTGGCCAACAGTTCGGTCATGGTGAGCTTCTTGGCCTCCTCCACCAAGCCACCACCAAAGAGAGTGTTCCAGATGAGCAGGAAGAAGCCCTTGAGGACACTGTAGAAGAAGACAAGGATGCCCATTAAGATGGTGTAAAGGAAGGTGGCCACTCCCACGGCCATCTCCTTGACCGTCATCTTCTTGAATTTGCGGAACTGTCGGCGGATGTTGCGGTAGTTGAACATGCGGAAGAAGTTCAGGATGCTCTCCAGAAACTCCCCAAAGACCGAAGACGCCTCTGAAGGCGCCGACGCATTCTCCGCCTCCCCACTTTCGGTGCTTTCTGCTTCTTCCTCCTCCTCTTCCACTGCTTCTCCTTCCTCCTCTGAGATCTGGGAGGCAATCTGCATCTCAAAGATGGTGTCCTCACAGAAGTTGATGAAGAGCTCCATCTTCTCCGACTCGGCTCCTTCGTTGACCACGTCGAAGATGAATTGTCTCTTGGATTCCTTGACCTGGGGCATCTCCCACTGGGTCTTATTGGTCTCGCTGATCTCAAAGTAGATGCGTTCGATGCGTTTGCTGGCACCCATGATCTCAATGCGGCCCAGGTAGGGATTGAAGTAGTTGAGGATGCACTCGGCCAGTTCCAGGAAGGTCTTCAGGCGGGCATCGTGGGGCATATGCTCCGAGAGGTTTGTCAGCAGCACAGCAATGTTGAAGCCAATGTCTTTGGCGGGCTCCTGGAAACGGTTGGCAAACTCTTCGTAGTCGATCATCTCGTTCTCATCAGCCTCCGAGCAGGAGAGGAGGAACTGGATCTCCGACGGCGTGTACTGCTTCTGACTGTCCATGGCCTTCTGGAAATCCTTCTTGGAGATGAGGCCCCGTGGGTCTGTGATGTAATCGCGGAAGGCATCGGACGCCACAATGTCCTTCAGTTTCAAGAACATGTCGAAGAATTTGAGGATCATCTCCACGTTGCTGGACGACTCCACCAACATGTCCACCATCTGCCGAGCGATGGTGCCATGCACCACATTTCCTGAGTAGATACACCAAGGATACAAATTATATTTTGACAACGGGGCTGAACACGGAAGACAGACAAGAAATTTATGCTGGCAGGGATATTTTGTTCCTCCATCAAGAGAATGGAAGTCATATCGAGACGGCTTTGTATCTTTGGTAGACAACGCAATTACACAACGTCGTAAGTGTCCCAAAGGTGCTTTTTCAAAAGGCAAATGGACTTCTTTGTTTTTTCCTTGAAGACAACCATGACCTGGATGACTGGGAATCTCCATAGACAATTGTGTCATTTGATCTAGTAGTTAAAGCATCAGACCAGAAAGCAAGAAATTATGAGTTCAAATCCTACCTTCCCTTCTCATCCAAGAAGCTTCTTCTCATCTCATCTGAACTGAAGAAGCTTCTTGGATGAGAAGAGAAGACGATGAGATGAGAAGAAGCTTCTTGGATGAGAAGCAAAACATCTTCTAGGGAAAAAAAGTCCAGCTGCCTTTCAAAAAAGCACTTTTGGGACAACCATGACCTGGATGACTGGGAATCTCCATAGACAATTGTGTCATTTGATCTAGTACTTAAAGCATCAGGCCAGAAAGCAAGAAATCATGAGTTCAAGTCCTATTTTCGCCATTGCCTAAGACAAGGGTTTCCATACCTGGCAGCTTTGAGACTAGTTGACTGACTTTGGGTGGCTTTGGGCCAATCCCCAGGAGACTTGGAATTCTAGTCCCACCATAGCCATGAAAGCTACCTGGGGTGACTTTGGGCCAATCACTCTCTTTCAGCCCAACCCACCTCGAAGGTTTGTGTTGTAGGGAAAGATAGGAGGAGAAAGGGACATGTTTGTAGTCATAAGTCAAGGACCAGTTATATCTAGCATTAGCCTTCAGATTTTTGGCCAGAGACCCAGTGGGAGATGCTAGAAATGGAGCCTAAGAGCCTATAAGGCAGGAGGCTCTGCCCTTTAGAAGCTAACATGGAGCCCAGAGATTCCTCCAGAAGGTTGCCAGTGATCACCTTCCAGCAGAGAAAGCAGCATCACCACCATGTCCTTTTGAAGGTCCAACAGCTCCTTCAGAAGCCCAAGCTGGCTGGAATCCTGGAAAAACAAGCAAGTGTAAGATACAGAACACAACGAAGGGACATCTTCCTCCGGTAGGCCCTGAGGCCTTATGGAAACACACCTCCTCAAGGATCCCCACAGGCCTTCTTCCCTTCCAATCCTTCACCCGTCCATATTCTAATCTTCACTCACACACATCGGTTGGCTTCTGGCCAGCCAGACCATTGGAACGCAATCCCCGATAGGAGACGGTCGTGTGAATCCATGAGCAAAGGTGGGGAGAGGGGATTCACACAACCTGTGCTCTAAAATCCCTCCCATAACAGGTGGAAAGTCTAGACTGAGGGAAGTTTGGGATGGGGTCAGTTGAGATCGCTGCTTCTCAAATGCGGCGACTTTAAGATGCGTGGACTACATCTCCCAGAATTATAGCTGGCTGGGGAATTCTGGGAGATGAGGTCCACCGAATCTTAAAGTTACAGAGGTTGAAAAACATTGGTTTAGAGATGTATCCAAGCTGACCAGTTATGATCCCCATGTTCTACACGTAGGGAAAAAAAACCCCATCCAGATGACCTTCCGATGTCTCTTTCTCGAAGCTCCCCGTTCTCTTTGGGGGATGTCAACCAGGAACTAACCCCAAATACATATACAGCGTGCATTTCTCCCTCTTGGTGGCGGCTTCCTTACCTCAGGGTAAGATTCGCTCCGAAAATGCTCCTCGTGGGCAGCGCAACAAAGAGATAGTTTGGTGAGGGAAAGAGATAATTCTGGAAAGATTTCTCCTCGCTGAAGTTTGTCCCAATGGTTAGTCCCACCCTTGTGCTCGGAAGAAGAGCAATAGCAATAGCCCGTAGACTTATATGATCGCTTTGCAGCCCTCTCTAAGCGATTTACAGAGTCAGCCTCTTGGCCCCCAACCATCTGGGTCCTCATTTTACCGATCTCAGAAGGACGGAAGGCTGAGTCAACTCTTGAGCCTGGTGAGATTCGAACTGCCAAATTGCAGGCAGTCGGCAGAAGTCACCTGCAGTTCTGCATTCTAACTACTGTGCCACCGTGGCACAGAAGCTGGCATGAGGTTCTCCAGAACATCATCTCCAACCTGCCCTGATGATGCCTAGGCTTAGAGGAACCTTCTCCAGTCCGACCTGACCTCAACTGGGCTCCTCAGGCTCCCCCCCATTGCCGCTGCAATCAAGCCCATCCATCGACCTCGCTGTGGGTTGTCCTCTTCTTCGCCATCCTTCCACCCAAGGTCTCCCCCTCTATCCCTCCCACTCACCCGCCAGATTACCACATGAGCTCGGATGGGAAAAATGAGCCAGCAAGCCCAAGCAATGGTCAAGCACGGAGCCTTCAACCACCTCCTGCTCGGTGGAGGAGACAATAAAGCGGAAAGGACACAGCAGAAAAGGGAAAGCTGGATGAGGAACAAGAAGCAGCCACTGCAAAATGGAGCAGATCAAACATGCTATTCCTCCACGCTCAAGTAACGGAGTAGGAGGCATCTGGCAGTTCGAAGGAAGACCAAATTTGTAGCTCAGGATTGAACTGTGGGGTCCTTGGTGCTCTCTGAGCTTGGTGGGTTTTCTTGCAGACGTTTCATGACCCAACTAGGGAGCATCATCAGTGCTACTAGTAGTAGCGGCAGATATTTAAATTTCGGAGCTGGAGCTGGAGCAGTGGGATTGTGCAGTAAGCCAGAACAACTGTTAAAGCTGATTGGTTGCGCTGGCACCTGCGTGAGGTAATCTGTGCTGTGATTGGTTGCTGTGAGTGTGGAGAGGGAGTCTTCCCTTTTTCCCGCCTTTTTCTTCTGGGTGCCCTTGCTTGCTCTGTGATTTACCTCACGATGCTCCTGACTATCTAGTTTGCTGTATGAAGAAGGAGGGGCCAGCATCGCGTCGATACAACATGAGGTCTTGATGATCCGAGAACTCTGTTAACACTTTTGCCGCTGATTGATCCGTTTGGACCTAAACCATCTTGGAGGGATGGCGAGTAGGAAGACAGTCTTGCTGGTCACAGGGACACCGCAAAGTCCCTGTTTGACCCAAGGGGAGCGCTTCTATTCGGCACAAACAGGCAGCCCCATGCTTACAAAGACAGGACGGCTCCAGGAAGGAAGTTGAAAGAAAAAGTGAGTCCATCTGGAAAGGTAATTTGGACACCTTCTGTGGTGTTGATGGGTGTGTTCTTGGTGGCTCCCTGATTAGGATATTGTTTACTGTTTGCTTGTCTGTATTGGTAGTTCCTCCTACCAAGTTTCTTTTAATCCTATCAAGGAACTCCCGAGAGAGCAAACTGTACTCCTTCTAGGACTGATGACGTTACCTAGTTGGGCGATGAAGCGTCTGAAGGAAACAACCAAGCTCAGAGAGCAACAAGGACCCCACAGTTAAGATTTTAAGGGGTGTGGGTGACCTTGACTCCGAGAAACCATATAGACACATTTATAAGACATTTCCTCTTCAATATACCAATTCAGCCAACAGATCTGAGATTGACTTGCTAGTTTACAAGCCCTAATGGGGTGGGGGAGCGTCATTCTGGAAGTGGCTACTGGATAAGCTAAACCCAACTTCCTCCAGCAGTGGGATTCCAAACCTTTTCCTACCGGTTCTATGAGAATGTGCTCCTCGCGCGCATGCGCAGCACTCAGAGACCGCCCTTGGTGTCAGCTGGTGAGCTGAGCTGTTGTTTAGCTCAGCTGAACTGCGGGAATCTGCTCTGCCATGCGAATCAGCTGAGCTAAAAAACAAGGGGATACAGGACAGTCGGAGCAGGAGGGCGGGAGCAACCAGAGGTGGTACAGTATTCGCTGGTTCTCCCAACTACTCAAAATTTCTGCTACCGGCTCGCCAGAACCAGCCCGAACCGGCTGAATACCACCTCTGACTTCCTCCCCGTGTAGGCACTGGGTTGCCTTCCTCTCTATCTTGGTCCATGTAATTAAAACCGAATGTTAAATGGAACATCTCTATTGATAGTTTTACCTGGCATTTTTATTGAATGATTATTAAAGCGCCCAGAAGGACACCATATTAAGTTTAACCGATCGATCGATTGGTCCGGTCCCATGAAAGGAAAGGGAGAGCAAAGGGATGGGGTGTGGGGTGGGGGTATGGAAGGGAAGCATGGGAACTGGGAGGATCAGCCACAGGGGGTAGGATGGAAGGAGGTAGACCACAGAAAAGGTTCTTACGCCATTTCGGAGCGCTGGGGGTTGGATCGTCTGTTACACATTGGAAAAAAAATATTATTCAGAAGGGTTTCTAAGAGAGATTTTTTATTTATTTTTTTATTTTATTTTTTGTGTTATGCTTGGCTTGGCTCCCGGTAGTATGGTCAGCCCGCCCTCAAAAGATCTCTGGTAGGGTGGGAACCACCATTTCCAGCTCAAAAGACTTTCATTCAAAGTATTTTTTCACACCGCTACGGTAGAATATTTGTAGCCCGGGGTTGAAATGAGAGGGGTCCTTGGTGCTCTCAGAGCTTGGGTAATGAAATCTTGCAGACGATTCATTATCCAACTAGGTATCATCATCAGTGCTACAAGAGAGTGGGTTTGCTCTTATTTTTATATTCTAGGGCAGGGGTCTGCAAAGTCGGCTCTTTTAAGACTGGTGGACTTCAACTCCCAGAGTTCCCCAGCCAGCTGTGCTGGCTGGGGAACTCTGGGAGTTGAAGTCCACCAGTCTTAAAAGAGCCGACTTTGCAGACCCCTGTTCTAGGGCAAGGGTGCCCAAAAATGGGAACTTGAAGACTTGTGGACTTCAACTCCCAGAATTCCCCAGCCAGCCATGCAATGGCTGGCTGGGGAATTCTGGGAGTTGAAGTCCACAAGTCTTCAAGTTCCCACATTTGGGCACCCCTGTTCTAGGGGCTTGCCCTGTCAGTGTTGGTGGGAATGATCTTGGAGGGTGTTTGGTTTGGGCTGTTTACTGTCAGCTTGTTTGTCAGCTCCTTCATGGGGCTCTTCTTTATTTTTTGAATGTCGGTCTGATGTTAATCTTGGGGTTCATTTATGCTCATCTGGGTGTTGATTGCTGGGTGTTTTGGGGAGGTGTTTTGGTCAACCAGAGAGCATCCGAGACCAACACTGGCAGGGCAAACCATTAGGATATCAACTGAGCACAAATCCCATTCCTTACCAGCACTGATGATGTTACCTACTTGGGTAAAGAAATGTCTGCAAGAAAACAACACAGCTCAGGGAGCACCAGGGGCCCCCCTCATCCCATTATGGATATGTTAGCTGGCCACTAGTTTCAGGCTACAGAAGGGCAGGGGGCTGTTAACAATGGGTGGACTTAAAACCTGAGAGTTGGTAGCTATCCCATACGATCTGACAAAGGTTCAATGTTTTCTTTCTTTTTAGACAACAACCGGAGATCAGAGCTACAGGTATGGAGGGGAAATCTGGTTTTGGATTGTAAGGCAAGGCTGGTCTCTTCTACAGCTCAAACCAAGCTCAAACTGTCTTCTCCCTCTCTGAAGTTTCTCTTTACCTGGGCCAGCTTCATCATCATGTGAGCAAAGACGTGGAGGAAACCGATGACTGCGTCCCACAGTCTGCTGTGTGCTAAACTCTGCTGGTTCCCAGTGCAAGGCCCCTGAGAAGACATCGATATCATCATCATCATCATCATCATCACAAAAACAATAATAATCTGTAACACTGTCAAACATTCAGATTTGCCTATCCCAGGTCCTTGGTAAGGACTCAATAGGTAGACAAAAATGGCAAACCCAGTCTGAACATCTGGCTGACTGTGTAGTAGTAGTAGTAGTAGTAGTAGTAATAATAATAGTTTATCAGACTTGAATATTCTGACTCTACAAAAGAGAAAGTTGTGTGTTGTCCCAATTGTGAATGGAGCCCTTGGAGCAAGACCTAGGGAGCTGCCTCGCTATGTGGAGGTTCTAGGTTTGCCGGACTTGAGCATTCTGACTCTACAAAGGGCCACCCTGCTTGGAACAGCTTATATCCTCCGACGTTACCTTGACAGTTCCTAGGTCCTTGGTTAGGACTCGAGCTGTTGAGCTACCAACCAGCCCCAAAGGCTGTGAATCTCACCAAAGATTAACCACATAATAATAATAAACATAAACAGTAATGCCCATTGTCATCGGGGCACTTGGTACCATGTCCAAGAATTTTATAAGATACATCACCATTTTGCAGCTTCCTGCAATGACACCAAAAAAACTGCATTACTCGGAACATGGTACATTTTAAGGAGGTCCTTGGTTGATACCTAGGACGCTGGCAGCAACCAGTATCAACCGTTAGCACCAGTCAATGATATTTGTGATGCCTTTTTGAATGTTCAGTTGACTGAGTTTCATGTTTAATGAACATGAAATCTCCAAAGCCGTACCTGGATGTATTCGGTGAGGCTGTTGAAGACCTGCTTGGCGACGGCCATTGCTTTGGAGAAGTTGCGCTTGCCCTGATCGTCGATCACGTCCTTGCCTGAATAATACCAGTAAAAATCACTGATGGACTCCTGGATATTCGGAAGAGGAGGAAGGGGACATGAGAGAAGGAAGAGAACTTTGATGAAGATCCAACAGCGCCAGAAGAATTCTCTTAATTATGGCTGTGGATGCAGAAGAGTTATCCCCGAGCTTACAGAATAACAGAGTTGGAAGGGAACTTGGAGGTCTTCTAAACTGACCCTCTGCTTGAGGCTTATTTATTGGGGATAAACCCCAGAGGCATAAGGAAAATAGACTGGTATCTTTTCACACACATTACCACTGCAGCCAGAATAGCATACGCACAGTTTTGGAAAGGGAAAGAACTACCATCAGACCAACTAATCATCAACAAAATCTTCTGGTGTGCTGAATGCGACAGACTAACATATATTCTCAAAGACAGACAGGAAGCAATATTCTATCAAAGTTGGGAAAAATGGTATGACTGGATGGAGGTAAAGAGATTACGGGATGAGAGATAGGGAAGGATATACAATGTAGATATGTAGATAGTAAATAAAATGAATGTATCGAGCAGTGGTAGTTATGGGGAATTGATAAATGTAAGATATAGACAAATAGAAATAGCTGGAATATCTAGGAATGTAGTAAGATTGTATACGATGTTACTTGGTAATTGTGTACATACTGTGTACATATAGAGGGTGGGTTACTCCCAGTTGTATCTGTGTAGTTTTGCTTTGTCTTGTCAATGTCTTATTTATGTTCTTTTTTCTGTTATTAATTTACAATAAAAATTATATTTTTATACATCCCTCCGACCGATCCACTCCCATAGAGAGGGCCTTCTCCGGGTGCCGTCGGCCGGCCAATGCCGGTTGGCGACACCCAGGGGAAGGGCCTTCTCTGTGGCGGGCCCTACCCTCTGGAACGACCTGCCCCCTGAACTCCGTACCACCACAGACCTCCGCCTTTTCCGCCGGCGTCTTAAAACGCATTTATTCCAACAAGCCGGCCTAGGATAACCACCCGATTTGGACTTTTTAGTTATAAATTTTAATTCGAGAATTTTAAAATCTTTTAGCACGGGGTAATTTAATTTAATTGGGTTTTAATAATTGGTTTATTTATGTATGTTGTGTTTTTTAATTCGCCTGTGTGCCGCCCTGGGTCCTTTTGTAGGAGAAGGGCGGGGTATAAATTTAATAAAAATTAAAAATAAAATAAATATATTTTAATGAGAAAAAATAATAATAACCTGACCCTCTGCTTGAGCAAGAAATCCTATACCAGGGGTCTGCAAAGTCGGCTCTTTTAAGACTGGTGGACTTCAACTCCCAGAGTTCCCCAGCCAGCATAGCTGGCTGGGGAATTCTGGGAGTTGAAGTCCACCAGTCTTAAAAGAGCCGACTTTGCAGACCCCTGTCCTATACCATTCTAGATAAATGGCTGTCCAATGAAAATCTCCAGTAATGGAGCACCCACAATGCCTGGAGGCAAGCCATCACGTTAATTAATGGTTCTAATTGTCGGGAAGTTTCTCCTTATTTCTAGGTTGCTTCTCTCCTTGATTAGCTTCCATCAATTGATTCTTGTCCTGTCTTTGGAGAGAATAGGTTGACCCCCTCCTCCCTTCTTTGTGGCAGCCCTTCAGATATTGGAAGACTGCGATGATGTCACCACTGGTCCTTCTTTTCATTAAATGAGCTGAAACTGTGCTTGTTTCCCTTGCACCCCTTTAGCCGGGAGGTCTCTGCTCTCACCTGAAGTCGCAGCAGGTAATCAACGGTGCAGATTATTATGTTGATGGTCGTAGTGTTGCCAGTCTGGGTCCGCAGATAATTCTGGAAGTCTGCAAGGGAAGGCAGTGGGTGAGAATCCCCTTCCTGGGTTCACCAAAACAAATACCGAAGTATAAGATGCACCTTTTTCCCCTCAAAAAAGAGGGCGAGAATCTGGGTGCGTCTTATACACTGAATGGAGCATTTTTGGCCTCCTGAAACCCCGCCCCCTTTGCAAAAATGGCCATGCATAGCCTTTAGGAGGCTTCCAGAGTGTTCCCGGGAGCTGGGGAGGGCAAAAATGAGCGAGAAACGGGCCGTTTTTGGCTCGTTTTTGCCCCCCTCCTCCCAGCCCCCAGGAGCATTCTACAAGCCTCCTAAAAGCCAAGCATGCCATTTCTATGACAAAAAACAGGCCAATTTTCACGAAAAACGGGCCATTTTTAGGAAGTCTGCAGAGTGCAAAAATGGTTTTTTTTTAAAAATTGCCTCTTCAAAATCTTGGTGCGTCTTATACTCCAGTGCGCCTTATACTCTGAAAAATATGGTAATCTGAGTCCACGTTGTAACCAATAACAGTCACATTTGCGTTGGGAGTGATATAAGAATTATATCATTGGTCGGCATCGCCTCACCTAAGGATGGAGAAAACTCAGCGGAGCTGGGTGTGTGTGAACATCAGGGGAAGGCTGTCCTGGAGGGCAGGAGAAGCTCCATCTCCAAGGTCTCACAATGTAGACATGGAAACTGGAGCCCATCAACTCTCCTAGAGTTTACTGGCTGGTTGGCATGACCTCCATGGACCTCCTCGATGGCAAGCATTTTTCTGTACTGAACATTCAACCTTTCCCAACATGTTGAGGACACCGTAATAGAATAAGAGAGAGTGGTGCGCTGGCCTAGAGGTGGAGCTCTCATCCCACAATCAGGAGGCTGTGGGTTCCATCCTAGGTAGAGGCAGATATTTCTCTCTCCGGGCACACTGAGAATATAGGACATCTGGACACTAAAACACCCTGCTACCTCCATTCAGTTGCCCAGACTCCACCCCGCAAGGGATTATGGGATTGTTAAAAGAAGATGATGATGGTAATAATAATAATAATAAAATAACAGAGTTGGAAGGGACTTTGGAGGTCTTCTAGTCCAACCCCAGGTAGGAAACTCTACACCATTTCACACAAAACGGTTGGCCAATCGCTTCCTAAAAACTTCCAGTGTCGGAGCCTTCACAGCTTCTTGGAGAAAAGCCATTCCACTGATTTATTTTAACTTTAAGGAAATTCCTCCTTACTTCTACGTTGCTTCTCTCCTTGATTAGTTCCCACCCGTTGCTTCTTGTCCTTTCCTTCTGGTGCTTTGGAGAAAAGGTTGACCTCCTCTTCTTTGTGGCAACCCCAGAAAGGGAATTCTATGTTTATATGTTTATTCAGCTGTTCCTATTTCCGTCTCTCCGTTCCGATTTCGGAGCTGCTGGGCAAACCCCTTCCTTCTCTTGGGTCTGACAAGTTCAACTTACCGTTGTTGTGTCCTTCACAAAGGAGTTGCAGGAACCGAAAGAGGTCCTGGGTGAACAGGTCATCGGCCATCACCTTCTCTCCTAGAGCGGGGAAGGGGTGAGAGGGAAAAGACAGAACTGGCGAGCATTAGCAGGCGCAACATAGCAAGAGGAGGGGCGCAGCGGAATGGGGATGAGCCGAGGGGCGCAACGCGGTGAATAGAAGCTGGTATTTCCCCAGCGCAGCAAGGCAATCCACACAGCAAAAATAACAGCTGCACACCGGGTGAAAATGCAACCCTGCAGGACTCACTGAGGCTCAATTCCCCTGGAGGCTGCAAAATTAAGGTCTTGGGGACCACAGTTGCCTGTTGCAAACAGGAGCCCCCTAGGTAAACACTGGCCAGATTTTAGGTGCTCTTAACGACTTGGCCAAAAGGCTACGATGAAAGGCATCGGAAGGGGAGGGGGCTTGATTTGCAATTCAAAGTCTGTGCTAACCCTTTGAAAAGCACCTACAAAGGAAAAATATGTGTAGCTCAGCATTGAATTGAGGGGCCCTTGGTGTTTTCTGAGCTTGGTGGGTTTTCTTGAGGACGTTTCATGACCCAACTAGGTAACATCCTCAGTGCTCCTAGTAGTAGCGGTAGATATTTAGGAGCTAGATATAGGAGCTGGAGCAGTGGGGTTGTGCAGGGAGCCAGAACAACCGTTAAAGCTGATTGGTTGCGCTGGCTCCTGCGTGAGGCAACCCGTGCTGTGATTGGTTGCTGTGAGTGTGGAGATATGGCAGAGAACTATTTATCCGCCTGCCGCACAAACTTGTTAGACAGAAACATTTTGCCGGGGCTGCTGGCGCTTCTAATCAAGGAATAATTGATTTCACTTCCGAGGGTTCGTCGCGTTTGAGGATCTGAGTCAGAACAACCAGCCTCTGATGGACACTGAAGCTGAGGGGGGCTAAGCCCAGATTTGGTACCTATCAATCTCGAATGATTATTTTCAGAGCAAAAGGAGACTTAATTCAGAAAATAGGACCGGAGAATCGAGCCAAAGTGAGAGCTGCAGTGGTTGACTCGGCGGGTAGTAGAATCGGGGTTCCCATGCATCTGGTTAGTGCAGGGGTCTGCAAAGTCGGCTCTTTTAAGACTGGTGGACTTCAACTCCCAGAATTCCCCAGCCAGCATAGCTGGCTGGGGAACTCTGGGAGTTGAAGTCCACCAGTCTTAAAAGAGCCGACTTTGCAGACCCCTGGGTTAGTGGATGGCTTGACTCCATCGTGTAGGAAGGCAGGAAGGTGCTCAAAATTCTGCTGAAGGGACCCCACATCCATGACATCCCAGCCACAGCTGGATGTCAACAGATCGGCCGAATGTTTCCATCGCTCCTGATGGAATTTCAACCTCGGGAGGGGAGGAACGAGAGGCGTTATGGTGGGAGAGCGGAGAGGAGGGCGGGAGAACCGAGCGGAGTTCAGATTAACCACGGCTGACGTGCTTCTGCTGGCTTGCCGTTAGGTTTGGTGGCCAAGGTCGGTCCTTGCCGTGTCATTCAGGGGGAACGGCCCTCTCCGCGGCCAGTGGGAAAACAGGATCGGGGTGTGACGCACAACACGGGAAAGGAGGGGTGGGTGTGGGACAAAGAAAACGCAAGCGAAGAAAATCCAGCACGACAAGATAGCGGTGGAAGGGGATAGAGGTCAATGCGGAGCAGGAAGGAAGCAAGAATTAAGGCACCCAGGAACCAATTAACCCGTGACGGTTAATAGAATTAGTGGTAGAAGGAGGTCCATCATCCGTTCTGTGGCCTTGGTCATTAATGAAGATATGAATCCAACTTTGGCGTGGGGAGGGCAAGGACTGGCAACCTGCCCGCCCTACCCATTTGCCGTTTCCTTCCATCTGTGGGATTCATATGTCCCAACTGACATCAATGACCGAACCCTTTCCCACTGAGAGTGAAGCTGCCTTCTCTTCTTCCAGGATGAACCCAGGTCATCCTTCCCCATCCTCCCGCCATCTCCCCTTCAAAACTGGGGACAGGTAGTCCTCGACATACGACTGCCAGGGAGCCCAAAATTTCTCTTCTTAAGCCAGACAGCTCTTAAGCGAGGTTTACCTCATTTTTACAACTTTTCTTTGCCACAGTGGTTAGGTGGGCCACTGCGGTTCTGAAGTCAACCTGGCTTCCCCATTGACTTGGCTTGTCCGAAGGTCGCCAAAGGAGGCCATGTGACCCTGGGGAACGCTGCGACCATCATCAATACAAGCGCCCACATTTTGATCACGCGACCGTGGGGATGCTGTCACGGTCATTAAGTGTGGAAAACGGTCACGAGTCAACTCTGTTTTGGTTCTGTTGTGACTTCCTTCGAACGGTCACTAAGCGAATGGTTGCAAATCAAGGACTACCTGTGCAGCTGTAGATGGGAGCTGGGCTCAAGGGGAGGAAGACAGAGAGAGACGTTTGCTGCTCTAAGTGGCCTAGTTAAGAATGACTTTATCTGAAGGCAGCTCGAATCGGAAAAACCTCAGCGGGGCGTTCAAAAACCCAACCGAATAAAATTTGGGAAAGCAGAGGAGCTAAGCAGGACAACAAGGTTGCGACGACGTTTTCGAAAGACAGGACAGTAGGGAGGCTACAACCTCAAGAACACAAATACGCAAATCTGGAGATTCCCAAGAGGTGTCTCTTCCAACATTGCCCTCTTAACTGTAAGTTTTAACAAGAGGGGAACACCATAAATACTCATAAATGTGCACTGATCAATACATTGCATTAATTTAAATTGAATTAAATTGGAGTGGAATGGTTTTTTTTAAATCCAAACATCATCATTATTATTAGTGATAGGTGCCATAGTTTTGCCACCACGGATCTATGGATATGGCTCTTGTGCTAAGGTAGGTTACTACAAGGAAGACCATAAGGAAGGCCTCCAGAAGTTGTGAATGCCCCAACGCTGGAAGTCTTTAAGAAGATGTTAGATAGCCATTTGTCTGAAATGGTATAAGGTTCCTGCCCACGCAGGGGGTTGGACTAGAAGACCTACAAGGTCCCTTCCAACTCTGCTATTGTATTATTGTATAATGTGGTTGCTATAAGGTTACTATATAAGGTTACTAGTTTTTTTTTCACTTTTAGGCCAAAGTTTAATATGTCTTTTAAAAACTTTTTAAACTTTTATATATTTGTTTTTATTCTGGCTGTACACCGCCCTGAGTCCTTCAGGAGTAGGGCGGTATAAAAAAACCAATAAACTCAAACTATAGCAGAAGAACATTTAGTACAGAGAAACAGAGAGAGCGCGAAAGATTATATGAAATACTTAAACAAGCACTATTATGAGAGCTTCTTAAAAATATGCTAATATTAGATTTTACAATACAGGATAGTGCAATGATAATACTGGATAGTGGTATATTAATACAGACTTTCCTGCATTAAACCAAGAATTTAATAAGAATACAGTTACCAAAAGGAGAGTTGCAATTTCAGATGCTAAAAACGTCTGTTATCTCAATTTCTACAGATTTACTATAACGTTACTCCTGCCAATTGCCAAGTGTCCAAATATTGATCCCATGATTTGTAGGATCCTGCCATGGTCATTACTGTTGATAATTTATTTTTTTTCAAAGCTGTTGTAAATTCAGTCACTAAAGAGAAGGACAAAGTTTACCTCCGAGACGGAGGCCCGAGAAAGCGTAGTAAATATACTACACTTTTACTCTGCAACTTTTCTACTGGCTTAACCTACCGGTACTTATTTTGCAAATACACAGACACACACCGTTTCAAAACACAAAACATGAGAAGGTATCTACACGGGTACCGAAGACGTAGGATTCAACAGCTAGTTGTTACAAAGATGCTGCACTGTTACAAAGCATTTATGCCACCAACACAGCCGCACAGTTATGCTTGCACCCTCCTCTGTCACCAGTCAAATGGTGGGAGGCTGCAGGCACGGAGGCAACGAAGTGGGCTACACCGAAAATGGGATGAAGAAGAAAAGGAGAGGTGGGTGGGTGAAGAATTGAGGTCTGCTTCCAAAGTAATCAGGGGCACCCCTTACTTACAAGACAATAATATGCAGAATGCTAATTTGGATTTTTTGGGGGGGGAGGGGGGGGGAAGTAAAACGTGGTACTGGGGAAAAATTCATCAACTAAAGGACATGCACCAAATAGAGTTGAGGACACTTTCCTGCCCCCTCTGAAGACTGATCAGAACCCCCTCCGACAGTTCAGGATTGACACGGGTGTAATGCGTTGTGTGCAGGGGTGAAATTCAGCCGGTTCTACCTGGTTCTGGAGAATCGGAAGCGGAAATTTTGAGTAGTTCGGAGAACTGGCAAATATCACCTCTGGCTGGCCCCAGAGTGGGGAGGGAATGGGGATTTTGCAGTGTCCTTCCCTTGCCACGCCCACCAAGCCACGCCCGCAGAACCGGTAGTAAAAAAATTAAATTTCACCACTGGTTGTGTGTTTATTCAGCCAGGTTCTGGCTGATCATGATGCCTTCACTCAAAAGTGAGAAGAACCCAACTGTCTTCCATGGTGGGGAAGCAACCCCATCCTACCCCATACATCCCTTCGGCCCCATACATCCCTTCGGCCGATTCGCTCCCACAGAGAGGGACTTCTCCGGGTGCCGTCCGCCAGGCAATGCCAGCGGGCGACGCCCAGGGGAAGGGCCTTCTCTGTGGCAGGCCCAACCCTCTGGAACGACCTACCTCCCGAACTTAGAACTACCACGGACCTCCGCTCCTTCCGCCAAAGGTTGAAGACCTACTTTTTCCATCTGGCCGGCCTGGCCTAATCCACTTCATCTAGCCTGTAGTCTGAAGCTTAAACTGTTTTAATTTGGATTTTAGGGGGAAATAGTTTTTAAGATTTTTAGCACAGGGTGAGCATTATTTAATTTGGTTTTAATATTTATTGATGGTTGTGTTGTATATGTTTTTTAACTTCCTGTGCACCGTCCCGAGTCTCTTCGGGGAGAGAGGCGCGGTTTTATAAATCTAAATAAATGAAATGAAATGACTTTGGACTTCAGTGGCGTCTCTTCCCCAGAAAACACCAGACCTTCAGGTGTTTCGCCAAGCTAAGGTTTGAAATCTATCTTGGCTGCTGGTCTTCCAAGTTGACTATCCAGAATTGCTCATTTCTTGGGCCTTGAATGAGAAAACTAGCCAACCTGTCCATAAAACATGGCTCAGTTTCCAAAGAACAGACCAACCTAGCTAGTCAACCCACCTCCAACTGATAAAGCAGAGATGGTTCAACCGTGGATTGATCTATCTGCCATTATCCTTGTCGGGATCAGAGATTAAAAGCACCTATCTGCTTCGCTTGAGATTCCAGGTAAAGCCCAGATAAAGCTCTGTTGAGTTAATTGGGGGATTTGATCACCAATATCAAGTCCGGTCTGAAGACTGTAGAGTTGGAGCTGTCTAGAACTTCCGGGATATGTGGCTCAAGGTGGATCCAACCATTCTCAACACACACTTGAGCAAAAAAGTTCTTTCTAAGGATCCCTGTTGTGACATTCATCTTGCCCATTGTCTAGTACAGGGGTGCCCAAACTTGGGAACTTTAAGACGTGTGGACTTCAACTCCCAGAATTCCCCAGCCAGCCATGCTGGCTGGGGAATTCTGGGAGTTGAAGTCCACACGTCTTAAAGTTCCCAAGTTTGGACACCCCTGGTCTAGTAAATCCAAAATGCAGGACCTTCTGCTCTCCCTACATTTGCAGCCTTCAGTACGTTAGACACCCGTGGTGAATTCCTCTGGGGTTCTAAGGTTCTAGATTCTAAACCAGGGTTGGGAGGAAATGGGAGGAGGGGGTTCCGATCAGTTTTTGCTTTTTTACCTTCCAGGTTAGAAACGGCCATTAAAAATGGGGAAAAGAAAGAAAGAAAAGAAGCCGAGAAACGGACCGTCGAAGAAAAACGCAATTTCACAAAAAAGCAAAATAGATTATTTACCATTTTCACGATTGATGACTGAGGGAGGGGCAGCGGTGAAGCCAGGAGAGGGGAGGGGAAGGGAGAGAAGGAGGAAGGAGGAGAGAGGGGGTGAGTGCGAGAAGGAAAAGGAGACCATTATAAACCAGAGAGAAGGAGAGAGAGAGAGAGAGGGAGCACACTCAAACCCAAAAATAAAATTAAAATGCCATTTAACGTGGAACAGAGAACGGATGAGACCAGAGAACCTGGGGTGGAGGGAGGTGGGTGGGGGAGAAGGGAAGTCCATTATTGGTTTTAGAAATCTCAATTCATTCGCGCCTTATGAGAAGGAAGCAGCGAACACAAAGAGGATATGCAGAGGACTGGGAGGGTTCGGAGGAAGAGGAGGGAGAGGATGAACACTGGGCAGGCTTGGGAAAGAAGCCAGTGTCCATCTTGGGGGGGGGGGGAATACTCTTTTGCATCCCTTCTCGGAGATGCAAACTCTGCCCCCATCTCCAAAACAACGCTGAGCCTACTCCACATCCAGCATGGAGAAATGCCTGGGAAGAAGACATTTTCCAGAAAACAATAACTAGGGGATGACATCCCACATGCAAAGCTTCGTAGCTTCCCCTGCTGAATTTTTTTGGCCCCGGGGGGCCCCCCCCCCAAAATCCAGTGGCCAGACTCAACCTTGGCGTCGTTGGAAGGAGGGGTAGGGTACTGCCTCCCGCCTGCCTCAGGAGGCAGAAGAGAGCCGAGGCAAGCAGGAACGAGCTTGGTTCTTGGTGGATTTGCTGGAGCACCTCAACCGGGGACAAGAAGGACTTACCTGTTCCTTCTTCTGTTACCATCCCAAGTCCTTCCGCCTTGTTTTGCCTCTCAAAGGCATTGAGGTCCAGCACGCTGCGAAGGAAGGGGAGGAACGGAACAAGAGAGGAAGTGAGGAAACAGGAGAATGGCAGGTGCAGGACCAACCAACACTGGGGAAGCAGCTCCCAGGATGATGGTTATAACATCGACCTAGTTCAAGGGGGTCAAACCCGGATTTCATTGAAGCTGCATCAGGGTTGTGATTGAACTCGGGAGCCCAAGGTGGGCGTCGCCAGCTTGACGTCACTTGTGTCGGGGCGCCTGTGGTGACCCGAGCGCTCTGCCAGCGAAAACGGGCTACCGAGTTCTGTTTTCAGCTGCAGTGGCCTCCTGCAACCCTCTGCCAATGAAAATGAAGCTCCGGAGGCCTCACGAGTTCCGTTTTCAGCTGCAGTGGCCTCCTGCAATCCCCTGTCAGCAAAAACAGAGCTCGGAAGGGCCTTTGCGAGGTCCATTTTTGCTGGCAGAGGCATCTCAGGCCGGTCCTTCACTGTTTCCAGGGCGGCCCCACCAGCCAGATCTAAGCACCCTGCAGGCCGAGTCCAGCCCTTGGGCCTTGAGTTTGACACCCCTAACATAGTTTAACTTCTACTTAATTTCTCTGGGCCAAAACAGATCCAACAAGGAAGCTTCCTTACCCCGTGTTCTCTCGTTCATAAGTAATCTTACTTTTTTGAGCATTAGGACTCCATCTTGAGCACTAACAGGCAAACCAACCGCTTGGCCAACAGATGCGCTAATGATTTTTACCTCTTGATCTGAGTCGCCATCTTAATTTCTTGTGATGCCCCAACTTAGCTTCAAGGTATTGTTGGAAATTAAACACCAGACACACACAGGGGTCCCACAGATGGAAAAAGTGGCTTATAGGGAGTCCTCCTCAAATCCGGAGTCCCCATAGTCCTTCCCAAATTGCTTTTATGGAGCTCCAAGCTTTAGGTCACCACATGTTCTTGGAGCGCATCTCTCATTTCTTCCTACCTCTCCCCAGAGGATACTCATGGTGACCTCAACATTCTCAGCCTTTCCCTGTCCCCCAAAGAGGACCCATTGGTGAAGTGAAGGATTCTTCAAGTCTTTTACAGCCTTTCTTTTTAAGCAGAGGTATGTGAAAGAGACTTGGGCCGAAGTTTGCAACTTTAAAGTCTCACAAACCGATCTTATCCAGTCGGAGGACATTGCTGAATCTAGAGGACCTCAAACTCCAGACTGTGGCCAAGAAGTATTGAAAACAAAGGAAAAAGTAGGAGGCAATGCCAAGTACCTGCAGGTCTGCATTAATGCCTGGACGCTCTGGAAGAATCCCACTTCACGTTTCTCTTTCAGATAATCCAGCATTTTCTGAAGAAAGAGAGAAAGTCAACATTTGGACAGGACCAGAGAACCCAATGTTTTGTTCTTGTTAGTTGTGAAGTTGTGTCCAACCCATCGCAACAACCCATGGACAACATTCCTCCAGGCCTTCCTGTCCTCTACCATCCCCTGGAGTCCATTGAAGCTCATGCCGACTGCTTCGGTGACTCCATCCAGCCACCTCCTTCTCTGCCATCTCCTTCTTCTTCTTTTGCCCTCCATCATTCCCAGCATGAGGCTCTTCTCCAGGGAGTCCTTCCTTCTTCTCATGAGGTGGCCAAAGGATTTGAGTTTCCTCTTCAGGATCTGGCCTTCTAAAGAGCAGTCAGGGTGGATCTCCTCTAGGACTGACCGGTTGGATCGCCTTGCAGTCCAAGGGACTCAATGCAGGAGTCTTCTTCTCCAGCACCAGAGTTCAAAGGCCTCCATTCTTTGGCACTCAGCCTTTCTTATAGCCGAGTTTAGCTTTTGTTTAATCAAGGTTAAACTAAATGTTTAGCTTTTGGTGAATCAAACAACATAACACTGCAAGTTCCTATGTTCACAGATCATCGCTCTTCACATCTACAGCTCTGAAGGTCCAATAGATGGAAGGAGAACCACACCATCCTCCATTGCATGGACCTAATCAGACCCTTCCAGTCGCCTTGTGAGAGAATCTAGAGATGTACCTTTACCAAACCTGAAAATCGGATGCTTCAAAGGGGACTATCATGGTTTGGCCTTCAGTTAATTCTACAATTCTTATTTACCCTGGGAAGGAGGGTCCATGGTGAACCTCCAAAATGGATATCCATTTGATGTCAGAGCTCACACTCTTCTTTTAAAGGTATCTCCCACTGTTCTCCAGAATGCTTCCCACCGAACCACCGTTCTCCAACTCTGACCGCCACTTCCGAATCTCAGCCCTAATTTGATACTCCATCCAGTGTTATCCGAGTCTTTTAATCTTGGGGTAAACTATTTCTCCGTCTCCAAGAATTAGCCAAAGGAAAAACCTGCCCAGAATCCTGGTCTCTCCTTCCTCTTACCTGCTGCACCTCCTCATTGCCACCATTCAGGATGGAGATGCCCAATTTCAGAGTGGAGGAAACCATGTCTCCAGGCTCCCCTGTCAAGACAGAAAACCAAATTATTTCATGACATCTCTTGTCTTGGAACACAGTGGATTTCTTCTCCAGGAGACGCATCTAAAAACCAAATGAGATAGCAAGATTCTGCCTGTAAGCGAAGGAACAACGAAGAAACCAAGAAGCAACTTTGCTTTTGCTTCTTGGGTCTTGACTTCATTGTTTTTTAGAACAGGTTTCTAGTTTAATTTGTTTTTAGTATATTTATTGTATTTGATATTTTTATGTTTTTATGATTGCCTGTTCACCGCCCTGAGTCCCGTAAGGGAGAAAGGGCGGTATATAAATTTAAATAAAGTTAAAGTTATTAAACTAAGTTTAACACCAGAAGATATTAGTGGCACCTTCCTCTTCCTACTATCAAGACCTCAAGAATATTTTTCATTTGCTCTCCATCCACTTGTTCTTCTTTCTCTCCCTCCTTCCTGTATCTCTTCTGGTACATGTTGAGATACCCATGCTTGGCCATTACAACAACTTCTTCTTTGAACGGTCACTAAACAAATGGTTGTAAGTTGAGGACCACTTGTATCTCCCAGCTCTAGTTCTCCCCGACTTAAATCGAGATTTTCCTCTCTTGAGATGAAGTAACCCTGACCTAGCCAGGGATCCATTCTTTACCGGAGATAAGCGGGAGGAAAATGTAGGATTGCTTCTAACCTTTACATGCGCTAATCATTTGCAGCACCATCTCGGCTGCTCCGCGATTGTGAAGTCGGGACTGTTGATACAACAGCTTCTGCTTCTCCATCTCCTTTTCCTGCAAGAAGACAAAGGAGCAGGAGGGAGGAAGTTACAGGAGGAAGACAGGGAGACATCTTCTCTTGGTGTCCAAAGTTCAGATCAAAGTATTTCGGGTATTTTCCAGGACCTGCCTGGTCAGTGTGCAAAGGTGCAGCTTTTTAGAAGCTCCCAAAAGGTAGAGCTTCTTCTGTTTCTTACATTTTCCTCTGTCTCTTACAACATTGGAATTCAAGTCAAGGGTTAAAATGAAATGCATTTATTTGTTTATTTATATCATTCATACATATATATATATATATGAATGATATAAATAAACAAATAAATGCATTTCATTTTAGCCCTTGACTTGAATTCCAATGTTGTAAGAGACAGAGGAAAATGTAATATACGCTGTCTAATATACATATATATTATACCCTGTCTAATATATATACTAATATACCCTGTCTAAGCTGATGCAATAGGGGAACTGGTTTGGCTTAAGTGTGAGGCTTCTCGCCTTGCATGCAACATAGCCCCAGTTCGAATCCCAGTAAGGGGTATGGCCAGCTGATGAGAGCTAATAAGCTTGAAATAGATCTATCCTGGTCTCTTCTAATTTAATTTATTGATCAGCTCATAAAACTAACACACACACACACACACACACATATATATATATGTTTTCTGAGGTTTTCGCGGGTGTTTGTATGTAGGTCTTTGGTTGTTCGGGTTTTCTCCCACGTAGAATTGGAGGTATCTTCACGACGTTTCAATGAAGTCTCATTCATCATCTTCAGGCTGGAAGCACCAAGCGGGAAGCACCAGCTTGAAGATGATGAATGAGACTTCATCGAAACGTTGTGAAGATACTTCCAATTCTACGCGGGAGAAAACCCGAACAACCAAAGACCTACCTACCTACATACATACATCGGTTTGACCATTAGGAGGACATGGAATGATGGGTTGGATAGGCTTGACCCAACCCAAGTCTCTCCTGCTGCTTTTATGAAGGTTCACTAAATGGTACAAGGTTTTGAAGAGACATCTGTAAGCAGAAGTGTGCCTACCGACTGCGCTAGCCTGTCATTTCCCCATTATTAAAATGTACAATTAAGTTTCACATCTGGACTGTTTAGACCTTCTTGGCAAGTTGGGAGCACGCGGGTCATCTCATCAAGAAGGAAGATTTGACCACCCGCAGGTAAAAATGTCCAAATTTGGGAAGTTGAGAGAGAGAAGCCACTAACCTCAAACGGCACTTCTTCTTCCTCTTCCCCATTGCCTTCTTCTCCTTCATTAATGTGACAGCTCTAAAGTCCCAGGGATTAAAAAAAAAACAGGAAAAAAAGGAATGAGCAGCAACACAGATATATGAAGATCCTTCCCACAACTGTCTGCTGGAAAACTCCCAGCCCGGCAAAGGAGGCGGCGTCAAGTGGGGAGTTAGCCTTGAGTCCTTGTGCAGCTGCAAAAGACACCGCCTAAGTTCCAGGGGACCTCATCTGGGTCCTAACAAGGAGAAGGGCGGGGTATAAATTTGATAAAATAAATAAAATAAATAAAATCTGTTTGTTCCCAAACGAGGGCAAGCAGGCCGAGGAGATTCTTGTAGTATAAGTAGCACACAATAAAGTACAGTACCATGTTTTCCTGAAAATAAAACAGGGTCTTACTTTCTTTTGACCCCTGAAATAAGCGCTTGGCCTTATTTTCGGGGAGGTCTTATTATTTTTGAGGTGCAGGAGGCGGCGAGCGTGGTCACCTCATGGCGGCTGCTGCTGTGTTGCAATATTTTTGGGGAGGGCTTATTTCAGCGCATGCGCTCAAAAGCCCACTTGGGATTAATATCCGGGGAGGTCTTGTTTTCGGGAAAACAGGGTAGTCAACTTGAAACTTTCACATGTGGATTTCGTTGCTTGTGTCTGATACTCTTCCAGCCATGATCCATTCCAAAGTACATATAAGATGCAAAAATGGGTTGCACCCCCTTTCCCTCCAATCCCTCCCACCAATGGGTTCTTGCTCCACCCATTTTTGGAGAATAGCTGACATGCCAGAAAAAGCATTGGCAGCCCCAGAAGACGTGACAACATAGCAAGACATTCAGCTTTGGAAGCAGACCGAAAGGGCCCATCTCTTGCTTACCTTGGCCATGATGTCAGCGTAGGCCATGTAGAGATAGTCCTCATCCAGTTTACTGAAATAAAGTAAACACGTTCAGGATCAGCACCAGTCTCTCCTCCTCCAGATAGGCTGAACTCCACTCCACTTTCGCTCCTCTTTCATTTCCTGGGGTGGGGGCATTCACTGTCCACCTGTGGCCTTACTCCCAAGTCGACCCCTGTTCTTTAGCCCTTCATCTGGCCACTCTGCGCATGCACACACTGGGAACAGGCACCAGCTGTCTCTCTGCCTCGCTGATGTCTGACTGTGGAGGCAGCTGATGACCGTCAGATGGCCCTGGCCCCCTCTCTGCCTCGGACACAGAGCCCTCGTCCGAGCCTTCCCCAGGCTCCAGGACTGGCCCAGGTTCCTCCCTAACCTCCTCACTGTCCGAATCTGCTGCCAGATCTGCTGGCCACTGGTGGGCCACGACAGGACTTAGACCACTTGTGAGGATGCAATGATTCCTCTCTTGACTCCACCCTCAGGCTCTGCCTGTCCTTCTCCTGCATCAGGGCAGAACATCTCAGCTACAGCTACTTTATGCTTTTCGCTCCCAAATTCACACCAGGCTCTGGCTTTATCACCGCACTACAAACCTCTTCTCTGTCAATGCTGTCCTGCTAAAATGGAGAATGAGCTGATGCAGAGGATCTGGCTTCTTTTCCTGCTCCTCTTCCTCTTCCTCTTCCTGTGGCCCAGGTTTCTGCACCCCACAATAGGAAAAAGAGGCTTTAGAAATCAGATCTGAAAAGTAGCATTTCCCCTAAACAAACACCTGGGAGGGGGGAGGGGGGGTGAGCACTCTGGGAGGAGTAGACTCCTAGTGTTGGGTAGGCAATATATAATACCGTGATGACAAATGGTCACTGTGGCTTTAAGATGTTTGAATGTAATTAGAGACTGTAATTATCTCGGCAATAAGAGGAAGTCAGCAGAGCGCATTCTCTCTCTCTCTCTGCTCGATGTCTCTGCTGATTGCTATCTGCTTGTTTGTTTGCTGTAACTGACTGAAGGAAGAAGGAAGAATCTTGACTTTCGACTGTAAGCAATTGTTTGTTTGTTAAGGACTTTGTTTGACTAACTATATACTATTTGTTTTTTACTAGCAGTGTCTGAGATACTACTTGTGTGTTTACTAGCAACGTTTCTCTAGCTGCACATTCTGCTGCACAACTTTCTGTCTCCCAACGGAGATATCCCCCAACACGCTCAAACCAGGCCCCCAGTTGACCTCAGGTCCTTTCCGCCCCCCAGGAAGACTCACAGACAGATCGTCAATCATTCTGTCTTCAAAGGGATGCTCTTCGCTGAAGATCCAGGAATACTTGTAGCTCTCCAGGAACATGTTGCAAGCACGATGCCTGAGAAGCAGAAAGAGAGATCTATCGTGTCTTGGCAGTGCTAGGGAAACACAGACCTCCCCAACTGCTGGAAGGGGTCTACGGCTGTTGCGATTATCATTCCAGGTTTTGGCAGTTCAGTAGGTTTTAATTAAGTAGATTTTAGCTCAATAGGCTTTAAACCATTGTTAGGCCACTGAATGAACCCTGAACCTAGGAAGCACACGTCATCTCGCCTGACAAAGGCTAACAAAGACTAGTGTGTACCATCACCCAATTCCTAAGAGCACGTATCTAATGCACCAAGCAATACACAAAATGTAACTAAATGTATCTTGCTAGATAGCTGAATGTATTTTCCCAGGCTATTTTCCCAGGCTATTGAATGCGTTTTACCAAGCAACTGTATGAACCAATCAAACAATACTAGAATGTAAGTTTCACTTTTATGCCAATAAAAGAGCCTACACCGAGCTAGTCGGCGCGCTCATCCTGAGAAAACCCCTCCACGTTTTGGTATTCATTTTCTCTTCCACCGGAGTCGAGCTGCCCGCCCTCTGTAGTACCGCGTTCCCTCCATAGGGGGCGCAATTTCATCTACAACGGCCAATAGCAATAGCACTTAGCCTTCATAGTGTTTTTACATTCCTCTCTAAGCTGTTTTTACAGAGTCAGCCTCTTGCCCCCAACAATCTGGGTCCTCATTTGACCCACCTCGGAAGGATGGAAGGCTAAGTCAATCAGGAGCCAGCCAGTCAGAATTGAACTTCAGACTAAGGGCAGAGTCAACCACTGCACCACCTGGGGTCCTATTGCAACATCCAATCAACTACAGCAATAGCAATAGCACTTAAACTTATATACCGCTTCACAGAGCTTTACAACCCTCTCTACATGGTTTTTACAGAGTCAGCCTCTTGCCCCCAACAATCTGGGTCCGCATTTGACCCACCTCGGAAGGACGGAAGGCTGAGTCAACCTTGAGCCTGGTTGAGATTTGAACTGCAGCTAGCAGTCAGGAGAAGCAGCCTGCAGTGCTGCACTGCGCTACCTCGGCCAATGGCCAACTCACCGTGGAACAACTCACCGCAGGGAAAGACCTACATTGATATCGAAGAAATAGGCGAATCGAATCATTAATCATGAGCCATGGTGCTTAGGATGCAATTCTGAAGGCTACTTCTGCTGCCTGCCAGCCGAACTGCAGTTTGGCAGTTCGATTCTCACCGGCTCAAAGTTGACTCAGCCTTCCGTCTTTCCGAGGTGGGTGAAATGAGGACCCGGATTGTTGGGGGGACAAGAGGCTGACTCTGTTATCCGCTTAGAGAGGGCTGTAAAAGCACTGCGAAGTGGTATATAAGTCTATTGCTCTTCCTTTTCCCCTTCCTTCCTTCCTTCCTTCTTTCCATTCTCCCTCCCTCCTCTTCCGTATGTACAGTCGTTAAAATACACTATTGTAGCTAACTCTGCCCACTGCCACGAGTTCAATTCTGATCAGCTCAAGGTTGACTCAGCCTTCCGTCCTTCCGAGGTGGGTGAAATGAGGACCCGGATTGTTGGGGGGACAAGAGGCTGACTCTGTTATCCGCTTAGAGAGGGCTGTAAAAGCACTGTGAAGTGGTATATAAGTCTATTGCTCTTCCTTCCTTTCTTCCTTCCTTCCTTCCTTCCTTCTTTCCATTCTCCCTCCCTCCCCTTCCGTGATGTACAGTCATTAAAATACACTATTGTAGCTAACTTTGCCCACTGCCACGAGTTCAATCCTGATCAGCTCCAGGTTGACTCAGCCTTCCGTCCTTCCGAGGTGGGTGAAATGAGGACCCGGATTGGGGGGGGGGGGGGGGGTGGCAAGAGGCTGACTCTGTTATCCGCTTAGAGAGGGCTGTAAAAGCACTGCGAAGTGGTATATAAGTCTATTGCTCTTCCTTCTCCCCTTCCTTCCTTCCTTCCTTCCTTCCTTCCTTCCTTCCTTCCTTCCTTCCTTCCTTCCTTCCTTCCTTCCTTCCTTCCTTCTTTCCATTCTCCCTCCCTCCTCTTCCGTATGTACAGTCGTTAAAATACACTATTGTAGCTAACTCTGCCCACTGCCACGAGTTCAATCCTGATCAGCTCAAGGTTGACTCAGCCTTCCGTCCTTCCGAGGTGGGTGAAATGAGGACCCGGATGGGGGTGGGTGGGTGGCAAGAGGCTGACTCTGTTATCCGCTTAAGAGAGGGCTGCATAGCACTGTGAAGCAATGTATATAAGTCTAAGCTATTGCTATTAAAGAAAGAATGCCAACGGAGGGACAAAATGAAATGAGATTGACAAAAATTAAAATTATTTTAAATAATTAAATTGAATTGTTGAAATGTTCCTGCAGAGTTGTCCGAAGCGAGCTGGCGGAGGCGAGTTGTCCCATTCCGGCTGGAAGAGGTGAATCTGTGTATGGAAAGACCCTCATTCCAATCAGCGCACCAACCAACCGAGCCGCATTGACTCACCTGGGCAGGTTATAGAGGGGCGTCATGCGGAAGCAAGCCACCACTGCGCGACGGCGTTGCTTGGACAGCAATTTGTGCCACGCGGCTTTCTTGGATTTGTACGGGTGCTCTAACTGCAGAAGAAGGCAGAAGGTTTAGGTTGTATTGGTTTTTTATACCGCCCTACTCCCGAAGGACTCCGGGCGGTGTACAGCCAGAGTGAAACAAATATATAAAAGTTTTTAAAAGAGATATTAAACAATTTGGCCTCAAAATGAAAAAAAAACCAACCAACCCCGATTAAAATTAATAAAAATTTGTAATTTAAAAATCATGTTTTATGCCAGCCCGGCTTGTTGGAAAAAAAAAAGGTTTTGAGAGCACGGCGGAAGGTGCGTAAGTCAGGGATAGTTCTTCATTCCGGGGGCCATTCGTTCCAGAGGGCAGGTGCTCCCACGGAGAAGGCTCTCCCCCTGGGTGTCGCCAGTCGACATTGTCTAGCCGACGGCACCATGAGGAGACCCTCTCTATGGGAGCGTACTGGCCGGTGGGAGGCTCTCGGTGGCAGGAGGCGATGTCGTAAGAAGAGAATCAGGGTTGGAAGATAGGGTAACCAGCACTTCTCTCACGCTTTTCCTGATCAGTGGCTTCCTTCCCATTTCTTTATATTTCTCCTTTGAGGCTCCTCCCTCTGAAAACTCCATGATCCATCAAGAAAATGGGTTACGAAGTCCCAGTCCACTCTTATCATATCCACAAGGCCTTCCCGAGTGACCAATGATTAGCTGGACAGCTGACAAGTCCACTGAATTGCCTTGGAGCAGTGATGCAATTCAGCCGGTTCTATCTGGTTCGGGTAGACAGGTAGCGGTGGAGACAGGAGGCTCCGCCCACCTGCCTGGACGTCATCACGTCCCGTTTTTGACTCTCTGCGTATGTGTAGAAGGTCTTGCGCATGTGTGGAGGTGGCACATGCACACACATTTGCAAACCAGTAGCGAATAAGTTGATTTCACCCCTGCCTTGGAGACTTATGCGCTCTCAGCATGCACAGTTATTGAATGAACGTCTAGAAGGATGATTTTGATATTTTAAAAAAGATTTAAAAAAAAAAAAAGGAAACAAAGAGAGAGGAAGTTTTTTAAAACAAAAAATCCAACAAGGACTTTTAACAAAATGGGCCATGAGTCCCCTGGCATGGGGGCTGGGAGGTTAAAGGGTCCTGAGCAATGGATGTTTTTGCAGGGTTGATGTTAACCCTAGGCGACCATTCTGCTTATATTTATTGTTGGTGCTTCTTTGCTGCTGATGGATTTTTGTTTTAAATTGACTTTTAAATATGGCAGCCACCGAGAATCGCAGTTCAAATTTGGCAAGCTCTCAGCAGCCATCAGCAATGTAGATAGCACGTCCTATTCTTCAACCTATGAACCTGCCCAATCCCTTTCTGGATCTGTACCTGTTCCAGGTGATAGAGCACAGCAGAGACTTCTTGAACCCGTTTGACAATCTTCTCCGGCTTGTTGCAGTCCTCGGCCTTCCCAGCCATCTCCTTGTAGAGGGCCATTTGCCAGCGCATGGAGGAGGAATTATCACACTGCAAGGCAAATGGGGACATTCACAGAGCATCTGAAGCATCACCATTTACACACACACACACCCAGCTCTATTTAAATGAGGTCTTAAAACTAGTCTCTATCCCCAAATTCTGGTAGAATGAGGGATGAATCCCTTGTGGGATGTTCATGCTTTTTTCCAGATTCTTTTTGGTGCGAGATTCTGAGTTTTATTATGGTCAGTGTTATGTAGTAGTGTGTAAACTGCTCAGATTCAGAAGGAAGGAAGGATAAGAAGAGAGGGAGGGGGGGAGGATGAGAAAAAGAAAGAAGGAGAGGGGGAGAGGGAAGGAAGGGGTGGAGAGAGAAAGAAAGGGAGAAAGAAAGGGAAAAAGAAAGAAAGAAAGAAAGAAAGAAAGAAAGAAAGAAAGAAAGAAAGAAAGAAAGAAGAAAGGGAGGGAAGGGAAAGAAAAAAAGAAATAAGAAACAAGGAAAGAGAAGGAAAGAAAGAAAAAGAAAAAAGAAAGAAAAAAGAAAAAGAAGGAAGGAAGGAAGGAAGGACAGAAAGAAAGAAAGAAAGAAAGAAAGAAAGAAAGAAAGAAAGAAAGAAAGAAAGAAAGAAGAAAGGGAGGGAAGGGAAAGAAAAAAAGAAATAAGAAACAAGGAAAGAGAAGGAAAGAAAGAAAAAGAAAAAAGAAAGAAAAAAGAAAAAGAAGGAAGGAAGGAAGGACAGAAAGAAAGAAAGAAAGAAAGAAAGAAAGAAAGAAAGAAAGAAAGAAAGAAAGAAAGAAAGAAAGAAAGAAGAAAGGGAGGGAAGGGAAAGAAAAAAAGAAATAAGAAACAAGGAAAGAGAAGGAAAGAAAGAAAAAGAAAAATGAAAAAAGAAAGAAAAAAGAAAAAGAAAGAAGGAAGGATGGACGGACAGAAAGAAAGAAAGAAAGAAAGAAAGAAAGAAAGAAAGAAAGAAAGAAAGAAAGAAAGAAAGAAAGAAAGAAAGAAAAGTTAGATTCTATTCTTAATTTATGTACTCATCCAGACAGGAAGGGAGCAAGTCTATTTATGGAAAAACCTACAAAACCTAAATTCCCAAAACATCATTTTCTGGAGCAGGCCCAAGTCCTCACCTTGCCTTGAAGGTGAAGGTTGTTGTTGAGATATTCCCGCACCTCTTCATCGGTGTCTTTCTGCAGAAAAAGGAGAGCCTTCGCATGAACAGAGAAACCAAGAAACAATCCCAGAAAGAACCTCTTCCTGCCCTTCTTAAATAAAACCATCCATTGTGATCTCTGAACATTTGGGCTCCTTGACTGGCAGGACCTCAGGATTTGTATCTTTGATGGCAGGATATAAATCAATGAAATCCAAGAGAGAACTCGAGAAGGAACTTGGTCATTGTGATCCTCTGTGTGTGTGTGTGTGTGTGTGTGTGTGTGTGTGTGTGTGTGTGTAAGTGTAACAAAGTTGTCCTTTGTAGCTTTTCTATCCTTCCTCAACTAGGAAAGCAAATGCTTTTTTCCTCTCAATCATCTGCCTCGTCCATGCTCTCCAGCTCCACCGTTGAGTGGACCTTCCAACATGGCTTCATGTCTAGTCAATCACAACCAGCCTGGTCAACAATTGCAGATCTGGAGACTTTGCCATTGCCACCTCCCTAGTTTCCTTAGCAGCCCCCACCCCAGGGCCCTCACCAAGGCGTAGCGCATCTTGGCCATGGTGATCAGCTCTTGGTCGGTTGGGGAACACATGTTCAGGCCAATAGGAAGCATCTTCTTCAGCGTGGCCACGATGAGGGACGTGTGTACGGAATAGCGGTCCCCTCGGCGTTTCTTCTTGTGCCGTTCCTGGTCTGAGCCACCTGACTGGGAGAGATAACAGCCAAAGTCAGCCTGGCGGGAAAGGGAGGCTGCGAAAATTAAGGTTGTTCCTTGGCATGCCAACAGCTCGATCGGGCAAAAGCTTTTATGACCAAGCACTGCTTCAGACATGGGGATTCCATGACCTGGTGGGAAAGCTGGACCAGATCCTCCCTCAAGAGAAGATGGGAGAGAAATCTAGGGCAGGGTTGTCCAGGTTTGACCACTTGAAGACCTGTGGACTTCAACTCCCAGGATTCCCCAACCCAGCATGTTGAAGTTGAAGTCCACAGCTCTTCAAGTTGTCAAGGCTGGAGACCTATGATCCAGTACAGGGGTCTCCAACCTTGGCAACTTTAAGACTTGCGGACTTCCAACTCCCAGAGCTGGCTGAGGAATTCTGGGAGTTGAAGTCCACCAGTCTTAAAAGCTGCCAAGGTTGGAGACCTCTGATCAAGTGGTGTCAAAAGTGACAATCCAGAGACTGGCTGCCTCGAATACTCAGGGATCTGGGATCGATCACCGTTGCTTCCAAGACCGTCTGCCAGGAGCGCGTGGATCAAAATCTCATTCCATGCATTCGCATTTTGATCCACCAACCCAGAGACAGAAAGGAGGGCTTTGACAGGACTTCAGAAGTGACGATGCACATGCAGAGGTTATGCCTGGATAGGGGAAGGGTCTTCTGGGGATGAGAAGATGGGCGGGGGGGGGGGGGGTGTTAGCCAGTGTAGAGAGGACCCATTCGGAAGAACTGGAGTAGAGACACGGTGCTGCAGATCTAGGAACGTGAAATTAAAATGAACAAGACAGAGGCAGTTGCTGGGTAAAGGAAATTATGGGGACATTTTAGCAGGATTGGTGGAAGTGTTCATGGCAAGAGGTCAGGGGTATCGGCAGGCAGAAAAGTCAAGATGGCGGCTGCCATGATGTGATCCAAGCTCCACCTGTTCTTCTATGGGATGCCTCTACAGCAGAGGGTGGATCAGGGGTGAAATCCAGCAGGTTCTGACCAGTTCTGGAGAACTGGTAGTGGACATTTTGAGTAGTTCAGAGAACCGGGTACGGAAATTTTGAGTAGTTCAGAGAACTGGCAAATGCCACCTCTGGCTGTCCCCAGAGTGGGGTGGGAAGGGAGATTTTGCAGTATCCTTCCCCTGCAAAACTCACCAAGCCTCGTCCAGAGAACCGGTAGTAAAAAAAAATTGAATTTCACCACTGGGGTGGATCACATCATAATGGCCATCGAGTTGATTTTTTAGGACCACATCCTACAGCAGGGGTGGGCGATTCGTTTTCCCAAGCGGCCACATGAAAAATTGCGACTGTTGTGGAGGGCGAGCCAAGAGGGCCAGGAGGGTGCATAGACAGGCATGCACGCACGTATGTACATTGGGAAAAATAGAAGAAGATAGCAATCGCCTTCAAAATAAAATAAAATCACGCGGACCGGATAGAGACAGCTAAAGGGCCTGATGTGGCGTGAGGGCCATAGAAATCCCAGGTCTTCCCCGCAGAGTTGTAAACAGAAAGGTGATTCTGAACTATTTTGTAGACCGGTCGTCTCCAACCTTACCGGCTCGGTGGACCGGCTGAACTGGCAATGGCAGGATGGGGGCCAGGAGTTGGGGACCCCTGTGGTAGACAATAGGGGTCAGGCCTGCAGCCATCTTTTCTTTTGGATCTTTGGCCTGCCATAAATTTCTATTACTCTACTCTGCCTTTTACTATGGTGGGAAAAAGGGAGGGAGGATTGTACGGAGTTAGATGCTAGGTAGCCATAACAGCATTCTTTCTAGAAAGCCAAGGTCATCCTTTATCTTTGCACCTCTGCACCTAACCGGAACTGGATGTGTGGAAGCTGCCAGCATGGCAGTGGAAGATTGGACCATGGGATGGGCTGGTGGGTGTGGGGGGGGCCAACCCGGACAACAGATCAGAGATCAAAGTAAAGTCAATTAATTCGGATCAATCGAGACGACAAGACACCCTTCCAGCATCTTTGCCCACCTAACAGCCAGCCTTGCAAAAACAGCCTTGCCAACCTCTACGCAGAACTGCACACAAGCATGGCTGGCAGCTCAAGGGGCCAGAACAGGCAACCTCTTCCTCCACACCCCACCCTGGGAGGGGGGCAGGGCACAGGAGGATGGGCTCGGGGGGGGGGGCACATGGGAAAAGAGGGTTGAGATTAGGAGAAAGACTCCCGAGGCATGCTGGGAGTTAAGGGATGTCTTTTTGTTTTTTAGTACTGGGTTTTGGAGACTCCGGGACCGACTCGGTTAGTTAGGAGGAGGAGGAGGAGGAGGAGGAGGAGGACATGCTGTGGCATGTCAGAACTACTCCAGAGCATGGCTGCCCGCTTCAACATGGCGTTGAGTCCCACGAACTGGGTGACTGGCAGGCAGAAGGTGCCACCCAGCGCATGTCTGATGCGTTGCGGCCAGACCTGCAAAAAAGCTACTGCACTTTTCGTCATCCTCCATGCAGCCGCAGCCCCTTCCCTTCCTCCCGGGCCCCGGTTGACTTTGCAACGCCCCACACCCCCCAGTTCTAAACAGGGAGGGAGCGAAGGGTTGCGGCAAAGATTCTCCGTTGCTCCATGCTGCCTCGACCCTTTGGGCTAGTGGAACAGCTGTGCTTTTTGCTAACCTGGCTTTCTTCAGACTAACATGTGGAGATGGGTAGAAAAGGGAGACAAGATAGGAGAAAGAGAAAGGTTAGAGGAGGAGGAGGAGGAGGCGTCGTACCCGCCTCACCATTACTCAGGGGAAGGACTCAAAGCAAGAATCGTCTGTCCAGAACTTGGTGGATGTAAGCAATAGCAATCGCCCTTAGACTTATACACTGCTTCACAGTGCTCAGGATTGAACTGTGGGCAGAGTTAGCCTGCAATACTGCATTCTAACCACCGCGCCACCAGGGCTCCTATTGCAGCATCCAATCAACTACAGCAATAGCAGTAGCCCTTAGACTTATATACCACTTTATAGTGCTCAGGATTGAACTCCAGACTGTGGGCAGAGTTAGCCTGCAATGCCGCATTTAACCACCGCGCCACCAGGGCTCCTATTGCAGCATCCAATCAACTACAGCAATAGCAATAGCCCTTAGACTTATATACCACTTTTCAGCCCTCTCTAAGAGGTTTACAGAGGTTTTTGCCCCCATCAACAATCTGGGTCCTCTTTTGACCCACCTCGGAAGGCTGGAAGGCTGAGTGAACCTGGAGCCTGGTGTGAGATTCGAACTGCCAAACTGCAGCTGGCAGTCAGCTGAAGTAGCCCGCGGTGCTGCAGTCTAACCACTGCGCCACCTCGGCTCCTACGAAATCTCCCATCGCCCAGATGTTGATTTCTTCCTGTCCACCTGGAGCTCAGCAACGGTTGGGTCAAAGACCCTTCCCCTCCTGGGACGGGATCGTGGCTTCAAGGACGCCAAGAGCCGCTAAGGAGGGCATACCCGCTACCTTCTCCCCAGCCGAAAGGAGGAGACCCCCGGCAACCTTCTCACCTTGGACATTTTGCTTTTGCTGTCGGCTGTCAGGAAGGACATGTTGTTGATTTCGTTCTGCACGACAAAGTTTTGCTCTTCTCGCTTAAAATTCTGCAGGAGGAAGAAGAAGAATCAGAGGGTAAAGATTTCTGCAGGGGGCCTCAACCTAATAGACATGTGGTCCAGGTTACCTACACAACCGTCTTCGTAAGGTACCAGTTCGCGCCGATAGTTGCAGTGAGCAGTTGCCCCCCCCCTGCCCTTTTCTGTCCTATATTTCCCTCTTTTTCAGCTCAGCTGATTTACTCACCAGCGCTGACGTAGAAGGCAAGTTCTTAAGTTTAAAATGGGTGGTTTTTGAACACTGTGCATTAAACCGGTTGCATCCCACCACTGGTATCGCCTTCCACCTGTGGCTATACTCCCAAGTCGACCCTGCTTTCGGAGTCGTTCTTTTCTTCTGGCAACTCTGCCCATGCTCACACTGGGAACGGGCTCCAGCTGTTCCTCTGCCTCGCTGCTGTCTAGCTCCATGGGCACCTGATTACCGTCAGACGGCCTCGGCCCCCTCTCTGCCTCCGACGCAGGGCCCTCGCCCGAGCCTTCCCCAGCCTCCAGGACTGGCCCATGCTCCTCCCCAACCTCCTCACTGTCCGACTCTGCTGGCAGCTCTGCTGGCCACTGGCAGGCCACAACAGAAAACCATGAAATTGAACCCACCAGGCTGCCACTCTGCTACTCCCAAAGCTCACTCACGTGGGACTTGGACCAATAAATAAAGATTTCCCCAATCATCCGGAACAGCTCCTCAGCGTCCGAGTTGGGCTCGGTCAACCAGTGGGCCCTGCAGATGGAAAAGGAATGGTTGGTGAGAACCTCCTTCCCCATTCCACACTTCAAGGAGAGAAGCAACTTAGAACTGAGGAGACATTTCCTGACAGAACAATGAATCAGTGGAACAGAAGTTGCCTCCAGAAGTTGTGAATGCCCCAACACTGCAAGTCTTCAAGAAGATGTTGGAGAGCCATTTGTTTGAAACGGTATAGGGTTTCCTGCCTAGGCAGGGAGTTGGACTAGATGACCCCCAAGTTCCCTTCCAACTCTGCTATTGTAATGTATTGTATTGTATGTGGAAACTCAGCACTGAGGCTCACCCTATCAACAGAAGAGAACAACTGTAGCTCAGGGTTGAACTGTGGGGTCCTTGGTGCTCTCTGTCTTCTTACAGATGTTTCCTTACCCACCTAGGTAACAACATCAGTGCTAGAAGGGAGTAAAGCATGCGAAGGAGGAGGACTCTGCGCATGGTCGTTTTCTTGCAAACATTTCATGGCTCAACTAGGGAACATCCTATCATCAGTGGTAGAAGGGAGTGGAGTATGCTTAGGAGAAGTGTGGAGGACTGTGGGATGATCCTTGGCGTGCTCTGCGCTTGGTCGTTTTCTTGCAAACATTTCACGACCCAACTAGGGAACATGATCAGTACTGGGTGGTTGTGGTGGTGGTGGAGATGCCGTCTTGCATTTATGACGTTATGAAGTTTGGTAATGAAACATCTGCAAGAAAACTACCAAGCTCGGAGAGCACCAAGGTCCCCCCACAAACCGCCATAAAATGTGCCATGGGATATTAGACCTTCTTTGGACCCTCTCCTCTTTTTCGCTTTCCATCTCTTCCAAACAACCCTGCTTTGATTTCGTTTAATGTAAATGTGGGACAGAAAACTACCCAAAGCAGTCTTTCAAGATAACAATAAAGCAGTACTTATTTATTGATCTATATCCCACGTCTTCAATTTTTGCAAATAACTCTCTGAGATATCGGAACACTCTGAGATATCGGAACACTGCTATCATGTCTCCCCTGGTCCTTCTCTTCATCAAACTAGACATACCCAGCTCCTGCAACCGTTCTTCATATGTTTTAGGGGCCTGGAGACTAAAACATATGAAGAACAGTTTCAGGAGCTGGGTAGGTCTAGTTTGATGAAGAGAAGGACCAGGGGAGACATGATAGCAGTGTTCCGATATCTCAGAGGATGCCACAAAGAAGAGGGAATCAAACTATTCTCCAAGGCACCTGGGGGCAGGACAAGAAGCAATGGGTGGAAACTAATCAAGGAGAGAAGCAACTTAGAACTAAGGAGAAATTTCCTGACAGTTAGAACAATTAACCTCTGGAACAGCTTGCCTCCAGAAGTTGTGAATGCCCCAACCCTGGAAGTCTTTAAGAAGATGTTAGATAGCCATTTGTCTGAAATGGTATAAGGTTCCTGCCCACGCAGGGGGTTGGACTAGAAGACCTATATTTCCCTTCCAACTCTGCTATTGTATTGTATTGTATTGTATTGTAACTCAAGGCAGCAAAGATATACAAGACATGTTCTTCTGTCTATATTCTCAACAATAACCCTTTGAGATATGTGTGGGGGGGGGAGAGGGAGGGAGGGAGGGAGGGAGAGGGGGAGGGAGAGGGGGGGAGGGAGAGGGAGAGAGCGAGAGAGAGAGAGAGAGAGAGAGAGACTGAACTGGCTTTCATTCCGAAGATGGGACTAGAACTCCCCGTTTCCTGGTGATAAGCCTGACGTCACTCAGCTGGTTTCATGACTAAGGCAGGACTCGAACTCACCGTCTCTTGCTTTCTAGCCTGGTGCCTTCACGACTAGACCAAACGGGCTCTTAACTGCACCCACCTCGAACGCCTGATACTGTCATTACCTTGCACGTTGAAATCTGTGCATGGATTCGGTTCACCAATGGTGGATTCTTACCTGTTGTTGTCCACGTAACGGATCAGCAACGGGTAGAGGGCGTAGAGGTCACGGCACAGCACCGAAAACTCATCCCGGATGAGAAGCTCCGTGTCCTCCGATTCGGACTTCACCTCCAGCCGCAGCTGGTCCTCCTCCGCCACCACTTTCCCGGACCGCTTCTTCAGCTTCTCCATGGTTGGGATGAAGTGGGAACGGAGCAGTTCGGGCTTGGCCTTGCTGACAATGGGCTGTGCAAAGACTGTGCAAGGGGGAAGAGCCTCCTCAGTCAGGAGCAGACTACCTTGCCCCAAGTCTAACTTAAGAATCCCTCTGGACAATTCCAGAGGCCTGGGCCAGAGGCGGTATTCAGCCAGTTCTAACCAGTTCTGGAGAACCAGTAGCGGAAATTTTGAGTAGTTCGGAGAACCGGCAAATACCACCTCTGGCTGGCCCCGCCCGCATCTATTCGTTGCCCTTGCACAGGAGAATGGAGCTCGAAAACATGTTAATTGGGGTGGGGTGAGGGAAGGAATGGGGATTTTGCAGTATCCTTCCTCAGGAGAGGGGAGGGAATGGGGAAGGTTACTGCAAAATCCCCATTTCCTCCTGCTCAGCTGGGACTTGGGAAGCAGAGAATAGATGGGGGCGTGGCCAGCCAGAGGTGGTATTTACCGTTTCTCCGAACTATTCAAAATTTCCGCTACCGGTTCTCTCCAGAACTGGTAGGAACCTGCTGAATCCCACCTCTGCCTCAATCCAGGCTCCCTTCATACCTGCCAACCGCTTCATCCAAGATGCTTCGTCTATGCCCAGGTTGTTGACGATGATCTTCAGGATGTTTCCCAGCAAGGTGTTGAGCTGGTCAGAGGTCACTTCCGTGCACCAAGGACCCTGTGCGTTGGTCTCCGGACCTCTCTCCCACCAACGGGGCAGGTAATTGCAAAGCATTGGCAGGGTGACTTCGATTACGTGGGGCATTTCGGTATAGCGAGCCCCTGACTCCGCCAGCCCGTTGATGTCCTTCATCAGCTTCTCCAGTACTGGAATATCTGGGCACATCTCCTCCACGCAGTTCGGTAGGCCTAAGACTAGGGTGGATGAAAAGAAGGTTAAATTTCTAGACATCGGGGGTTGTGGGGGACAGCTAAATTCAGAGACAACGTCTCTTCTGGAATGTCTCCAGATGTCAACCCTGACGTGAACCTGGCCGAGGCCATCTTGGAGGCTTCAAGGTTGCCACAAGGGAGAAGAAAGGACAGGGAGGGGGGAAAAGAGCTAGCTGTGGTCAAAACAAATAGTTTTTCCTGTGGGACCCAAGGGCATTCCAACTGGCGGCTGCGGAAAGGAGGAGCGAAGTAACCAAGCAACTGGCCAGCACCTCGATTGGACAATGTGACTGATGATTTGAAGGAAAGGAGGAACTTTTACTTTCTAATTAGGGGAAAACCATGGGAACCTTCAGAGTCGATTTTCACCAGCTGTGCCAATATGAAGCATCCAATAAATCATTCCTGGAGGAATCTACCTGCCTCAGAGTTCGGTTTTCTTTGGGCGCATTACTTGAGACGCTGCCATTAGCTCCCGATCACTTGGATCAACAGGTCAGAAAAGCAAAGAAAGGTGAGAGTGCGATGCTTACAGGCAGTCCCTGACTTATGACCGCAATTGGATCAGAAATCTTAGATGGGCATTGACCCCCTGCCCAATGAGGAAGGGGAGAGAATTGGAGGAAACATCAAGGCAAAAGAAGATTGCAGTCCCGCCTGCCTCCTTCTGTCACACTCACTGGCTCGCTCTCTCGGGGACTTGGTGGTGTAAACCGAACAAGGGTTGTATTCGTTGATGTGCGGCTCCAGGAAAGCCACGGGCATCGCCGCTGCCAGCCGTGCCAAGCATTCTCCAAGTTGGGGCCTCTGCCTGCAGAGAGGGACAAGGGAGAAAGCCGTAGTGAGCAACGATTCCAAGCTAGGCCCTCACTTCACCCCTCCTTCCAGCCTAGCTGGCCGTTCCCCAACCTCTTGGCTCTATCTCACCACAAAGGATCTATATCAGAGATGAAATCGGCCGAACCGGTACGGAGGGGGGGGGGGGGAGTTTCCAATGATCGCGCGGATCAGCTGTGAGCCACATGATCATCGGAACCTTCCTCCCCACTTCCTCCTGAACCGGCAGGAAAAAAATGCTTTAAAAAAGGGGGGGGGGAAGTCACATGACCCAACCACCTCCAAGCCACGCCCACAGAATCGGTGGCAAAAAAATTTAGATTTCACCACTGATCTATATCTTTCCCGCTGAAACCAGCCTTGTCCTCATGCTCACCTCTCCACATACGGATTTTTGGTTGTCCCCAGGGAGTAGATGCTACCCAGAGTTCGGTAGCAGGAAACCTGGACATCATCCACTGAAGGGGCACAAAAGAGAGACAGACAGACAGATTGAACAATGGGAGCCATGCAACTTCTCCATCCCTCTCTTTGATGTCAGGAGATGCGTTGTAGCCCGCCAGCCGCTAGCGGAGCTGCCAGCAGATTCAGAAAGTGAGGAGGTTGGGGAGGAACCTGGGCCAGTCCTGGAGTCTGGGGAAGGATCTGATGAGGGCTCTGTGTCGGAGGCAGAGAGGGGGCCAGGGCCATCTGACAGTTATCAGCTGCCTTTGGAGTTGAATATGACTGAGGCAGAGGAACAGCTGGAGCCTGTTCCCAGGGTGTGCATGCGGAGCAGAGTTGCCAGACAAAGGGAATAGCTAAAGAGCAGGGGTGGACTTGGGAGGAAGGCCACAGGTGGACGTTGAATGGCCCCTCCCAGAGGAAATAAAAGAGGGAGCGAAAGGGGAGTGGAGTTTGCAGGAGACCACGAGTTCGCTTCATTGGTTTGTGACTCTCCGAGACTCCTGGCCAGGTTTTGCAGATCTCGGCCTGGCAGCTCTCCAAGCCAGAGAAGGTCTGTGACCGTAAATCCTCCCTCGGAAGACTTTGCTGGATGTGAATGGGCAGAATTCACAGTCAATTAATAAAAGGGGTTTTTTTGTCGGGACCAGGAGTTTGCTTCAGGCTCTTGGGAAGCCTCGGTCAGAACAAGATGTTCCCATGTTCCCGCTCCCCCGAATCCTTCTCCCAAACGATAGTCTTTTTGGACTTTAGACCAGGCCTCCTCCAGACCGTTTCTACCACCCCTGGAGTAGATGCGCAGTATTCTCACGCCCCCTCAGCTTCGGAGCCTGCTCAGCCCACTCTCCCTCCTCCTGCCACACTCACACATGACGTCGTCCCCAAACTGGTGCTGGGCGATGTGTTCGAAGAGGGAGGTGAGGACGGGCAGGAGGGCCACGGTGGTGTAGGTGATGTTCTGCCCCACGCCCTTGACTTGAGTGCGGGATTGGGAGACTTTGCCAAGCTTGAGGTTCTCCACCATCTTCTCAATGTCATCGGAGGCACCTTCGAAGAAAGAGCGCAGCCCCGCCTTGACAATTTCAGGGCCTGATTTCATGACCGTCCTGTAGGTAGGGGGGAAAAAAATAGTCAGCGCCTAGAGATTCTTTCCAGGTGCTCCCAACCTTCCTTCGATGAACACCGCCGCAATTTCTAATGTGGGATTTTCCCCCCTTACAAGAGGGAGGCCCCTTGTGGAGTACTGTGAAGCCATTACCATGGCAACTCCACAGCGCTGTACAGTAGAAGCCGTTTTAAGGCAGTACGGCAGAAGCCGTTTTAAGGCACAACAGGGTGTATATTAACAGAAAACACTCCCCAAGGGGTGGGTAGGTAGGTGGGTAGATAGATGGGTAGATAGATGGGTAGATAGATAGGTAGGTAGATAGATAGATAGGTAGGTAGGTAGGTAGGTAGGTAGGTAGGTAGGTAGATGGGTAGATAAGATGACGGAGGAAGATTGCTCACCTGGCATCCAAGGACCGAGCCAGGATGTGAAGGCAATTAACCACAGCAGCAGCATCGGTACCTGCAGGAAGAGGATGCAACAGGTAGGTTTACAAACCCGGTTGAAAAGGATGTGGAGATCGGGCAGGAGAAACAAAGGGCCAGCGAAGAATCTGGCTTGGGAATATAGAGCTGGCGTAGCGTCAGGAAAGCCAAGAGGCAGAAGGGAGAGCAGGGCAGGCGGGGTTTAGGCCCCCGCCTTCTGAACCAGTGACGGAGAGAAGGGGATGGAACAGGTGAGCTGAGCCCCTCCCCAGTCCCGGAAAGCAGAGAGGGAGGCTTACCAAAGAGAGACACCCGGTGTCTGACCAGGGCTGCCAATTTGCAGAAAAGGCTGAAAGGTGGGAAAGAAAAGCAGGATGGAGAATGAAAAGAGATTCCGCCCGACAAGCGGGAGACATACGACAGGATAGAAAGTGTCCTCACATATTGCAGGACAGTGTGGGATGCTGGTTTAACAGCTGCGGGCAGGAAGGCCCTACAGAGAGGGATCAATTCGGCACAAGAAACCATTGGTTGCCCTCTGACACCATTGGATGACCGCGCCCGGTCTCGCTGCTTTACCGGTGTAAGGAAGATACTCAGAGATGATTCAGACCACCTCTCTGTTCGTCTGGTACTCACCTGGTTATCATCTCTTTCTCCTTGTTGGAGGCGTGGCCTCCGCTGCCCAGGACCTTGGCAGGGGTGGACAGGAAGTAGAGGCAGTGGTTGGTGAAGTACTGGTTGATGAGGGGCAGCAGGATCTGGAAAGGGAATGCAAATGAGTTGTGGGGGGAAGATTGGGTGAGGGTTTGGATGAGGGCAGGAGAGGAATTCCAAGGAAGATCTCCAGGAGTTGCTCCTGGCCCCTGTTTTTTCAGTCAAAGCAAAACACTCAGCAGCTGATGCAACTTGGAGGGTATGCACCATTCCCATCCATCCATCCATCCATCCATCCATCCATCCATCCATCCATCCATCCATCTATCTATCTATCATCTCTCTTCCATCATTTTTCTTTCTGTCTGTCTGTCCATCCATCCATCCATCCATCCATCCATCCATCCATCCATCCATCCATCTATCATCTATCTATCCATCCATTCATCAATTCATTATCTATCTATCTATCTATCTATCTATCTATCTATCTATCTATCTATCTATCTATCTATCTATCTATCTATCTATCTATCTATCTATCTATCGATAATTGTTTTCACAACTTCCGGTTAGGGCCCCATTAAGGGAGGAGACATACTGTTTCCTTCTCTGCCTTTCGGCTCATCACCAGAGACCATCTAGACAGAGAACCATGAGTTCCGTTGTGTAAATTTTTTTTAAATTTATTGATCAGCTCATACAAACTTAACACACCTATCTATCTATCTATCTATCTATCTATCTATCTATCTATCTATCTATCTATCTATCTATCTATCTATCTTCCATCATCTTTCTTTCTATCTGTCTGTCTGTCTTCTTGACCCAACAGTAGCATTAAGTAAAGAAAACCGCAAAGGCCAATTTACCTTAGCGAAGAACTTGATCTCCTGTTCATGAGGGGACTTCTCGACTCGTCCGCTGCTCACCACAGCCTCTAGGGGGGGGAAAAAAACATCAGAAATTAGACCCTCCAAGAAATACAAAAAGTCTACTTAAGCTGGCTTAGACTATAACAACAGAATTTTGAAATCTGAGCAGCTTATCTCCTTCTTTCCCTTTTATACCAAAGAGACTCAAGGCATGGCAATCTTGTGTTTCTTTCTCACATGGTCTTGTCTTCCCAGGCTGAACTCTAATGGCCCCTTACATTCTTTTTTTTTCAAGGTCAACTCTGTAGTGTTCTACAACCTCATCCTGTTGTTCTGCTTGGAGGACTAAAATTGGCACTGTGTGACCACAGAAGAGGTGATCTCGAGAACCCAAGGTAAATCTAAAACAGTCTAATTGTATTTGATTATGGGATCCAAGCAGCCCAGCAATGGCTTCTTCTCTGTTTTCCCCACTATCAAAATGGAGAAGTGAACTCAGAGATTGTATCTCAAAGGCTTCTAGACCAGACACTGTTCCTTGTCCATTGGTTGTATAAATAAGAAGGTAGGATTCTGGATTCCAAGCCTTCTTCTATCTTCCCACTCCCCGTCTTCCTCTCCCAGGAAACTACGGGGTACATGCTATGGAGCCCAGGTTACGGCCTCCGGCAACTTGTTAAGGACAGCAACCAGGAGACAAAGAGGACAGCTCTTACCCAGGTGGGCAATGAATTCTTGGGAGATGTCCATCCATTTCAGCAGCTGCTGCAGGAATCCAAAGGCGAAGCGTTTTTCAATGGATGAAGTGTCCAACTCCATGTCCTTCAGACCCCTGGAAGAAAAGACGGAGTGTGAACTTGTGCTCTCTGTGAAGTTTCCAAAGGAAGCCCTAATTAATTTACGAGCCTCGAGACAAAGTTCAAAAGAATTCCAGTCATTTATTAGGAGCAACATTTTGGCATGTTCTTCTGCGGAGAGCTGAAACAGATTTCTGGTTAATGGTCTCTGAACTTTACCCCTGTGTCTCCCCTCCCCTCCCCTCTGTCTGTATCATAAATCACATTCACCAACAAGGTGCTGCAGCAGGCTGTGAAAGGAAGGGGGGGGTGTTGCAGAATGAAAGAGAAGGAGAAAGAGAGGAGGGCAACTGCGCAGTCCTTGAGCTTGGTTGTTTTCCCGCAGACGTCTCATTACCAATCTAAGGAGCATCATCAGGGCAATTGTGAGAAGACACCGCAGACCAGCCCTCTCCGGCTTTTAAACTCCTTGCTCTACTTACCGAGTCACCGCGTAGCCATTGAGCTGTAGGAATTTAAGCAGCTCCTGAGCTTTTTCCCGATCCCGGGCCTTCTCCTTGGCCGTCAGCGTGTCATACGGCACCAGCAAGGGGTGGGTTCCACCCCCTTGGAGACAAAGAGAAAGCAGGTGAGTTCCCGTAGGGAGCAACAAGAGAAGAGAAAACATCAGCATCCTTCGAAAGTCAACGCAAGGCTCAGGATCCCACCTTTGCTCTCCAGCTCTAACTTCTTCTTGCGTCCCCAGGTGTTGTGGTAGTTCTCGGCCAACTGCTCCGCCATGGCCTGTGGAGAGAGAGCCGTAGGGTGGTGAGAGAATAATAATAATAATCCTGAATTTTTATTTGGATAAGGTAGGTTCTTTGAGGAACCTGATAGACTCCATCTTGAATATTTGACCAGCGAGTATGACTTTCTGGAAAATCAGAGGCTGGAGCAGAATCAGAAGGTTATAGTGACCTGATGAGAAAATAGCCTGTTCCCTCCCTTTGTAACTTAGAGACTTCCTCTGTAACCGGGAATAACAGGATGTGTTTTGCAGGAAGCCGGTAATGATCTTATTGTTTAATTCTGGGAAAGTTCTGGGAAGTCCTTTGGGGTTTCTGAACACGTATGTTGGTAAGCTTCCATGTACTTTTCACATTGTGAGACACATTGTATTCCTTGCACGCAATGTTGTTTTTCATGTATTCAGGTTATGACGTATGTAATGGGTAATTTCAGGTATATAAGGTGGAACTCTGTACTTGGAGGTTATTCTCTTTCTGTTCTAGAGAATCCGTTAGCTAACGTTGAATGAATAAATGGCTGTTTCCTTTGTCGTAAGTCTCCGTGATCATTTTTATATGCTGAAGAAAATATCTGGGATATTTTTCTCACAGGTGGATAGGAAGGACCCTGTCAACTGAATCCTGACTTACGTACAATTATAGGGCTGGAGAGGGAAGAGTGGTGGGGTGGTCTAGAGGGGGCGCTCTCGCCTCACAATCAGGAGGCTGTGGGTTCCATCCTAGGTAGAGGCAGATATTTCTCTCTCTGCGCACAATGAGAATATCTCTGCTGAACTAAAACTCCGCATTGGCAACAGGGAAGGGCATCTGGCCAGTAAAACATTCTGCTAGCTCCATTCAGTTGCCCAGACTCCATCCCCGCAAGGGATTAGGGAGTCATTAAAAGAAGAAGAAGAAAGTCCTATACTTCAGAGCATGCGTGCCGTAGGTTCGCCATCCCAGCCCTAGAAAATGTTTCCATGGTGAAAGTAACTGGACCAAATGGGCGGAATCCCATTTACTGGGTTATTTGCTCAGCCCTACAGATTATTCCTTCCCTATCTGCCCGAATGCAGTTGGTGAGTCATAGACACCCCCTGTCAAGTCAGACGTCCTCACCTGTAATTCCCTGGAGAGGGTCACTGCCGATAGATCCATTGGCTGAGGATTGTAACCATGGCTGGGGTCATAGACCTGAAGGACAACAGAGAAACAGGCATGTTTGACATCCGCTGACCCCATCCTTCCCTTGGTGGGTTCATTTCCCCAGCTAGGTCTTCCGGATCCCATCCTCTGGATCGCCCATCCTCTGGATTGCCCAAATGAAATTAAAATTAAAAAATGAATAGGCAGTAGAGCCTATTCATTTTTTAATTTTAATTTCATTTCATTTTATTTATTTTGGTGGGGTCCTGAGTGCTCTCTGAGCTAGCTGTTTTCTTGCAGACGTTTCGAGACCCAATTAGGGAACATCATCAGTGCTAGAAGGGAAGGAGGCGAAGGAGGAGGAGAAGGGTGAAGGATGAGGAGGAAAAAAGGAAGGAGGAGGAGAAGAAAAGAGGAGAAAGAGAAGGAGAAGAAATGGAAGGACGATGACAACTGAGGGGTTCTTGGTGCTCTCTGATCTTGGCGGTTTTCTTGCAGATGTTTCGTGACCCAACTGGGGAATATCATCAATGCTAGAAGGGAGTGGGGTATGTGGAGAGGAGGAGTAGGAGGCTGTGTTGTCGGTTGTGGCGCTGTTTTTCAGGATAACCTTGAGGTTGAACATCTGAAGAGCGAGCTGCAGAAAGACCTGAAGCAAAATTATGTTGGTGTACGACATGGCTTAAGGACACTGTTCCCAAACCTGACCACTTTAAGAGGTGTGGACTTCAATTCCCAGAATTCCCCAGCCAGCGCATGCATGCGCTGGCTGGGGAATTCTGGGAGTTGAAATCCACACCTCTTAAAGTGGTCAGGTTTGAGTGACCCTGATTTTGAGCAATCCTCTCCTCGGAAAGAGGGAGTAAAGCTAAGCGAGGAAGACAAGACAGGCAGGGGAAAAAAATGGCCGACAAGGAATCTTCTAGAAAGCCACCTGGGCGGTCTGTGAGACTTTGCGGGTTTTTTTCTTCTCCGTTTTCTCTTCGTCGCCCTCGCGGGCTTTCTCAACCATCCACTCCCAAGCAATCATGGCCTTCAGGGACTCTTTGATGGGCCATCGGTAGATTTCTTTATCCTGTGGGAAGAAAAGAAGAGAGAGGTGTTAAATAGGAAAGATCCTTTTTTTTTCCTGGAAGGTTCCCAACCTTCCAGAAAATGGATTGAAAAGAAGGACCAGGGGAGACATGATAGCAGTGTTCCGTTATCTCAGGGGTTGCCCCAAAGAAGAGGGAGTCAAGCTATTCTCAAAAGCACCTGAGGGCAGAACAAGAAGCAATGGGTGGAAACTAATCAAGGAGAGAAGCAACTTAGAACTGAGGAGAAATTTCCTGACAGTGAGAACAATTAATCAGTTGAACAGCTTGCCTCCGGAAGTTGTGAATGCCCCAACACTGCAAGTCTTTAAGAAGATGTTGGATAGCCATTGGTCTGAAATGGTATAGGGTTTCCTGCCTAGGCAGAGGGTTGGACTAGAAGACCTCCAAGGTTCCTTCCAACTCTGCTATTGTATTGTATTGTAACTGTCACATTCGCCTTCCACTCCTCCTTGGACATGGGGTGGGGATCAGGCCCACTTCTGGTGGGAGGAATGGGGTGGAGGGACTCTACCTTTTCGGAGAACGTTTTATAAGGACGCAGCATAGGATTGGTCTTGGCCTGCTCGTCCACCGCCTCCCCAAAGGACCAGTTGTTCTGAATCTGTGGGGAAAAGGAGACTGTGAGGTAGTAGTTAGAAACCAGGAGGCTCTTGAGTTCTAGTCCTGCCTTAGGCATGAAAGCCAGTTAGCTAACTTTGGGCCTATCCCCAGGAGACAGGGAATTCTAGTCCTGGCTTAGGTATGAAAGCTGGCTGGATGATTTTGGGCCAATAACTAGGAGACAGTGAGTTCTAGTTCTACCTTAAAGATGAAAACTGGCTGGGTGATTTTAGGCCAATAACTAGGGGATGGTGAGTTCCAGATCGACCTTAGGAATGAAAGCCAGCTGGCTAACTTTGGGCTAATCACCAGGAGATGGTGAGTTCTAGCCCTGCCTTAGGCATGAAAGCTGGCTGGGTGACTTTGGGCCAATCACCAGAAGATAGGGAATTCTAGTCCTGGTTTAGGCATGAAAGCTGGCTGGGTGACTTTGGGCCAATCACCAGGAGATAGGGAATTCTAGTCCCGGCTTAGGCATGAAAGCTGGCTGGGTGACTTTGGGCCAATCACCAGGAGATGGTGAGTTCCAGTTCCACCTTAGGTATGAAAGCCTGCTGGGTGACTTTGGGCCAATCACCAGGAGATGGTGAGTTCTAGTTCTGACTTAGACAGGAAAACCAGCTGGGTGATCTTGGGCCTGTCGCTTTCTCTCAGCCCAACGTACCTTACAGGGTTGTTGTCGTTGTGGGAAAAGCAAGAGGAGGAAAGCATAGTAAGCCCGTTCACCGCCTTGAGTTGTTGATAACAAATAATAAAAGGTGGGATATATCTACTCTTCTACACCCAACCAGGGAGCAGGAAGCACTCGCCGAGGACACCGGTAAGCCAGCAGATCTGCTCTCTCAGGGATCTGGAGAGGTTGTGGGAAGACCTCTTACCTTGTCAAAGGCCCATTTCTCATGCGTGTACTCAGCATACTTGTTGATGAAGGAGTCCAACTTCTCTGGAATGATGACACTAAGAAAAGGAGGAAGAGGGAAGTCTGGAGGGAGTAGCAAATTTGGGACCCTGAACAGCAGGAGTGCAAAATCAGGGAGGGGGCAGGGATAGAAGACCTCCCTGGAGCACGAACCAGGTGAGATTAAAAAAGCAGGTGCATTTTTTTTTAAACTAATACACAAATAAACATTTAGGTTTCTGGTTTACAATCACCCAAATTCATTATCCTTACCAATCCTGATGTGTAGGGCAGAAACTTACTTTACACACCAGAGGGATGAGAGTGACGTTCTAAGCATCTTGACGCAAAACTTGGCCAATCAAGGAATGTGGACAAGAAGGTTGGTGGCAAAGTGGTTAAAGTGGGGTACTGCAGGCTACTTCCGCTGACTGCCAGCTGCCTGCAATTTGGCAGTTCAAATCTCACCAGGCTGAAGGTTGACTTCAGCGTTCTGTCCTTCCGAGGTCGGTAAAAGGAGGACCTAGATTGTTGGGGGCAATAGGCTGACTCTGACCTTCCTTCCTTCCTTCCTTCCTTCCTTCCTTCCTTCCTTCCTTCCTTCCTTCCTTCCTTCCTTCCTTCCTTCCTTCCTTCCTTCCTTCCTTCCCTCCCTCCCTCCCTCCCTCCCTCCCTCTTTCCTGTTTAGAATGCAGCATTGCAGGGGAATTCTGCCCATAGTCAGGAGCTCGAACCTGATGGGCTCAAGGTTGACTTAGCCTTCCGTCCTTCTGAGGTCAGTAAAATGAGGACCCAGATTTTTGGGGGCAATAGGCTGACTCTGACCTTCCTTCCTTCCTTCCTTCCTTCCTTCCTTCCTTCCTTCCTTCCTTCCTTCCTTCCTTCCTTCCTTCCTTCCTTCCCTCCCTCCCTCCCTCCCTCCCTCCCTCCCTCCCTCCCTCTTTCCTGTTTAGAATGCAGCATTGCAGGGGAATTCTGCCCATAGTCAGCTCGATCCTGATGGGCTCAAGGTTGACTCAGCCTTCCGTCCTTCTGAGGTCAGTAAAAAGGGGACCCAGATTGTTGGGGGCAATGTGGTCACTCTTTAAACTTGCTTAGAGAGGGTTGTAAAGCATTGTAAAGCAGTATATAAGTAAGCACTATTGATTTTGCTATTTTTCTCCTGTAAATCTCACTCACTTTAGTGTTTCCACAGGTTTGGGGTCAAAGTTGCCCTCCGCATCTACCGAAGCCTTCTTTTCAGTTTTTGAAGAATAGCTGGCGTCCACGTAGTCAGGAGGAATGGCGCCAGCAATGGCACACAAGCAGGGCATGGCCAGCTTAAACAGATCGGAGTCAAATTTCTGAGCACCAGGGGAAGAATAGGAAGAGAGAAAAACACCATCAGTCAGGCAGTACCATCTGTTGAAATGCTCCCTTTGACCAAGAATATTTCTGCTATTTTTCTTTTCAAAATTCCACTATCATTTCCAGTAATGCTTCCAGTAATCGGATGTGTTACGAGTAGACTCCTATAGTTGGGTTGACAATATATAGTCATTGTAGCTTTAAGGCTGTTGGAATGTTAGAGTGCAATTAGTAAGTGCAATTATCTCTAACTATAAGGGAAAGCAAAGAGAGCGCATCTCTCTCTCTCTGCTGGACTTGCTGTGTTTGATAACTGTTTGCGTGAACTGTGATTACTGAAGAAGACTGAAGATTGTGTAAGATATTTGATATTGTTGAGACTTTGTCGTTTGACTCAATTTGACATCACTGCTTATTGAGCAGTAGCTTAGTTGAGTAGTTTTTTACAAACCTAAGTAAAAGCTATTCTATTTTACTTACACAGTGTCCGATATATTTATTGTGTGTACATTAGCAACATTCCTCTGGCTGCATACTCTGCTGCACACTCTCTGCTTGTCTCCCAACGGAGATATCACCTAACAGGATGACTGGAGCTCAACGTTAACGGCCGAGAATTTGATGGCACCCAATCGTACAGAGGAAGGACGTTGCCCAGAAGGAAGCAAACTTCAGGCGCCTTCCCTATGCTGGCTAGGGAATTCTGGGAGTTGAAGTCCACAAGACTTAAAGTTGCCAAGGTTGGACACCCCTGTTCTAGAACACTGCAAACCTTATTTTTGGCTGACCTCGAAGCCCCTCCTTGAGGTCAAGGATAAGCAGACTACTCACCTTATGGGACAATGACTCAAAGATGCCCCAGAAGAGCTTCCGTGTCAGGTGAAGCTCCTCCTCTGAGCTGACCCCAAAGTTGGGCCAACCAGTGGGGAGGCAGTAATATTTCCAGCATCGCTCATAATGGTTCGTCAACAGCTGGACAGAGAACAAGAAAAATAGCATGTCGTAAGCAGGAAGGCCGTTTATAGTGACAATCAGACTGGGGGAGGGCTACAGTAGTCAGAGTGCCCCATTTTATATGGTAATATAGAATAGAATAGAATAGAATAGAAAGAGTTGGAAGGGACCTTGGAGGTCTTCTAGTCTAACCTCGCTTAGGTAGGAAACTCTACACCACTTCAGACAAAGGGTTATCCAACATCTTCTTTAAAACGTCCAGTGTTGGAGCATTCACAACTTCTGGAGGCAAGTGGTTCCATTGATTAATTGTTCTAATTGTCAGGAAATTTCTCCTTAACCCTAAATTGCTTCCGCTCCTTGATTAGTTTCCACCCATTGCTTCTTGTTGTGCCCTCAGGTGCTTTGGAGAATAGTGTGACTCCCTCTTCTTTGTGGCAACCCCTGAGATATTGGAAGGCTGCTATCATGTCTCCCCTGGTCCTTCTTTTCATTAAAGTAGATATATTCAGTTCCTGTAACTGTTCTTCATTATGTTTTAGTCTCTAGTCCCCTAATCATCTTGGTTGCTCTTCTCTCCACTCTTTCTAGAGTCTCCACATCTTTTCTACATCGCGGTGACCAAAACTGAATGCAAATATTCCAAGTGTGGCCTTACCAAGGTATTATAAAGTGGTATTAACACTTCGTGTGATCTTGATTCTATCCCTCTGTTTATGCAGGCTGGAACTGTGTTGGCTTTTTTGGCAGCTGCTGCACACGGCTGGCTCCTATTTAAATGGTTGTCTACTAGGCCTCCAAGATCCCTCTCACAGTTACTACTATTGAGCGAGGTACCATATATCCTGAACCTGTGCATTTTGTTTTTCTTGCCTAAATGTTGGAACCTGACTTTTTTCACCCTTGAATTACATTTTGTTAGATAGCGCCCAATGTTCAAGTCAGTCAAGATCCCTCTGCATCTTAAGCCGATCTTCTGGAGTGTTAGGATTTGCTAATCCTAATCCTTATATGGTTAGAGGGCAATGGTTCTTACCTTGAGAGGCATTTTGGCAAATTCATTGAGGATGGGCACATCAAACACCAGCCGACGGAGAAGATGCTGGAGCATGGAAGGCCTTATAAACCTTGGAGAACAAGCAGGGCAATGAGTAAGCAAAGCCAAAAAGAGATTTTAATAATAATAATAATAATAAATTTTATTTGTAGCCCGCTCTCTCTCCCCAGAGGGACTCGAGGCGGGGCACAGGAAAATTAAAAAACAATAAACACAAACAGAATACATAATTTAAAATCACTATTAAACAAATCCTGCGCTAAAGAACATCTATAAAAACTAAAAACTGTCCCTAAAACCCCTTAACACTACAAATAATTAAAATTACCCTAAAAACCCCAGGACAAGGAGGCTATCCCAAGCCGGCCAGACGGAAAAAGTAGGTTTTCAATTTGAGACGGAAGGAGCGGAGGTCCGTGGTCGTCCTAATATCGGGGGGAAGGTCGTTCCAGAGGGCCGGGCCCGCCACAGAGAGAGCCCTTCCCCTGGGTGTCGCCCGCTGACACAGTCTAGTGGACGGCACCCGGAGAAGCCCCGCTCTGTGGGAGCGAATCGGCCGTGAGGATGTATGGGGCAGGATCCGATCCCGCAGATAGCTAGGTCCCGAGCCATGGAGCGCTTTGAAGATGATGACTAACACCTTGAAGCGCACCCGGAAGACGACAGGTAGCCAGTGCAGCTCGCGCAGCTCGCGCAAGAGCGGTGTTACGTGGGTGTTACAAAAGAAATCGTTGGAATTTGTCCTTTTTGGCTGGCAATTCAGTTGCCTCCAGAGGCTGCTATCGTAGGTCTAAACGGCAGAATTTCACGTTACTTGTTTTCCATCGCTTCCTGTGATCCACACATTCCTGACACTTTGCCAGGCGTGAAAAACCGGGTCCAATTAAATTATTTTATTGCTAAAGTGCTTGCGCACAAGAAAATCCTCAACTAATGGGGCAAAAAAAGAGAAAAATAGAAAAGCAACAAAGTATTAATACTTAAGTATATGTTCAAAGAATAAGAGGTAGGTAAAAAACAGGTTGGAAAATATTAACGAGGAAAAGGGAAGATAAAATGGTACATATAAAGTTAGAACTGGGTTTGCTTGGAATCCCACCCCGAAAATACACCAGACGGAAGAGGAAAATAGGCAGCCACAACAACAGAAGAGGCAAGGAAGAGAGGAAGAGGAGAGGAGAAGAGAGGAAAGGAGAGGAAGATTGGGAGGGATAGGAAGAAGAGGAAAGAGGGTAGGAAGGGGAAGAGGAAGAGAGGAGTAGGGGAGAGGAAGGGGAAGAAGGAAAGGGAAAGGAGAGGAGGAAAGAAGAAAGTAGAGGAGGGAGGGAGGGAGAAAAGGAAAGAAAGGTAGGGTGGTTAGTAAAATAAAATAGGTGTATCGGGATAGTAAGCAAAGCAAATCCCGATTATATATTTTGTTTTTTAATATGGAAAAATGAATGTTTAAAAGGGTTAAAATATAATAATAATAATCTTTATTGTCATTGTAATAAAATTACAATGAAATTGGTTTGAGCGTTGTGCTAACATTTGCATCAGGTGGAATATAGACAGCAGTGATAACTATAACAGAAATCTCTCTAGGTAAATAAAATGGCCGACAAATGACAGTTGAGAATTCCACGTCTGCAGAACAGAATAACAACTATGAGAATATATACCTGTACATGTATGTATGAGATTAAAAATTAAAAAATGGAATTCAAGGGAAGTTGGGTTTAGTCCACTTGTGACCATGCAGTGATTCTAGGCAGATTCCGCCCCCAGCTTCTACCACTCCTTCCCCTCCATTCTTCTCCTTACTTGCACAGCGCCATGAGGCACTCTTCAATGACGTCACGCTGCGCCTTGGTGAGGGAGCGACCACGAGACAGCCGGTAGATGGTGTGCAACATGGAGTCCACCATGATAGCCCGGTGCTCCGTGCCAGCAAAGAGAGGGGCGCATTTAGTGATGAGCGGTAGCACAGCCAGGCAGAGGTAGCGGTTCATGGCCAGGGCCATCTCCGTGGTGCTGAAGGACGCCTGTGGGAAGGAGAAGCCATGAGAGACATTCGGTTGAGAGAAAGAGGGACAAGGATGCCAAGGCATGACCAAGGCACATCAATCACCTTTTCACAGCTGTCAGGTTAAAACCCAGGAATAACAAAAAGCAATTCAACCAAAGTTCAGGTGTTTTTTTTTGCATCCAACAGACAGAATCTTGCCAGACTAAACCCTATGTGTACAGTTTGAATGTTGTGATGATGATGATGATAATGCCATCCTGTCCCACAGCTACTTACTGTGTCCAAGGAGGCCGCAGCTCTCATGTCAGGCAGAAAGCCTACTTCCAGGACATGGAGGAGGAAGTCCTGGTTCTCGATACCGTACACACGGTCCAGAAACAACACCATGGGTGCCTTGTGGTCAGGCACGAAGCTGGCGGACATCTTGGGTTCAATGACACTGCCATCTAGGGGGGGGAAGGGCAGATTACAAATGAGAGGAGATAGAGGTGAGGGTAGAGAGCTTTAGAGAGGAGACTTTCCAAGGAGTGAGGGTCAAATGGTCTCAAGCACAAAACGTAGGAGAAGAGCAGGCAGGGTTAGGGGAGCGGAGTTAAGTGTGCCATTAGCTTAGAGTCATTACGTTGTCACCAACAAGTCAAGCGACTCTTGAATTCCCTTGACCCTTATCTACCGCCAATTTACTCTTGAACTTTTAGTTGACTAGATTCTTGCGTATAGACTTAAGCCATGTTACTAAATGGCACTCAACGTACTGATCCTCGGCGCCTGACGTGGATCTAGTCAACTAAAGTCCAATACTCAACTGGCACCAGATACGGGTCAGTGGAATTCAAGAGGGGTTGGACTTGGAGCGCTTGTGAGAATGTGATGACTCTAAGTGGTGACACCCTGAATTTAGTCCCCCCCCAGCTCCGCCCGCTCATTTTCTACCCAAGCAACCAGTGGAATAGGCTGAAACAGGTATTTCATTGCTGATCGCCTACATTACAAGAATCTTCCCAGACTGCCTGCCTTCACCTGGGGAACGGCAGACACAGACCTAAGAGTTTGACCTCTGATGTTTCATTCCCCTAACACTGTGATGGCGAACCTATGGCATGCGTGCTACAGGTGGCACGCGGAGCCATTTATCACGCAAAGCTAGCACACGAGGCTTTCTTTTGAGGCCATTTTTCACCCTCTGGACAAGCCGGAAGTTCAGGAACGGACTTCTGCTTTGCTGGTAGGGCTGGTTTTAGCCCTCCGGAGGCGTTCAGGAGCCCTCGGGAGGTTCCCTGAAGCATGGTGGCATGCCTGCTCACAACCCCCCTGCGCTCCCCCCACTTTTGGCACGCCAGCCACAAAAGGTTCGCCATCGCTGCCCTAACAGATTCTCTGCTGGAATCTTTCCTTACTCCACCTGGTAGGGCGTCAGCGGATGGTTCCACCACAAAGGGGCAGTCAATACCCAGATGAAGGAAGTGTGGGAGCAGGACGTAGGACCTCCTGCGGGTAGTTTGCCACCCAAAGGGCCACCGTACCTTTGCCAAACGAAGGGATCTGCAGCGGGAGGCTGATGACGCCAACAAGGTCTTCGATGGGCACTAAGGAACGCAAGATGGCTCTGATCCGGAGGGCTTCCCCCTTCCCGGCTTGGATGAGCTGCTCGGAGAGGAAGCCAGAGGGAGGGAGACAGGGTGAGCCTCTAGGAGGTAGCCCAAGCAAGGCCAAGCTTGGGGGGGGGGGGGGGGAAGAAAACTAGAGAAGAGAGGGCCGTTTCCTAAAAGACAGGGAACCAGTGGGAGGTGAGATGCTGCCCATGGCCAAATCCTGCGCAGGTTTTACAGGAAGTCCTTGACTTGTAAACAATTCCAATCAACAGTTGTAGCTCAGGGCTGAAATGAGGGGTCCTTGGGGCCCTCTGAGCTTGGTAGTTTTCTTGCAGACGTTTCCTTACCCAGCTAGGTGACATCATTGGTGCTAGAAGGGAGGGGGGTTTGTGGGGAGGGGGAAGGAGGAGGATGGAGGAGGAAAAAGACGAAGAAGAGGAAGAGGAGGAAGACTGTGGCCTAATCTTCTGAGAACATCGACTGGTTTTTAAACTGAATTCGATTGTATTGGGGTTTTAATTGGTTTTAGCACAGGTTGGGTTAATTTAATAAGTTTTTAATATTTATGATATATTTATTACCGGTTTTTATGTATTTGCGTGGTTTTGTTTTCCTGTGCACCGCCCCGAGTCCCTTTTTGGGAGAATGGGGCGGTATACAAATTTAATAAAATGAAATGAATGTGGGATCCTTGGTGCTCTCTGAGCTTGGACATTGCATGACAAAACTAGGCAACAACATCAGTGCTAGAAGGGTGTGGGGTATGGAGAGGAGGAGGGGGAGGAGGAAGAGGGGGAGGGGGAGGAGGAAGAGGAGGAGGGGGAGGAGGAGGACTGTGGGATCCCGAGTGCTCTCTGAGCTTGTTTGTTTTCTGGCAGGCATTTCATTGCCCAGCTACGTAACACCACCAGTGCTAGTGCAAGGGCTAGCACTGACGGCACCCTGTTAGGATAATGAAAACAAGCAAGTTCAGATGACCCCAAGGACCCCTCGTTATACCAATCCATTTGGTGACCATACAAAGTTACAGCGGCCTTTTAAAAAGTGACATGATCATTTTTCCACACTTTCTGTGTGACTGTGGCAACAACTGCCTCACTTAACAACCAAAATGGGGGGGGGAGGGGACTCAATTGGGATCGTTAAGCCAAGGACTACTTATACTTCAAGGAGCGGGCTTCCTTCTGTCCCCGAGGGGCAGGGCAGTGAAGGGGAGACAAGAGCCTTACATGCATTTCGGGGGCGCAGCGTCCCAGCAGATCAATGAGGGCAGCGTAGAAGGACATGATGGCGTTGCCCAGATGGACCCTGTACTCCTCGTGGGTTTCTTCCCCCCCAAATCTGGGGGCGAGAGAGTGGAAAAGAGAGGAGGGGGAGAGAGAGAGAAGCATTATTTATGAGTGGCTAATGGATTAAAACAGAAGGTCCCACCTCCGCTCCATTGTGCATTCCTCCCTCTCTTTGTTAAATTCTGTTACTGTTTTAAAATATTCCTTCATCACACTGTAAACACTCCATAAAAGCAAAATGGGCAGCGTATAAACTTAATAAAATAAATAAACCAGCAAAGCAGGGGTGAAATTCGGCAGGTTCTGACAGGTTCTGGAGAACCGGTAGTGGAAATTTTGAGTAGTTTGGAGAACCGGCAAACACCACCTCTGGCTGGCCCCAGGAGTGGGGAGGGAATGGAGGTGTTGCAGTATCCTTCCCCTGGAGTGGGGAGGGAATGGGGATTTTGCACTATCCTTCCCCTGGAGAGGGGAGGGAATGGGGATTTTGCACTATCCTTCCCCTGGAGTGGGGAGGGAATGGAGGTTTTGCACTATCCTTCCCCTGGAGAGGGGAGGGAATGGGGATTTTGCAGTATCCTTCCCCTGGAGTGGGGAGGGAATGGAGGTTTTGCACTATCCTTCCCCTGGAGAGGGGAGGGAATGGGGATTTTGCAGTATCCTTCCCCTGGAGAGGGGAGGGAATGGGGATTTTGCAGTATCCTTCCCCTGGAGTGAGGAGGGAATGGAGATTTTGCAGTATCCTTCCCCTGGAGAGGGGAGGGAATGGGGATTTTGCAGTATCCTTCCCCTGGAGTGGGGAGGGAATGGGGATTTTGCAGTGTCCTTTCCCTGCCACGGCCACCAAGCCACCCCTACAGAACCGGTAGTAAAAAAAATGTATTTCACCACTGCAACAAACAATGTCTCCAGTCCAAATGACAAGTTGATTACAAAAGGCATAAAGATGGATAAAAAAAGTTGTTGTAAAAAAGAAAAAAAAACCAGAATTGCAACTATACTCCCAGCCCCTCTAGTGCGAAAGATGGAGTAGCTCATCAGGGTCTATTCGTAATACTATAAATGCAAAACATCCCTTAGAAGTTCTCAATTTTTAAAAACTTATCAAGCCAGAAAGAGGTGAGGAGAACAGAAAAACAAGGAGGAAGTTGGCCAAACCAAACCAGGATTGTATTTGGTCAAACAAGAGAAGACCTTCCAAATTATAACACAGATTTCTCCTCCCACCACCTTCCAGCAAGCCCTTCACGCACAATTCCCTTCGGCGATCTTTCTTGATGGTCGGCCCATCCCGGGCAGGATCCTGAGAGATCTGGATGGCTTCTTCTATGGCCGCCAGCAAGCCGTTGCCTCCTTCCCCACGCAGGGCCGGGCCAAAGCACTCGGGACGACGGATCAACAGGCGCACCACCACGTTGGCGTTCTCCTCCACACTCTCACCTATGGAAGGAGAAGGACCTCAGGGAGATCTATGGGACCAACCGATTACAGAAGGAACCCAGAAAAGCAACATGGCGGTGGCAATGTTGGAGCCAGGTTATTTGGTTAGCTGGTTGGTTGGTTGGTTGGTTGGTTGGTTGGTTGGTTGGTTGGTTGGTTGGTTGGTTGGTTGGTTGGTTGGTTGGTTGGATGGATGGATGGATGGATGGATGGATGGATGGATGGATGGATGGATGGATGGATGGATGGATGGATGGATGGATGGATCGTTGGATGGATGGATCGTTGGATGGATGGATGGATGGATGGATGGATCGTTGGATGGATGGATGGATGTTTGGATGGATTATTGGATGATGGATGGATGGATGGATGGATGGATGGACAAATGGACTACAGCTAAGCTTCCATGTACAATGAGTTGCAGAATCAGGTTCTCTGCATCCTTCTTTAGTGACTCAAACCTTCTTATGGATAGAAGACATGCCCTACACATGTCACAGTATGTGACCGCTTTGGCCACCCAACTCACCATTGACGAAGACAGTGAAGCGCAGGAAATCCAGGTAACGCTCGCCTCCACAAGGGTTCCAACCAATGTCAGGATATCCCTTGGAGAGCAACATGGGACAGCTCTGGAGGCCTGTGCCAGCAAGGTACATCACCACCTATGGAGGTGAGGAGAAAAAACCCCCTCAAGATTTCCACTGGGCTCCACGGATCTCCTATCAAAGCAAATCCACCCAAGTGAGCAGCACTGATCGAAGGAGCCACTTATCACAACGGAAGGGCCTCCCCACATAATATCCTGACCATAATCAGAGACTGAATGAAGGTAGAAAGGATGTTGCCAATAAGATGTTGCCAAGGTTGAACTAGGAGGTCCTGGGTGCTCCCTGAGCTTGGCAGTCTCCTTGCAGACGTTTCACGACCCAGCTGGGCAACATCATCAAGGGAGCGGGCTTTGTGAAAAAGAGGAGGAGGACTGTGGGGTCCTTGGTGCTCTCTTGAGTTTGGTTTTCTTGCAGATGTTTCATTACCAAACTATGTAACATCATGAGTCTGAGGTGTCTCCACCGGGGCCTCCTTCTCCCGCTAGAATATGAGTGGGATATTCCTTGCCACCCCTCCCTGCATGTTGGCCTCCTCTTCATTGGGAAATGCTACCTTTTCCAGGTCTTGCTCCTGCAAAGCCAGGGCCAGCTCATTGTTATCGATGACCGAAGCTGCAGCCACATCCAAGGGCGTGGACCCTCGCATGCCTGCAAGAGAAGGAAGAACGAGAGGGAGGGAGGGAGGGAGGAAAGGAGGGAGCGATAGATAGATAGATAGATAGATAGATAGATAGATAGATAGATAGATAGATAGATAGATAGATAGATAGATAGAGACACAGACAGACAGATAGATAGATGGAGAAGGAAGGAAGGGAGGGAACAATAGATGGTAGATGGTGAAGGAAGGAAGGAAGGAAGGAAGGAAGGAAGATAGGAAGGAAGGAAGGAAGAAAGGAAGGAAGGAAGGAAGGAAGGAAGGAATAGATGGTAGATAGCAGATGGTAGAGGAGGGAAGGAAGGAACAGATGGGAAATGGGAGATGGGAGAGGGAGGAAGGAAGGAAGGAAGATAGGAAGGAAGGAAGGAAGGAAGGAAGGAAGGAAGGAAGGAAGGAATAGATGGTAGATAGCAGATGGTAGAGGAGGGAAGGAAGGAACAGATGGGAAATGGGAGATGGGAGAGGGAGGAAGGAAGGAAGGAAGATAGGAAGGAAGGAAGGAAGGAAGGAAGGAAGGAAGGAAGGAATAGATGGTAGATAGCAGATGGTAGAGGAGGGAAGGAAGGAACAGATGGGAAATGGGAGATGGGAGAGGGAGGAAGGAAGGAAGGAAGGAAGGAAAGAAGGAAGGAAGGAAGGAATAGATGGGAAATGGGAGATGGTAGAGGGAGGGAGGAAGGAATAAATGGTAGATAGCAGATGGTAGAGGAGGGAAGGAAGGAACAGATGGGAGATGGGAGAGGGAGGAAGGAAGGAAGGAAGGAAGGAAGGAAGGAAGGAAGGAAGGAAGGAAGGAAGGAAGGAATAGATGGTAGATGATGGATGGATGGATTGGAGGAGGGAAGGGGAGTTCCATTAGTAAACTTAGCAGTGTCCCAGAGGTTGGAGCAACCAGGCAATGCCACCTTAGAGGGCATTAAGATCACATCATTCTTCTCTGCATCAAACTCCAAACAAATTTCAAAACCCCAATAACTATGCGGGAAAATTTTGGGTTTACATTACAAGGCCCAAAACCAGTTCAACGCTAACCTACCAGCCTTTTGCTCTCTCTAGTAAGAGTCAATATCCTTAGTAGGGTAGCGATCACCCCTGGTGTTGACGGTTTCCATTGCAACCCCAGCCGTTTCCAGGGCAAAGCAACTCACCCAGCCCGATCCCGCTATTCTGCAGCAGGTAGCTGAGATGGTCAAACATGGAGCGTTGGTTCTGGCGACTGATGCGGCAGAAGTAGCACAAGAAGCGGCAACAGTTGGTCACCATTTTAGGGAAGCGGATCTCCTGTTTAGGGGACGAGAGGGAGTTTCCTCAATGGATTGTGGGAGGTGCGCCTGCACCCTCAAGCCATTTCCCACTAGCTACATTCTACTAAAGCTCTCGCTGTCATGAACTTTACACCTGGGTGAAATGGTGCATCGTAAGGCAAGAATTTTTGAACCAAAGTATCTCTAACTTGCGGAAAATATCCAAAATCCAAGACCCCCGACCTCCCCGTGGGGATGAAATTTGGAGACGTTGTGGCTATTTCAGGGTTAGTGGCTGCTTCTGCATGCGATCTCCATTTTCAATGTTCTGTGACAGTTTCCCAGCCAGTCTAGCAATCCCTCGCTCCCACTTATCTGCCTGTGTGGCAAGGGAAGGGGAAATTTCCAATGTTCCCTGCCAGATTCCCACAAATAAAGAAAATGGAAAAGTCATCAGCAGGTCAGAAGGTGCTCCTACTCCCACCACGTGCCCTTGGTCTTTCTCTGCTTATGAAATATCTCTGGAAAAAATGATCCCAAGGGACACATTTGTCTAGTTTTAGCTTAAAATTCTACCAAATGTAAAGATTTTTAAGGAAAGGGTAGACAACCCATCAAGGAAAACACTCTGCCTGAAATATCCTCCTTGAAGCTCAGGAGATATTTTCTTTTCCATTTTTTTTAAAAAAATTGGGAAACGTTGAAAAATGTGGCCCCAATATTACGATTGGAATAGAGAGCTGGAAGGGACCTTAGAGGTCTTCTAGTCGAACTCCCTGCTCAAGTAGAACCTATACCATTTCAGACAAGTGCTTAAAAACCTCCAGTGATGAATCATGCAGACTGTGCCTCAGTTTCCAAGAATGGGGATCCTATCGGGCATTAGAGCATTGACTGGCCAAAAGACCTTACCTTAGAGTCCCCTCCTCCCAGAACGTTCACCATCACCTCCATGACAGTCTCATGCATTCCCAGGGCCCTCATCAAGTTGGGGTGCTGGTAGAAGACTTTGTTGTTCATTATATTGCTAGCCAAGAAAAACAAGGAGAAGCAACAGTTGGACTTCAGAGCAGATGGAGGAGGTGAGGATGGGAAAGGAAGAACTGAAATCCTTAACCCAACAGGTACATCTTCTTTTAATGATCCTCATAATCCCTCTTTTGGGTGGAAAATGGTGCATCTTATACTCCAAAAAATACAGTATATAGTTCTACGTTAGAGAACCTAACAATGGAGCCTATGAAGCCGCATCACAGTGAAAGATATCTACAAGTTCAAGAAGCTACAGGAGATGAAGGCACATACCCAATGCTCTGGATCATCAGGTTCTCCTCCTCAAGTCCCATCTGAACGATGAGCAGTGAGCGGATCTGCCCCAGGCACTCCAGGAGACTCATGGTATCCTCTACCGAGTTGGCATTGATGGTATAAGCCTTGGGCATAGCACGGATGAGCTCACCGAGGCCGTCGTACTGCCGATGGAGAAGGCTGAACATCAACCGGACTAGCTCTGGGTTCTGGACGAAGGACTCTTGGGCCCAGTGGACCATCGTGTGGGAGATCAGCTCTTGCAACGTGCCTACAGAGTGGGGAGACCTGGATGAGCCTATGGCATCTTCTTCAGAACTTCTTCAACTGGTCTTCACCAACCTGCCTCCATGACTGTTAATGCTCTCCTGTTAGAACTTTGACCACACAGGTTTAGGCTGTTAGGAACTGGATCTCACAATGCGTGGAAGGCCCCAGGTTCCCTCGAAAATGGATTTATGGGTTGGCTACATCACTCTCTTTCCCCTCCACCACTTGGGGATACCTACTGGGCTTCGGTTCCTCTTCCGGAGGCTGTTCATCTTGCTCTTCTTCTTTTTTCTTGCGAAGGTTCACCACCTTCTCCACCAAATTCATCAGCCGCCGGTGAAAGGGAGTATCTTCCTCTTCCTGTTCCTCCTCCCCCTCGCTTTGGATTCCTGCAGAGAAAAGATGGCGAGCTGCTGAATGCAAACATTGATAACAGCGGACACTGGATTCCTATTCTGTCTTAGTGCTCAGGAAAAGATATTAAACCAAGATGAATGAGATCATTGTGGAAGTTAAGATAAAAATTACCATAAAGGGGTTTGTGTACCATTGATTCTATATTGGGATATCCAGCCTTGGTTATTTTAAGACCTGTGGACTTCAACTCCCAGAATTCCAACCTTAACCACTTTAAGACCCATGGACTTCAACTCCCAGAATTCCAACCTTAACCACTTTAAGACCCATGGACCTCAACTCCCAGAATTCCAACCTTAACCACTTTAAGACCCATGGACCTCAACTCCCAGAATTCCAACCTTAACCACTTTAAGACCCGTGGACTTCAACTCCCAGAATTCCACTCTAGAGCTGTGGACTTCAACTCTCAGAATTTCAACCATTTTAAGACCCATGGACCTCAGCCCCCAGAATTCCAACTTTAATCACTTTAAGAGCTGTGGACTTCAACTCCCAGAATTCCCTAGCCAGCCAAGCTGCCTGGGGAATTCTGGGAGTTGAAGTCCACAAGTCAACATTGCCAAGGTTGTAGAGACACCCTTGTTATATGTCAGATGGATGGGTACACTTTTCTGAATGAGCTCGTTTCCAATTTCCCTCTGGTTCGAAGTGGTCCAGAATTCCAGAATTGTGGCCCAAACTCTGCCATAGCCTTCTCTACTTTGAGATGATAAGCTTCCAGGCTCTTACCGCAATGGGCTAGCAGGTCAGTATGAAATTCCAACAATTCATATCGGATCTCTTCTGGTACCGGGCACTCCTCAAGATCGGCACCGTTCTTAAAATGTAGCAGCATGTTGATCTGTTATGAGAAGAACATTCTGGTTTCGAAGATGCAAATTCCATATTCTCGGGAGCTGCCCTAGGAGGCACCTTGAAGCCAAACACAGCAACTGTGGCTTTCCCACAGGATCCCACTACTAGAGGAGTTGCATGGACTATGGATTGATGATTGCTAAGTGAATCATGTGATCATTAAGCCAATCCAGCTTCCTCCCTTGACTTCACTTGTCTGGCTGGGAAGGCCATAAATGGTGATCACATGACCCTGGGACACTGTAACTGTCATTACATGCCAGTTGCCAAGAGCCCAAATTTTGATCAACTGATCATGGGGGTGCTGCAGTGGTCATATGTGCAAGAAGTGGTCGTAAGTCGTATTTTTCAATGCCATTATTACATTGAACAGTCACTAAATGAATGACTGTAAGTCAAGGACTAGCTATATGGGAGTTGGGCAACCTATAAACATCTAAATCTAAATCCAAATCTAACTCTAAATCTTAAATCTAATTGTAAACCTAACTATATCTAAATCTAAAATCTAAATCTTAAATCTAAATGTAACTATATCTAACTGATTCTAAATCTAATTCTAACCCTTAAATCTAAATGTAAATCTAATTATATCTAAATCTAACTAACTCTAAATCTAAATGTAAATCTAACTCTGTATCCAAATCTAAATCTAAAATCTAAACCTTAAATCTAAATGTAACTCTATCTAACTCTAACTCTAAACCCAAATCCTAAATCTAAATCTAAACCCTGAACTCTAAACCCAAATCCTAAATCTAAATCTAAACCCTAAACTCTAAACCCAAATCCTAAATCTAAATCTAAACCCTAAACCCAAATCCTAAATCTAAAGCTAAACCCTAAACTCTAAACCCAAATCCTAAATCTAAATCCTAAACCCAAATCCTAAATCTAAATTGAAACCCTAAACTCTAAACCCAAATCCTAAATCTAAATCGAAACCCTAAACCCAAATCCTAAATCTAAATCTAAACCCTAAACTGGAATTCCCCAGGCGCATTTAGTAGCAAGTTATCCAACCGTCCTGGATTTCAAAAAACTATTTACTAGCCCTTCCTGGAGTTTCAAACTCTTAAACCCAACATTGTTGACATGCAGAACACATTTGTATGTTCTACCATTGAACGGTTCTCCTTCCATTTAGTTTTGGCTCCTCCCTCTCCTCAGGAGCCCCGCCCAATACCTGCTCCTGGGGAGGAGAGCGGAATTCCCGGGTGCGCCTGGCAGTCTCCGCAGCCGACATGGTGAAGGCTTGCATCAGCGTGGAGTAGCGCTGCCGTTGGTTGGTCTGCATCCTGTCCACGTAGCGCTCTGAGAAGGCAATGATGGCTTCCACGCGGTGCTGCAGCTCGCGGTCCCAGAAAAACTGCAACAGGTTGCACATCTGGAGGAGGAGGAGGAGGGAAGGAGATGGACAGAGAGAAGATGGAGGCAGCTGCCAGAGTTGGAAGGGACTAAGAAAGGAAAGGCTCCCTAGAGTGCAAAGTGAGTTGGACATGATGATCCAGAGATGCCTCCAGAGGAACACCTAGCTTAACAGAAGAGGGAGTCAAACTATTCTCCAAGGCCCCTGAGGACAGGACAAGAAGCAATGGGTGGAAACTAATCAAGGAGAGAAGCAACTTAGAACTGAGGAGAAATTTCCTGACAGTTAGAACAATTAACCAGTGGGACAGCTTGACACCAGAAGTTGTGAATGCCCCAACACTGCAAGTCTTCAAGAAGAGGTTGGATAGCCATTTGTCTGAAATGGTATAGGGCTTCTTGCCTAGGCAGGGGGTTGGACTAGATGACCTCCAAGGTCCCTTCCAACTCTGCCATTGTATTTTAAGAATAACAGAGTTGGAAGGGATCCTTGAGGTCTTCTAGTCCAACCCCCTGCTCAAGCAGGAAAACCTCTACCATTTCAGCCGAATGGTTGCCCAATCTTTTCTTAAAAACCTCCATTCGCAACTTCTGGAGGCAAGGCGTTCCACAGATTAATTGTTCTCCCTGTCAGGAAATTCCTCCTTAGTTCTAAGTTGCTTCTCTCCTGCATTAGTTTCCGTCCAATGCTCCTTGTCCTGTCCCCAGGTGCTTTGGAGAAGAGGATGTCCCCATCTTCTAGTTCTATCTAGAACTTAGTTCTAACTAGAACTAAGGAGGAATTTCCCGACAGTCAGAACAATAAATCAGTGGAACAACTTGCCACCAGAAGTTGTGGGTGCTCCACCACTGGAGGCTTTTGAGAAGAGGCTGGGAAGCTATTTGCCTCAAAGGGTCTACCATTTCCTGCTTGAGTAGGAGCAGGCATGAAATCCTCTGATCTTCACTACCGGTTTGGTAGCGGGAGTGTGCAGAAGGTCAGTGATGACATATAGCTGGATGGGCAGAGCCTCGCACCATCACCACTACCGGTTCGCTGAAACCGGTGGGAACCGGCAGAATACCACCTCTGGGCAGGAGGTTGGACTAGAAGACCTCCAAGGCCCCTTCCAACTCTGTTATTTTGTCATCTGAGATGAGACATGTAGTTTCTTTCTTCTGCACAAGCCCTCTTCAAGAATCTGAAGGGTGCAGCTGGAGGACCTGAAAGAAACCAAGAGAGATCTCAAACCTCCTTAATTTACCTGCAACTTGACCGATTCGGGAAGCTTCATTTGCAGCAGGCCTTCCTCCAGTCCTTCCTCTTTGGCTTCAGCTTCCCCAGCCTCAATGGCCTTCAGCTCTTGCTTTTCTCCTTCTTCGGCGTCTTCCTTCTGCTCCCCTCCAGCCTCTTTCTCCTCCTCCTCTTCCTCCACCTCCTCCTCTTCCTCTCCTGCGTCTTCCTCCTCCACATAGCCCTGGTCTTCTCCTTCCCCTGCCGCCGCCCCCTCCTCAGCACCCTCCGGAACTTCCTCCTCCTCTTTGGCTTCTCCAAAGACGCTGGGGTCAATCATCTTGAGGATATGGCGCACGTCCTCATCCTCAAAGACGCCCATGATGAGGAGGGTGCAGACCAACTTGAGAACGGGCACAAACTGGAACTCCACGCTACCCCCGACAGGGTCGCGAGTATGTTGACCCCCGTCTTGGACGGCTTCCGTCAGCATGTTGATGGCCTTCACCTTCAGCGCATCCAACGGGATGGAAGGACTCAGCTGGTAGAGCTCAGAGCTGGTGCTGACAAAGCAGGTGTCGGAGAAGTGGAGCGGGGGCCGCAGGCAGGTGCTCATGCCCACCCCGGGCAACCCCGGTTTCTTCATGCCATCCGGGAAGAGCGTGATGCTCTTCGTTTCGTCCGTCATGGGCACAATGAACTCGCTGTTCATCATGAGGCGGGAGCGCTTGGCCGACTCCAGGTGCATGCTGATCAGGAGGTCGTAGTAGCCACTACGCAGCAGGCCCGGAAGGTGGTTGCTCTCGATGGTGTAAAGCAATTGCGACTCGTCCACATGGCTGCACAAGGCGTGGGCCACCCGGTTGTTGCCCAAGGCGCACACGGCACAGTACAACTTCAGACTATGGGAGTGGAAAGTCAACAGGTCTTGGCGTTCCGACAATTCCAGGATGTCTATACATCTGAAAGAGGGATGGGGGGGGGGGGAGTTTGAGAGTTAAAGAGGAGGGGAAGTTGCAAGTTTAGTACCCTGTTAGAAAGTGGAACTGTCAGATGTGCCTCTTTCAAAATCCAAGAAAGAAAAACCCTCAACTCCATTGCTTTAGAGAAAAGGTCCTTTTACTGCATATGAACTGACAGCAAGAAAGTAAATCAAGATCTGAGGCTAAAAGCGCAAAGTTCTACATATCAAAAGTTCAAACGGTGCTCATCTCCCCTTCAAAGCCGAAGAGCCGGCGCTGTCCGAAGACGTCTTCGTGGTCATGTGGCTGGCGTGATTCAACGCCAAAGGCGCACGGAACGCTGTTGCCTTCCCACCAAAGGTGGTCCCTATTTTTCTACTTGCATTTTTAACGTGCTTTCGAACTGCTAGGTTGGCAGAAGCTGGGACAAGCAACAGGAGCTCCCTCCGTTACGCGGCGCTAGGGATTTGAACCGCCGAACCGCCGACCTTTCTGATCTACAAGCTCAGCGTCAGCCACTGAGCCACTGCGTTCCTTATGCCTCTTGCAGTTGCTCCAAGACTCAAGGCTAGTCCCCTGCTTGTTCTATGCCTGGCTGAGGGTTTCCCAACATCATTCCACCACTGAGTGATAGAACCATAAACTCAGTCAATAGTCTTCCCTTACTCGGTCGGGGACCTTGCAGAGTTCAAATCCCAGAATCCCCCATCCCAGGTCGGGTTGGGAAAGACCTAATCATCACCCTGGAGGCGTCAGCTTGCTTCTCTGAAGAGAAATGGAAGACTACTAGATTCTCACCGGTTTTCCTCTGGGATGTGGAGAGCCATCATTATGTTTGGTTCCAGGCATTCAACCATCCAGCCGTGGCGTTCACTAAAGCGAGCCACGTCCACCCGTAGAAACTCATTGGGCATACGGCTCCAGGTCATGGGGGCCAGCATTTGGATGGCAAGGCGAGGTGGGCACTGGGGCTCCGGGTTTCTCCGCTCGCTCCGGAACATGGCAGCTGATATCGGCATAATATTCTGTCTCGCAAGGAGTTGGAAAAGCCAAAGAAAAATGGGGCATTAATGAATCGGCGTATAATATTTCCAACCCAATCTGATCCAAGGAGGATTCCTTCCTTATTCCAGAAGCAATATCTATATAAATAAAAATGTAACAAGAGTTTGTTCAAAACCGCTAATCTCCGAAAGTACTGCACTGATCGCTTCCAAATTTTCACACAATGTTCCTTTCAAATACGGCACCAATGATGTATATAGATTGTGTAGATGTCACACCTGTGCCAAGTACACGCAACAGAAATGTAAAAAATTGTAAAAAAAGTAGGTAGATGGATACAGAGAGAGCAGTGGGCCTCGGGTATTATGTCATCCTTTATGACATAAAATACTCTGTCCATAAGATTCAAGGAGAAATACAGTAGGTACGTAGGTAGGCAGCTATAGGGATAGAGAGAGGGAGGGAGAAATGCAGTAGGTAGGTAGGTAGGTAGGTAGGTAGGTAGGTAGGTAGGTAGATAGAGAGGGAGAGGCAGAAATACAGTAGGTAGGTAGGTAAGTAGGTAGGTAGGTAGAGAGAGAGGGAGAGGCAGAAAAACAGTAGGTAGGTAGGTAGGTAGGTAGGTAGGTAGGTAGGTAGAGGGATAGAGAGGGAGAGGGAGAAATACAGTAGGTAGGTAGGTAAGTAGGTAGGTAGGTAGATAGAGAGGGAGAGGCAGAAATACAGTAGGTAGGTAGGTAAGTAGGTAGGTAGGTAGAGAGAGAGGGAGAGGCAGAAAAACAGTAGGTAGGTAGGTAGGTAGGTAGGCAGGTAGGTAGGTAGAGGGATAGAGAGGGAGAGGGAGAAATACAGTAGGTAGGTAGGTAGGTAGGTAGAAGGATAGAGAGAGAGAGGGAGAAATACAGTAGGTAGATAGGTAAGTAGGTAGGTAGGTAGGTAGAGGGATAGAGGGAGAAATACAGTAGGTAGGTAGGTTGGGGATTATACGGTGGTTGTGTGTACATGTGTGTGTGTGCAGGTGTAGATCTACACACAGATTGGTTGGCCATTTAACCAGACTGGGCCGCAGCAACGCATGGCTGGGAACGGCTAGTTTAAAATTTTAAAAAAAAAGAGAATTCCAACTTGCAGCTTCAGGGATGGGTCTTACCTTCAGTTTGCCCAGTTCAAATTGGATCACATTCTGATTTGTTGGAAGAGTGACAACGGCGGGAAACAATTTTGTGTTGGGCTCCACCTGAGACGGGCCGGTTGTGGGAGAACGGAAGCCAAAAGAAGAGAAAAAACAAGGTTTATTAGAAAATATCTCCAGCAACTGTAAATATCTAAGGACAACATGCCTCGGTCTTTGAATATATACTTCAGGGGCGGGTTTCAAAATTTTTTAGAACCTCTTCTGTAGGTGTGGCCTGCTTTGTGGGAGTGGCTTGCCAGCCACGTGACTGGGTGGGAGTGGCTTGCCAGCCATGTGACTGAGTGGGAGTGGCTTGCCAGCCATGTGACTGGGTGGGAGTGGCTTGCCAGCCATGTGACTGGGTGGGAGTGGCTTGCCAGCCAAGTGACTGGGTGGGCGCAGCCAACTTGTAAAATTTGGTGAAACTCACTTAACCATGCTCTTGTTTAGCAACCAAAATGTTGGCTCAGGAACTCTGGCATTTGAAGTCTTAAAGCTGTCGAGTTACAAGACCCTTGCACCCCTCACCCTTTAGGGGAAAAAACCCCCAGGGGTGTTCAAACTTGACAGCTTTAAGACTTTGGGACTTCAACTCCCAGAATTCCTCCTTCAGTCATGTTGGCTCAGGAACTCTGGCATTTGAAGCACACAAGTCTTAAAGCTGTCAAGTTACAAGACCCTCGCACCCCTCACCCTTTAGAGAAAAAAAAAACCCAGGGGTGTTCAAACTTGACAGCTTTAAGACTTGTGGACTTCGACTCCCACAATTCTTCCTCTTGATGATGTGGAGACTCTGGAAAGAGTGCAGAGAACAGCAACCAAGATGATTAGGAAACTGGAGACTAAAACATATGAAGAACGGTTGCAGGAGCTGGGTATGTCTAGTTTGATGAAGAGAAGGACCAGGGGAGACATGATAGCAGTGTTCTGATATCTCAGAGGGTGCCACAAAGAAGAGGGAGTCAAACTATTCTCCAAGGCACCTGGGGGCAGGACAAGAAGCAATGGGTGGAAACTAATCAAGGAGAGAAGCAACTTAGAACTAAGGAGAAATTTCCTGACAGTTAGAACAATTAACCTCTGGAACAGCTTGCCTCCAGAAGTTGTGAATGCCCCAACCCTGGAAGTCTTTAAGAAGATGTTAGATAGCCATTTGTCTGAAATGGTATAAGGTTCCTGCCCACGCAGGGGGTTGGACTAGAAGACCTACAAGGTCCCTTCCAACTCTGCTATTGTATTGTATGATGGGTGGATGGGCGGGGGGAGGGAGCTGGAACCGGTTCTAAACGGCACTGTAGATTTGTGGAACCTCTTCTAGAGGAGAGCTCAGAACTGGCAGGGACCCACCCCTGATATACCTGTATATTAATACTTCCTTGATTTCTTATCCATCCATTCAAACATCTCCCTAATAAATATCAGCCTCCCCCCCCCCCCCCAGTCAACTCTCCTGGGGGAACGTATCCTGAATCCTCTTACCTGGAAGAAGGTGTTGACTTCTTTCCCGTTGGCTGTGAAAGTCATGAGCCCTGTGGCCAAATCAAGAAGGCAGCCGATCACCAGATCCACCGTGCTAACTCGGGTCTGCTGGGTGCTGCTGACAAATTCCCCTCCCCAAACCATGTAGCAGTTGCTCCTCTTGATGCTGTTGAAATGAGACACAACGGAGGTAGCACCTAAGACTTATAGACCGCTCCATACTGCTTTCCAGCCCTCTCTAGGTGGTTTACGGAGTCGGCCTCTTTCCCCCCCTAACCATCTGGGTCCGCATTTGACCCGCCTTGGGAGGATGGAAGGCTGCGTCAACCTTGAGCCAGTGAGAATCGAACTTTAGTCAGCAGCCAGCAGAAATCGCTTGCAGTACTGCATTCCAACCACTGCACCACCACTTACGGCTTATACACCGCTTCGTACAGCCCTCTTTAAGAGATTTAGCAGAGCCAGCCTCTTGCCCCCAGCAACCTGGATCCTCGTTTGACCAACATGGAAGGCAGAGTCAACCTTGAGCCGGTCAGGATCGAACTGTTGGCGGTGGGCAGACTCAGCCTGCAATACTGCATTCTAACCACTGCGCCACTGTGGCTCATGACCTATCAACCTACTTTTCCTTGGGATACTACAAGCCTTTGGATTGGAGACCCAGAAGGTTTGATGCTACCCTTCTCCTTCTCCCAAATCCTTCTGGGCAACTGCACCCTTCCTTGTTCCCACACCTAATGGTGGTTTCCTCCTTCGTTCAACTGTAAAAAAACTCTTCAAACACCCCCAGATCTGGCCACATCTCCACTCTACGGTTATCAGCTACCATTCCTGGGGAAAGGGGCTTGTAGCTGACCTGTAAAGCACAGCAGGAGGTCTGGATAATGCTTACCTGTCGTGGATGTTGCCCTTGTCGTCGCCCATGGTGACCGTGACGTTGCGCACCTTCGTGAGGTCAAAGTTCATGTCATGCTGGTGGTAATCGGGGGTCACCCAACCTACCCAGACAGTAGTGGGCTCTTGGCCTGCAAATATCCGGACCGAGTAGTAATACTGTTAGGTTGGAAAGAGAAAAGTGCAAAGGGTAAAGACTATGGTGTGGGACGTGCAGTTCCTCATACAAACATTACTAATACTCGAGCAAAAGTAATCTGAAAGTAACTCATGGACAAGAGATTATCAAAAGAACACGCTAGTTTTGACCCCATCCAGCACTTCCTTTCTGGAATACCGGAAATGCTGTGGTGGAATGTAGTCTCGATTCCCGGGAAGGAGAGGTTTCTTTCCAGAGGAATAAAGTTAAGATTCCCCTTGCACATATGTGCTTGTCGTTCCCGGCTCTAGGGGGCGGTGCTCATCTCCATTTCAAAACCGAAGAGCCAGCGCTGTCCGAAGACGTCTCTGTGGTCATGTGGCCAGCATGACTCAACGCCGAAGGCACACGGAACGTTGTTTCCTTCCCGCCAAAGTTGGCTCCTATTTTTCTACTTGCATTTTTTACATGCTTTCGAACTGCTAGGTTGGCAGAAGCTGGGACAAGTAACGGGAGCTCGCTTTGTTACATGGCACTAGGGATTCAAACCCTCCCTCCCAACCAAACTATCTTAACTTCGTTGTCTCTTACTCCTCTGGAATGCAGCATCTCTCCTCTGGGAATCCAGACTACACTCCACCACAGTGCCTTCCAAACAAATCTGGAAAATGCCAGGTGGTAGTCAGCAGTATTGTACTAAGTCACTAGATATCCAAGTCCCTGTTACCGTTGTGGTGTTCATGATGATTTCCGGATCATCCCGGTCATCGGGAACTACTTCCTCTTCAAGCCGATGTACCGTGGGGACTACGGGAGCAGGGGTGATGAGGGTGGTGGCTTTCTTGGCTTTGAACAAGAAGCTGAAGAAATAGGAAGGAGAGCATGATCAGAAAGGACCGTAGACCCTTCATCTAAGATGCCCCAACTGATTTCCTCCACACGCTTCTTGGAAACGAACCCTGCTCAACTCTGTTGGAGCTAGTTGAGAACCAATATGTATCTGATCATGTTGATAGCTTTCCACACCAAGAATGCTTCTTCTCCCACTCCGATATCTAAAGGTCTTCATCATTCCTTTCGAACCCAATCATCCCCCCACTAGGATGTAGAATAGAATAGCAGAGTTGGAAGGGACCTTGGAGGTCTTCTAGTCTAACCCCCTGCTTAGGCAGGAAACCCTACACCACTTCAGACAAACGGTTATCCAACATCTTCTTAAAAACTTCCACTGTTGGCGCATTCACAACTTCTGGAGGAAAGCTGTTCCACTAATTAATTATGCCCACTTTCAAGAAATTTCTCCTTAGTTCTAAGTTGCTTCTCTCCTTGATTAGTTTCCACCCATTGCTTCTTGTCCTGCCCTCAGGTGCTTTGGAGAAGAGCTTGACTCCCTCTTCTTTGGGGCCACCCCTGAGATATCGGAAGACTGCTATCATGTCTCCCCTGGTCCTTCTTTCTATTAATCTAGCCATGCCCAGTTCCTGTAACCGTTCTTCGTATGTTTTAGCCTCCAGTCCCCTAATCCTCTTTCTTGCTCTTCTCTGTGTTCTTTCTAGAATCTCAACATCTTTTTTACATCGTGGTGACCAAAACTGGATGCAAATATTACCAAGATATTATAAACTGGTATTCACACTTCACGTGATCTTGATTCTATCCCTCTGTTGATGCAGTCTAGAAAGATTTCCACGGAGTTCTTACCCTCTTTTGGCTTTGCTCTTCTCGTTGGAGGAATCCTTCTCGTTCTCTTTGGGGGTCTCTTTGGGTGACTCCTTGTGGGCAGCCGGGGAACCTGGGCCTTGTTTCTCCTTCTCAGCTTCCTCAGTTTCCTTGCGGCTGGCGGTCTTCTTCAACTGCTCAAATTCGGAGTCAAGGTCGACGTCCTTGACCTCGTCTTCAGGGATGGTGAGAGCGTGAGTGAGCGGAGTGGTGCCAGCGGTGACCTTGAACTTTTCGTGGAACTCCACTGGCATACTGAGACGCAGGAAGAGGAGTTCCACAATGGCATTCTGGGAGCCGAACGTTCGGTGCGTCAGCTTCAGGCACGGCGGGTTGTCCACGGTGCCGTCAATCCGTGACACCTGCCCACGGAGGACCAAAGCAGAAGGTTAGAGTAGCAATGGATAACCTTCTTCCCAAGGCTCATCCTAACCTTCCACGACTGCTTTTCAAAGTATTATGGAGAACCCTTCTTTAGAGTCCTCCAGAACTTATAAACAAATATTCGTTAGTGGAAAGATCAGTGGTAAAATTTAATTTGCTCCATGTTACTAATCTTCTGACAGGTTCACGTAGACATGGAGCTGGCATCAGAGGAACATTCGTAGGAGACATGAGCTTCCAAACCAATATCCCAGTAACCACACTTCCTCTCAGCCATGCAAAATCTCCCATCTCACTTCAGTCGTGAGTTCAACCACAATCTTGCCCTACAACAAACCAATACTCACAGATGCTACCATTAGTACCTTTGGCTCACCTGTTGTGTGATTATGTGATCGTTTTTCTTGCCACATTTTCTTCGTGCCCGGCCACTATCTGGCTCATGAAGCTCCCTCAGGTGGCATCTACCAAGCTTTGAAAATCCCTCCCAGCTCCAGTCGTTCAAAATGGCCACCCCTTTCTCCTCACCAAGCCAACCTCTAAGTATCTTGTTCATAAATCCCTCCGACTTCAGAGTGTCCTCTTGGTGCCATGGTTGCCTCTCAAACATGGAGCTCTCCTTGCCAACCTTGGAGTCCCAAAGCACTCCTGCTGCAGGGGTCGCCCTCCAAGGCTCCACCCCTTTGACTCACCTCATAGTGAGGGTGCTCATCTGGCACGGGAGAAAACTGAGGCAAGCTTTTGCTGAACCACATGGTGACTTCCCGCTTCGTGTTGATCGCAAAGGGTTCGTAACCTTCCTGGAGACCACAGATGGTGAAATAGCGAAGGCTGCTGACATCTTGACCCAGGTTGAGTCTTCCCACCTGGGACAGGCCCAAGCTGCACACTGGGATGAAGCCTGTAAAAAGATGGGGAGGAGGAAGACAATGAAGGTCGACGTCCAGTACTGCAGGCTACTTCTGCTGACTGCCAGTTCGAATCTCACCAGGCTCAAGGTTGACTCAGCTTTCCGTCCTTCCAAGGTGGGTCAAATGAGGACCCAGATTGATGGGGGGCAAGAGGCTGACTCTGTAAACTGGTTAGAGAGAGCTGTAAAGTGATATATAAGTCTAAGGGCTATTGGCCTGCCTTCCTTCCTTCCTTCCTTCCTTCCTTCCTTCCTTCCTTCCTTCCCTCCCTCCCTCCCTCCCTCCCTCCCTCCCTCCATCTCTTCCCTGGTTCACAGTGGTAAGAATGCACCATTGCAGACTAACTCTGCCAACTGCCTGTAGTTCGATCCTGACCAGCTCAAGATTGACTCAGCCTTCCATCCTTCTGAGATGGGTCAAATGAGGACCCAGATTGTTGGGGGGGCAAGAGGCCGACTCTGTAAACGGCTTAGAGAGAGCAGTAAAGCTCTGTAAAGCGGTAGATAAGTCTAAGGGCTATTGCTAGTGCTAATGCGTGCCATTGTGTATACAGGAAAATGACAATACAGGTTGAACAGCCTCTGAAGGAACAAGAGTCTGAGGTTCGGGAAGGCTCTTGCTTACCGTTTTCGGTCTCTATTTCTTTGAAGGCCAGCTCTGACCCTGAGTCGCTGATCAGCATCTCCCCGTTGAGTGTAAACATGATGTGGTTATCCGTCAGGTCAATCATGCATCCGACCACATCTCCCGGTTGCCACGGGCGACCAAAAGACTCATTCCCTACATGCCAACGCTGACCCTGCGGGACGGAGACAGACGGGAAGGGGTGCTTCAGGGAAAAGGAACGAGAAGAAGACAAGGGCCGGCCCAAGAGGAAGAGGAGGAAGCAGCCCAGACTCACCCGATGCCCGTTGAAGACATAGGCAAGGTCGTCGGCTCCCAGCTCCACATCCGGCCGCACGTCCGGGCGGGCCCACCCGACCCGCATCTCACCAGTGGTGACGGCCTCAAACTCAAAGTACCACTTGCCCGACTTCACGGCATAGAACTGCTCAGCACGGAAAATGCGAACTTTTTCCAGCCGGCCCTTGGTCAGTTCTAGAGCTGTTCAGAGACCAAGAAGACAGGAAGATGGAAGAGCAAGACAAAGGGGAGACACCAGAGGGGGTTAGTGGTCTAGGAAGAACATGCCACCTCCACTTCAGTAAGCCCACTTGAGTTGGAAGGAACCCTGGAGGTCTTGTAGTCCAACTCCTTGCTCAAGTAGGAGACTCTATATAGCTTTCCAGACAAATGGCTTGCCTAATCTCTTTTGAGTAGCTCCAGTGTTGGAGCACCCACAACTTCTGGAGGCAAGATGTTCCACTGATGAATTGTTCTCACTGTCAAGAAATTTCTCCTTAATTCCAGGTTGCTTCTCTCCTTGATTAGTTTCCAAGATCCATTGCTTCTTGTCCTGCCTTCAGGTGCTTTGGAGAATCGGTGGACCCCCATCTTCTAGTTCTATCTTGACTCCCTCTTCTTTGTGGCAGCGTCTGAGATATTGGAACTCTGCTATCATGTCACATCTAACCCTTTGCTCCATTAAAGGAGTCCTACCCAATTGCTGCAACCACCTTGTACTTCATAGTAATATGGTTCTTAACTTATTTGTTTACTTATTAAATGTTTATGCTGCCTATCTTGCTGATGTGATGACTCTGGGCTGCTCCATTTGATTTTGGTTTATTTAATATTTTGGATTTTAATGTCTTGTGCCTCTGTCTTTATGAAGTTTGTAAGTTGCCCAGAGCTGAGTGGCATATAAATGTAATCAAAGAATCAGTGAATTAAACCTAAAGGCTAAAACATACAATGAACATTTGCAGGAACTGGGCCTAGCTAGCCTAGTGAAGAGAAGGACCAGGGGAGACAGGATAGCATCTTCCAATAGTTGAGGGGCTGCCCCAGAGAGGAGGGGGGTCAAGCTATTTTCCAAAGCACCTGAAAGCCAGTCAAGGAAGAATGGATGGAAACTGACCAAGGAGAGATTCAACCTGGAAATAAGGAGGAATTTTCTGACAGCGAGACCAATCAACCCATGGAACAGAAGTTGCCTTCAGAAGTTGTAGGAGCTTCATTCCTGGAAGCTTTCAAGAAGAGACTGGGCTGCCACCTGTCAGAAATGGTGCAGGGGCTCCTGCTTGGGCAAGGGGTCGGACTAGATGACCTACAAGGTCCCTTCCAGCTCTGTTCATCTCTTAATCTGATGCCAACCAGAGGCCGAAGAACGGAAGGAGACTCACGGGCTTCCTGATCTGGGGGTTCAATGTTGTATCCGTAGCCAATGAGCGTCCGGACGGCTTCCCGCAAGCTGTCCCGGTTTGTCTTCTTGGTCCTCTCATCCAGGAGGTGGTAGGGTACCAGACGGGGGTTGCGCTTGTTTTTGATGTCCTACAAACCCCAGGAGGACATACAAGTCTATGAACACAAAGCTGTTAAACAAAGCACATCATAAAGCCACGTGCGTCTTACTAGAAAGCTGGTAGGAGTGGAGGAGATGACCTGGAATCTTGTGATACACCACCAAGATACCATCACTGTGGTCCCTCATCCCATACCACACCTTCTGCTACACCAGTGGGAGTCAACCTGGTCCCTACCGTCCACCAGTGGGCGTTCCAGCTTTCAGGGTGGGCGGTAGGGGTTTTGTCCGATACTGAAGCATTTTCCTTTTTTAAATTTAATTGATTTCCCTACTTTATCAATCGCCATTCCTGTGGAACCGGTGGGCGGTTAGAACATTTGACTACTAACAGAGATACAAAAGGGGACGGTAAGTATAAAAAGGTTGACTACCCCTACGCTACACCCGTCCCCTGCCAGGTTGTAGCTTTCGACCATCAGTCCATAGGGGCCCGGTGTCAACGCTGAATCAAACCTCTTTTGCTGCTCCATAGTTATCTCTGGAAGGGAAAAGTCGGTGGAGTAGATAAACTGTCTCGGGGACCTAACGAAGAGCCTTCCCATGGGAACCAAGCTCACCCCAACAGGTAGCAGTTGAAGGAGGAAAGGAGTGACCCAAGGAGTGACTCACCAACTCTTTTCATTGGACAATGTGTGTCTTGGAACATTTGGGGAGGGAAACAGTTACTCTTTTAATTATGCTATAACCGCGGGAAACTCCAGAGTTGGTTTTCACTAGCCGTGCCAATGTGATGTCATATCCAATGAACATCTCCTTAGAGGGACCTTCCTGTCTTGGAGTTCTGATTTCTTTGGATGCGTTCCTCGTAACGCTGACACCCCAAATAACAGGGGTCCCCAACCCCTGAGCTGCGGCCTCTTTGGAACCTGGGGTGCACAAGCGACGGGCGCGTGTAGGGCCGGCACATAAAGCTCCCCTCGCGCCAGCCGCTTGTGCCCATGAAACTCCACTCTATTTATAGAGCGCGTACCTGCCGCTCGCACAATTGGAGCTGCGCACGCTCACATTCCCCCCCACCTGCCCCACGCAGGGAACTATCCCCCCTCTCTGCCACCCCCACCATCGGGTTCCCAAGCTAGACAGGTTGAGGACCGCTGCCCTAGAAATTGCTTTCCTCCAGAGTCCCACACCTGCACAACGCTGTACGTCCAGCCCTGTTGGACCCGATCCCTGGCCCAGACGTTGTGTCCGTTCTCAGCCAGCTTGTCCACCAAGGTGTTCTGGGCTGGGGTGAGCTTGATGTGGTTGAGATCCAAGGGGGCTGGTTTGTAGCCATTGGACATCATGTACCTGCAACGGAGGAAACCAGACGGGACCCTTGGAAGACGATAGGCAAAACCAGCCTCTACGTTGGGGTGTCAAACTCAAGGACGGGGGGCGAGATCCGTCCCGTGGGGTGCTTGGATCTGGCCCACGGGGCCACCCTGGAAACGGTGAAGGACCATCTAAGGCAGTGGTAGTCAACTTGGTCCCTACCGCCCACTAGTGGCCATTCCATCTTTCATGGTGGGCAGGAGGGGTTTTGTCCGATACTGAAGCACTTTCCTTTTTTAAATTTAATTGACTTCCCTACTTTATAAATCACCATGACTGTGGAACCGGTGGTGGGTGGTTAGAAAATTTGACTACTAGCAGAGATACAAAAGTGGGCGGTAGGTATAAAAAGGTTGACTCCCCCTGATCTAAGGCCTGCGGTGCCTCTGCCAGCAAAAATGAAGCCCGGGAGGCATATGCAGTGCCAGCTCACCGAAACTCTGTTTTTGCTGGCCGAGGGCTGCAGGAGGCCATCGCGGCTGAAAACAGGGGGCCCTTTTCACTGGCAAAACACCCCAGGCGTCCCTGACATGAGTGACGTCCAGCTGGCCACGCCCACCCCAGCCCTGAGGTCAAACACAACCCTGATGCGGCCCTTAACGAGATGGAGTTTGACACCCCTGCTCTACCCACTCAACACGCTGAAGCCAAACCGGTTACGTTTTAGGCAGCTTGGTTTTCTTCAGGTTTTCTTCGGCTTTCTCATCCGCCATCCCCACATGGCAGCCCAAAGCAAGCAAGGTCCTAGGAGAGAAGAGATCAGATCTTAATGATTTAAAGTGGGGGTGGGGGGAGGAGCTAAACCACACCCCTCATTTGTGTAGCAAAGGTGGCTCAAGACCCTTCAAGCCCCAAGGACTCCCTACCAAATGTGTCCTGTGTCGAGAAGCCAAATGGTTACCCAACGAATTGAAACACTACATTGGCAGCTTAAGGAGAAACTTCCTAAAGCTGAGGACAATTAACCAGTGGAACGGCTTGCCACCAGAAGTTGTAGGTCAGGGGTGTCCAAACTTGGGAACTTTAAGACTTGTGGACTTCAACTCCCAGAATTCCCCAGCCAGCTATGCTGGCTGGGGAATTCTGGGAGTTGAAGTCCACAAGTCTTAAAGTTCCCAAGTTTGGACACCCCTGTTGTAGGTGCTTCATCACTGGAGGTTTTTAACTGGACAGACCCTTGTCTGAAATGGTATAGGGTCTTCTGCTTGAGTAGGGGGTTGGACTAGAAGACCTCCAAGGTCCCTTCCAGCTCTATTCTGATTGATTGAGCTTCCTACTGGACCAGCAGTTAAGGAGCAAACTGTACCCCAATCAAGGAACTACCAACCCAGACAAGCAAGCTAATAGTAAACAGCGGGGGAAATCAAGAAATCTCAACGAACGCTCCCACCAACACCGACTGCATGTGCCACTAATATATAAGCAAACCCCACTCCCTTCTAGCACTGATGATGTTCTCTAGTTGGGTAGGGGAACGTCTGCAAGAAAACAACCAAGCTCAGAGACCACCAAGGACCCCACAGTCCTCCTCTTCCTCCTCCTCTCCTCTCCAGAAACCCCACACCCTTTTAGCCCTGACGATGTTACCTAGTTGGGTTATGAAATGCCTGCGGGGAAACAACCAAGCTCAGAGATTATCAAGGGCCACATGCTTCCTTCATGCTTCCAAAGTTAAGACTGCTAATCACTGCTAAACCTCCATGCGACCTCCATCATGGGCTATAATCCAAAGATCTGGGCTACAGAAGGATCAGTAGATCCTGACCCATTTCAAGGGATCTCCCAGGGATTCCACCCCTCCTCATCACTCACTTGAGGGTCTCCCCGGACATCTGAAGGTTATAATTGCGCTCCGGCTCAGGAAGGCTGTGGAAATCCAACAAACAAGGATGCAGGTGTTTGTTGTCATCCCGGACCTGAGATGTAAACAACGGTGGGTCAGGGAAATATCCTCGTTTACAGTTTCATCGGGAGGCAAAAACGGGATCTGCCGTCACCCGGGCTACCATCCCTATTCCGCCAAAGGACAGGAATGATAGAGCTTGCATCCCTCGTGCGACATCACTGGGAAGTGCCTGGTGTCATTGTGGCTTGTTAAGGACACCGTCCTTCTTGCTGCCACACAAGGGAAGGCATGGCAACCTCCAGCATCTTGTTGTGGCCTGCCAGCGGATCTGGCAGCAGACTCGGAGGATGAGGAGGTTGGGGAGGGACTTGGGCCAGTTCTGGAATCTGAGGAAGGCTCTGTGTCGGAGGCAGAGAGAGAGAGCCAGGGCCGTCGGACATTTCCCAGCTACCGGAGAGGCAGCTGCCTTCGGAAGCTGAGATAAGTGGGGAGGAAGAACAGCTGGGGCCTATTCCAGATGCGCGTATGCGCAGAGCTGTTAGAGAGGAGAACAACTGAGGACAAGGCGCCGGCTCAGGAAGCAAAGCACACATGGATGCTGAAGGGCCCTTCCCTGCGTGGGGAATAAACAAAGAAAATGGGAGTGGTGGTCGTAGGAGGCAACAGTTCGTATTTCTGAAGATTTCGCTCATTGTGTTTTGTGCCACAAAGACTGCTGGCCAGAATTTAATTTACAATTTTGCGGCTGGAAGCTCCCGGCCTGCCAATTATCTCAAGGAACTGATAAGGTCTGTACTGCAGTTAGCTCTTTGAAGGATTTTTCGGTGGGTGAATGCCATTAATTCCCAGGAGATAAATAAAGAAGGGTTTTTTGGGACAAGGAGCCTATTTCTTGCTTCTGTTAAGGCTGGATCAGAACACATCTGGCTCCCAGAGAGTAGAACTCACCGGCCCATAGATCCATCCTTGCTCAATGCGGGTGAGGGCCCACAGTTCGTGGATATTCTCGGCTAATTTCTCCCGGATCTTCTCAAGGTGGGGAGGCAACACGATCTGTGGGGGTTAAAAAAAAAAGGAAAAAGAACAAGAACAAGACTATTAAAAGGCACTTTTTAGTAGCAGACTAAAGACTGATGGATGGATGGATGGAAGGAAGGAGGGAAGGAAAGGGAAGGAAGGAAACAAGGAAACCACCAAGCTCAAGGAGGAGGGAGGGAGGGAGGGAGGGAGGGAGGGAAGGAAGGAGGGAGAAGGAAGGAAGGAAGGAAAGGGAAGGAAGGAAAGGAAGGAAGGAAGGAAAGGGAAGGAAGGAAGGAAAGGAGGGAAGAGAAGGGAAGGAAAGGAAGGAAGGAAGGAAACCACCAAGCTCAGAGAGCATCAAGGGGGAGGGAGGGAGGGAGGGAGGGAGGGAGGGAGGGAGGGAAGGGAGGGAGGGAGGGAAGGAAGGAAGGAAGGAAGGAAGGAAGGAAGGAAGGAAGGAAGGAAGGAAGGAAGGAAGGAAGGAAGGAAGGAAGGAAGGAAGGAAAAAGGCCCACAGGTCCTGCCAGCAGTCACACTAATGACCGATTTTGCTCTCCAGGCCCTAAAATTGCCTCTTCCCCACCTCTTGTCCTCAGGTTCTCTGCCCCAAGGAGGCCAAGATGTCCCTACCTGGATGGTATCCACAGGGTAGGGGGTGAAGGAGGTGTGGGACAAGGACTGGGTCGGCCCCAGGAGGTTCCGGAAGCCGTTGATGTCGTGCTTGTACTCCTTGATGGGCTCCACGCGCATCTTCTCCCGGGGGAGGACCCCCTCGTAGCAGGGAGCGTAGCCCGGGGGTGGCAGGAATTTGAACTCTCCGTGGCGACCCCCCAGGAGGAAGCGCACTCTGGCAGGGAAGGAAAACACACAGAGATGCTTATGGCCTGGAGGGGGAGCTCTCGCCTCACAATCCGGAGGCTGTTGAGTTCCATCCTAGGGAGAGGCAATTTCTCTCTCTCCCTAAATGGATCGGTCGTAAACCGAGGGAGACCCGTAGCTTTCATTTTTCGCCCTACCTGGGAGGACAAGCTTACTTGATGCCCGCCGAGAAGCTGATCACGGGGAAGAAAAGCCCATCCAGGTTGAAGTTCTCAAACATGCCCTGCACCGGGAAGCCGTTAATGCGGAAAGAGATGCTGGGAACACTCAAGTCCAGGCAGCAGCTCACCACGTCATCCGCCCCCAGCATGTGCTGCCCGGGGGAGGCCACGGCCCGAGCCACGCGGCCTGCACAGAGCAGAAAGGAGACAAAGAGGGAGATCACTCCAAGAAGAAGGAGGTGGAAGAGCACCTTTGAGACAAGGAGAGAGGGCCACCAGAGGAGCATCTGAGGAGGACGTGTCCACAAATGTGCCTGCCATCTGGATTTTCTTGACTCCCTCAGTCCTTGGGCCATTGTTTGACTTTCTTTTCTTTCTTTCTTTCCTTCTTTCTTTCTTTCTTTCCTTTTTTCTTTTCTTTCTTTCTCTACCCCTTCCTTTCCTCCCTTCCTCTTTCCTTCTGTTTTTCCCTTTCTCATTCCTTCCTTCCTCCTTCCCTCCCTCCTTCCTTCCTTCCTTCCTTCCTTCCTTCCCTTTCTTTCTTTCTTTCTTTCTTTCTTTCTTTCTTTCTTTCTTTCTTTCTTTCTTTCTCTATCCCTTCCTTTATTCCCTTCCTCTTTCCTTCTGTTCTTCCCTTCCTCATCCCTCCCTCCCTCCCTCCTTTTCTTTCCTTCCTTCCTTGCAAAGGACTGAAACCCCAGATTAAAGTTTTGCCTTTTTTTCTGTGTCTCTCCTAGAGGTTTCAAATGCTTCGCCAACCCATTTGCCCCGAGCGAATCAGCCGCGGATGCTACGAAGCTCACCTGACCACAGGTGGAGACCATCGTAGCCGAAAGAATAGAGGTCATCCCCAACGCCGTTGCCCCCCCAGCCTTCTCCACCCCCTGGGTAGGGGCTATAGCCTTCCGCCATGGCCCAGCCGACTCGCATATGCGTGGCCTGGGCGGTCACGAAAGGCTCCACCGAGTCCACAATCATCTCGTAATACCACTTCTTGTACTGGGTGGATCCTTCGTGGGTGCCCAGGAAGATGTTGGGGCGCATACTGCAAAGGGAAGAGAAGACAGGGAAAATAAAGGATCAGCACGGAACACCGAGGACGCAAGGAAGAAGAATCCTAGCCTTGGACGGTCTCCAAAAAGCATTTTATAATGCTTAAAACATTTATAAATATGTCCTCAGGGTCATCACCTGAGTGGTGGTTCCTGTAGTCTACTCAGGTGACCCTGAGCGTCAGGGTTCCAAATAGCATCCAAAAGTAAATCAGAATCCAAGGCAAAGTATTCTTCAAAGTTCCAATTGATTAAGAGAGCCATGTTGGCACATCTGGGAAAACTCGAATCTGAAGGCTTCCTGGTTTCCCCCACCCAGTTGAAAGTTCAAGATCTTGTCCCCCCAACACCCACCAGTCCATCCCATGGTCCAATCTCCCACTGCCATGCTGGCAGCTTCCAACCATCCAGTTCTGGTCAGGTGCAGAGGTGCAAAGACAAAGGATGACCTTGGCTTTCTAGAAAGAATGTTGTTATGGCTACATGCCATCTAACTCCGTACAATCCCTCCCTTCCATTTTCCCACCATAGAAAATGCAGAGTAGAAAAATAGAAAGTGTGGCAGGCCAAAGATCCAAAAGAAAAGATGGCTGCAGGCCTGACACTGAGGACACAGATAAACCTCCAAGTGGCCTCAATGACTCTCTGTAAAAGCGCTGCAAATGACCAGCTGTCTGCAAGGAGTCTCAATCCTTCCATTCCCCACCATCCAGTCAGAGCTGAAGTAGCTGTTTGGATGAGAAGCAAAACGTCTTCAAAGAAGAACCAGAAAGTCCAGCTGCCTCCCGATAAAAGCACCTTTGGGACAACCATGACCAGGATGACCGGGCATCTCTACAGACTTCTCCACCCTTCTGGTCTTCCATTAGGATCTTAAGATCTGGCTTTACTGGTTGGCTTGGGGTCTGGTGAGAGATGCCACCCTGGAGGTGCTTATTAGATTACGTGCAAGTGTCCTCCTCAACTCCATTGTGTTCCCCCTCAATCTACCCTTGATGTGTCTTTCTCCTCTTTGGCGCCAGCCCAAGCCCAGGAGACCCCCCTGCAGAGGGACATCGAAAAGAGCCACGCAGCTAGCTACCTGGTGACGTAATTGATAAGCTTCGTTTGCAACAGAAGATCCCTCCCTGGCAGCAGGTTTTCGGTGATCAGGTTTTGATTGGAGCGGACGGCCACGCCGTTGCAGACGCACAGAGAGCAGAGAACATCCAGCACCTGCCAAGGGAAGAAGGGAAGAGCCACCAATGAGTTGGGTTGGGTTGGGATGGGGTGTGTTGAGGTGGGTTGTGTTGTGTTGGAATGGATTGGGTTGGTTTAAATTAAGATGAATTGAGATGGGTTGGGTTGGGTTGAAATGAGTTGTGTTGGGTTGGGATTGTCTGTGTTGAGATGAGTTGTGTTGGAATGGGTTGTGCTGGGTTGGTTTAAGTTAGAATGAATTGAGATGAGTTGTATTGGGATGGGTTGTGTTGGGTTGAAATGAGTTGGGTTGAGTTGGGATGGATTGTGTTGTGTTGAGCTGGGTTGTGTTGGAATGGGTTGGAATGAGTTGGGATGGGTTGTGTTGAGGTGGGTTGTGTTGTGTTGGAATCGATAGGGTTGGTTTAAGTTAGGATGAATTGAGATGGGTTGTGTTGGGTTGAAATGAGTTGGGTTGAGTTGTGTTGTGTTGTGTTGAGGTGGGCTGTGTTGGAATGGGTTGGAATGAGTTGGGATGGGTTGTGTTGAGGTGGGTTGTGTTGGGTTGAAATGAGTTGGGTTGAGTTAGGAGGGGTTGGAGTAGAGTGTAGAGTAGAGTTAAGTATAGTGTAGTATAGTGTAATGTAATGTAGAGTAGAGTAGAATCAAATAGACTCAAATTGAATAGGTTTGAAAGTTTGAAAGGCAGGTTTCTAGTCCTCACTAAACACCCCAACCTTAGTCCTTGCCTCAGGATTCCATGAACTTTGGTCATTAGGGTCTCAGAAAGCCCCTGGGGGGGAAATAATGTACTAAATGAGGCATGAAAATGAATTTCACCCTCACGATACGCTGAGAAGCAGCTACTCCACAGAGCAAAATTTAAGGCAAAGGGCGAGCAACTATGCAACATGGCCCCCTGTGGACTTCAGCTCCCAGAATGCCACACTGGCTCAGGGATTCTGGGAGTTGAAGTCCTCAGGCCAACCAGCTTCCCCCGCCTGTATCCAACGTGGCTCGCCACAAAATGTAGACGTCCCCCCAGAAGAAAACCACAAGGACGTGTCAAGCTGACCGCAACCCACCTTGTGGTTGCGCCCATGTTTGTCCAGGAGGGAGATGATGGACTTGATGTGGTTTTCCTGAATGATGTTCAGCACTTCCGGGCTTTCGATGAGGACACAATACAGCACCTCCAGAATGCCTGAAGGAGGAGATGGAGGCGTCTTTCTCACCCCTGCGCCAGCCGCCCCTCGGCTCTTGCCTTTGAAATTCAAACCCGCCGTTCCCCCTCCGCTCACCAGAGGACGCCTCCAGCCGGTCCAGTTTGCTGACCAGCCAGTCCAGATTGTTGGAAAAGAGGGCGCAGTTAGAACGGTTCCCACGGATCAGGGAGGCTGCGGGGCAGGAAGGCAAGATGGGGGTTAGGCCCTCCGTTCATCCCCACGACAAAATGGGAAGTCATTTGCCCGTCATTTAGCTTAGCCGCCAAAGTACCAATGCTGTGTTTTTCCACCTTGGCAACTTCCCAGAATGCCCCAGTCAGTGTGAGGTAGGGTGGGGCTGATTGTTTTCCCCAGCACTGAAGATGTTACCTAGTTGGGTCATGCAACGTCTGCAAGCAAACCTCCAAGCTCAGAGATCACCAAGGATCCCACAGCCTCCTGCCCTCCCCAAGAAACCCCACTCCCTTCTAACACTGATGATGTTATCTACTTGGGTTGTGAAATGTCTGATGGGAAACAAATAAGCTCAGAGAGCATCAAGGACCCCATAGTCCTCTTCTACCTCCACCTCTTCCTTCATCATTCTCCTCCTCCCCTCCTCCTCTTCCCCACAACCCCTCTCTCTTCTAGCACTGATGATGTTACCTAGTTGGGTCATGAAAGGCCTGCAAGAAAACCACCACGCTCAGAGAGTATCAAGGACTCCATGAACCTAGCCTGCTTTCTGCATCCACAACCATCTCTCCCCTCCAAAGGTTGGGTGCCCTGTAGACCCCTCCACCCGGGGATCTCACACAGCTAACACCAGAAAGGGGGGGGGGGGGCTTTTGTCAAGCAAGCACGTTCAACCCCAAGTGATTGGCAGGTCCCTCCTCCCCGCCCAGAGATTCCGACAAACTCCCGGATTGCGTTTCTGTTGAAAACACGGTCGCCGGTCACCCTAATATACCCACCCAAGAGTTCGTAGAGCAAGTTCACGATCTCCTTCCACGACTCGGCCGCATCTTCTCCGGCGAACTCAGCAAAGTGTGCGGCCGTGCTGTAGACGTTGAGACGGTCAATGCAGTTCAGGACGAGGGTGATCATGCCCTGGAAAACAGCAGACACACACACACACACACACACACACACACAGTCCTCTTACGGTCAAATGGTTCCCCCACTCTCACCCACCTGCCTAAACTTCATGTCTGAAAGGCAGCGAAGGACCTGATGACGTGATGGGGCGCGTGGCAATACAAGATTGTACTCCTTTAAGCCAGGGGTGTCCAAACTTGGGAACTTTAAGACTTGTGGACTTCAACTCCCAGGATTCCCCAGCCAGCCATGCATGGCTGGCTGGGGAATTCTGGGAGTTGAAGTCCGTAAGTCTTAAAGTTCCCAAGTTTGGGGAGCCCCTGCTATAAGCAGCTATGCTGGCTGGGGAATTCCTTCCTTCCTTCCTTCCTTCCTTCCTTCCTTCCTTCCTTCCTTCCTTCCTTCCTTCCTTCCTTCCTTCCTTCCTTCCTTCCTTCCTTCCTTCCTCCCCTTCCCTTCCCTTCCCTTCCCTCTTTCCATTCTCCCTCCCTCCCTTCTGTGAAGCACAGTGGTTAAAAGAAACTATTGCAGGCTAACTTTGCCCCACTGCTACAAGTTCAATCCTGACAGGCTCAAGATTGATTCAGCCTTCCATCCTTCCAAGGTGGGTCAAATGAGGACCCAGATTGTTGGGGGGCGGGGGGGGGGGCAAGAGGCTGACTTTGTAAACCACTTAAAGAGGGCTGCAAAGTGGTATATAAGTCTAAGAGCTATTCCCCTTCCTTTTTCCCCTTTCTTCCTTCCTTTCGTTCCTTCCATGGTCCATGGTGATAAGAATGCACCATTGCAGGCTAACTCTGCCAACTGCCTGTAGTTCGATCCTGATCAGCTCAAGATTGATTCAGCCGTCCGTCCTTCCGAGGTGGGTCAAATGAGGACCCGGATTGTTGGGAGACAAGAGGCGGACTCTGTAAACCACTTGCAGAGGGCTGTAAAAGCCCTGTGAAGCGGTACGTGAGTCTAAGAGCCATTGCGATTGCCATTACAGGATGCCCCATCTGCTTTCGGGGCCCCCTGAGGTCAGTAGGACTTGCTTACCTCCTCCTGGAAGAGATTCTGCCGGTTCTTCAGGGAACGGAGCTTGGTCTGCTTCTCTTCGTGCTGCAGTTCTTCCTCCGGGTGCTGGAAGTAGTTGATGAGATCCTGCAGGCTGAGGATCATCCCTTCGATGGGGAGAGTCACCGGAGTGCCGCCGGACTTGGCTTTCCCGAGCAGCGAGTCCAGGCCTCTGCAGGACCGAGAAAGCAGACGTCAAGAGACTAACGACAGCTCCCGAGAAACTAGCCCCTGGTGATCCCAGGGAAAAAGGACCCGCCCCGGGCTTACTTGATGAACTGGTTATAAAGCCCTGAAGTGCTGTAGATCATCCGGGCGGCTTGGGATTGCTCTTGCTGGCAGCGAGTGAGCGAGAGGGCGTCGTCCATGTGCCCTTCCTGGTGCAGGATGGCCTGTGGATGCACGGAGATGCGATAAGAAAAGTGCGTGGCATCCTAAGCCCGGGGGGGGGGCGCTACCTGGGCCTAGAAATTTAATAAATAACAATCCCCCCCCCCAGCCACGACTTACCCTTCTCTTGAGCACGCCTAGGCGCATTGCCTTGGCGTCAGCGGCTGCGTAGGTCACCCAGAGGCTACTGTCCACGTGCTGCACGAAGCACATGGACTCTCCGTATTTGATATCTGGGGCGCCCATGCCTTCCACGTCTCGTTTAGGGGCCACGTCTAGCTTTTCCTGAAAGAGAGGAAAGGGGAGGAGATATCAGGCAGGAAAGACCAGATCCACACGGGAAGAGCCAATGGAATTCTTGCCAAAAGGCCTATGCGCAGGAATCTTCTCAACTCCTAACGTTGCCACAGTAAGACAAGGAGGTGGGGGGAGCGCATTGTACGCATACTGTTGCCTGAAGTCAGATCTCAGATTACTGCAGCAGGCTTGGAAGGGATGCACCTCATTGGGGAATGTGATTTACGACACAGACTAAGGAGAGGGAAGGAACAGGGGTAAAGTTCAGATATAATTCCAACAAAGCTTAGGTCTGACTGTCTGTCAGGTTTCCTAAAAACGCCCTAATTGATTCATGAGCATCTAGCCAAGTTTCAATACAAAGCTAGCCATTTATTAGGAGCACCATAGGCAAGATCCTTTCGCAGTAAACATCTAAGCTTTGTTTGAGTTATAGCTGAACTTTACCCGTTTCTCCCCTCCCCTCAGTCTGTGTCATAAATCACATTCCCCAATGAGGTGCACCCCTCCCAAACCTGCTGCAATAATCTGAGATTCGACTTCAGCCGACAGTATGCGTGGCATGTGCTCTCCCCCTTTTCTTACTGTGGCAACATTAGTTGACACTAACGTTAGCACCTGCTTGGAGTTAGATAAGGGTCAGTGGAGTTCAAGGGAGGTTCATTTGCGACTATGTAGGGATTCTAGACTGGTCCCTTTTTTAACGCCACCCCCAGTTTTTGGCTGACCATCTCAACCCGCTGAGCCTCCAGGCACCGGCATCTGGCCTTGCACTCCCGCAGGTCTTCCCTCTGCTTGGAAAACCTATGCTCCTAGTCCTCAGTGAGGTGGTTCTGCTGAGCCTCCTTCTCAGTCAGATCCAATTTGAATTGAGCTGTTTTCCCAACTCTTTCTCCTGGGGGGCTTAGCTTAGTTCCAACGACAGTTTCCTGTTGGGGCCCTAAGGAGCCTGGAGAGGGGGGCAGGCGAGGAGGGGTTGGGAGGGGAGGCACGAGTAGAGGCCAGTGAGGTGCCCCTCGACATGAGTGACATTGAGTTGGCCACACCCATCCAGACACATGACCACCTAGCCACGCCCACCCAGCTGGTCAATAGGCAGATCGTATTAGTGGTCCGCGGGATTTAAAATTATGAATTTAGTGGTCCCTGAGGTCCGAAAGGTGGGTGACCCGTTTCAATCTCTCCAAAGAGAACTGTAGTCCAGATGTTCACGCTGGGCAGGATCAGCCCCTAACATAAGGAGGGGCCCTCTCACCTTTGAGACCCGGAAGCAGAACGCTGTTGCTTTGGTGTTGGCCTTCTCAGCGTCCACCACAACCAGCCCCTTCTCCTCCGTCAGGGCCAAGTAGCGTCCCGTGGTGACGTGACGGACACGAAACGGTTGGCCCCACCTCATGTGGCTGCCGCTCCAGCTGTCGGGATAGAAGGAACCCCAGGTTTAACAATAGGGAAGACGCCGTTCGGGTTCGTTTGGGATGAAGATGGCCAGTCTCTCATTGTTGATGGCTTAGCACGTCACGGTAGACCAAGCCAAGACGGCTTCCAAAGATGGCAATATTCTCTTCTCCCACGCCGCCCTGGGTCCTTTTTGGAGAAGGTGCGGGGTATAAATCTGAATAAATCTAAATCTAAATCCCTTCTAAAGATGGTGGATCCCATAAACCAGGGGCGTCAAACTCAAGGTCTGTGGGCCGGATGTGGCCCGCAATGTGGTTGGATTCAGCCCGCGGGGTAATCCCAGTCTGCTTGAGTCGCTTCGGCCCAGTCTATCCAATGCGAACAGGAAACATGCCAGCAGTTTGGAGAATGGCATCAAGCTGGCCACCCCCACCCAATTGGCCACCCCCACCCAGTTGGCCACCCCCACTCAGTCGGCCACACCCAGTGAGTGGCATCAAGATGGCCACTCCCACCCAGCTGGCCACCCCCACCCAGCTGGCCACCCCCACTCAGTCGGCCACACCCAGTGAGTGGCATCAAGATGGCCACCCCCACCCAGCTGGCCACCCCCACCCAGCTGGCCACCCCCACTCAGTCGGCCACACCCAGTGAGTGGCATCAAGATGGCCACCCCCACCCAGCTGGCCACCCCCACCCAGCTGGCCACCCCCACTCAGTCGGCCACACCCAGTGAGTGGCATCAAGATGGCCACCCTCACCCAGCCTGCCACCCCCACTCAGTCAGCCACACCCAGTGAGTGGTGTCAAGATGGCCACCCCCACCCAGCTGGCCACCCCCACCCAGCTGGTGGCCCCCACTCAATCGGCCACACCCAGTGAGTGGCGTCAAGATGGCCACCCTCACCCAGTTGGCCAGGCCCCTCCTCCCTGGAGGTCAACCACAGCCCTGATGTGGCCCTCAATGAAATTGATTTTGACGCCCCTACCATAAGCCATAGATAACTGGTGATTGAGTGCAACATGAATACAGACCAGTCTATCCCCAGTCAGATTTTATTTTCCGCCCAAGTAAGTGAACACCAGCTTGGCGTGGGAAGCTTCCCAGAAGGAAGGTCCAAAGGAAAGGAAAAGATGAAGACCAAAAGCATGGAAAAAACCCACCTACCTGATGCGCAGGGGCTCCAGGCGCCAGAGGGATCGGGCCTGGGAACAGACGGGGCCTCCTTCATAGTTCACCACCCTGCCGGAGAAAGTTTAAAACCAGGGAAGGACTTGGCTAACAGATCCTTGAGTAGAATTCAGTGGCCGAATTCCCACTTTAGGCGACGTTTTCAAGGACCTGTTTATGGCAAGCCGGTCTCCAAACATGGCGCCTTTAAGACTTGTGGACTGCAACTCCCAGAATTCCTCAGCCAGGCCATGTCCACAAGTCTGAAATTTGGAGACTCTGGGTTTATGGCTTCACGCAACATCTGAATCCAGCCAATATGGCTTGCGAATGTGGTCGACTAAGCACACCACACGCCACAACTTGCTCCCAGAAGTTATAGGAGCTCCAAAGTGGACGTTGTGAAGAAGCGATCGGAGAGCCATGTATCTCAAATGGTAGAAGGTCTCCTTCCTGAACAGCGGCTTAGACTAGAACAGTGGGGGGGGGGGGTGTCCAACCTTGGCCACTTTAAGACTTGTGGACTTCAACTTCCAGAGGAAGTTGGCTGAGGAACTCTGGGAGCTGAAGTCCACAATCCTTAAAGTGGCCATGGTTGGAGGCCCCTGGACTAGAAGACCTCCAAGGTCCCTTCCAACTCTATTATTCTGTTCGGTTAAGGCCTTGACTCAAGAGACCCACCTGCGCTGCTCTTCATTCTGGTCCGTGGTGGAGATGGTGAGGCATTCGTCCATGTGGCCGTGGAAGAGGCGCATGACATGGCCACCAGTCACACACCCTTGGGGGCAGAGAGAGAGAGAGAGAGAGAGAGAGAGAGAGAGAGAGAGAGAGAGAGAGAGAGAGAGAGAGAGAGAGAGAGAGAGAGAGAGAGAGAGAGAGGAGACGGCAGAGTGAGTCAACAGCAACCAGATCCTGGGATGGCAACAGAGCAAGACGGAATTAAGGGTCCCACTCCGATGCGCAGACTCGCTTCCGCGGCCCATGAGCCACCTTTGCTGAAAACCTCCACCGCATTACCTAGAATCTTTGAAGGCCAAAGAAACTCTATCCCACCCGCGCGTGAAAAACAACAACACCACGCACCTTCCTCGCAGCCAGAACTTATAGGGTTCATGTTCCAAAGGGTTTGCATGAAGGAGGCATCGGCTTGAAGTTCTCCACTGGCGGTGGACAAGTGCTGGAGAAGACAAAGACACACACAGACGCACACACACACCAACGTCAACGGTCAGGCGAGAAGGAAAGAGGGGTTGGGGGAGTGAGGGTCCGTTTCCCAGACCAAGGTTCAATGGAAGTAAAACAACTACAACCTGTGCTGAAGTTGGGTCTTTCATGGTGGTTAAGAAGCTGGCCTGGAAACCAGGAGTCTGTGACTTCTAGTCCCGCTTGCAAGCTGGCTGGCTGACTTTGGGCCAATCACCAGGAGAAAGGGAGTTCTAGTCCCGCCTTAGGCATGAAAGCTAGCTGGCTGACTTTGGGCCAATCACCAGGAGACAGAGAGTTCTAGTCCTGCCTTAGGCCTGTAAGTTGGCTGGGTGACTTTGGGCCAATCACCAGGAGACAGGGAGTTCTAGTCCCGCCTTAGGCATGAAAGCTAGCTGGCTGACTTTGGGCCAATCATCAGGAGACCGGGAGTTCTAGTCACACCTTAGGCAAGAAAGCAACTAGATGACTTGCGGCCAATCACTAGGAGACAGTGAATTCTAGTCCTGCCTTAGGCATGAAAACTGATTGGATGACTTTGGCCCAATCGCTCGCTCTCTTTCTCTTGGCCCAACCCATCTCAGAGGGTTGTTCCTGTGAGGAAAACAAGAGCCTGGAAGGCACCGCCGCAATTTTGGACACGCACCAGATACCGCTCGGAGGAGACGCTGACGAGGATGAGGTCGTCCCCCACGCGCACCTTCTCCCCCTCCGACCGCTGCTTCGAGGCAGGGTGGATGGTCCACCAACACGCTTCCCCTGCGGACGGGAGAAGGGAGAACCGTGGGCGCCTATCCATTCGCCCGCCGAGAATCCAACCACATTTCCCGCACAGCCATGCAGCATTCCTTCCCCGGGTCGACCTGGCAGGGGACGATGGGCGTTGTTGGCCCAGGCTTTCAGAAGAGAAAGACGGCGGTTTCGGAAGGCGAGGAGGTCCCTGTCTGCTCGTTAGTTCCATCATGCTTTGGCATCCCACCCAGCTGCTAACTCCTTGTGCTATGCCGAAGGGAAGTAAACCATGCAAATTATGCAAAAATATGCAAATTATGCATGGAGGGAGGCCTCGGTATGGAATGACATTTCTACCATCCAGCTCTGCTCGGCTGGAGAACTCATGCAGATCACAAAACTCCGCTTCTACGTAGCACCCAGTTTCGGTTACAGGTTGTCTTCATCTTACGACCGCAATAGGGACCAGAATTTCCGTCGTTAAGTGAGCCATGCCCAGTTTTTGCCACGGCTCTTAAGCGAATCGCTGCACTTGAGTGAATCACAGAGTCGTTAACGAGAATCCAGCTCTGCTTATCTGTTGCCAATGGAGGGCCGCAAAACCTCCAGGCGGCTACAAATGTCATTAAGTACAGACAAGTCCTCGACTTACGACCACAATTGAGCCCAGCATTTATGTGGCTAAGTGAGAAAGATGTTAAGTGAGATTTTTTTTGGGGGCCCGTTTTACGGCTTTTCTTGCCACATTGGTTCAGCGAATCGCTGCAGTTATTAAATTAGTCACCCGGTCGTTAAGTGAATCTGGCTTCCCCCTGTTGACTTTGCTTGTAAAATTGGTCACGTGACCCCGGGACATTGCAACTGTCATAAATATGAATCAGTTGCCAAGCATCCAAGCATACATCGCGTGCTGCAAAGGTCATAAGGGTGAAACACGGTCGTAAGTCACTTTTTTCGGTGCCGTTGCCACTTCGAAACGGTCACTAAATGAAGTGTTGTAAGCCGAGGACTGGCTGTGCATGCTGGTAGCCCTCTGCCTGAATTTTGGTCCCGTGGGGATGCAGCAATGGCCGTTAAGAGTGAGGACAGGCTGTAAGTGACTGCTTTGCAGTGCCGTCATAACCTTAACCATTCATTAAACGGATGCTTGCACGTCGAGGACTATCTGTACCTGGGTAGGTGGCTAATGAGGATGATAAGAAAATGAGGAACAAGAACAACAATGCATAAATTGTACACTGCCCAGAGCATCAGTAAAGTATAAGACGCATAAATAAATATTAATAAATACATAAAACCCTAAACCCAAAATGCATTTACTTTTAAGCTGCTTAAAATCCTTTGTTGACACAGAAAAATTCGAATAGACCCATTTAGAGTCCGAGAGGTAAAATTATTCCCCCCTCCCCTTCAAACCATCCCGTACAATCCCAGAACCGTGGGGCTGTAAGGGACCTCAAAGGTCATCCAGTCCAACCCTCTGCATCCTGCAAGAAAACCCATCAGGCCGCCCCGATTGTTCCCTGGAGAGCTCAGCCACGTCACATACCTGAAGCATCTTCCTGAAGGCCCACATCAAAGGCAAGTTTGTCCGTCAAGGAACGTGAGGTGGTCAAGCAGCTTAAATACTAAAGGTTGGGAAGAAGAAAGGTTCTGTACAAGCCAGGATCCCTGGCTTGCGTCTAAGCCAGGAACCCTGGCTTATCTCAAATACAAAAACCAGTAGACACAAAAAAAATAGTCTAGACCAGGAGTGTCAAATCTTTGTGACTGGTGGATTTCGTTTCCCTGCGTTGATGCAATTTATGTTTTTACACAAAGAAGTCTATATTGAGATTGTTCCGGTAATGTAGCACGGAGTTGAGACTCCCTTTAAACCAGGGGTTCCCAAACTTGGCAACTTGAAGACTTGTGGACTTCAACTCCCAGAATTGCAGAGCTGGCTGGAGAATTCTGGGAGTTGGAGTCCACAAGTCTTCACGTTGCCAAGTTTGGGAACCCCTGGTTTAAACCAACCGAGGATCAGCCACAGGTTGGAGGCAGAAGCATCTGAGAAGACAGGTTTGAACCAACTCAATGAGTTGATGCTAAGGTGAGGATTGCAACGTCCTCCAGCAATCAATGCATTCTGGGCTATCGAATCTAAACAGTAGCAAGGGGACATCTCCAGCAAGTGGTTCCAGCCTGGCTGACCAATTCAGGCTTTCTTCCGGTGGTGGACCTCCATAGCTATGTCTCTCCTAGGAACGGTGACACAGAAGGCCAGGGACAGCTAGCACCGCCCCACCTCAGATGACCTCAGCGTCTTTACTTAGAACTTCGCCTTGGCCTCCAGAAACATCTCCCAGCCTTTTCAAACCTTGGCTTGGCAGAGAACTACCGCCCCAGCTCCTCAAAGCTTCCCTCTGAGATTCCTTGCCATTTTTACACACCCCCTTGGTAGAGAACAGATGACTCAAGATTTTGAAAATAAAACTGCTTGGCTTTGACCCAAAATGGCCCTGGTTGCGGCTGTGTGACAGTGCCCGCTCCGCTGGGCTTGTGTAGAAGCTGTGCTGAAGGCTCCCCAGCCCTCCCAAGTCCCCGTGTCGGAATCCACAGCTTCCTTGAATTCCATCGCCCTCCCTTACCATGTCGCTGTGGGAATGCCGGAGAAGGATAGCGTGTCCATACAGCAAAGTCCGATGTCCGCCTCCTTGCGAGGACTGGAGGATGACAAGGCAGAAGACAAAAGCCAAATCACACAAGGCATTCGACCAGCCTTACCCGTGGAATGTTCAACCTGGAGCCCACTCAAATCCATGCACCCCTTCCCACCGCAACGGTCGCCAGCTTTCGGCTTCTACGTGACTGCCAAGATCCTAGACCTCGCGGCTGACCAAACAAGAAGGCGGAGGCGTGCGGAGGTAGGATTGAAACCGACTAACCAAAAGGTCCGATGGCCACCATCTCTCAAGTCAAGCTTGACCCTTGGTTACTTCATGGGCGCCCATGTAGTTCACTTGGCAAGAATACAAGTTTTCCATGGTTGTCCTTTTTGAGATGAAATGGTATAAGATTCCTGCCCATGCAGGGGGTTGGACTAGAAGACCTACAAGGTCCCTTCCAACTCTGCTATTGTATTGTATACAATTGCCAAGAGACTTAGATCGAGATCTTGCTGATCTCCCCATCCAGGGGACTCACCAGATCTGACCCTGCTTAGCTTTCTAAGATCGGACAAGATCGAACCCATGGTGGGATTTCTTCAACTCAACAAACACGTTAGGGGAGGGACGGACAATTAACTTTTGCAAGGGGACACCTGTGAAAGTGGGGCCGCTATGGAGGGTGGAACCAATAGGGCCCCTGCTGTTGCCACCACTGCCATGGGCAGGACATGGCTAGCCAAAGGGCCAGATGCGGCCCGCGGGCCATAGAGTGCCCAGGTCTACGTTACGGTGTAGTAAAGAGCAGAATGACTTATATTTGACTCGGACAGGCCTACTACACTTCTCAGGAGTTGGGAAAGCAGGTGTTAAAATTGTGGGATGACTTCAAGAATCAACAGATACCCCCCCCCCCAATCTTTTTACCAGACACGCTACCATTCAAGGTCACCATGGTGTATGGCCAAGTTCTCCTCACCATCCAAGCTAGACAGCCCAACAACTGGTTTCCCGTGTGGCATGCATGGAAGCACAGGGTTTGACAATTTCCAGAAGAGAGAGTCCCGGTAAGTTATGTGTTCATCTCCACATGAGATACCCCCCACATAACACCGTAGGCCTTCCATCTCCTTGGAAGAGATGGAAGAAAAATCTCTGGAACAACTAAGCATTCGATGCCCAACGGACTTGGGAGGGTCAACTCAAACGCAACAGCCAAAACCCCATTTTCACACACCCCCAAGTCAAAGGGGACAGAGATGCTTAGTTGGAGGGGAAGGGCTAGAGACTACTTGGCTCTTTGCACCACCGTGTAGCTACGTTGGGCCAAACCAGTTGCAAATCCTTCCCCTTCCGCTAAAGTTTCAGCCAAGGCTTTCCGACTCTGGTGATGCACTACAGCAGGGGTCTCCAACCTTTGCAACTTTAAGTCTGAAGGACTTCAGCTCCCAGACTTCTCCAGCCAGCAAAGCTGGCTGGAGAATTCTGGGAGCTGAAGTCCTTCAGACTTAAAGTTGCAAAGGTTGGAGACCCCTGCACTACAGTATAGCGAGGCGAGAGCTCAATTGAAAAAGGGCATCAGGGATGCTAAAGCTACGTACAGACAGAGGATTGAACATCTTTTTGAGGACTCGGAGTCTCGTCGGGCATGGCAAAGTCTGCGACAAGACAAATCACGAGGCAGAGCAATAAAAATAAGTTTGTCCAGCAGCAACGACTCTCTGGCGGAACAGCTAAATCAATTCTTCAGCCGTTTGGAGGTGGAAACGAGAACGGCCGTCATTCCAGCATCCACCACTGATAGTACACTACTAACACCGACCATCGAGAGACAACCCCTTCTCTGCAGATCTCTGACGCGAGACACGCTTTCCAGGTGGTTAACATCTGGAAGGCAGCTGGGCCTGATGGGATCATGGCATGAGTTGTTAGGGACTGCCCTGCAGAGCCAGGTGGAGTGTTTGCTCTGCTGGCTGGAGATTTCTGGGTGTTGAAGTCAACGGGGAAACCAGATTCGCTTAGCGACCGTGTGACTAATTTGAGAACGGCGGGGATTCACTTAACAACGGTGGCGAGAAAAGTCGTGGAGTGGAGCAAACCCGCTTCACAAATTGCTCCCTTAACAACAAAAAGGTTGGGACCTCAGTTGGGGTCGTAAGTCAAGGACTCCCCATATACATTCGATATTACAATGAGCCACACCACTGCAGGGTTATGTGGTCAGAGGTTACAACACAACGTGACAATTATTTCAATTGTTTTAGATTCGGGTATATTTCCCCCCCCTATAAATAAATACCCAAGCAACACCGGGTTATCATAGTAAATAAGATTCCAATTTGAGGGTATCATCCTTTTCCTAACTATTTTAATAATAATAATAATAATAATAATTTTAATTTGTTGACCGCTCCTCTCCCCATAGGGACTCGGAGCGGTGCACAGGGAAAACTAAAACAATAAATATACAAACACATTAAAAACAAATTAAACATATACCTGTGCTAAAATACCCCATTAACATACTAAGATTCCCAGTTAAAACAACTAAAACCCCATAGAGAGAGACTACCCTAGGCCGGCCAAGCAGAAAAGATGTGTTTTTAGTTTTAGACGGAAGGAGCGGAAGTCCGTGGTCGTTCTAATGTCGGGGGGAAGGTCATTCCAGAGGGCTGGGCCCGCCACAGAGAGAGCCCTTTCCCTGGGCGTCACCCGCTGACAAAGTCTAGTGGACGGACCCGGAGAAGTCCCTCTCTGTGTGAGCAAATAGGCCGTGTGGATGTATGAGGCAGGATCCGCTCCCGCAAATAGCTAGGTCCCGAGCCATGGAGCGCTTTAAAGATGATAACTAGAACCTTGAAGCGCACCCGGAAGACGACAGGCAGCCAGTGCAGCTCGCGCAAGAGCGGTGTTACATGGGTAAACCTTGAGGTTCCCATAATTGCTCGCGCGGCTGCATTCTGGACTAGCTGAAGTCTCCGGGTGCACCTCAAGGGGAGCCCCATGTAGAGAGAGTTACAATAGTCCAGTCGGGATGTCACGAGCGCATGAGTGACTGTGCGAAGGGCGTCCCGATCCAATAGGGGGCGCAACTGGCGAACCAGGCGAACCTGGTAAAACGCCCTCCTGGCCACGGCTGTCACTTGATCTTCCATGGACAGCCGGGCACCCAGGAGGACACCCAAGTTGCGCACCCCATCCACAGGGGCAAGATGTTCGCCCCCTATGGCCAGCGATGGGATCAGCTGGTTGAATCGGGCAGCCGGAAACCACAGCCACTCAGTCTTGGTCGGGTTGAGCCTGAGTCCGTTACTTCCCATCCAGATCCGTACGGCTTCTAGGCACTGGCACATCACCGCTACGGCATCGTTGGGGTGGCTTGGGGTAGATATATACAGCTGAGTATCATATGCTGACATAAAAAGTCAGCAGCTCCAAAGCATGCTCAGGAACGTCTAATTATTTTATGTATTCTTGCAACCATCAAACTCACATCGCACGGGCATGGATCCAATTGCTATGTAGACATCGTAGGAGGCCATTAGGTCCAGGTTATGGGGATAGAGGTCCCAACCCTAAGAGCTTGGAGTCCAGAGCAGCTGAAGTCCAAGACAAGCCTGCCATTGTTGACTGCAGAATTCAAAGGATCGCATGACACGGATTGGTGTCACCTTCTCCAATGATCCAGAAAAGGGCAGGATCCATAACTGCCTAGCTTAGCTACCTTGCTCCTTCTTCTAAAAGCTCCCTCTGGGGTCTCCCCCCCCCCATTTTATCCCAATAAATCAGCAAGAAAACAGAGGTGCCCCTTTAGCAGGTTCAACATGGGAAATGCTTGTCAACTTGCATTTCATGGATGTCCTTCCTCAAAAACCTGAATGGGGGAGTCGAGGGATATGATGAGAGCCAAGATCCTTCCCCTTAGAAAGGCTGTGATGAACCTTTCTGGAACCCCATCCAGTTGTTTCTGGGTTCGAGATTTTGGTGAGTAGCGTATTTTTCGGAGTATAAGACGCACCTTTTTCCCTCGAAAAAGAGGCTGAAAATCTGGGTGCGTCTTATACACAGAATACAGCATTTTTGGCCTCCTGAAACCCCGCCCTCTTCATCAAAAATGGCTGTGCATAGCCTTTAGGAGGCGTCCAGAGTGCGCTTGGGGGGCTGGGGAGGGGGGCAGAAATGAGTGAAAAATGGACCGTGTTTTGCTCAATTTTGCCCCTCAGGAACACTCTACAAGCCTCCTAAAGGCTATTTGTGCCATTTTGGGGGAAATAAAACAGGCCTGTTTTCACGAAAAACAGGCTATTTTTGGGAGGTCTGCAGAGTGCAAAAGCTTTTTTTTTTTAATTTGCCTCTTCAAAATCTTGGTGCGAATTTGGATTCTCTATGATTCTCTATTCTCCAGGATAGAGAATTTGGCCCACCCAACCCTCCGTTGTCAAGTGCAAACCGTACTGTTTCTTTCGTCGCGCTCCATTCTACACCCAACCCACGAAGGATTTTCCAGAAGGAAAGTGGGGTTCACTGACAGGAACCATGCAATGAAGTGAGAAGGGGACACAGGGACAAATCTGGGAAACCACAACCATCAATGGGAAGGAAGATGGGTTGAAAACTTTGAGAGAAGGAAGGAAGGAAGGAAGGAAGGAAGGAAGGAAGGAAGGAAGGAAGGAAGGAAGGAAGGAAGGAAGGAAGGAAGGAAGGAAAAGCAAGAGGGAGGGAGAGAAAGATTACTGGAGGGAGAGGATGAGGGGATCCCACCTGGTTTTCAACAAGGAAGACCCAACTGCGAAGAACTGTGGGGTGGGCAAGCCAAATTCACAAACTGTCCTACTGCTCTACATTTTCATAGGAATCCCCACCTGCTCCTAAGCTTTTGTTCCTGATGGAGAACCTGCCTGTGGACAGTTTGTGGGACATGATAAAAACACAAAACAAAACCAGGCTGGCTCCAGATCCTGCCCCTTTGTGAGAATGCTGACTCAGTTCTGGGAGATAGAATAGAACAACAGAGTTGGAAGGGACCTTGGAGATCTTCTAGTCCAACCCCCTGCCTAGGCAGTAAACCCTACACCACTTCAGACAAAGGGTTAATCCAATTTCTTCTTTAAAACTTCCAGTGTTGGAGCATTCACAACGTCTGGAGGCAAGTCGTTCCACTAATTAATTATTCTCACTGTCTAGAAGTTTCTCCTTAGTTCTAGGTTGCTTCTCTCCTTGATTAGCTTCCACCCATTGCTTCTTGCCTGCCTTCTGGTGCTTTGGAGAACAGCTTGACTCCCTCTTCTTTGGGGCAACCCCTGAGATATCGGAAGACTGCTATCATGTCTCCCCCTGGTCCTTCTTTTCATTAAAGTAGATATTTAGTTCAATATATCTATATGGTAGCTGATAGGTAGCATAACATAGAAGAAAGGCATCTTAAGTATTTGGGGGGCCCTTTGTCAGGGCTGGAAGATCAGGTCCACTGAGGGCCAAAAAGATCGCATGGAAACGCACTCGTTGGAGCTGCGCCCCAGGAAAAGCCGAACTAGCGTGCATGTGCACCCAATGATCAGCTGGCTGGCACGTATGCGCACACTGGTTTTTTGGCACTGCCGCACACGCGAAGGACAGGTGATCGTCCCAAAAGACAAAGAGGCAAGGCCGTACTTGCCGGGCGACATGGCTTCGTGGGCCACTGTGGGCACGCGGGCCATAAGTTCGCCTTCACGGGTTGTAGGCTAGTGCCCCACCGTCCTACGGCCAATCCCCTGCCTTCTTGAAATCTCTACCTTGCCTCTTACGGGTTGCGCTTGAGGAGGTGGGAACCCCGAGGAGGAAGAAAACGGGAAGTGGGAGGCACCACACCAAAACAGGAGAGGGAGAAGAGGGAGAAAGGGTTTAGAAGGAAGGAGGGATCACGGCAGTGGCTGATGGTAGCACCTACCCACTTGTCCAAGTCAACACCCTAGAGGGTCAGTCAGCAGATTTGGGAAGGCAAAGGAAAAGAAGAGGGAGAGAAGGTGAACCATTGAGGATTACTCAGACCGAGCGCCAATGGGCGTCGCTGGATGTCTCCCTTCACCCCTTAAAAGGACAACACCCCCCTTTCCCATACATAGACTCCTTCCATTCATTCACCATTCCAGACGCCCATCCAAGACCTTACCCAGGACACGCTCTGCCTCCAGTGAGGACCATGGGATCAAACCAGGAAGGGGCACCCACGATCAGATCTTGGGTTTTCACCCGTTGGGGAGTTTTAGAGGAGGAATATTTTGGGGTTCCACCAGCTGTTTGAGAAGTAAAAATCAAAACCGGCGAGGTGCCTCTTCTTTCAATACAGCTGTGGGATTTCTGCTGGTCAGGCAGCTTCCCGTGACTTTAGCACCGTTAAAGAAATTAATAAACTTGCTTCCCCACTAAAGCCGTTTAGGTGAATGCTAGTTTCCCACAAGTAGCTAGGTGCAATTAAATTTGAGAATGTGCACGGAGCTGCCAGACAAAGGAAGCAGCTAAAGAACAGGGGTCAACTTGGGGAAGGCTCTGACGAGGGCTCCGTGTCGGAGGCAGAGAGGGGGCCAGGGCCGTAGGCCAGTTATCAGCTGCCTTCGGAGTCAGACATCGGTGGGGCAGAAGAACAGCTGGAGCCTATTCCCAGTGTGTGCATGCACAGAGTTGCCAGAAAAAGGGAACTGCTAAAGAACAGGGGTCGACTTGGGAGGAAGGCCACAGATGGACGATGAATGGCCCCTCCCAGAGGAAATAAAAGAGGGAGCGAAAGGGGAGTGGAGTTTGCAGGAGACCATGAGTTCGCTTCATTGGTTCGGGACTCTCCGAGACTCCTGGCTAAGTTTTGCAGATATCGGCCTGGCAGCTCTCCAAGCCAGATAAGGTCTGTGACCGTAAATCCTCCCTCGAAAGACTTTGCTGGATGTGAATGAGCAGAATTCACAGCAAATTAATAAAAGGGTGTCATGCTTTTTGGGAAGAACAAAATACTCATGAAAGAGAGGATCAATTGCTCACCCTAGCAAGATCTCCCTTGTAGCTCTCTTGAATTCACACACGCACACACATCCTCATCCCTGGGCTTAACTCAAGGAGGCAACGCCAAGAGGTACCCTTCTAACTCACTGCCCCCAAAAGAAGGACATTTTCCCTCCTTTCTTACCTCGACACCGGCTTCCACGGTATTGGCCAGCATTTCCTGCAGGGCTCGTACGGACAAGGATTGCTCCAAAATAAAGCAACATATTGCCAGATCTGGAGGGACTTTCTGCGTGGGGATAGAAAAATTAGGTGTGGTTTCTATTGACTCGGGTTTTGCAAATCATTTGCCCCCAGTCGCGACAAAAAGTTTATAATAAAACTTTTGCAAGCTCATCCAAAGCCCAAGGCATGATTCCAGGTCGGTCTACTTTGGTCAAGGTCCCAGGTTAGAGAGCAAGAGACCCCCTGAGTTCTAATCCTGCCTTAGCTATGAAAGCCAGCTGGGTGACTTTAGGCCAAATTACCAGGAGATGGTGAGTTCTAGTTCCATCGTAGCCAACGAAAGCAGTTGGGTGACTGTAAACCAATCACCAGGGGATGGTGAGTTCTAGTCTTGCCTTATGCAGGACAGCCGACTGGGTGACTTTGGGCCAATCAGCAGTAGATGGTGAATTCTAGTCCCGCCTAAGGAATGAAAGCCAGCTGGGTGACTTTGGGCCAATCACCAGGAGACGGTGAGTTCTAGTCCTGACTTAGGCATAAAAGCCAGCTGGGTGTCTTTGAGGTGATCCCTCCTTTTCAGCCCAGCC